>CM028131.1:728205000-728805000 GCA_016271365.2 Neoceratodus forsteri
AAAGTGAATAAGCCTTTGGTACCACCCTGTTAACCCCTTGTAGATATTTGCACATTTCATTCATGTTCCTCCTTTCCCTTCTAATCTTCAGGGTGTACATACCAAGGTCTCTCAGCCTCTCCTTGTATGTCCCCTCACCCTTTGCCAGTATCATTTTAGTTGCCCAGCATTGTATCATTTCCACTCTCTCATGCCCTCCGATCCCTTCCCCCATATTTTTTATTTATTTAAATATTTGATAACAGGGAAAGGCACATTGAGCTGAGGCTCGTTTCCAGGTGCGACCCGGAGAGAGGGGGAAGGGGATACAAAGCAGAAATATATAATATATGAGATAAATATACAGTGCATATATTATACAGAGAAGTTCTGTACATTCATCAAACTATACACAGTTATTACATACATTTCAGAGGATTTGGTTGCAATCCACAAATACATTAGGCAAAAAGCTGGGCCTTGATCGGCTAGGAGCAGGTGCAGGTGGAGGAGGCAAGTTGACAAATTTGAATTTGAAAGAGCTGTGCAAAGGAGAGTTTCTTATGACAGGCAGAAGTTGGTTCCATAAAGAGGTAAAGGCAGGTTTGCCAGTGGATGAGGAGGGTTTGGGAAGAGAGAAAGAGCAGGAGTCCCTTGAGTGCAGAGAGTATGGAGAAATGGTAGCTGGTGTTCACTTCTCAGCCAGGTAGGGGGGTAGCAGATTCAAAATCTAAATATGAAGGAGATGGACTGGCTGAAATGATGATGGAATAGTGGTGGTAGCACAAGGGAAGAGAGAAGAGTACAGTGGTGAGTTCTGAACAGGGAGTTTGTGGCAAAAACAGCATAAAGCATAAAGGAGGGAGTCAAGTCTGGATAGCGAGAAGGAGGAGGGGCAGAATCATACACTATGTCAGATTAGTCGAAGATGGGGGTGATCATTTTTGTTAATAATATGCATTTAGCAAGTAATGGGAGGGCATCTTGATTTCTGTACAGTAGGCCTAGCTTTGGGCGGAGCTTCGATGTGATAGCATTGATGTGGTTTGAGCAGTTTAACTGGGGGTCAAGCCACACTCCTAGATATCTGTACATGGAGACTGTGTTTAGTAGGGTGCTGTCTAGAATGGTGATGGCAAGAAGACAGGTGATCCTAGCAAGTTTTTGAGCAGACCCAAAGGTCATGGAAACAGTTTTGGATGAGTAAATTTTGAGGTGGTTTGCATGAAACCAAGATTGCATATTGAGGTAATTGTGCTGTATATGTGATTGGACGTTACTTAGAACTGAATTAGATGTGAAAAAGATGGTGTCATCTGCATAGATGTGGATGAGAGATTCTGTGCTAACAGCTGGGAGGTCATTTATGAATAGGGAGAACAGAATGGGGCATAGTATCGAACCCTGGGGGAACCGTGTAGTATGGGGGGGTGGAGTCTGCAACCCTGACTGAAGCCTATTTTCAAGGTACGATCTGAACCACTGAATTGCTGCTGGGGCGCATTCAGCTACCTTTAGTTTGTCAAGGAGTAGGGGGTTGAAACAGAATCAAAGGCCTTTGCCAGATCAACAAATATTGCAGCAGTTTATTGGCCTTGGTCAGCGGCAGATTGGATGTGGCCAGTGATGTGGAAGAGGGAGGATATAGTGGAGTGGTGTTTTTTGAAACCAGATTGATATGGGGAGAGGAAGTTTGTTGATGTCAGAAAGTTGGTCAGTCTGATCTGGACAAGAGCTTCTGCAATTTGGCAAGAGCAGGAGGAGGCATATTGGACATTAGTTACCGGGTACTGAGGGTCACCACCTTTGTGGAGAAGGATGACACAGTCTAGCTTTCAACCTTGGGTACTTTATCAGAGAAGGACAGGTTTAGTAGGTAAGTGAGGGGGACAGACATTGCAGGAGCAGATATGCACAGAAGTTTGTGGTGGATGCCATCAGGGCTGGATTTTGAGATGTTCAAAAGAAAAGGGCATTTATGACTTCTCTGGTGAGGTGGGAGTGAGGAGGAAAGTGTTTTGGGTATGGTCTTGTGGGGCTGCATGAGGGCATGTGGGTGAGGTCTGGTCAGGAAGGGCACAAATGGTGAAGAAGGTGTTTAGTGTTTCTGCTATTTTGACAGGGTCAGTAATTGTTTGGTTGTTTTGCTTAGAGTTGGAGTGGTGGTCTGGGGGTCGATTAGTGAGTGGACCACCTTCCAGAAGGAGGACAGATGGGCGGTGTTTAAATGGGACCTAAAGTACTGACTTTATCTCATCTTATGGCCTTGGTGCAGGCATGTCTTGCAAAGTTGTAGGCTTGTCTAGAGTGAGTGGTTTGTGTGGATTTAAATAAGGACCAGGCCTTGTCACGAGCTTTACAGAGGGCAATTAGTGTACTGAAGACCCACAAGTAGTGGCAATTTTGAATCTGGCTTTAACCTGGGGGGCATAGGAGTTCTCTGACCCTATTGAAAGTGTGTAGGAAGCTGGACAGGGATGAGTCAATGTCAGTCGCAGAGTAGAGAGGGTTCCAGTCATTATGAGCTAGGTTGAGCTGGTTTAAGAAATTTAGGGAAGGGTAATGATGTATTTAGGAGCTGATTTAGGAAGTTGGATCATTCTGGTGCAGTGGGTAATACAGTGGTCACTTAGGGCTGCATCCAAAACTCCAGCAGTGGAAATTCTGTGTGGGTGAGAGGCGAGGATCCAATCAATCAGGGAGTGGTTTACAGAGTAAGGATAATAGCGGGTGGGCTCAATAATTAGTTGAGTGAGGTTATGAGTCTTTATTTTAATGAGGCAGCTTTGGCAGAGGGGAAGAGCCAGTCCAGGTTTTAGTCTCCTAGTAGGAGTAGTTCACTGGGAGCAGTGAGGTAGGTTAAGGAGGACACACAAGAGTTGAGTGCATCCTGGGATAGGCGTGGGGAGGCATAGATCACCCCGATGAAAATTGGTAGGATTAAAGCGAGGGTGAGTTGGCATAGATCAGTTCATGAGAGGTAAGGCAGGATTCCCTATTGATGACTGAGCTGGTAAGTGGTTGTTTACATAGATTACTACACTGCCACCTCTTTGGCCATGGTCCTGCCAGTTGAGGGTAAATTTGGGGATGGAGAGGGAGTAGTCAGGGTTTTGGTGGAAAGTCATATTTCCATGAGACAGAGGATGGCAGGGTGTGTTGAGTTCAGCAGCTAAGTAAATCTAGCTTGGGTATATAAACAAAACTAAAACCTCCTCCTGCTCCCTCCCTCTGTGTGCTGTCCCACCCCACCCTCATTCCCATCCCAGTAGAGCTTCACTTATTCCTGTAGTCCCCAGTCGGTTTTGAACCACCACACACATGTGCACCCACCCACACACACACACACTTGCAAAGTCGTTGCTGTTCTACATCCAAAATTCACCTCACTTCAAACAGGAGGGCTGCATCCATTTGGGAGAGGGGAGAGGATCCCAACCCCCTTGCGGAGCATTACTTCACAAAAAGTTTGCTATAACTTCCAGACTAACTGCTAGTAATATTCTGATGGAAAACCTCATCCATTTTGCAAGGAGTGGGAGGGGGATGCTTGCTTCAGGATGGATACAGTTTCTGGGATGGGAAAAAGTAAAAATTATTTTGAGTTCAGGGGCCCAGCTCCAGCTGAAGTCCAGGCCAAACTCTGTCCCTTCAGTGCTGCTACACCATTGACTGGACAATTGAAGAGTTCTGGTTTGATCTTCAGTCCTGGACAGTCTCATCCTCCTTCTCTTCTTCCTCCCTTTGCTGGTAATACAATGGCAGCACTGGGCTGTGATTTGTGCAGTGTGTACCTACAGGAACTAACTGGTGAAATCTCAAGTTGCTGCAAGCAATGCCCCAAGTACAGCACTCCAGTCCCTAACCTCTGCGCTAGTAGCAGCATTCCAGAAAGGTGCAGAAACAGCCAGGAAGCCACAAAAATGTTAGGAGGTGTAAAATCTTACAGCCAGCCAGGGCTACTGAGGATATAATATTATTTATATACTGAAAACAGCAGGCTTATAGATTACGAGGTGAAAAGTATCACAAGAAGAGACACTTGATTTATTTTTCTGTGTGTTGTTTATGACACATGAATCCACTTCAGTTGCATAAAAAACCTAAAAACAGGTTCCTATTTGCCTTTTTCAGGCTATTACTCTAACGGATCCACCTAAGCTTGTATTAGCGATAGTTTCTCCAGTCCAGCTAAATTGAAGTTTGTCCTTCCCAAATTTCTCGATCCTCACCCCAGGCCTGATTCTACAACCCTATGGTGACTGACTTGCTCACTTGCCGCAGCTGATATCTCTCTCTCCTGCTTCCAAATTCAGTTCTCCCCCCAAACAGCTTCCGCCTTCTTCTCAGCTATAATAAATTCTGAGCACCTTTGATTATTTCCATGAGCCACAAAACCCCATTTTTTATGGGGGGAGTAATCTGCTAGTTCAAAACAAATTTTGTTTAACAAGCAGCCAAAGTTTGGCATTGACAAATGCTTGTTTTCAAAACTGTGGCTGTACTATCATCATACTGTATTTGTCTGGACTTTTCTAATTGTTCTGACAACTTAATTACTCAAGTAGCCATAGACTGTCTCCTCTTAAGTGCTGTTTTCCTCCAAGACACATTTTATTATAGCATGTGGCCTCATCAACATTTTGAGGTAATCATTGGTGGCTTGATTTACATATTGTAACATTCTACTAGCAGGAAAACAAAGGTATTAATTGGTGACAGTTTTACACTCAAACAGTGATTGGACATATATTATTCAAAAAAATAGCTGTGATTTGCTTTTATGGTTTACTGTTTTACTAGAAACCTGTACTGAAAGTCAGAAGTTAAAATGTGTGTTTTTTGAGCCTCAAGGGCTGAGTGAATAATTTTGTTAAATTTTGTCAGATCTGGTTAAGTCATGCCAAGGCTTTTTTTTTAATGACTAGTTGATCTTTCTTTAGATTTGCTGTGTTTGTTAAGTAACTGAATGAATTAGTCTGAAGAGCAAGAAAAAGAGCAGCCACATAGCCTAGAAGTGAGAAGATTTGCACCTAGAAGAGTTCTGAAGTTTTACTTTGCTTGTGGATTATTAGCAATGTGACAAACTTCATGATACATGAGCACTTTAACAATTCACAATCTGAAGTATGTTTTTTTTAAATTACTTAAAAATGCCCCCCTATTGCAACCAATCCCATCATCCTCCCCAACAGCCCCAACCAGTCTTGTATGATTCCCACACCCATCCACCCACTCAGCAGTACCCATGCCCACACCCAATCCTCCTGTCCCAGAGAAATAATCTCAAAAGCATTCCTTTCATCACCTGCTCAGCATTACCATGTCTCCCACTAGACTACCAGGGATGATTAAAACCTTTTTTTTTTTTTTATGGGGATCGGGGTATGGAGCGAGGAGAGTGGTACTACGGACTTTCACTGACAGCACTGCATGCTGTGCAGGGTGCCTGGTGCATTCCACCAGCCAGCCCTGCACAACTCATGCAAATGGGGCCATGACATGCAAATGGCCCCATTTGTGCCTTGAATGCATAATGGCTTCCTTCGCATGTTCAGGTCTGAATATCTGGAAATTTCACCCAGCGCATCTCCAGATGCGTTGGCGCATTCCATTCTAGGTATTCAGACCTGTCTGAGGATGTGCTAATGCATCGTATTTACGCCGCCCGCATATTTTGATATATTCAGAAGTGATGTGCCTTTGCTCATCTCTTTTGAATACATCCCTTTGTTGCTCTGGTGCAACTCAGTTGCACCGGGCAACCACTTGCACCATTGCCAGGCACACTTTTAAATCTCTAGCCCATGGTATTTAAATAATGTTGCACTGGAAACAGCTAAAAGTAATCCATATTGTATCTATTTGACTTTTTCAAGTAATATAAAATGGACAAATCAAACTAAGAACATCTCCATAAAATTAAGACAACGTCTTTTGAGATTTTTAAGATTTCACAAGTTATACAGAGAAAATATTTTCACTGTAATATTTCTAGCTGAAACTGCAAATAATGTCCATGTAATTATCTGCTGCTGTGATACAGAGTTATTTGAACTCGAAACCCACTGAACAAGTAGGTGAAAGATTACAGAAATCCATTCTGGGGCTGTTGTTCTCAGCACTGGTGGTACATACAAGGATGAAATTGAGAACAAAGTTTCTAAACTCTACCATAAACAACAGCTTACTGTCAGATTGAGTCAAGGTACATAATAATGGCAGCACAGTGATTACCTTTCTGCTGCCTTCAAGAAGTGTACATTTTGCTAGTCTACCATGACAATATCCTACTCCTTAAATGTCCTTTATGAAAAAAGCTATCAGAAGCTGGTATTCTCTATAGGTCCTATGCAAGAAGCAGGGAGTGACTCACGTAGGCTGCATAGATAGACTGCGTAGCATCCTACATCTGTGCCACATGTGTCATCCACATAGACAGCATGCACAACCCATGCTTCTTGGGGTGCACATGCACCCAGCAGATATATCGTATGCATAGCTGGAAGCATGTGGAGGTGTGTTTGTGCAATGTGCCGCATGCTATCCTGGAGCGTGCATGCACAGCTGCACCCAAGTCAGGAAGTCATGCAGGACTAAACACACAAGACTACACCAGGGGTAGGGCAGCCGTAGAACCCCTGGGTGCAGCATGTAGCCTGCTATGGCCCCCAGAGGTGAACACCCAGACAACAGCTGGGCCACAGCACAACACAACACAGTGATCAATGAACAGCACAGCACATGTGACCATAGGTCTTGCATGCTGCATGGCCCCCAGACAGAACCATGTCACCATCATGTGGCATGCCATAGACCGCCACAAGCCCCACCCGAGCAGAACAGCCTCCATGGCATGGTGTCCACAGATGGTGGCCTGGCACAGCCCCCCCCCACCATACAAAGAATGTGCAAGTGTGTACATGCCAAGGCCCCCTCCTTCCTGGACATTATACATTGCCAGGCTGAATAACAGCATGGACACAGTCGACATAGGAATAAATGCTTTACTGGTACAATACCAAGTCAGGGAGCCAAATCTGTGATACCAGGTACACCGTCACATGCTAGCTGCAATACTGGAACACATATAGGCAGTGATTCGGTGCCATGCCCCATCATGTACTGCTGTGCCCTCAATACAGTGCCCCATGGCCAGCACCATGCACTTCCTCATCCGGACGATAGTGGAGGGGTGCTCTTGGTGGGTGGTCCCATCACCAGCACCATCCGGTGGAATGGGCCTCTGTATCCCTGTAAAGAGAGGAACAGACACAGGAGAGGGATGTTCAGTTACCAGGCCATAATTTGAATGACCCACAAGCACACTATGCACATCATAGTTACACCTACCTTCAATGGCTTCTTGACCTCTCATAGCTCCCCAACATTGTCCATGTAGAATATGTCCCATGATCCCACCCTGAAGGACAGGATTTTGGAGAATGCCTCAGGCCACCTTCTCCACCTCGCCACCACCATAGCTGACTCCCCCGTGCCAGCTCCCTTCACTTCAGTCTCATAGTGAGTGGCTTACCAGAAAATCTCTGTGGAGACACAATGTAGGGCAGGCTATTACCCTGTGGGCCATGCAGACAGGCATTCACACACCAGCCCCATGCATCCATCCACTCACCTCAGGTGGCTCCTTGACCTCCCCATGGCCCCACCATTACACAGCCATCCTGGTATATCCAGCAGATGTCCAATCATGGCACTCCACATGCTGCATGCACTGAAAGCAACCATATAAAGAGGCATGGTCAAGACAAGAAGTGCTAGACAGGAATAGTGGGCCACCTCTCCATGGTGCCTGTCATGACACCACAATCCTTCAGAGGTTGATGAGGCCATCAGATCACCATGTGCCCAGGACTACTGCTTAATATGCTTTTCCTGGACTAGGAGCCTGCATGTGTATGGTGCCAACAGGCCCATCCACATCCCATGTGTTCCATGACAGAGTACCGCTGCTGTCACCGAGGAAGATGCACTGTATTGAGTGGTTTAGGATGGACCACACCACAGGTGCTCAGCTCTGTGACATGGTCAGCCCACACATCATGCTCCACACCAGATATTCAAGGGCACTAACTGTGGAGACAAAGGTACTATGTGCCTTAACATACTATGCCACCAGCTCATTCCAGAGGAAGATGGGGGAAACTACTGGTGTGAGCCAGTCATCTGTGTCCCATGTCCTCCATCAGGTCTCAGATGCCCTATTGCAGCATGTGGAGGCCTATATTATGTTCCCTGTAATACCTGCTGACCTGCAGGCCACCAAGAAAGGCTTCCACATCATGCAGGGCATGCTGAATATGATTGGCACCATTGACTGCACACACATAGTGATCCTGGCCACATGTGAACAAGGAAGTATACCGTGACTGCAAATGGATTCCACAATATCAACTGCCAGGCCATATGTAATGTGGATGGTATAATCACTAATGTGTGCCAAGTACCCAGGGTCATACCATGACATGTATATCTTTGATGAGTCTGGCCTGTGTGCCCACCTTGAGGCCTAGGGTATCATGGACCACTGGCTGCTTGGTAGATATACCTGTGGGGCCACTGGGGATGCAGGCCTGTCCACATACACTAACACTGTCATTTCTCTTGCTAGGCAGGAGTGGTACCCACTATGGCTGTACCTGCTGACCCTGTACCTGGTACCACAGGGGCTTGCTGAGAAGGCATTCAATGCTGCACATATAAAGACATGGTCTATGGTGGAACACATGTTTAAAGCTGAAGATAAGGTTCCAGTGCCTGGGCCACATGGGTGGCATGATGATGCTTGCCCTGGGATGTTCACAATCTGTATCATGCTTCAACTGATGTGTAGCGAGCGGTAGCTGCCCATGCTATGTGATGTGCAGGATGACATTTTGCCATGTGAGGATGCTGTACCACCATTTGGGGAGTGGAAGCACTGTCGGACGTACTGTATGGTACACCATGACACTGGGTACGTTAACATGGGTAGCAGAATTAGGTCCAGGTGGCACCGTGATGATGAAGCTCTCTGAGTGCACCTGTGCTATACCCTGCACATCCGTGGGTCTTGTGGGCCATATGTGATGTGTATGTTACATGGATGGGGGGGTTCCTTGTGGTGCCTGTGGTACATATGGGGTGTGTCACTCATGGGTGTGTGTATGTGTATTACATTGCAGGTGTGAGGGTGCATTGGCTGTGCATGATGTAACCGTGCAGTGCATGTCATGTGTAGTGCTGTGCATGTGAGATGTGGGTACTGTTAGGCGGGTGGCTGTGTACTGGGTAGCCATACAACACAGGCCACCATGCACAGCTGTCGCACACATCATGGTGCCCTTCTCACAGCTTTCTGGACCTTGTTGATGCCCTAATACCAAGGCATGGTCCATGTGATTGGCCAAGTGCACCTCTCTATGTTTGAGATGGCCTACCCCTCATCAGTGCACCAGCATGCCTAGGGTGCCTCTGAACACCACGCATGTGGGCCATGCCCTGAGGTGTCTCATCCACTCCACCATCTGTGTAGACTCCCTGGCTGGCCGTGTGCATTGTTGGTGCAGGTGGCATGTGTTCTGTAAGCCACTTCAGCATGTCGCCAATCCTCTCAATGCCCATGTGCATACCCCTTATTCCTGGTGAGATCACATAGGGCTGCTGTGTCATCTCCCTTTACCTTCAGTCAGGCTATTTCCAGCTATTGCAGGTCATGGTAGTACCTCTGAAACAGACCCATGGCAGGTGTCCTCCTGGTGCACCGTGGAGGCTCACCTTATGCTCCCTCATCCCCGCAGTCATGGCTGCTCTGTGGCACCTTCCGAACCGTGGTTGGCACATGCCCCTCTTCGGTGTGGGCTGATGTAGGTGCATGTTCCTCACTATGATGCATCTGGGTGGGTGCTATATGCCCTGCCCCCACCACTACACCTGTGCACATAGAGACAACAGCGGTGACTGGTGGGGCGCAGGGGTGCTGCTGTGTGGCTGCACAAGCTCAATGCAAATTTGCATCCACTGTCATGTTGGCTGCATCAGCAGGCCTCTTGGTGTCTATGAGGTGTGTGTCTGTCTGACATCCTCTGGTATCATTGCTTGTTCAGGTGGTGGTCCCATGGTGGAAGGGAGGGTAGTTAATATAGGCTCGGTATTGCAGTCCAGCCTTGTTCTGCCAGTGGGGTTTCATACCTGCCTACCTCCGCCTTGTGTTTCGTCCCCCTCAGGGCTGCATCTGCTCAGTGGACGCTGCTGCTTCTGTTCTTGCTCTGTGGTGCTTTGTCTGTGGAGTGAAGCAGTGAGTGTTTACCTTGGGCAACTTGCCTAACATGTCACACATACCCACCCCAGGAACACTGCTTGCCTGCTAATGTGTCCATGCCCAATGTCTCACTGTGACAGACTACCTTGGTGATTGTCTCCACCACCACATGCTCAGTGGGTGTCAGAGCAAGTGTTGTGGCCAGTGGGTCTCCCCCAGTGGCAGACTGGGAGCATCCTGCTGCCATGAGCATCCATTTCACAATGGACTGAAGGCTCTGCCACTGCATTTGATGGCATTCAGTGTGTGTGCCTCCAGTCCCCTGGCATTGACCACTTCCTGTATCTCAAGCTATAGCCGTGACTTTGTTTTGGGAAACCCAGAGTGTGTTTGAGCCATAAAGAATGGCATAGGGGTCTTGAATGTCTGTCACAAGTGCAGCAACCTGTGACCTGGTGAAATTGTCACCCAGGGCTGTGTGGCACCATCGACATGCCTGTGGTCACTGTGCCCTTAATGCCATGGCCCTCCAGTGTAAGGTCCATGGCCATGGACACTCCTCATCTATGGACATGCCTCCCATGGGTGCACTGTTCTCTGCATCCTCTATGGCTGCATTCACTTCCATGTGAGTGGGGTGGCACAGTTGTCCTAATATGGTGTAGCCACAGGGCATGCCCGCAGTCCCAGACTCCACCTGCCCTGCCTCTGCATGGCCTTGCATGCCTCAACCGGTGTTGCCTCTTGCCATGGCAATGCTTACACCACTGGTCATGCATGTGGGTGGGTGGTGCTGTCCTGAGCAGTGCATATGTGTCCACCACTGCTACATCTCATTCCGGTGAACTATGCGTGCCTGCCTTTCTGCATAGTGCCCAATATGTTTAGAATGCCATATAGGGTAGTAAACTAGGAATAGAGTGCACAGATGTAATAAAACAAAAATTATCTGATGTCTAAACAAAATGATATAACCAAGATCTCATTTTTATGTTGCATCCTATGGCATACCATAAGCAAAAACATACAAAAGTTTGAAACATCTCAGGAGTTGGCCACTGATCCTAATTAATAGAAATTAATATAAGAGAATGAAGACATATTCAACTAAAAATTCTTGAGCTAGAATATAATAACAATGTAAACCTCTGAAGATAAGTATAATGAAAAATTACTATGTTATTGTGGACTGGAGGCATAGAAAACCCCAACAAATAATGACCATGTATTTGTATTTGTGGTACAATAAGTACAGAGATCAAAGGATGGGTAATAGTTTGAAAATGAATTACAGACATTACTACTGAAAATTACTTCTGAGCTACTGAATTATTCATCAGTATTAGGATGGCGGACCCACCAACTGAAAATCAGACCCCCTTCCCCAGATCCAATGCAGTCCGACAGATTTGGATCAATAATAGCCATCTTTTTAATTGTACAGAGTCCATTCTGTCAGCTGCAAGTGGCTATTTTATATTAAATTTAAAAAAGCCATAGAAAGTGACAAAGATAGTGCAGTTAAATCAAGTCAAGAAGAGTGTAAATGTAAAATTCACTAAAAAAATACCACCAACAGCTTAATCTTGTTCAAGGTCAGTTGGCATTCATCTGTATCCCCCTTCCCAGGTCGTGCCTGAAAATAGGCAGGATTTGTCTAGTACATTTACCCGGTCAACAAAAACTAAATAAATAAAAATACTGCAAGGCAGCATATTAAAATGGACTTCTGCAGCATATAAGATGAACAGACTTCCAAGAAGCATCTGATGTTTTTTATCTAATCCCTGCCATCCCTCTCCAACGTAAGGAAACAGCAGCATGGCTCCCATCACAGAGTTTCAATTAGTTTACCATTTCCACGGTAACCGCCAGTGCCACTCTAATGCGCTGCTGAACTAAAGAATTATTTCAACACCTTTATGATGGGAAAAAGAAATAAGATCAGCTGGTTGAATGCTGTGCAATGTAACATGCCTGGGATTGTGTCTCCAAATCCAAAGAAAACCATGTGCTGCTTTGTAAAACATAAGGCAATCCGACTCCGAGTCCTACAATCTGAAAACAGAGGAGTACTGTAAGTCAGTCATGAGTCAGAGCCAGGCAATCCTCCTCATACAATTTGTTTGCAGTGCTGTGTATGTATGTTGTAACTAACTACTGTATTTGTAAGTCTTACTCTTCTTGACACAGTTCGCAGTGTATGATGACCAGAGCTAATTTTTTTTTACACACAGTGAATACCGGGTTCACAGCTTAAAGGTGATAGGAAATGTTCTGAGCATGTCCAATACTAAAATAATTAATTTAACACTCTTCTCCCACCAGTGTTCCTGAGTCACTTGTGCCACAGTTACTGACATTGTATTGGCATTGGTGCCTCCATTTTTTTTTCCAGCTCAGGATCAGAAGTCATCTGTTCCATTTGGTGAGGAAAACAACTGCTGCTGATTGTCAGAGTTGAAAATGTGTGTACTGTTCACATAATTTAATTTGGCAGGGTTTTCTTTTTTAACTGAAATTGGTGAAGGTACTGTATTTATGAATGCACTACCAGAAATGTATCTTATTATGACTAACGAGCTGTTACTGACACTTTTTTACCTACTATTTGGGATGCCTTTTTATTGTAACATTAGTCATATACCTACCAGTCATTCTGATAGCAGTGATTTGTGTTGTTGGACAACTATTTTTCTATACTGTTCAGATTATTTAGCTCATTGACTAACAATGATGAGAAGAATTAGACAGATGCACAGCTGTGTGTCTGAATCTGTTTATTTTTTTTAGTTCACTTGCAAAAAGTAATGTTAACATACATGATAAAATGTCTGGGTTTTTTATGTTTAATTGTCCACATATATATTTGTTATGTTTTGCAGTCATGCTCGTCTTGTTGTTAGTGTTGGTGGTGAATGGAGGATGTATGAAGGGTGGGGGTGGGGTGGAGGGGCTAGGGAGGAAACAACCAAATGCCTTTCCAACAGTGATGGGAGAATCATAAAGCTATTGGTGTAGAAGGTGGATAAGGTCCAATTTGGATAGTCACTCTACATATTCCTTCCTACAAACAAAACCAAATCAGTCTGTATTCTTTGTAAATGCCGCTGTCTGCCTTTATAAGTCAATTGAGTACATCACATTCTTTTTTTGTTTTAACTGCACAATTTTTTGTTGCCCCCCCCTTCTCCACTATATGCACTATGGATGAATTTGCCTTGCATAAAGTTCAATGCAAGGATCGAAGCCGAGATCCTACCAGATGTTGTTGTGAGTGTTTCATGCTCTGTAGTGTCAGTGTTTCATGATTTGTAGTTTTGTCTAAGTTTTATGTGTGTGTGTGTGTGCTTGTGTGTGTGTCGGTGGGGGTGGGGGGTAGGGACAAACAAAGACTCCAGACTTATTAAAAGAAAACATATTTTTTAATGCACAATGCCCATTGCATATTCCAACAATAAAAATAAATAAATAAACATGAAAAGTATGGAAAGAAATGGTATAGTGAAGTGAATCATCTGAAAATCCCATTGCACATTTGCACATCACACCATCAGGACGGGCTGCTCACGTATTCATCGGGTGATACAAGTCAGAATGATGGTGTGACTGAGCCTAATGAACAATGCATTCTGTCAAATTAAAATTAAAATTCATGAAATGAACAGAAACAAAAAAAAGTTATTTACTTTTCCATGGCACAATTAATTTTGCGGTGCTGATGACTAAACCCCCCCACCCCAAAGATAAAAAATAATACGATGTGTATACACTCTTTCATCCATGCTACATATTTTGTGTTGCAGTTATAGAAAAAATGAATAGTCCAAGAAGGGTTGAAATCTAACTGCTGGTCACACATTAACAGAGCATTCAGGCATATCTAGCAAAAGGAGAATACCCTGACCATTCTATACAGCGTAACACGTACCACCCCCTGTACAGAAAACATTTATGGAAACACTTTTTTATAAATAACCAACTCCTCTCTTGTCAATGATGATACGCCCTTGGTCCATAACCAGTACTCATTCCACGTAAATCATCAGATCAGGGGATGTGCAACTACAATCAATTCTTTTTTTTTTTCATTCAGTATCAGTGTAACATTTAGAAATCAAGACATAGGCCCAGATATTCAAACTGTGCCAGGCTGTGGCGCAAGCTTGGGTGCAGCTCAACTTGGCTGGGCAGGGGCGTGGATTGGGCAATATTCAACGGAGCTGCGCCATGGCTCAGCATTGTTGAATATCAGACCCTGGCCACCCGAAGTGCGCATGGTGCAGTGGCATTGCGCCAGCACCAGTGGCCAGAGTGGAGCATAGGGATGTGCTAGCACAAGTTCCATTGCACTAGGCGCAACAACCATGATATTCCAAAGTTGACATGCAAATGGGGCCATTTGCATGTCATTATGGCCCCATCTGCATGCAGGTGGGCCGATCCCCGACGAATTGCACCTGGCGCCCTGCCAGGCAGCAGCCATTGGGGACTGATGCCCCCTGCAGCATGGCAATGTGCCCCACAGCCCGATCATGTGCTGCAGTAAAAAAAGAAATAGAATCCCATATCCCTGGTGATCCAGTGGACCGCTGCCTGCCCGATCGCAGGCTTCAGTAAAAAGATGAATCCGATATCCCTGGTGGTCAGTGGACCGCTGCCCACCGATTGTGGGCTTCAGTAAAACCAGATTAATCCAATATCCCTGGTGGTCCAGTGGACCGAAGTCTGCCCAATCGCGGGCTTAAGTGAACTAGTACCGACCCCCATATCCCTAGTGGTCTAGCAGACCCCCCCTCCTCACCCACCAATGATTCCCACCACCCCACTCCCTCCCGGTCAGTGGTGGGTAGCAGCACCCCACCCACCTGCCTCCAACCCGCCCACCAACTGACACTGTCAGTACGGCTGTACGCCCATTGGTCCACAGCTTGAACCAATGGACATGCAGCCCATACCGTACTACACATTTCAGATATGTGAATGGATCCAAGTCACACCGATGATGCCTGTCAGTCTCTACAGGGTGGGGCATTATGGTTTTGAAACCCTAATGCCTCAGGCATTCATTGCTATTTTCACTCCAAATTTTCAACATGGGTTTTGTGGCCCCACCTCACGAACAGTGGCAATATCAGTTTGTTAGTAAAAGCTGATTTTGCACTGACTATGCCATTGGCACCACATGTGTGGAAACACATTTTGAGCAGGATGTGAAAAATGACAGCTGTACTGTTCATGGGAAGGTTTAAAAATGGCAATAATGAAAATCTGGGTGAAAATATAAAAAACTGGTGAAGTCATGAGTGCTCATAGAAACTGTGCAACACACACCCTTAATGTAATTAAGTTTGGGGATTTTTACAGCAGATTATCAACACAGGCATTTTGGGACCTCCGCTCATGAGCAGTGTCACTGATTTTCTTAATCTGTCCTAAACACTGATTTCCACAGTGACTGCACATTTCTGTGCCAAGTGTGAAAACACATTTGACCAGGAAGTGAAAAATTACAGCTGTAGTGTTCATAAGAAGGTGTGGAAAAATGCCAGTGTTGAAAATCTGGACTGAAATATTACAAATTTGTGAACTTACGAGGGTGCGTGGTAACTGTGCAATGCACACTCATAACACAGTCATTTTATGGACTTTTGTCACCAAATTTTCAACATTGCCATTTAAGACCTCTGCTCATGAACAGTGTCACTGTGATTTTCTTAATCTGTCCTAAACATTGATTTTGCACACCGACCACGCCATTGTGCGCTACTTGTGTGAAAACACATTTTGGGCAAGATGTGAAAATTGACAGCTGTACTGCTCATAAAAAGGTGTGGTAAAATGCAATGTTGAAAATCCGGAGTGAAAATAGTAAACATTCTCAAAGTTACGAGCGTGCATAGGAACTGTGCAACACATGCTTGTAAAACAGTCATTTTTGGGAATATTTTCACCAAATTTTCAACATAGGGTTTTGGGGGCATACCTCATGAACAGTGACACTGGTGTTTCATTACTCGGTCCGAAGGAGGTTCCATGCAATGACTGCAAAATCATCTTTCAGGATTGAATAACCAAATGACAGTGGCTGAGTTCATGAGCTGGGGTCCCAAGAACCCCATGTTGAAATTTGGTGAAAAAATTTCCAAATATGGCGAGATATCCACCAAAGTTGAAAAAAAAAACATTTATGTCATTATATAACTTACCAGCATTTCTTCAGTTTGCAGTCAGCTTTGGAGAGTGCAGACGCATTCCCAGTCCACCGAAGATCATTGCACTGGCCTCCAGAGGTATGTATGGGGTGAGAGGGGAGTGTGGGGAGATGGAGTACACAGAAGAAAGGCACGGGTTGAGGGACAGGGCAAGAGAGTCAACCAGGGAAAGTTTTCTTTTGTTCTAGGTGTTTTTTTTATAAAGACGATGTGGGACTTTGCCATGCTGGGGTGGGCTCCCAGCGTGGCACCTGGAAGATTTGTTGGGGGGCAATGGAGCCAACCAGGAATTGGGCACCCCAATGGACCACAGACTTTAGCCATGCTGGGCTGGGATCCCAGTGTGGCACCTGGAAGTTGCTTTTGGGTGGACAGTGGAGCTGATGGGGACTGGGCACTCCCCCCGGTCATACAGTGTCTTGAGGGGGTGGAGGAAGCACATGAGCACACTAGAGTGGGTTCCCAGCATGCTACCTACAGTACAAGTTACATTAAACTGTTCCTCCAATAAGTTGTTTTAGCATTTCCAACTGAGTTGCATAAGTGTTGCTGGGTCCAGCACAAAGTCTTACTCAAACTGTTTCTTTAGATTTAAAACTCAGTTTTGCATTGCATTGTGACTGGACTGTCGATGCATTCCAATTGACTGGCAAAAACATTTTACAAACATTGCGCTTCAGCTGGTTAAACACTGAAAAACAATGCAATACAAGTGGACAATGCATTGCCAACTGTAAAAACAATGCTAAACCAACTCATCGGTGGAACAATTTAATTGACTTGTACTGTAGGTGTTCATGGAGGAAACCGGATCAATGAGGATCAGAAATGTACTCTCTATGACAGTTCAGATGCAGTGCTGGACGTGTAGGCAATTTGCAAATTGCCTACACATTACCACTGCTAATTGTAGTGGTGGTTTTCTCAGAACTGTATGGCACTACATCTGAATGGCTGTCATAGACAGCTCAGACATTCATTGTTGCAGTGCAGCTGTGCCTGCAAAAAGGAGCACGGCATTGGAAGTGGGGGTGGCATACCTACAATAACTCGTATGATGGCACTATGTTTCTTGCACATGCATGCAAGCAAACATAAAATAATCTACATCAAGGAAAAAAAATTTTTGTCTTATTCAAAACAAATAAACCTAGCTACATTGGTGGAAGGCAAGGCACATTTTATTTAAAAAGACGTCCATCCCAGAGGCTCTGGGTGCCATACATCATTTAATAAATACAACACATCAAAGTAATAATCAATTAAATACAATACTCTGAACAAATTAAAACAAAATTTACTATACAATTAACTACCCTCAACCTCAGCTGCATTTAAAGTCTCTAAGACTAAATTAACAACAAATTTATCTTTATTAAAAAGACAGGTAAAGACTATAAAATAGAGTCTGGGAAGGCCTGATTGTTCAAAAAGGTGGATGGCTGTGAGATCGAGAACAAGTGAGAGAAATGAAAAAAAGAAAATTCCTACAGTAAAAAGCATTTTTGTTTCATTCAAAAAAAAAATAGCTTCAATTGTGTGAAGGGAGGGTGTCTCTGAGATTGAGCACTTCAGGAGAGTTCAGAGGTATGTGAGAACAAGTGAGAGGACTAAATAAAAGAAAATTCAGGACAAAGGCATTGTGTACAAAAAAAAAACTGTGGCAGAAGGGTGTGGCTGCGAGGCTGAGCCTGTACTGAGTGGGCAGGAATTTGGAAACAACTGAGAAGATTAAATAAAAAGAAAACACATACAGGAAAAAGCATTTTTGTGTGTAATAAAAGAGCTGAAAATGTGTACCAGAGAGGGTGAGAATGAGGCCAAAATGGGGAAAGGTATGGGGAAACGTATGTCACAAACAACACTGCACAGTCTGACTGGTAAAAGACCAGTTGCTGGTACTTCATCTGGTAGCAGTACTGATTCTTCCACAATGCTGTCCAAACAGACAGGAAAGGTCAAAACTACCTTAATTAAAACTTAATGAGTAGTTGGCACCACAAGGAGTGGCAAGCCAAGATATGGTAGCTATGTGTACCGCAGTACCAGTACAGATTTAAATGAAACAGAGGGGGAGAAATCTAGCTCTGATGAGAGTAATGGTTATGAAATGGAGGATGTAAACAAAGAGGGATAAAAGCAGAAACAAATGGAAAGACAGAATGAGGTAGAGGTGGCCGTTGCACAGACGCAGGATGAATGTGATGATTTGGACTTGGATAAGATGGGCACTTTGGGCATGAACAGAGTGCTGCAGGTGCAGGAGAAACAAGATGAGGAGGTAATGCATTCAGATTTAGGTTCTGTTAGCGGCCTGGAGGTGCTGTTGGCAAAACAGAAAAAGCCCATGATGAGCATCTTCCGGTGTTGAGAAAAGAACAAGATAGTGGAAGTAACAAAGGAGGACAGTATAGTGTGCCTGGTAATATAACAGAAAAGGTGACCTCTTATGTGTGGTCTTACTTTCCTCTGGCTGCCAATAATGAGTTATGAGCAGTTTGCTCCATATGTAAAAGAACATCAGCAGGCAGACAAAAAGGTGCTTTGGGTACCTCAGCATTAAAAGACATTTAGAGATGTCACCCATTACGTCTCAGGTGTGATTTTTTGGTCAGAGAAAAGAAGACAACATGCAGGCCGAGTTAAGTCAGACTACACCTGCTGTACCTGTGATATCAAGTGACAGCAGCAGCAGCACTGCTGCTTCAGTTGTACTATCAACTTCTTCTCAGTCTTCTTCTAGAATAAGTACTACAAACTGTCCCCTTTTGCCCTTCTCATCATCCAGCACTCCTAATGTTGGCCATCTGAAAACTTCAACTGCTAGAAGATAGCTCACGATTTCAGAGACAATTGAATGTAAACCTAAGTACCAGTGTAGTCATCCTGAGACAATTGCTATAACAAAACTCATTTCAGAGATGATATCACTGGACTTACAGCCTTACAAATTGTAGAGCATGTAGGATTCAAAAGGCTTTTGAATCACCTGTCACCACGATACAATATTCCATCCCGGAAATATTTCTCAACTGTTGCAATACTGCAGATGTATGATATAGTAAGTGCTAAACTGAAAATGCTTTAAAAGATGCAGTTGCTTGGGTTGTCCATCTGACTACTGACATACAAACAAGCTGCCAGCCAGAACCATTTATGTCACTGACTGTGCATTGGGTATTGTTTACTCACTGTAGTGACACTGACAATTCCCCTCTGAAACTGGCTTCCCTTCACATCCAGTATCTCCTGCAGGATCACACATCTTCCAACATCCTGAATGAGCTTAATAGAGAGATACAGTACTGGCTGACATCACAAGGGCTTTCTGTAGCTTTTATTGTGACTGACAATGGTTCAAACATAAAGAAAGTATTGTCTGATGGGCTTTATTTATTTATTTATTTTATTTATTTAGTTTTGTTGACCAGGTAAGTGCACTACACATATCCTGCCTATTTTCAGGCATGACCGGAGGAGGGATACAGATGAATGCAAACTGACCTTGAACCAGATTAAGCTGTTGGTGGTATTTTTTTTAATGAATGAGGGAAATTTGGCCAGGACACCAGGGAAATTCCCCTACTCTGCTGCTGCATTGTGGCCAGTAGGGGGCTGGGCCATTACCATGATGGCCACTCAGAGTGGGCTGCTGAAGGAGGAAGATGTCTACGTAGTGGGAGCTTTGGCCTCTACTCCCATGGTGAGCAATATGGAGGCAGGTCCTTTTAACACTCTGGACGTTGATTCTGATATGGAATTTCATGATGCGGTGGTTCTTTGGGAAGATTCAGTTACAGATTCATGCAAACAAGAAGAAAACTCTTTAAATTGGTTGCAAAACTGGGACATGAACCGGATCTATGGAAACAAGGATCGAGCCCAGCTTGGGACCTGAAAATCTGGCTGCACACCTTGACTGTGATATTGCCCTCCTAACGATGGTATGATTGCTGCTACTAAAAACTCCACTGAACTGACCCCAAGAATGGCTCCAGGGAGTGTGGTAAGTCTTTACAGCTTATTTCTGATAATCTGAGACCCAGCGGTTGAGCGGAGAGTATTAAGCATGGTACTAATGTCTGACAAACGAATGTGCACAGCAATCTGGTTCTCTCTTAAATTTGGAACAAACCCAAGTGTATTGGGAGTAAGGGAGAGGCAAGCAGTTGGATTACCTGATGGCTTTTTGAATCAGCTCTGCAGCAAAGTCTGCATTACCGCTCTCTAAAACAGAATGAACCCTGCCATGACAGCTGTAGTGTTGGCCCTGTCAAAATTGTGGCTACAAATAATTGAATCCGAAGGCCCTGTGAGGCGAGACCACATACCTCACAGCCTCACCTCTAAATCAAGTGTTTCTGTTGTAGTCCCTGCTTCTGTTCAGGCTGGCAGTACAATTGCATATGCTAGCGAGTGCCTACAGCCTACTATATTGCTAGATGTTTTACAATTTAAAAGCCCTATCACGGTGAACCAAAAACCACTACAACAAGCTTTGCCTGCATTAGCATTTGATCAACCAGAATCAGTACTATTGGATAAATCAGCTGGGTTCGTTTTTAAAAACCCTATGACTATGGACTCTAAAACACAGCCTAATGTGATTTATCAATCTTCAGCCCTTTCCCGAACTGGGGTCACTGAACTTTTCTTTTCTAAAAATAAACTACCTCAGGCAAATCCTGTAATCCTTACACCAGTTTTATCAGAAACTTCTCCTTTTCCTGAAGAAAAGGCTCAGAATCTTGGTCCCCTGGTAAAGCTCTCAGAGGGGCTGGTTGGAAGCAAACTTTGACAGGCATCTGGAAGCCCGATCCTGCCTGGGATACAGACTTTGCCCTTTCACAGCATTCCCCACAGTGGAAACCAGACTTACAGCAGAGAGATTTGGCGGAAAGCTTACAGGGGGAAAAGAACCTTTCAGAGACATTAAAACTTCCACTTACTGTTATACCTCTGGAGGTGAAAGCATCCCTATCCCCCTCTCCAAATCCAGACATGGTAACACCTCTTCAAGAACATATTTCCTCCTCACAAATGCCCTCCTTGACGAAACCTGCTCCTCAGAAACCGCTTATGTCTGAATTATTCTCTAATTCAAAGAGAGAGGCGGCGCCTTGCCGAAATGCTGTCCAGATTCGTTACAAAGGGGGCTTGGAGGATAGACCAGATAGACACTATGTGGGGAAAACCTTATTGAAAGATTCTTTGCACTTTACTCCCAAAGATGTATATGCTTTCATTAATATCTCTGAGGAGGACAATTTTGATATTAGTTTTCGGACACCGTACGCTTTGGACTTATTTTGGGATAGGTATAGCCAGATAAAATATTCTCCCATATGGACCCCTTTCTTTGTTATACCTTTGACTAAACCTTTAATAAATATGTTACAGTCATGTTTAGAAATGAGGGGGTCCATGTGGAAGATATATCTTTTTGGTTCTCTCTGAGATGTGAGGTTTTGAGTGGGCCTGAACCCATCCTGGATTCCGAACAGTTTTGGACAGGGGGATGGAAATATAAAACTAAACTGAGGCAATCTGAGACAGGGGTAGTGCATATTCCTAATTCATTTCTGTTGGGGAAAGATAGGGGTGTCTGTTTTTATAGCGGACAACCTCGGGCTTGCTACAAATGTGGGGCTAAAACACATCTTTCTAGTGTGTGCGATCAACCGCATTGTGATAATTGTGGGGAGGTGGGGCATTTAACTATGTATTGTCATAATCAGTCTAGATGTGAGCCCTGTGAGGAATTTGGTCATACGTTTCGTGTCTGACCTTGGGCTGCTAAAAACAAAACATCCTGCATAAATTCAGATCTCTTAATTCAGAAGGATCAGGATGCTGTAAGCTCCTCCCCTTCTGGTTTACAATCCCCTCTACCATTTCCCTCCTCTAAAAAAATGGAAAAGTCCCCTGGCACGGAGCTTCCCATCAATAAGCCATTAAAAGAACTGGATAAGGTTGCACAACCTGTTTCAGGTTTTGCGGAAGTTGAAAAAACTTGCATGGGCCCACCTGACCCTTTGGAATTTCCTCCAGTGTGCTACACTGAGGCACCCGTGGAGGCAGTTGGAGAAGTATCTAAGGTTTCAGGTCTTAGGTCATCCCTGCCTCAATGTAGATCTTCTAAAAATCTACATCCTAAAACTCCCCCTACTGCTCCCACTATAGAAACAAGTAACTCTTATGCCCTTGTTTACCCCATGGAGACACAGAGATGGAATTGGAGACTCAGACTCCCAAAATCTTCTTTATCCACTTGGTCACAACCAGTGGATAATTATAAAGAAAAGAAAAAAGAAAAAAAGGAAAAAATAGAGGGCCTGTTCTATCTTCGTAAATAATAATGCAGTGGTTTTGGGGCTCTTTGAATACTCATAGTCTGCTAAATGTAGTTAAATGGCAAGCCCTTTTCCATTACATACAAAACCAGCATTTATCTGTGTGTTTTTTACAGGAAACCTGGATGCACTCTGTAGAACAACTTTCTTCTTTTAAACGGGATTGGGTTTGGGGACCTTCCTTTTGGTCCTTCGGAACAGATACGGCAGACGGCATAGGAATTTTATTTAATTCTTATTCCTTTAAACTACATAATTTAATCGATCTCATCCCAGGGAGAGTAATGATATTAGATGGGAAATGGCATGATACATGCTATCGCTTTATCAATATTTACAACCCTCAAACAAAAGCTGGCAGAGTATCCTGTCTAAAAGCTATCCAACCCTTTTTGGTGACATCAGTTAAAGTGCTCTGGGGAGGAAATTTTAACTGTACAATACAATCTTTGACTCACCTAACCAAAAAAAAAAGAAAATTTATTGTGATTCACACACACTAGCTAACATTGTTAAAATAGCGGGTTTACTTAATTGTATTTCTTTTTTTTCCCAAGGACCTCGATATTCCTTTACAAAGGGAAAACTGTTTTCTTTAATAGATTATATGTTTGTTTCCCCTTCTGTGCAAATTAATTCTTTTAAAATGATCCCTTGTGAATTTTCGGACCATTCTTTCCTTCTTTGTAGTTTCCAGTTTTTAGGTCCCTCTGAATATAGACAGGTTAGGTGGAAGCTGAATAAACTATGCTGGATGTACCTTATATACAGTCTGGGGTGAAACATATTTTTAACAGCTAGATTATCAGTGACTTTTCTTTATGAGGATTTAGGAGACTGGTGGATAGAGACCAAGATAGATTCGTAATTGGTTTAAAAACAAGGGTAAGAACAAAAATTATAGGTTTCTGAGATATTTGTCCTTAGGCAACAACTTCAGAAACTTACAACAATGCATATGCCTCTCATTTTGACTATTCTGATCAAATTACTAAACTAAAAGAGGACATGAGGGCATTCCAGTATGATAGAGCTAAAACCCTACAGGCTATTCTGTCTAATGGTATAAAAATCTCCCATTGGAGATCCTTTCGAGGCTTGTAAAATTTGAAGGCTTCCTCTAATATTGACTCTCTAAAAAGTCTGATGACTCCATCGCCACCACAGCTGTACAACTCAGAGAATTAATTGCTGATTACTTTGGACTTTGGAACCCCTTTTCTTATTACTGAAGCAGAAATGCTTTATATTTAAGCGCTCAAGGTCCCCCATGTTAGCAGAAGCCTCTACATTATTGGAACCAATCACACAAGAGGAAATTCTAAGCGTAATTGGGAAATTGAAATTGAATATTTCAGCAGGTAAGGATGGTCTTTCTAATGACCTGTATAAAGTTTTTCGGTTGAGTTGAGTCAATGTTTGTTTATTTTATTCCAGTATTTTATAAAAAATGCTGTGTTTTTTCCCTCTTTTTCCGAAGGATTGTTAAATTATCTGTTTAAATCTGGTGATAGGCAGAATATTAAGAATTGGTGGCCTATCACCCTCCTAAATTCGGATTATAAAATCTTCACCAGCATTTTGAACAATCGGTTAAGAAACTATGCTAGATGGGTAATCTCACCCTACCAATTTAGTGGGGTACCAGATAGACGGATTCAGACAGCATTAATAGTTATACGCGAGGTTATTGAACACCTCTCTGATGTTGGTATTACAAATTGCATGGTTGTCACTGATTTAGAAAAAGATTTTGACAGGGTATATCTACCTTTTATGTTCTTAACTCTAGAACATTATGGAGTCCCGTTGCAAACCGTTAATTTAATTAAGAGGTTATATGACTATAATACTGTATTTCCATTTTTGAAAGGCCATATGGCTGAAAGTTTTTGTTTACATACAGGAGTGCATCAAGGTTGTCCTCTCAGTCCTCTTCTTTACATTTTTCATTGGACCTCTATTGGAACTTAACTACTACTCCTTTATGGTTGGGAATTTCTGATAACATATCTAAGGATCAACAACTTCTAGTGCAGGCTTATGCAGATGATTTGATCCTATACTTTTCGGATCAATCTTCTGTATATATTTTTGAAAGCCTTTGATGCATTCTCAAGAGTTTCAAATGCTAAAATAAATTTGCACAAAACAGAAGGGTTATTGATTGAGCAACAGGTCCTACTGAGGTGGTGCAGGAGGGCATCCACTTCTCCAGAACTCCCTTAAGATTTTGGGCATCCAGTTTGGCCTCAGAATATGCCAGTGGAAATTGGGATTCAGCTCTCCAAATAGTGGAGAATAAGGTTAACAGATGGAAACAGTGGAAATTGTCCAAATTGAAACACATACATGTAATCAAACAGTTTCTCTTACCATGTGTACAATCGTAGCTATGATTTTTCCGCTTCGTGCATTTAGAAACTAGAATGTACTGTTTGTTTTCAAATGGTTTGGGGTAACCTGATTAAATCAGGTAAAGAGATGTTATACTTATTTAAGTAAAAGAATGGGAGGACTCGGATGGTGGATCCTGTGGTTTTGCACATTCTTTATTTATTATGTGTTCAGTTAAAGTGGTTTAAGTTTAGAAACGAGGATTGGGGACAAATGGATTTCCAGGTCTTTGGGCAAATATTTTAGGAATTGGCATTCTTTGGCTCCAAAATTAAACCCTCATATTCATCTTCCACAGTATTTTAGGCCGGCAGCACAAAAACAGTATAGATGGAAATTAAAAAAAGAGACAATCTTGAGTAATAATATGAAGAGATTTTATCAGGTCATAATGGCAAATCTACTCCCTTCAGAGCTAAGTTTCAAGAATTGCCCTTCTACCCTTAACTCTAAAGTATTGGCCCAGCTAAATAATCTCAGATTGCCTCAATCACAATGGGAGACACAGTGGCTAATATTTTATGGCCGCCTGAATGTTAGGGGCAATGCTAAATATAAAGCCATTGAGGAAAGGAAGTGTCCATTACTTGGATTGTATAAATGTTGAGGAGTCAATGGAACATTTTTCCTACAGTGTTCTTATGTCAAGGGTTTGTGGGCTTATTTGGCAGTATATGGGGTTTTAAATGGCTTAATTCTCTATCATACAATATCCTGGTTTTAGGATGTTATCCAGTGACTTTTCTGTTTTCATGAGGACATTGTCACTATTCCTCGTTTGCTTACGATACTATTTATGGCAGGCAGGTGTCAGTGGGTTATATCTGAAAGAAAAATGCCTTATATTTGTTTCAGTATTTTGGTTTCAAAGGAACTCTCAAAGATTTATTCTCAGGATGCCCGAAGGATAGCACCTGCTAAACTTTTAAAAATGTGGAAAGGGTTTCTTCACTTTATTAAGTTTAAGTAATGTATGATTTTTTCTGAAGTTATTTTTTTTATCCATCTGTTCTTTTGTCTATAGTATATGTTTGCCTGATTGGTTTTGCTTTCTACTCTGTATAACTGACTAATCTACTGTGTTGTTTTGTTATGTTTATTATTTCAATAAAAACTCCCCTACTCTTTTCGATAAGTGCCATGGGATCTTTAACATCCACCTGAACTACCACCAATCCAGGCAGATGGGACCTCGGTTTAACGTCTCATCTAAAAGACGGATTCCCACATTCAATGTTTTGCACTCTGCCTAAATTTGATTGTGCATGCATTTATGGAAGAGGACAGAGATATAAAGGCTCTCAAATATGTGGCAAAAATATTATGCACACATTTCAGCCACTCCTGCAAAGCACGTCAACATCTTCGGGCCATACAAGAAGAACATGGACTGCCTCCTAATACACTTATCTAGGATGTTGCAACAAGGTGGAACAATACTTTTTACATGTTCCAAAGATTGCTGGAGGAAAAAAAAGCTGTAAGACAGTATACACTAGAGGACAGCATAGGGGATGCTGATGTGTACATTACTCCTCAGCAGTGGGCTGTTTTACAATTTCTCATCAAGCTACTGCAGCCCTTTGAGAAAATTACTAGGGAAGTGAGTTCCAACAGTGCCACACTCAGCCAAATAATCCCATTGATCAAGATTCTTAGATTTCAGCTGAATGCAGTCAGGGATGAGATGAAAGGTACAACAGGCCAGTTTCAGATGGGAGAGTCTAATGCAACTGAAAAGGACTTGCCACCCAGAATAAAAAAAAGACATAGTGCATATAATGATTAAAAAAGTCAGAGATGATGAGAAACTCTGTGAAATGCTCATTGCAGAACATTACATTATTGCAACAGTACTTGACCCACAGTACATGATGAAACACCTCTCACAGTATGACCCAAATGTATTCCAGAACTGCAGAGAGAAAATCATTCAAGAAGTAGATTTGCTTTTGAAAAAAAAAACATAACAACAGATGCAGTCCCCTCATCCATTCCTCCTGCACCTTCACAGCTTTCTCTTCTCAATCACACTAGAAAACCATCAGTAGCTGCCATTTGTTCTACACCTAGCAGTCATTTTTGGGGTCACTTGGAAACTGTTGTCCTTGAAAAATCATCCCTTCCTTCTCCATATGTCACTGCTTCTGCTCAGGCCATGGCTGACTGCTATTTAGCAGAAAAAGGTATCAAATGGAATGAAGATACCATTAAGTACTGGCAAAGCAAGAAGCCTGTATGGCCTTCACTTGTGCAGGTAGCCTTGAAGTATATGGTCTGTCCCCCAACCAGCATACTTTCAGAGCGACTCTTTAGCTGTGCAGGAAATGTGGTAACAGATACAAGATCTAGGCTACTACCAGAAAATGTTGAAAAGTTAACATTCTTAAAAGTAAACCTTCCATTGATTGGTTACACCTATGACCCAGAGGCAGTAAATACATTTGCAGTGACCTCAAAGATGACTACTTGGAAGAGTAGAAATTTAGCTCACCATTTTTTCAGAAAATAAATCAGTAGTACTCACGTAGCCACATTGTGGCCTTCACAATTGTTGTACCTGATGGCATGATGTTGTCAGCATGTCCTAACAGACTTTGCTAATTTTAGTATTGCCTGAACCAGATGGCACACTTTTTGCAGCATGTTCTGATGGACTTGTGTAATTGTTGGACTGCCTGAAGCTGATTGAACACTTTGTAGCATGTCCTAATGGACTTGTGTAATTGTTGGACTGCCTGAAGCTGATGGAACACTATTCGCAGCATGTCCTAATGGACTTGTGTAATTTTGAACTGCCTGAACCTGATGGCACATGTTTCACAGCATGTCCTAATAGACTTCTAATTTGTGGACTGCCTGAGATTGGGACTGATGGCACAATGATTTCAGCATGTCCTCCTCACATGCTTGGCTAATTTCTGGATTGCCTGAGCTTCATTGCACACTTTTACAGCATTTCCTAATGGACTTGTTTAATTTTGGACTGCCTGAAGTTGAGACTGATGGCACAATGTTTTCAGTATGTCCTAACAGACTTTGCTAATTTTGGACTGCCTGAACCTGATGGCACCTCCCATCATATCCTAATTGACTTCTCTAATTTTTGGACCGCCTGAAGTTGGGACTGATGGCACAATGTTTTCAGCATGTCTTCCTCACATGCTTTAATAATTTTTGGATTGCCTGAACCTGATGGCACACTTTTGCAGCATCTCCTAATTGACTTCTCTAATTTTGGACCACCTGAAGTTGGGATTGATGGCACAATGTTTTCATCATGTCTTCCTCACATGCTTTGCTAATTTTGGATTGCCTGAACCTGGTGGCACACTTTTCAAGCATGTCCTAATGGACCTGTGTAATTTTGTGCTGCCTGAAGTTGAGACTGATGGCACATTTTCAATATGTCCTAATTTTTAGATTGCCTGAGCATGATGGCACACTTTTTCAGCATGTACTAATGGACTTGTCTAATTTTGCAGTTCTATATTACCTGAATGTAGGTCTCTGCCCACTCAGTACAGGCTCGACCTCACAGCCACACTCCCCCTTCAATACAGTAGCTAGGTCTCTGGATTCCTAAGGATATGCAGTTATTTTTTTGGTAGGGGTCCTCTAAATGTGCCAGCAATTTGGGTGGGTGGGTGGAGGGGACCCCATGCCATAGAAAATAACTACATGGCTCTCAGTGGAGCAAAGAAGGAACTGGTGCAACAATAACAAACTGATACGTGTTAGGAGGAAGTAGGCTGTTGATCAGCTAAAACCTGCAGCTTATCCAATAGGTAGGGAAATGGGCATACTGGGTGGGCCAAGTGGTCCTTATCTGTCATCAAATTCTATGCTTCTGTGTTTCTGTGATATGCCCATTGTATGGTGTATACTACTAAATGGGAATGGGATTCCTCCTCTGAGGCCAGACAGGTCAGTTTACAGTTGTAGCACTAGTACTACTGACTCTGAGACAGGAAACAGACAGATGCCAACTGCATGACTGCCATAATCAACTGACCAGCACATCAGTGCTATAAACTCGCAGTTTTCATATCTTAAATATGCTGAAATGCCGATTACAATTCCATACATGTGTCTCAGATCTCAGTGTCGTTCTATGCAATTATATAGCAGATTTGCAGTTTTCATCACATTTTGCAAAAGGTTCTGATTCTAATCAGAACTATTCAGAACTTATCAGGACTTTGGCCTGGATCCTGATCCTGGTCCTGGTCCTGATAATAAGGGTCAGGACCTTTTTGGGTCCGCCCAACCCTAATCAGTATCTACTGTAAAGAACTCAGCACTTATTCTTAAAGCATATGTCAAAAAGTGAAGCATTATGATTCATGTGATTAAAACTGATTAAATAATTACATCGACATTGTAATACTGTAATTAGTGATAAAATTTAATGTATCGGAAATATTTATACAGGAATTTACCAGAAATTGTATTATACTTTACATCTGTATATTGTTTCCTTTTTGAAAGTGCTTGTGTTTTAGCAGTCAATTTCTTTTAATGTTTCTAATGACTTATTTGATGAACAATAAACGACTACCTGCCATCCTAAATACTGGATGTTGATACTTTGCAAAGAGCCAACATCCTACATTGAGAGGAAGTTGATCTCTAGGCCATATAACACAGTCCAAAATATAACTAAGAAAGTGGCCCCACCAGACCCATGACCCATGATTGCTGACAGCTAGTTCATGTGTATTATTCCAGAGTTCAGCCAAAAGTTCTTCAGAACAGGGTGAAAATCCACCAAAACACATTTAGAAGATTCCGATCTCGCCAATGGCAGAAGTTCAGAAGATTTTGCAAAAGTTAAACAAAGGCATAACTTTCAACTTTTGCCCAGCTCTAACCACCACATGCATCATGCATCATGGATCAGGGGACAGGGGACACCCCTCAATTGTAAGATGTTAAGAACAATTACAGGAACCTTGTTGGTCAAGATCTATCACCTGACCGTGCATTAAAACACTAGTACTGCATGGTCAGGTCTCCCATCAACTTTCTATGACCCCCAAAACCTGTTTTTCATTCTAAAGTTTTACTTATTGATCCAAAAGTGTTACCAGAAAAGTCTGTTGGGCAGAGAAATAGCTCGTTTTCAGAGGCAAGGGGGGGGGGTTATAAATGAAAAACAGATGCATTACACTGACAACAAAGAAGCAGCTGTCAAATTATTACAGAAGTGTGTAGAAGTCATTTAACATCTTATAATACAACACAAGGAATGTAGTATGCCAAAATAAATTATGAACTCCTTAGATAAAATGTGGGGGACTTCCATCCCAGAAAATATTGATGGTAATCCAGGGAGCAAGTCTGGGTGTCCAGCACTGAACAGGCTTCCTATTGCTAAATGTATGCCTAAGAGGAGGCAGTGAGTCCCTGAGGAACTATAATCCCAGATGGGAAAACCCTACATAGGAGGAAACCCTAATAAATTTTATCTGCACAACAATATTCTTCATGGTGTGCATCAAAGCATTTGTGATACACTTTCCAGGCCTTTGGCCTTGTGCCTCATAAAACCATAGGGCATGCATGACAGATGCATTAATGCATATCCTGATGTGTATTACTGCTAACATGCGGGTTGGGGGTGGACAAGAGATCCTGTTAACTAGCTGGTCCACTGGTGCAGTGGTAGCTGCACCACTTCATAACACACACACAAAATTCAGCCATGTCCTACCCAAGAAAGCATGCGTGCAGCTGTACAAATGGCAAGGAGAGTTCAAAACAAAAAAAGAGTACAGTGCACCATACAGATGGCTCACAATAATATCATTTATTATACAATGGCAAGAAAGAATCCTGGTTTCTGATTGGTCAGTTGGCTATCACAGCAGGGATGTTATCCTGGCATAACATCCCTGCTGATTGTTTGGATGATTTCGATCCCCATCCCCTCCATGATCATCTCCTCTTTCTCTTAAGAAACAAAAATATGTTTACACACTAACAAAAACATTCTTTAAAATTATTTTTTTATTATAAAACAACAAGCCATTGTATAATAGGAATAATGCCCTCCAGGGTGGGAGTTATGCTGGGATAACATCCCTTCTGGTGTGGACGCCCTCGGCGTGCCGGGCCCAACCACCCGAGGTGGGATGTTATCCCAGCATAACTCCCACCCTGTCAGGCATTATTCCTTTATTGATGCATCCAGAAACAGTACCCTGGTGTTTCAAGGGCTGAATCCATCTTTGTTAGGAGTTGCTATACCACTTGCAGAGTGGATGACCTGGACCAGGAAGAAGCCTGAGGCAACAGAGGGCCAGCTGGGTGAAGGAGGATAGAGTGCTTGATGAGTATTTAAATGTATGTAATTACTGGTGACTCCTCATAATTACCTATAAACTGAAGCACTACAACACTGTAATACCTGTGTATGCCATAATACCCAGGTGAATTTGTCTAGTGCACTTACCCAGTCAACAAAACCTAAATAAATAAAAATAAATTATGGGTCTTACTGTCCTTTGCTTATTCACAGCTCTGCTGCCTTCAAACCACAGTAGCATGGAAAACAAATAATTTCTGCGTCCTATACAGTACTACACTGAATGAACTAACCTCCAGTGCCACAAGTATCCATTCACACTCTTCAAATACAGGTAAATCCTTTGTAAAGAAAAATAATGGAAAATTGTTTTATTTCTGGGAACTTGGTGCCAGACAGAAATTTGTCACTGAACAAGAAAGTAAAACAGCCAGAAAGACAAGTAGGGACATTATTTCACTTCTTCCTAAATGAAACCGGAGGAGTCAGAAACATGGTCATGGTATCTGTGGCTGAATTAGATAAAATATTGGCAGAGTTTGTGTACTGTGCCAAAATTCAAACGGTTCTGAATATAAAATGACCAGAATTAGATTAATGGTTGTCAACAATGACAGAGCACAACCAATCACAGAAATGCATTTTCCTTTCTTTCTTTTCTTTCTTTCTTTCTTTCTTTCTTTCTTTCTTTCTTTCTTTCTTGGCACAGATACTGAATTTACTGAAATAAAACAGACTTTACCAGCAAAACAAAAATTTCTTAAAAAACTGGGAAAAAGCAATAGACACTACAAAGTATAACCTTTTCAGAGGAGGACATTCATTTGATATATACCAGTACCACAACTTCCCTTAAAAACCTTGTAGAACTGCTAATTTTTTCCCATTTCTATCATTGGTCTACAATTCATTGTAAGACCAAAAGAGCAGTATTACCTGACCTGGAATGACATAACTGAATGTAGAGATAATGATGTAAACTATAATGTGTAATTCAATGAATGATGAATGAATACACAAACAGGCACAATTCTTATTGATGTCAGACCTGTCAAACCATGCAGATATGAAAATGAATCTAATTTTGAGAGGAACCCCTTGCTGGCATATGATATGTATGTACAAGGCAAACAGACCCAGAAGTACCTCCACTCATGAGCCTCAATTTTATCTGGCTCCTAAATATTAACTTCAAGTCTGGCTTCTCATTTTGTTATAGGAATATCAGAATGGGATTGAATAAAGTGAGGCAATTCACTTTGAAATGATCATGAACCATTCATGTATGTTCATAGATTACTCATGAACAGATAATAAATTCAGCTCACAAAGTGTGCTTTAAATTACTCATGAATGTTCATCACCTGTGCATGAAAATTAAATTGCACTCCTGTGTTCATGAATGTTCATTCATATAAAGGTTTATAAAAGTTCATGAAACTCCTTCACCAAACTTTTTTTTTAAACTCATTTTTAATGAGAAGATAATAATACAATACAATGCATCTTCAACTCGCTGAACTTTTATGAACTAAGTCCATCAATATTTTGGTGACTAAAATTGCCCTCCTTTCTTAATATTGGTTAATTCTCCAGGCAACCCTTTTTAGCCCTATTCTCAAAGAGTTTTGCCCTATGTACAAATAAGAGGCAGACACATTCAAATGTTAATTGTTTATCAGATAACTTAAGGAATTACCTGTGGCATTTGAAGTCTATTATAATGAAAATTTTCTTGCCACATTTTGGAATTAGTAAATAACCTTAAGCTTACATTTTTCTGTTCTTCTTTCAAATGGATCCACAGTTGCTCATCTTCCTTTTTAATTAATTTCTGTTTATATCAGCAGAATCTGAAACTGTTAAAAAAACGGGCCTGATTCAGAGCTCACTGAATAGGCACAAGTGGCTTGCACCACAAAGAATAATGCAAGGTGCAGCCTGCACCAAAAAATGCTCTGGGAGCAATTCACAAAGGCAGCCTGCATCAAATGCAAGCTGCCTGTGCCAAAAGGGAGCTTGAACCAGCCTTGTGCCACAAAATGGGCTGTACATGGTGCTGGAGGGCTTGTGGCAGACTCTGGCTGCCATATCCTGTAAGTCAGGATTCACAAAACCCTCCCAGAGGGCAGATTTCTAAGTATTATTAAACCAGCCAGGGCTGGTCTAAAGGTACTTAGCAGTGTGTCCTCTGGGAAGGTTTAAACATTTGCAGCAATATGCCACCGTCCCACCAGCCCTCATCTCCTTACAAATAAAATTGATTAATGTCCCTGGTGGCTAGCAGTCCCCCACCTGATACCCTTGTCGTAAAGAAATCACATTCCTGGTGGTCTAGTGCACCCCCTTTCCTATCCCCGATGTCCCCATAAATAAATAACTTTCCCTGGTGTTCTACCGGACCTCCCTTCCTGTCCTTGATCTCCCCAGAAATAATTAAATAACATACCCTGGTGGTCTAGTGGACCCCCCAACCCTGGAGGTAGTGCCCTGCCACCATGATTCCCCATTCCATCTTTGATCCGGTGACCAGCAAACCCTCCTCTCACCATCATGGCTGGCTACTGACTGAGCTATCAAGAAGCATATACAGTACACAGTATGCGCTACTTGACAGCTCAGTCAGTGGCAGGCTGTGGTGGTGAGAGGATGGGCTGCACCAGTCACCAGCTCGGTGGACGGATGGGGGTGGGGGTGGACACTGTCAGCCAGGTTGGTGGGGTGGTTGGATCCAGTAGACCACCAGGGTACATTATTTAATTACTTCTAGAGAGATTAGGAATAGGGAGGGAGGTCTGCTAGACCACCAGGAAAAATTATTTAATTATTTATGGGGACATGGGGGATAGGGAAGGGGGTCCACTAGACCTCCAGAGATGTGATTTGTTTAGTACAAGAGGATCGGGGTAGGGGACCGTTAGCCACCAGGGACATTAATCAATATTATTTACATTGAGATATGGGTTGGGGGACTTCTAGCCTCCAGGGACATTAATTAATATTATTTGTATGGCAATTGGGGCTGGGGGATGGTACTACTAGCCAACAGGGACTGCTGTCTTTGGAGCTATTGCTGAAGGGACTCCTCACTGCTTGAGGCACACCTTCCAGCTGCATCATTTGTTTAGTACAGGACCTTGGTTTCTGCAAGCCATAGGACTTTGCTGCTTGAACCCTTCCCAGTAGTGAATTGGGGGCAGGGTCCCTAGTGCATTGGCGATTGGCACAACTTGCACCAACCTTTGTGAATCAGGTATGGAGAGTTTAAATGTTACTCCTTTTAGTAGTAGAAGTAGTAGTAGTAGAGTTTACTTAGGATGGTGCCCTTCCCTGGAGGCTCAGGGTGCCTTACAATACATGTAGTAAAGTGCTCAGACAGTAAAACACAATAATAACAGCAAACTTGTAATAATAACTAACTAAATAAATGCAGATAATAAACAATCAGCATCAGGAATAAATCCATATCAGGGATTGTTCACATGTTCCAAATGTTTCATTAAAGAGAGAGAATTTTAGGCCCCCTCTTAAAGACCTCCACCAATGGGGCCTCCCTCAGGGCTCACAGGAAGGTATTCCAAATCACAGAGGTGGCAACATTGAGTGCCCCATCCCTGAGGATTTTAGCCCAGCTCCTGAAATATCCAGGGGGCCAGCATCAGTGAAATAGAATGGGCACAAGGACAAGTGGAGGGACAGAAGTTCATCCAGGTAGCCAGAATGCATCCCATATAGGGTTTACAGGTCTGTAACCCAAATGTGAAGGTGATTTGCCACTGCACCAGCAGTCAGAGCAGTTCACTCGGCCAGGGTTACATGGCATGACCTGAGTAAACCGATCAGCAACCTGGCTACTGCATTCTTCACTAACTGCAGGTGTCATAGGACATCATATACCCCAGGTAGAGTATACAGTTTTGCAGTAGTCAAGACTGGACATCATTAATGCAAGCACTAGCATCATCAGGTCTTTTTTTTAAATAAAGGTTTTATTCTCCTTTTGTGGATGGACAGGATAGGGCTCCTTTCAATCCCTCCCTGATGACCCCCACTGTCCCCTGCTACCCTTACAGATGTCATCCCTTGTTGGGGTGGTCTGGAGAGGAAGGGTCTTCCTGCTCCCAAGGCAGTCATATCCAGTACAGCTCTGAATCATGCTAGCAAGGCATGTTAGGGATCATCAGGCATGGTGTAATTCTCAGCCTACCCGCCACCATTTTTCACCAGTTTTGTCCCTGTTCCCCATGCTGGGGCATGCATGCTGACTTGCATGTGTGGAGGCATGCTCACACAGCAGAGACCCACAGCACAGCCCTTTCTCTGCTACTCCTCAACACACACTGCCACCAGTCCTCCACCTGGTGGCAGTCATTCAATGAAGGTGGCAGTCCTCCCTCCTTGGGAGAGGAGTAGTCCTCTGGACACTCGATCCTCTCCCTCCCTGGCCGACCCCCAAGTTGAATATCAAATTCAATTTATTAGCAACAAAAAGTATAAAAACAGAGTTTATCACATGCAAAAAAAAGTACAAAATAAAAATAATTAACATTTTCATATCACTCCATACTAGACATGTTTATTCTTTTTAATTTTAAAACACATTTTGTAAGCAAAATTTGCCAGAACATACAATACTGTGGTACTTTGACTATAAACAATTTTAGCTTCTATTATAGTATCATCTTCTGTGCACGTAATTTTTATGTTGTCTTGTGCGAGCAGCGCAGACAACATATTGTGGTTACTTCAGCGGAGAAGCGGGTTTTGGAGGTGCGATCCTGCTGCAGCCAGTGGTGCCACTGCTTTTTGTGGCCAGGCTCTGTGGTGCCAATGGCATAGCATGCTGTCTATGACAGCAGTTGAGAAATGTGCCAGCACCTTGAAAGAAATTAGCCACTGCAATCAGGGAGCTCCACAGAATGGTCCCTTATTGCAGCAGCCAATTACTGCTTGCCTCATCTGGTGTCCCCATCAAGCAACATGGCAGCAGCTTCCCCGTCAGCTTCTCATAGTCCCCACAGAAGCCGAGGGATAGCCGCCGCCTTCCACAGTCCCCTCTGAAAGCCAACGGAGGTGCCCAATACCCCTGTTGGCACGCCCCCTCCTAAGTTAATTTGCTGATGGGGGTGCCCAATCCCTGTTGGCATAATATACCCCCCATTTCTTGTGTGCCAAGGGGGTGCCCAATCCCCCTTGGCTCATGCAACCTCCCAACTCTGTATGGCTGGTGGGGGTGCCCAATCCCCCGTCGGCTACAGTCCCCCCCAAAAACACTCAGGTGGCATGCTGGGAGCCCACCCCAGCATGCCAAATGTCCCTGTAAAAAAAATACATCCTGGAAAGTTTTTTTTTTTAACCTGTAAAAACAGAAAACAGTCCTCGTTGAGTCTGATGGCCCATCCCCCAACCCATGCCCACCCTCTGCACACCCTGCCTTCCCACACACACCCTTCAGTCCATACTTACCTCTAGAGCCCAGCACGATGATCTTCAGTGGACTGGGAACACGCCTGCACTCTTCAAAGCCGACCGCAAACTGAAGAAATGCCAGTAAGCTGTATAATGGCATAAATTTTTTTTTCAACTTATGTGGATATCTCGGCCAATTTTTTTGACTTTTGCCACCAAATTTTTAACATGGGGTTTTTGGGACCCCTCCTCATGAATTCAGTCACTGGCATGGCATTATTCAGTCCCGAAAGGTGTCTTTGCGGTCACTGCGCTGAATCACCTTTTGGGACCAAGTAACAAAATGACAGTGTTGCTGTTCATGAGGTGGCCTCCCAAAAAGCCTATGTTGCAAATCTGGTGAAAAACTTCCCAAAAATGGCAGTGTTACAAGAGTGCATTGCGCAGTTTCCACGTGCACTCATAACTTCACCAGTTTGTAATATTTTCACTCCAGATTTTCAGCATTGGCATTTTTCATGTCTCCTATGAACAGTGCAGCTGTCATTTTCACATCCTGGCCGAAATGTGTTTTTGCCCTACCAGCGCAGAATATCGCAGTCGATGTGGGAAATCAGTGTTTGGGACAGATTACAAAAATCACAGTGACACTATTCATGAGTAGAGGTCCTAAAATGCCTATGTTGAAAATTTAGCAACAAAAGTCCATAAAATGACTATGTTACAAGCGTGCATTGCGCAGTTTCTACGTGCACTCATAACTTCGACAATTTGCAATGTTTTCACTCAACATTTTCAATATTGTCAACTTTGTACATATCCTTATGAACAGTATAGCTGTGATTTTTCAAAAACTGCCTGAAATGTGCTTTCGCACAAGTAACGCACTATGGCATGGTTGCTGTGGGAAATCAATGATCAGGACAGATGAAGAAAATCATAGAGACAGTGTTCATGAGCAGAGGTCCCAACATGCCTATGTTGAAAATTTGATGAAATAATTCCACTAAATGACTGTTACAAGTGTGCATTGCGCAGTTTCTATGTATGCTCAAAATGTGAGCATTTTTAATATTTTCACTGAAGATTTTCGACACTGCCATCTCTTCACACCTACCTATTAATGATACAGCTGTCATTTTTCACATCCTATCCAAATGGTGTTTTCCCACATCTGGCGCAGAATGGAACAGTCACTGTGAGAAATCAAAGTTCAGGACAGAGTAACAAAATCACAGTGCCACTGTTCATGAGCAGAGGTCCCAAACACTTTCATGACATGGGGGTCACAAAAATGCCATGTTGCAAATTTGTAGTGCAAATACCAACAAACGGCTGGGGCGTTAGGGTTTCTAACCATAACGTCCCACCCTATACAGACTGACAGGCATCAGGGATGTGTCTTTGCAATTCCAGCAGTCAGGCTCATGCCATACCATCCCCCCCCCACCCTCAAGCCACTGACAAGCATTGAGGTGTGCCTTGGACTCTTCCGCCCACAGTTCACGCCATTCTCCTATGCTTCGACCATTTTAGCATATGTCTTTATGAAATGGGGTGACTGTAAAGCTGAACACCCCAAGGCACACCTCAGCACTTGTTGGTGTCTGCAAGATAGGGTGAGGTAAAATGCCACTAGTGTTATGGCTGAATGGGGTGAGTGTAAGGCCCAAGAACCCCAAGGCACAACGTGATATTTGTCACACTGCAGGGTAGGATGAGCTGAAATGCCATGAACATTATGGCCAATGCCCATAGGCACACCTCAGAGCCTGTCAGTCTCTGTAGGGTGATGTGGGGTTTGACGTCACTTTCATATTTCACTGCCATTCCTATTCTGCATCTGTTCAACTCCTGCACTAACAATGCCAATGTCAGCAAGACAACATTCGGCACTGACAAATGCTTGTTTCTATAGGAACTATCCATGTGTGTCTTTCTCTGGCAAATAATGGAAGACATAAAATTAAATGTACAACTGTCAGACACATATCCACATTATAGAAACATTGATGTAATGTGTTGGACATAATCCAGAAGCTCTAATTATAATCTTTGCTATTGATCAGGCCAAGGCGCAGTCAGACCAATGCCCTTCTATGGGAGATTTTTTCACAGAATGACAAATATATGTCCATTTCCCAAGTAGGTAGGTAAATAGTTTTTTAGTCGACTTTCAGGCTTTACAATTTTAAAAACAATCCATGTATAAAATATATTACACATAAATAAAATACAATTTACATTGTACATCTCTGCATCAAGATAATGCTATACCCAGTAAATAACATAATTTTACACTTTTATCAATTCAAAATTTCAAACTTCGTCAGGTTTCAATTTTGTGCTATTCCTATCTCATAATATTCAGTAGCTCAGGCTTATTAATTTAAGCTCACAACCTGATAGAAGTAAAAATGTATACACCATGGTAAGTATGTACACATCATTTGAAGTGAATAAAAGAATGATTATCTCTTCAGATGGGAGACCAGGGTACATATGAAGAAGCCAGCAGAAGAAGGCCATTTGGTCTATCAAGTCTGCTCATGTTGCAGGGTTCACAGCTTGAGCTACTGTGCCTGCCCAGTCCTCCCATCCTTCCTACCCATGACCCTTACACTCCCACTATACCTGTCCCAGCCTCTCTTAAAGCTGCCCACTGTCTTCAACAAGATTATCTCTTCTGGCAGCGCATTCCAAGTGTACACCACCCTCTCTGTGAAGAAGTGCTTCCTGACCTCCCTCCTAAACCTCCCACCCTCCAGCTTAAGACTGTGCCCCCTCGTGTTATGGTTGCCACTCAGCTTAAAGAGACTCTCCTTATCAACCTTATTTATCCCTTTCAAGTACTTGAAGGTCCCAATCCTGTCCCCTCTCTTTCTCCTGTCTTCCAGGGAGTACATGTTCAGTGCCCTCAACCTCTCCTTGTATGCCAGTATAGGTCCTAGCCATCTTTTCCTTTTTGTTTTGTGCAATGGACAATATCATACTACATGTTTGAGATCATCTTTCATTCCATACTTGCACTTACATTTTGGATCAGCAGTTCCCACTCTTTTTTGGTCTTATAGGACATAATTAGCTGTGTATAACTCAAAATTTCATTATAATTCTCCATTCATTCAGGTCAGCTTGGAATTTATCTTTTTTAGGTATGGTTCCAAATTATGTTTTGTTTTTATAATTTTGAACTATCTATAAGGTTTCAACCTATTGATTTTCTCCTGGTCCCATGTGATTATTATATCTCGTAACCTCCTTTTTACCTGCTCTGATGTTTCTGTATATTTTGTGGAGTAAATGTCCTAAACCCATTGGTAAAATATGTTCCTTGTTTGTTTTCAGCATACTTGAAGTAAAATTCATGTGTTGATACTTTATTTCTTCCTTGAGGTACATCCTGGGCAGTCTGTGCTCTGGGAGAAGAAACAAGTGATATATATATATATTATTTTTCCTTCGATTGCCATTGTTGACATTGGATTTTGCCCTAATTCCTTCCACAATATCTTGTCTGGAACTGATAGTTGTACTTTAAAAATGTATCTGTACATGTTATTAATTTCAGTTTCTAGAGGTTTTTACATTAGGTAGTGTCCAAATTTCAGCTGCATACAAAATGCTAGTTTTTATTCTAACATTTATTACTGTTATTAGGACTTTGAGTGAACCCTGACCAATTTCCATGCTAAACCTTTAAAATGCAGTCAATGATGCTTTTAATTTTTGCATCATTATTTTTGTTTGGGGAGTCCATGATACATTTTGTGAGAATCTTAACCCAAGGTAATCATAGTAGTAGTCGTTTTTTATTTTATTTATATCAATACATATTGATGGAATTGTTTTGCTTTTGTTTCCAAAAACAATCAAATTGGTTTTGTCTTTATTTATAATCAAGTTATCTTGTTTACATCGTTCATAAAAATGCATTAATGTACGTTGCAATCCAAGCAAAGAAGTGGATATCAGAACGATGTCCACGTATGCTAAACACGGAACTTATATTGAAAGTAGAGCTGTGGAGTGAAAATTCAAGTTATCTAACTCCATTAATGTTGTATTTATATATAAATTGAACAAAAGGGGTGCCAAAGGCAACTTTGATGAACCCCTAAGTTTGTTTTAGTATTAGTAGTTAAATTCCCTAGTTGGTCAAACTTGACATTAAGGCATGTTTTATTATGTAGTCTTATGAGACTATCTAATATTTCAGGGTCCATGTTATACATTTTGAGTTTATTCCAAAGTAATTTTCTGCTAATTGAGTCGAATGCTGTTTTCAAATCAACAAAGCAGCAGTATAGTTTTGATTTTTTTACCTCCACATATTTCCAGATTAGATGTTATAATACATACAGTAGCAATGTTGTATTGTTGATCTTTTAGTTCTAAATCCATTTTGGAATTCCAAAATTAGATTATTCTCCTCTACCCATTGATGTATATGACTTAATAATATTCTGGAAAAAATTTGTTTGAGAGGAATCAAGAAGGCGAAATAATAAAACAGAGTCCAAGAGAAAACTACAAGGACCGTGGAGTCTCAAAAAAGCACAGAGTTATGCACAATACCCCAGGAGTTGAAAATACAAACTCGTCACTAAAAAAGAAGAACAGGGGTCAGCAAGAGAAAAGGCTGTATTAATAAATCCTTTAATCACATAATATACAAACAATGGCCACATGGAAAAAACACGGGTGGCGCAAGGTGCTAGCAAATACAAAGCACCAAAGCAGGTGGAAGAAAAGTGGCGATACTGATAAAGCAAACTTTGGAATAAAACCCAAAGGCATACCACTCCAAAAATAGAAAGCTTGTATCTCGAATAGTGAAGTCCAAACCAAGGAAAAGCTGCACACCATGGGCGAAACCCGGAAGAGACAAACAAAGCCAGCGTCACGACATCACGTTTACGTATCGACTAACACGTCTTCTTCAGAATGTGAATTGGCTAACCTGTGTCCCCTTAAATACCGGGAACTCTTAAAGAGATATGTTACACAGCCCTATGTGAACATAAGCCTCCATATACCTACAATTAATAAAGAAAAAACATAACAAACTCAATTACAAAAATACCATTAAATATATCTAGGGGGAAAGAGCCGAACAAGTCATAGTCCCCACTGAACTTGGCTAGAGCACGAATAAGTCATAGCCCAGTATACTACTTAAGTGCCACCATAATCACCAAGACAGAACAATATAAATATAAATCTTACAAAAATTCATACATATGATATTCATAAAACTGTAGAAACACGAAAAGGGACAGAGCCGGAAAAGTCATGTCCCCATTTTGTGAACAGAGCACGGCACAGGTCATATCCACAAATGCTAACATTAACTATAAAAAAACTATGTAAAGGGAGTTCATTGTTCAAACCAAACGGTACCATAGTGTTGAGTTCAAAAATCCAAAACGCTTCCCTTTGTAGAATCCTTGAATTGAAATCTCCACCCCAAAAACCAACCTCCACTTTCTCCAGTCCAACAAATTAAGTAGTATACTGGGCTATGACTTATTCGTGCTCTTTCTTTATTAATTGTAGGTATATGGAGGCTTATGTTCACATAGGGCTGTGTGACATATCTCTTTAAGAGTTCCCGGTATTTAAGGGGACACAGATTAGCCAATTCACATTCTGAAGAAGACGTGTTAGTCTATAAGTAAATGTGACGTTGTGACGCTGGCTTTGTTTGTCTCTTCCGGGTTTCGCCCGCTGTGTGCTTTTCCTTGGTTTGACTTCACTATTCGGAGACTTACAAGCTTTCTATTTTTGGAGTGGTATGCCTTTTGGTTTTATTCCAAAGTTTGCTTATCAGTACGCTACTTTTCTGCCACCCGTTTTGGTGCTTTGTATTTGCTAGCACCTTGCATCACCCATGTTTTTCCATGTGGCCATTGTTTGTATATTGTGTGATTAAAGGATTTATTAATACAGCCTTTTCTCTTGCTGACCCCTGTTCTTCTTTTTTAGGAATCATGAAGGCTAATAGGCGATACAAACATGGGTTGTTTATATTACCTTTCTTGAATACAAGGCATACTATGCTCCCCTTCCATCTTTAAGGATAATGTCAATGTTGTATGCAATAATTAAATAGAGTATGCAGTATAGGGCACCATCATTTCTTGAATGACTTGAATATATCGACTAGGATGTTATCAGGGACAGGGGCTTTATTAGCTGTTATCTTGTCCATTGCATCAATAATTTCTTGACTGTTGATATATATATTGGTTTTAGAAACATTTGACTTCCTTTGTTATTGATGATACTTTGATGATCTTCCTCCAATTGTGAATCCATATAAGGCATTCAAATGTTCTTCCCACATTGACTGCGTTATTGCTGCCTCAATTCTAGTAGTATATTTGGCATATCCCTTATCTACTAGCGGCCAAAACAGTTTAACATCTTTCTTAATTATTTATATTTTTAATTTCTCCCACATTTTCATTTGAAATTTTCTCCTTTCCTTGGCCAATGGTTTCCTATATTGATTTCTAGCTTTGTTTATTATGTTATTGTTAGCCTTACTGCTAGATTTTTTATGTTGTCTAATTAGTCCATTTTGCTTTTTCTTGGCTATTTTACAGTTATTAAAACATGTATGAAACTTTTTCTTTCTTATTGAATTTTGACAAAAAAATGGTTTCATATACCAGCAAATATGTTCCCAGTTATTAATCATACAAATGTTAATTTCTGGCTTTAAAAGAATATTTCTTAGGTTATTGAAATAGAGTTCAGTATTTCTGAAAAGTGTGTTGCAATCAAATTTTGCCATCTTATTCTTTTGGAGTTATTATCTCCTTTTCTTGTGATTGAGAAACCTCCTTAGATAAAGTATCTGTTATGTCAACATGCCAGGTAGACTGAACTGGTAAATGAGAAGATTGTGGATGCAGAATCACTTTTAGGTCCTGGATGGCACTAATAGCCTCTAGGTTCCCCAAACTAAATCAATGACTGAAGATCCATTCGACCCAATAAAAGTAAAATCACCTTCTGGGTCGCTTGTTGTTCTACCATTGAACAAACAAAAATCCAGATTAGACATAATTTCTATTACTCTCTTCCCATTTTTATTAACTACTTTATCTCTTGAATTATGCCTACAGTTTAGTTTTGTATTAATTATGTTGATTCCATTTAAAAGATCTCTCTGATGTGACAGTGTCCTTGTACCTAACATTATAGTCATCCAGCATAATTAACATATTCTGTTCATATTTCTGTACTATTTCTTCTGTGATTAATTTAAATAGCTCCCAAAAATCATTGCTTTTTGTTGTTTTATCCTTTGGTGGACTGTAGAAGTTAATCAATATTATTTTAGTAGTGTCATTTACTAACCTGAGAACCTGGATGTTTTATAGATCTACTTATATCTGGATAATATTGAAATATAATGATGTTTTAATAAATGTAGCCAGCCCTGCTTTAGGTCTACCATTTTTCTTCTGTTTAATGGCAGGTATAACATAATCTGAATAACCGAGGAGCAATGGGGATTTCTCATCCAATAACCAGGTTTCTTGGAAGCAAATTACTGTATATCTGATTCCATTAAAAAGTCCTTACACTCTTTGTCTGCCACTTTGATTGTCAAACCTTCTATAATCCATGTTAACAAAGATATTTTCTTCAAGTGGTTCACATTCTTCACTACTCTGTTTATTTGTTTTCAACTCATGCTTTGTGCTGCAAGTGGTGAGAAGGGGTTTACAGCCTCAAAATGTGTCTCTTGGATGGTAATATCACCCCCATTACCTCTTTCTTTTGATAATGATTCAGCATTTGTTTAAAAAAATCAAATAAGGATCTAAGGAACTGGAAGCTTGCAAAATCAAGGTTGTGAGTTTACTTGATTGAAATGGTATGTCAGTCTGTGAGCAATTAGAAATTCCCTGGTGTACATAGATAAAATGAATGGAGCTTCTACTGATATTCATATTTAAGGCACAGGATAATAATGTTGCTAGAGTATATCCATTTTTAACATTCTTATTGGTTGATCTTTAGTGACATCCCATCCAAACAATGTCAATGTCTTATTCTCCCATTCAGCGACCAGGGTGCTATTATAGTCTGAAATCACATTTTTGATTTTTTTTCTAAACATGAATTGTTCCTTGGCATGTCCTGTTGTTTCTTGGGTTCATCATGATTTAACACAGGTACTAATTGAGGAGGGAGAATATAAATTCCCTTGTTTTGCAAATCTTTTTCCATGTCCCAAACCTTTTGTGCCACATAGTGTATTTTACAATAGAACAAGACACAATCCTTATATGCTAAATTTGGAGTTCTCATTATAAAAATATCATTAATATCACCTGAGATATGGAGTAAATTTACCATCCACTCAGTCAGTTTGATTGGGTTCTCATTTACTAATCTATTAACCCCATACATTTCAATCAAGAGCTCTTCAGCATCTTGCAAGTTGTCGATATTGTGATTTCCTTCTTTATCCAATGATTTAGGCACCACAGTTTGGGACCTCTGGATGGTACTCATGGTAAATTGGTCTCCACACTGTTGAGACTCATACCCTTTTGTTCTGTATGTCTACCACCAGTATTTCTTTGTTCTGATATAATGTTTCTGATATATCCTTCTAGGAGTTCAGGACTAACCTATTTTCTAGCAAAGAACATTCACTATCATGATCTTTGTTAGGTGTTTGAGGATTGCTGTCTTTCAAGTTAGTATCTTTTAGTATCAGTTCCCAAGTAGACTTAAGGCTGACATAGACTTTTAGGTTAGGAATGTCAGCTATTTTACTTAATTCAGTAAAGTAGCAATTCGGTAGAATGTTTTGCTTGACATCAGAAACATACTTTCTTATGTTTGTCATAGTATATATACAGACCACATGAAGTCAATTGCATTTTGGTTAAACTTATTATTTAGATGTTTGAACCAGCAATTAATCTTTGGGTCTTTTAAAAACTCCACCAATACATTTTTGGAATCCTTTCCTCAATCATTGCCATGATTTTTTCCAATATGATTTAACACTTATTGTTGCTTTAGCTTGCAAGGAATGCATTTCTGCCTCCATTCTCAGTATGGTCATTGGTGTGTCTCTTGGGAGGCTTAGCACATACCTTGCACAGTAGTTTTAGAGCATCTTCCAGTTCTTTAACATTAATGACATTTGCCCAGACCTCCACCCCATGCAGTTTAGGCATTTACTTTGACATTAAATGTTTATCTCCTAGCTGTAAATGAGTCCAATCCATAATTTTTCCCTAACTTTATGATACTTTTTACTGTTGGATTAACTGCCTGCTTTAGTTGTTTAATATGTGTTCCTGAAATTCTGGTTTTATTTATGAATACCCTGTGATATTCATATTGATCAACAGCCTCAATAATTAAGTTGTCTACCTTAATTGCCCACATTTTTACTTTTTTAGTTTTTGATTTGCCCATGTCCAGCAGTTTGGTCTTTTGATTTTTTTTCCAAAATCTAAACAAGCCAGTTGCTCTAAAATAGATTTAAATGCATTTAGTATGCCATATTTAGTTCAAGATATAAGGATGACATCATTTGCACATAGAAGTATGCCTATGTTTTTATCCAAAATTCTGAGTGGGTGTATTCTGCATTGTTTAGTGCTTCTACCATTGCTTCTGCATAGATGTTAAAAAGCAGTAGTGCCAATATTCATCCCTGTTTCAACCCTTATAGACTAATATAGGGTCAGTCAATTTCCCTTTTCTACTCACTCTTACCCTAGAGTTGGTTTGTAAGTGTAAAGTTTTCAAAATATTCAGCATTCTAGGGTCAATTCATTTGTCTTTCAAAATAGCCCATAGCTTTTCATGGTTAAGGTTACCAAATACACCTTTTATGGCTACAATTATTAATTATAGGCATTCATTTCTATGATTTACAGTACATATTTATCAATGAGATATTTAAGTATGAAGAGCTGGTCAATAGTGATATAATTTTTGCAAAATCTAGCCTGGTGGTCTGAGACAAAGTTTTCTCTCTGCTCATTCCTCTATTATTCTGGTATAAATGTTTTGGGCAACACACAGAAGGGTGATGGGTCAGTGAAACACCAGGTCTTGAACCATGCCCTTTCTTAAATATAAGGACAATGATGCCTGTTTTCAAAGCCTCAGGTGTCTTAAAAGTCTCATTGATACACATACACAATTTAGCCAGTTTTGTTGCCGCTAGATAGGCTCTTCTCTAAATATTTCTACTGGTATAAGATATGTTCCTGATGCCTTATTTTCTTTTGCGATAATATGGCAACAATTGTCTACTGTTCAGTTACTGGTAGCCAAGCCAGAAATTTTGTCTAGGATTAGAGAGGCAGGTTTAATATTCTCTGATCTATATTATTTGGAATAATATTTATATTATTTGTTTTCTGAAATTACACAATCCAAATAATTCCTCTTATAATTTGTGCCAAAGGCCATTAAGTTCCAGAAGGCCTTCACATATTTTTCTTTAATGGTCTGTTGAAGTCTCTGCTGTTCTGCATCTCTAGATTTTGTTAAAATGAGGGATTTATATTCCTTCTTAAGGTGTATTAATGCAGACCAAAGTTCGACTGACCTGTTTGTTTGCTTTTAGCCTGCCTGTTTTAATGCACTTCTTCTGTGGCTGTACACATTCTTTGTTGAACCATCTTGGCTGCTTTATTAAGACCCTTTTTAATTACCCATCTCAAGTTTTCCCAGTTCCTCCCACAGCTTTCCCATTATAATAAACAATACAATCAAAATTAATAGAATAATCCAAGTTGCAATCTTTGGCTAATTCTTTACAATATGTTATTTCTGAATGTCTATTCAACAGATCAGACACCATTTGTCCTGAGGGAGGCGTCCATATAATTCAATATCACACATACCCCCATAATGCAAAGCATAATCAGCTGTATATGCAAATCAACACAGAATATTATGCTGGTTCAACTTTAAGCAGAAATGCATGGTGCCAAAAGGCCTCACACACAGTCTGCAAAGGGTGTTAACAGAAGACACACACATGTGTTTCATCCTACCAAGACTCATCAGTGTGCCTCATCTGTGTGACACCCCAGTGGAATGAACCAGCTACCCTACGGTAGTCTATCTGGGTTACGTGGTGGTGGGCCCAATAAAAACAAAAAACAAGCTAAAAGACAAAGAACAGCAGTATGCAAGCACTGAAGCAAAGGTTACCCCCAAAGGGCATTGGCCGGGAAGCCAAGTTTCAAAAAAAAAAATACAAAATCACACATTGTCCCATAATGCAAAGCATCATAGGCTGTATATGCAAATCACCACAGAATATTATGCTGGTTCAACTTTAAGCAGAAATGCATGGTGCCAAAAGGCCTCTCACACAGTCTGCAAAGGGTGCTAACAGAAGACACATAAACTTGTTTTGTCCTACCAGAACTCACCAGTGTGCCTCATCTGTGTGACACCCCAGTGGCATGAACCAGCTACCCTCAGATAGTCTATCTGGGTTACATTGTGGTGAGCCTAATAAAAACAAAAATCAAGTTAAAAGACAAAGAACCTCAGTGCACAAGCACTGAAGCAAAGGTTACCCAAAAGGGCATTGGTCTGGAAGCCAAGTTTGAAAGAAATACAAAATCATGCATACCCCCATAATGCAAAGCTTCATAGGCTGTATATGCAAATCACCACAGAATATTATCCTGGTTATGCTGGTGCCATATAATTCTTTTTAATTTTTATTTCTGTATGCATGTTTTCAGAAATATCATCATTCCTGTTCTAGATTAATTTTACGTATGGTAATGCTGTCCATGTTCAGACTGACAACAACTGGATGATGGTGAATGCTTTTTCAAGTTTGTATCACTTTTTAGTCTTTCAATCTTGTTGAAGGAAAAGTCATCTGTTAGGAGCAGATCTATTTCTGTGCTTCTTTTTTTTTTCTGGGTTACATGATCTGCCTTGACAGATCTCACATTACTCTTCCAGTTAAAATTCTGAGTAGGTTATCCACCACAAAACTCAGTAGGATCCTACCTTTGATGTTACAGTGTATATCTTTAGAACTACATACTGGAACACCAAATGTATCTTCAATAGATCCACAAGGAGAATACTGTTTTAGGGGATTATCTTTTCCTGCATTGATACCACCCATAAGGAGAATATCATAGTTTTTGTAGCTTTCCATATATTCCATGATCTCAAGACTTAACTTATTAAATAAATTTTGCTCCATCTTTTTCTCCAACTTAATTTGGATGTAGAAATTAGTAGCTATACATACTGGGCTGGATTCAGAAAGGTCTGCTGCAAGCTATGGCAATGGCAGCTTGCGGTGACCTGCCCTGCAACCTGGCCCATGCACCAGATTCAGAATCAGAGTGGGTGCAGTGGTCTGCATCCTGCAACTTGTGGTAGCTGTGCAAGGTAGGGCACAGCACCCAGGAATGATGCAGGTTGCAGGAGAGCAGTTGTGCTGGTCGAGTGCCACCATGGCACCCCCATGCCCACCTCTGAGGCCCTGTATGGTGTGGGCACCAGCCCCAAGTCCCCTTGCCATGGACCCCCCAATCATGGACCCTTACCTGCCCTGGTGGCCCAGTGGTCCCCCACCTCCCAACACACACACACACACACACACACACACACACACCCAGTGGGTGCATTGGTGACTGGCCCTGGTGGTGAGGGAGGGCTGTGCTAGTCACCAGTGGGGTATGGGATGTGCGGGGGCTTGCACTGTGGGGTGGGGGGCCACTAGACTACCAGGGGGTTATGGAGAGGGCAAGAGGGATCATGACCCAGGGCATGGGAGGGCTTACAATGTGTGTGTGTGTGGGGGGAGGCTGGGCATTGGGGGTGTGCCACACACCCAGCCTGGCATGGTACATGACATGCCTGGGACCTGGAGCCCATGGGGGTCCATAACCCACAGGGGTTGTGGGGCTGGGGCACAGTGGCAACCTCCAGTGAACAGCAAATACCATTTAGACCACCTTTTTGTTGGTGTAACTGGTCTTTGACAGATGTTCACTGGTGGTTGTCTCTGAATCCCATTTGTGGATGTAGTGGCCACCCTACCTGAATAGGGTGCAAATGCTGCCAGAAACCCCCTTACACCATGTTGCAAGGGGGTTTCAGGCACATAGGTGCTGTTGGGCACAGGCAGCCTGCCGCATGTCTCATGCTGCCTATGTGAATCCCTAGGATGCAACACAGGACGCAAGTGCAACTTGCACCATATTTTCTGACACAAGTTGCCTTGCATCCTGCTTTGGCTTCTCTAATTCCAGCCCGCTATTTTCTTTTTATTTGTTATTGCCACTACCTAGTAAAATGAGTTCATAGCACTAATTATGCAACAGTCATCAACTACTGATATAGATGTTAAAGTTAATTACCCCCCCTTCTGGCATTTATAAATTGAGGATCTGGTTGCTCCCACTGAGAGAATGACACATATCTCTCCATAACATTTTTAGTGACCCTCTGTAACCATGTTTCTTGCAAGAGAATGATTGAATATTTCTTGATTTGACTTCATTTATCCAGATTTCATCCTGTATTTTTAATTTAGGACCATCTATGTTTCAACTAATAAGTCTGAAGGATATCTAAGATAGAGTTGTCAGAACTAGTTCGAGTAAGATTCGAACCCATCTCGAACCCTGGTGTTCAAGTTCTAATTTAGGACTCGAACACTAGAGGATTCACAAAAGGGTTCTTTGAATCTTTGTAAAAAAATCTTATTTTTCTGTTTTCTGGTAAGCGCATCCCTCCCAAGTTCTGAATGCAAATTTTCAGCCCCCGATTGAAAAAAATCTTACTTTTTTACTGTTGGCATGCAAAATTGTCAGCTCGGATGGAGTCCTCACTCGAGTTTCACTTCTGTTCCCATCCCGATTCCAGGCAGCTGCAGTTACTGTTCTTGTGGGGGGACATTGTGAGATCACACCTGAGTAGTGCGTACCCTTGATCCCAGTCACCGTCACCACCTGACCAACTGCTCTGCGGTCATGTGGTGCTCATACCAGCACAGTATTTAAGTTGCACGTGGCTGCGTTCATAGTTCATTCCGAGATTGAAAGGAGTTGCAGCTCTGCTGTGCCTGATTGCGTTGTGAGTTGCGAACTCGTTGCATTTAAAAAAAAAGTGACGACTTGCTTTCCTCCAGCTACTAGAGTAAAACAAAATAATAAATCTAAAGTGTGGGTGGTGGACAGGGTGAAAAGGGGGGATGGGAGACCGAGGAAAGCAAGGGAGGGTAGGAAAAAATGGTGGGGTCTCTCTCGTTGTGTGGGATACAGACTGAGGGATCTATATCTAGCTGACTGCCTGCATTGGAATGCTGCTTAGTCTCGTTAGTTGCCAAACTACTATATTCTGAATTTTCTGATCCTCCTGATCTGTTTAAGATTAACTACTCATCTCTATCTAGTGGGATTTGTCATGGAGACAGAGCACCCTGGCTGGGGGAGGGGTGAAGAAAATCAGATTTTGAGAGAAAACAAAGTTAAATGAGTGAATGAACAGTGAACTTCTATTGAATTGAATTGTTTAAAGTCAAGTCCTACAACCAAGTATCAGGAGGGATGACACTGCTGCTGTGTTCCCTTACCTTTGACTGCACTATACCCTAGTTATTACTGCCCAGTGTGTGTTTTGTGGTGGTATTATCCTTAAATACATTTTTTTACTGTTGGGAGGAGAGACAGAAACATCTCCTGTGATCAGGCCATCACCCTGCTGCTGTGTGCCCTTTGACTGCACTGTACCCTAGTACCCAGTGTGTGTTATTGTGAGAGGCCCAGTGGCTAGTTTTCTGGTGGCATTATTCTTAAATACATGACAGAACGAAGCCTAAAAATATATTTCCCTGTTGGGAGGAAAGACAGAAGCCCAGTGGCCAGTTTTGTAGTGGCATTATCCTTAAATACATGACAGAAGCCTAAAAATATATTTCCCTGTTGGGAAGAGAGACAGAAAAATCTATTTCCTGGGTTTGTGTATGTAGCTCCATCTCTTGTGGTCAGCCCATCACCATGCTGCTGTGCCCTTGACTACACTGTACCTTACTCAGTGTGTGTTACCATGTGTAGCACAGTGTCCAGTTTTGTTGTGGCATTATCCTTAAATACATGACAAGCTAAAAATATATTTCCCTGTTGGGAGGAGAGACAGAAAAATCTCTTTCCTCGGTTTGTGTGTGTAACTCCGTCTCTTGTGGTCAGCCCATCACCCTGCTGCTGTGTGCCTCTTGACTGCACTGTACCTTACCCAGTGTGTGTTACCGTGTGAAGCCCAGTGGGCAGTTGTGTGGTGACAGTATCCTTAAATACACAACAGAAGTCAAAAAATATATTACCCTGTTGGGAGAAGATACAGAAACATCTCTTTCCTCGGTTTGTGTGTGTAACTCTGTCTCTTGTGGTCATTCCATCACCCTGCTGCTGTGCGCCCCTTGACTGCTATGCTTATGCCTTTGCCCAGCAGCCCAATCATTCTGTAAGCCTTGAACCTGGGATCCTTTAGTTGCAAACCATCATATTCTTCAATTACTTTCAGTCCACTGCATCACAGTGTCACATAGCCAAAATAAATTTTTGAGTTATAGCCAGTGATCATAGATCACATTGCTTTCTTACACAGGAATTGTGTGGGTGTATTCCTGCAGTATACTGGTTCTGTTATGGATGACACCAACATAGATGAAGCATCTAGTGCTGGTGTTGGAGCAGGTGTTGGTGGTAGTGTAATCCTGGTGCTAGCAGAAATAAGCAAAATGTTTCACGTGATAAAAATTCAACAAACAGCAAAAGAGCAGCAGTGAAGTGTGGTAAGGGGACCGTTTAAAAAACCTGTACAGCTGCTGGGGTCACATGGAGGCACCATAAGGTATGCCATTCATGCTGTTAAGATCCCTGTGACTAGCAGCAATAATGCAAGTGACAGTGAGTCCTCTCTGACTCAGACAGTAGCTCATTGTCTCAGTCCGACACTGTTGTGTCTCGCGATGAATCATTACTTCCTCAACAAAGTGAAATGAGCAAGTCTGCTGACAATGAATCAGGTAGTGCACTTGCAAATACATCCAGCACTGTTGGCAATGAAAAGGACATATCCATTGAATCCACCACTTCTGTGTTGGCCAGCAATGAAAATCCATCAGAGTCTTCTGCCCACTCTTCTAGCACCAAGGAGCATGTCCCAGGTTCTGTTAGGACAGGTGAAAAGACACAAACAGTCTTTAGCTATCTTCCTAGCACTCAACAAAATCTGTCACATCTGAGGTGTGGAATTATTTCTCTGTCAGTAAAACTGATCCATGCAGAGCAATTTGTTCCCTGTGTAAACAGAGTGTAAGCCGTGGTAAAGTTGTGTCATGCCTTGGCACTACAGCTCTTAAACGCCATCAGAAAAAGCATTCAGTTTTGCTTGATCATCCAAAACCCATGTCCTCCATCTTCCAGACCACACATGAGAAGGGTCAGGAATCTGAAATAGATACTGAATTGTCTGAACTTGATGCGGGCAGAAACACTGCCAGCCCTAGGATCACTGTTACCACCAATGCCAGCACCATTAGTACTAGTTGCACATCCAGTGATGGCACTGAATGTATAAGTCCTAGTCCACCATCTCCGCCCATCAGCCCATTGAAGCACGGTGTATAATAAACCAGCAGGGACATGTGTAAACAGCTAACACTGTCTCAGACATTTGAAAGGAAGAATACTTTACTAGAAATCATCCAAAGACCCTTCATCTTAATCACCGAATTAGTGAACTGTTAGCGGAGCCCTTCTCCCATACTCTTTGGTAGATCATGAGGATTTTAGGAGCTCATGACATTAGCAGAGCCTCGTTACAATGTTCCTCATCGAAGGTACTTTTCTATGTTGAAATACCAAACATTTATCAGGCTTTAAAAGCGACAGTGATGCTTGCACTTAAAACTGCGGAGGGTGGGGTTATTCATGTCACAACAGATATGTGGTCCAGCACTCAAAACATAGATTACATGTCCCTTACGCTCATTGGGTCACGTTTTCTGTGCTTCTTCAAAACAAAGACACCCTAAAAGATGCGCTGCTGCATATAAAGAAGTTTGGGCAAGTCATACTGCTGCAAACATCTTGCAGGAACTAAATGACCTCCTTGACAAATGGATTTATTCTCACGGTCTAAAATGTGGCTTCATAGTAAGTGACAATGGAGCCAACATCTTGAAAGCAGTACAGGATGGAGGATTTCTGCATGCTTCTTGCTTTGCACATTGCTTACACTTAATTGTCATGGATTTCTCAGCAACAAAACACAAGTGGATGGTATGATTGCTGTTTGCAAAAAATTGTGACTCACTTTTCACATTCAACCAAGGCTATATGGACATTGTCCGAACTGCAAAAAAAACACAAGCTGCCCCAGCAAAAGCTGATTCAAAATGTTTCCACTCGTTGAACTCAACGCTTTATATGCTGCAGCACCTCTTGGGGCAAAAGCAAGCTGTACATGAGTATTGCTCCAGTTACATTATTGGAGATGGCATTATGCTGTCTGTGCTGCAGTGGAAATTAATGGAGACAGTGTGCTGTATCCAAGCTCCTTTTGAGACAGCTACAAGGGACATGTCTTCTGAAGGCGCATCTGTGAGTCAGGTTATCCCACTCATAATGCTCATTTCACATCATCTTAGTGTTCTAAATCTACAAATAGAAAAAGACAAATCTGAAGCGCAGACAACATGTCACCTGTATCATGGGAATCTCGTAAAGAGAATGAGCGAGTGCTTCAAAACCAATGACAAATTAGTTGCAATGGCGAAATCAAAACACTACATCCTTGCAACTCTCTTAGATCCCAGGTTCAAGGCTATACATCTTCCAAAAACAGATGATATAGAGCAGTACAAATGTATGTTGCTAGATGAGCTGCAGCACTCACAGGAGTCAAACACAGACACGCACAGTACCCTCAGGTTGTCATCACCACAACATGCAGGTTCATCTTCACAAAGGGATACAGAACTGGAAAAGTCACCAAACATTAACAGTAGTTGTTCCACAACTGCCACTTCTTCAACCCTTAGTAGCAAGCTAAATCTGTGGCAAAACCTTTCCCAAATTGCTGCCATACCAGCTTCTGCTGATTCCTCTTCTGAGCGGTCTCTGTCCATCATGGTAGACAGTTACCTGCAAGAACTGCCTATTCCTATTGATGCATGCCCTTTGAATACTGGAGATCAAAAAGTCAATTTGGACAGAGCTGTATGATGAAGCCTGTAAATATCTTGGTTGTCCTGCAACAAGTGTCTCTTCAGAACGCATGTTTAGTACAGCTGGCAATATTGTGACAGACACCAGAAATAGGTTGCTGCCAGAAAATGTACACACGTTAACTTTTATTAAAGTTAATAAGTCAAGATTTTCTTATCCCTACAAGAGTATACAAACTGATCCTGAAGTGATTGATGTTGTGGATGTTGATGGTGATGACAACTCAGATGGTGGTGGCTGGTAAATACTGTGTGGGACAGAGTCTCTCTGCACCAAAAAGGAAACTTTTACAGACTGTGATGACTTTAGTTGTCTCTCTCCTTTCTCGATCTACTACCTTGGACTATATACCCCCCAAAACTTTCACCATTTCATAGCAAACTGCTTTGTAGCTAGGGTCTAAACTAAAGTGAACAAGTTTTATATACAGGGCAATTTTAACATCAGTGGGAACAGGCCCAAATTTGGCATAAAAGGGACACTGTCAGGTCAGTCCTTTCTGTATCATATTATTTATAGTTAAAGTGCAAACATATATTTTTAGATTTACCTTCTGTGACTTTGTGGTGCATCAGTATGGGCTGGGACAGGAGACGGTCTATTTTTCAATTTTAAAGAGGACAAAACAATGAGTTCTAATTGGTAGCTGTTTATTATTTTATCAATTATAGAAATGTTAGCCATAAACCAAAAATGGATGCTAGTACATGGGTAAGGGTTGTGGGTTGGTTTTAACATGGGTGTAAGGGTGGCATGGGTGCTACTGCTGAGATGAAAGAGGGTGGTGGAAGAAAGTGGAATGGGTGATGGGGTGAAAGGTGGGTGTTGTTTTAGTCCTTTCATTTACAGATTTGTGATCAGCTGGGGATGGTGAGGAAAAAAATGATGACAGACCGAACCTACTGTACACATAATATATATTCTTATTAAATACATTGCAAACTGCTGCCACCTAGCACAATTGTCCTGTCCCCTTTAAAAAAAGAATAAAGGAATCAGAAATAAACAGAAAATCTGCATCAGCAGTTTTCACAGAATGTGACGTATCATAAAGTGTTTTTGCTTTACAAGTAGTGGTAATTTGATACATAATGGGGTTGACAGACACTGTCCCTTAAACATCACATGCCAACTGCTGCGGCTAGATTAAATGTTCCTTAAGTTAGTATGTGGTGAGGAAACCACTTTTTTTATTTATGTGACTGAAATACAGATTTTATTGAAGTATCAGCTGCAAAAATGCATCATCTGAGAAAGTTGTATGTATTACTTCAATTTGCCAACAAAAATGTTGGTATATGTATGCATTATCTTAGAAAATTGCATGCATTTTTGCCAGCAACAATGACTGGCATATTTTTTTTATTCAAATGTCTTGACTAACTACGTTATGACATAATATGTTTTGCAACAGTTCCACATGCTGCTGCTGTAGTACTTGGCTTTAATTTGTTATAAAAGCTTTCTTTTAAACATAGCAACTTTTGATTTACTCATTTAAAACAGAAAGCAGCAAATAGCTGAAATTAGGTAATATCAGTTATTTTTCTCATAATTCATGACTATGAGTATATATAACTGAGTACATAAATGGCTAATGTGCCTCTTTCTTTCACTAAGGAACTATGATGCAGCTGCAGCAGGAAAACTTTTAACATATGGGTGGGTGGGTGGGCCTGTTATGTATTAAGTTGCTGGCTTTAGTAAACAGAAGAAACCATAGATAAACCTAGTTGTATTCCTATCAATGTCACACATGATAATTTCTCTCCCCCTTATATTGAACAGTTTTTCCTTTACATGTATTTTATTACTATCTTCATTACTGGCAGCACAATAAAAAAATAGGGTTCGAGTTCTAAAAAGTTCTAAAAAAGATTAGAACCCTAGAACTTTTTCAAAAGTTCTAGACTAGAACTAGAACCCAGAACTTCAGAGGGTTCTGACAACCCTAATCTGAGATCCATGCTTGCATTGTCAGTTCTGACCATCTAACTCTTATCAATGGAATTTCAGAAGATTCATGTTGGTTGTTAAAACTGATAGAAGTGCTAACTGGTGAAGATGTAGCAAATGTTATCATAGCACTTAAATCCATTGCAACACTTGAGTTGGTTCTAAGCCCTGTTTGCTTTCACCCTTTTATGAGCTTGGCATGTCCACTATCCTGGCCTTCCAAACAACTATTATTCCCAAAAGAATATTCAGTTTCTAAGGGCTGTACATATTCTGTTATTTGTAATTGTTTTGATTTTGTTTGTTCCCACTGTTAATGTGTACGTCTCCCTTTTTCTGATTTTTAGGTCTTATATACTACATCTTGCTGGTCTGGTTATATCATTTTTTATCTTTCCTTATTTATGTGATAGTTCATTGCTAAGGATTGTTTAAATCAATTCCTAAGTCACTGAAGGCATCTGCATATTTAAGCAAATACTGTCCAATATCTGGCTCTTTTAGTGTTAAACAGACAGCCTTTTGCTTCATGTCCTTTGTATCCAAATACTGTCTGAATGTCTGTCCAGGAGAAAACATTTCCAATAACACTTTTGTCTGCATTATAAGTAATTGTAAGAGTGAATGGGTTCTCATTCTTTCCCTTTGCAATGCTTTTCATGAGTGGGTAACAGATTCCCTTTTCTGATCAATAGATCTTTGGTTTCATTGTCAAGTTGCTGGTCCTCATGTTTTTAAAAAAAGGAGTAGTACTACGCACATACGAACATACAAAATTTGCCAGCAGATAAAGGCCTAGAGGTCTATCAAGTCTGCTTGAATGTGCAGCTAGCACCCCATTCTGCAGCTGCCCCTCCATTCCACCCTTCCCCTTCATTAACCCTCCCCCTTGTCCTGTCCCATCCCCTTTTGAAGCAGTCCACTGTTCTACTGGATTCCACTTCTGCAGGTAACGCATTCCACCCAGCCACCACCCTCTCTGTAAAAAAGTGTCTCCTCATCTCCCCCCTGAACCGTCCTCCCTTCAGTCTCATATCATGGCCCCTGGTGGCCCTCCCCTCCCTTACTATGAACAGCCCCTCTGTACCCATCTTGTTTATTCCTTTCATGTATTTAAAGGTTTCAATCATGTCACCCTGTCCCTCCTCTCCTCCAGTGAGTACATGTTCAACTCCTTCAACCTCCTCTCATATGATAAGTCCCCCAGCCCCTTGATCATCTTTATGCCTGTGCTGCACCCCTCAGTAACTAATGTCCCTCTTCAGATATGGGCACCAGTACTGCATGCAGTACTCCAGGTGTGGTCTAACTAATGACCTATACAGTGGCAGAATCCACCTCCTCCTCCTCAAGGATATACCCCTTGCAATACAACCCAGCATTTTGTTGGCCTTTGCAGCTGCCTTTCTACATTGTGCCGAGTTGTTCATTGACCCTGTAATGAGCACACCCAGATCCTTCTCCTCCTCTGTCTGGGCTAGCTGCACTCCCCCCAGCTGGTAACTCTTTCTTGGGTTCTTCATCCCAAAATGCAGCACCTTGCACTATTTGGCATTAAACCCCAGTTGCCAGGTGTCTGACCAGGTTTCAAGCTTTGCCAGATCATCCTGCAACCTCTGCCATCCCCCTAGGGCATCCACCACCGCGCCTACCTTGGTATCATCAGCAAACAGACTGATCTTGCTCTTGATGTCCCATGATATGTCTGCAATGAATATCTCAAACAACACTGGTCCCAACACCGAGCCCTGTGGAACACCGCTCGTCACTGCCCTTGGGTGTGAGAGCTCCCCACCCACCACCACTCTCTGTTGCCTTCCCTGAGCCAGTTTCCTACCCATCTCACCAGCTTTGCACCCACCCTGTGCCTACTAACTTCCTTCCCAGCCTTCCATGCGGCACCGAGTTGAATGCCTTACTGAAGTCCAGATACAGGATATCACTGCATGGCCCCTGTCCAGTTGCCCTAGTTACCCAGTCATAGAACTCCACCAGGTTGGTTTGGCAGGATCTGCCACGTATGAAGCCATGCTGTCTGCTGTCCTGTAGTCCTTTGGCCTCTGGAGGGCCACCAGCCTCTCCTTCAGGATAGTCTCCATTAGCTTACCCATGATGGATGTGAGGCTCACTGGTCTGTAGTTTCCCGGTTCATCCTTGGAGCCACTTTTTGTGGAGGAGCACCACATGAGCCATCCTCCAGTCCTGAGGTACACACCCCAAATGTAGTGAGGCATTAAATAGATCTGCCAAAGGTCCTGCAAGGACATCTGTCAGCTCCTTCAGTACCCTTGGGAGGATGCCATCTGGGCCTGGCACCTTGTCCACCCTCAGTGCCTTCAAACCCTCTCGAACTCTGCCCTCCATGATTTCCCCATCTGTCACCCCTTCTCCCCCGTTTCTGCCATTTCTCCCACCTTGGATGTCACCCCCCTCTTATCTTTACTAAATACTGAGCAGAAGTACTCATTTAGTGCTTCTTCCTTATTGCACCCTGCTTCCACCCAACCCCCCTCTTTCCTGATCCTTACTATGTGGTCCTTACAGCTCCTTTTCTCCCTGATGTACTTAAAGAAGTCCTTCTCCCCCTTCTTAATGCCTTGTGCCAGCCTGAGTTCCGTAGATGCTTTGGCTCCCCTTACTGCCCTTGTCACCTCCTTCGATTCTGTCAAGTACTCCTCTCTGTCCTCCCCCCTCCCTGTTTTCTTGTACTTTCTAAAGGCAGCTCTTTTCCTCCTTACCTTTTCCATGACCTCCTTGCTCAACCAGCTCGGTTTCTTAGCCCTAGCCTTCTTGCTCTGGGCTTTGCAGCAGGTTTTGGTTGCCTCCACTATCCCCAGCTTTATGAGCTCCCACCTCTGGTTAGTGTCCATACTAGATTGAATTCTGGCCAGGTACCCTTTTTACCACTTTCTCCATCCTCCCAAAGTCGGCTCTCCTGAAGTCCAGCACTCTTGTGCCAGATTCCACTCCTTCCTTGCCCATATCCAATGTGAGCCAAACTGAGTGGTGGTCACTCCCTGACAGCGGTTCCTCCACTGTAAGTTCTCTCACAAAGTCCCCATTTGCCAGCACAAGGTCAAGGGTATTCCCTAACCTGGTTGGTTCACTGATCATTTGCAGCAGGAAGCTGTCCTGAAGGTCGTACAGCAGTACCTGCTCCCTTCTGTTCCTGGTTGTTGGGGTACTCCAGTCCACTCCTGGCATGTTGAAGTCCCCCCACAATCACCACACTACCCTTCTCGCAGGTCCTTCTGATCTGTCCTGCTAGTTCCCTGTCTAACTCCTCTGTCTGAGATGGTGGCCTGTACACCACTCCCATTCTAAGAATCCTATTCTTGGAATCCTGGATTTGCATCCAAAGTGACTCCGTACTACCCTCCTCCCCTTCCTCTCTTACACACTTCAGTCCTTCCTTCACATATAGTGCCACCTCCTTTTCTAATCACCCTGTCCCTACGAAATAACCTATACCCTGGTACAGACAGGTCCCAGTCATTGTATTGGGTGGCCCATGTTTCTGTGATGGCTGCAATGTCCACCTCTCCCTCTGCCATGAGAACCTGTAACTCTGCAGTTTTCCTCCCAAGGCTACTAGCATTAAGGGTAACCACCTTCCACCCTTTTCCCCCCATCCCATCCTGCCCTCCTTTCCTAGCATCACCAATAGTACTTGCCGTTTGTCCTTTGTCACTGTTATGGGGGGTAAGCTCATATGGTTTCCCAACCTGTGGTCTTTGCATATCTCTTGCCCAATTGCCACCCCCACTCCTAGTTTAAATTCCCAACTTCCTCTATGTACTCCTCCATCCTCCGTTTCAACACTTTCTTTCCCTCCTCACTCAAGTGTTGTCTGCCCTTGGCATAGAGACTACTGTCCTCCCAGGTCCCTCCTCACCCCACCCCCAACAGCCCATACCCTTTAGCACAACACTAGGTACTTAGCCATCAGTTAAATTCTTCTATTCTCAGCTTTCTTGTTGTGCTTGCCTTTGGCACCGGAAGTATCTCTGAAAAAGTTACTGATCTTCCTGCCACCTCACATAATTGTGCTAGTTCCTCAAACCTCCTCTGGACTATATCTACTGTCTTGTCAGCCAGGTTGTTTTTCCCAAGATGTATAATTAAATGAGGCTTGTCCCTACCCCATCTAGCATATTTCAGAACAGATTGTCCCACCCTTTCCGCTGTCATTCCTGGCATGGCCTGCACCCAAATACGACTATGCCTCTCTCCCCCTTGCTACCCCACCTGACTCTTCTTAGTATTGAGTCCCCCAGCACTAAAATTTCACCCCTCTTACTCCCTGCTTGCTTCCATTCATCTCCCTCTCTCATTTTCAGCTCCTCTTCTTCTTCCTGCACATTATTTCCCCCTTTTACCCCTGTTGCAATTCTCCCAGCAGAACTTCCCCCGCTCCAGTTTGGTCCAGGCATTTATCAATTACTCCTCTAATTTCATCATTTCCCTCCTGCCTTCTTCCTCTCTAGCAGTGCAAAACTATTTTCTGAAGACCCTTCACAAATGCCCGCTCCCTCTCTCTTCATAGTAACCTGTTCTCTCCTTTCCACTCCATGACTTTTGCCACTTCTTCACCTCCCCTCACAAGTCCCTATCTCCTCCTTCCATTTGTCTTTCATCTCCTGACCTGGTTTCCCCGGCAATGTTCTTCCTGGCCTGGGCCCCTTTGTCTCTGCTTCCATTCTTCTGACCCTCTCCTCACCACTGTTGGCTTAAATCACCCTCCCTCATCTCCCCTTCTTCCTCCCTCCAGTACTGGGCTAAACCCACCCCCAATCTGCCTTGTCTGTCTTAGTTCCTCCTGCAGACCCTCAATCTCCTTTCTAAGTTTTCTATGTGGTTGCACACTAAACATCCTCCCACACTCCAGGCAATTTTTAGAAAGACTGGTGCACCACAGTTGTTGCAGCCTACCACCCTACCCATTGCTGTCATTGCCCACCAGTGACCCCCACCTTCCAGATGCAGGATACCAAACACTCCCCCAAGTCTCCCCTCTCCCCTCTCTATCAGTGCAAAGCATTCTTTTCTTTATTTCCCTTACCTCCTTTGTTGTACACATTTAGATATATTGAGCAACTGCTTTTTATATTCCTATCCTTCCTATCCACACTCAAAAAGAGACTTCAAGTAGCCATTGCACAGCCTTCTTCAAACTCCTACTCCTCCTTTCCCCAATGCAATATCAATGCGAAGAAGTAATAATGAAAGCTCCTAGATTTGCAATTACTTCTACTGCTTCATATGACTGGTGTTTGGGTTGCTTGTTGCTGCTATTTTTGGTGCTTGGTCTAGTTGAACAAACACAACCATAGCTTTATCTACTCTGTTCGCCTACCTTTACCATGTTTACGGTTTTTGTTTTTACTGGCTCATCAGTTAGTTTTTCTGTGCCACCCTCAGGCTGAGTGTCTTTATTAAATCTCCCAACCTTAACATGATGTAGTTTTAAGCAGCCTTTACAAACCTTGGGTCGGATATTCAGATAACCCTGAATGCGGAAAGCCCCGGGTGCGTATAACATGTGGCATATGGGTTTGTGGCATTCTCTTGTTCAGTGATTTTGATTTTCTATCCTGTGACACAGTTGCTGCTAGTTAGACCAAATTTTTTCTGGTCTAGCTTGTGGCAATCCCAGATACCCTTTCTATGGAGCTTGCACCAAATATTTGGCACAAGCTGCCTAAATCAGGTAAAATGTCACAACTGCACCAGATCTACTAAAATTGGGTGCAGTTGCAGCAAAGATGTTAGGCACAGATGTGCCAAAAAGAGTTTATTTATTTGTTTGTTTAGCTTTTGTTGACCAGGTAGGTACACTAGACAAGCTATATGCCTATTTTCAGGTACGACCCGGGAGAGTACAATGAAAATACAGGTTCAGACAAGGTACAATAACAAGAAGAGGAGCAATGTACAGAGTAACAGAAGAGCCAGGTGAACATAGATAGTCTACAGTAAGCAGTAATAGGTTAAAATATTTACATGCAGAATAAATAGGCTAAGACATTCAATGGTGATTACATTGTGCGCATGACTCTTTTACCATAGCCACATAATTCCTGGATGGATAAAGAAGCAAATCACATTCTTCCCCGAGTTAAAGGACAGTAGCCAGTGTCAGTAGAGCCTGCAAGAGGGATCCCAGGGTTGGGACAATCCAATTTAGAGACCTGGTTAAGGTGGCTTGGGATACCCACACACAGAGGCCAGTTTCAGGTGCTCCCACAGGGAATTCTGGAGGTTTGACACAGGGCAGCCCTGTGTCACCTTTTGAAAATTGGGCCCCTTATCTTTATTTGCATCCATATCCACCTTGTGTTTTCCCATATTCTTCCCTTCCTCTTTCTTTTTTGATTGTTTTTGGCTATCATAGCTACAGTATTTTATTAGCTTCTTTTTTTGTAGTTATCTATCTGGTTTTCCTGATTTCCCCTTTTCCAATTTACAAAGGTCTCTTTTTGCACTTCTCTTTCATTAGTTTGACAAGGATTCAGTCTATAAGTTTACTGTCAAATTCAAGCCCTGTGCTTTTAGTAACTTGTTTATGTCTTGCAGATGTTCAGGGTTTTTAGATGTTTCTCATTTGCTTTCTCCTGGAGTAAACAGAATCAAGTTTTGTCCTGTAAATGCCTCTACTGAAGGAGGAATATGTCCTATTTCTCTACCCTGGTTACTATTATTATTAGAATTATTATTTTGCTTTGAATTTCAGACATCTGTGTTTTGCCAGAGAGGAGTTATGTCTTGGGGGGGAGGGGACACTGAGGGTAGATCCAGACTTAACCTTTTATAATAAGGTGAAATAAACTGTTCAAATTCTTATAAAAGAACTATAACTGGCAGAGATTTCTCAAAACCTTTGCATCTGACTCCATCCGTGTATCTACTCTGTCATCAGTTTGCAAATCATTTTTTTCTCTCTGTATGTATGTTACTTCCTCTTTGTCCTTAGTCTTCACCACATCTGATATACGGTATTTTACATTTGGAGGGCCAGCTGCTGCATTTGAGATTTCTTGTGTATTTTCTTTTTTATATATATACTTTATTTTTATTCTTTTCTTAAAGAAATATTATTTTAATTACAGAAAGAGGAAAACTGAGAGAAAAACATTTTAAAATAGGATAAATCATAAGAATTTTAACTTAATAAAGCATCCTTTTTTTTAAGGGGAAATAACAAAATTCCAGTATATCAGTTTAATCTAGACCTCTAACAAAGAAAAAAAAAGGAAAATAAAGTGTATGTGTGCTTCAAGCTATTTGCATCCCATCGATAGCAAAAGAAAAATAAATTAAAAACCCAAAATTTAAAGTACTTTTGAAGTCCCATCTCTTCAGTCCTCAATCCATGGCAAAGAAAAAAAGGGAGAAAAAAAAGTTTTATTTCTCAAACTGGATGGTACTCTGTTACTTATATCTCCTTTTCAAATTCTGAACCCAGATCTTCTGGCAACTTACTATTCTTTTCAAAGAACGATTGTGCAGCATCTTAATCCTCACAATAAAAAGGTTTTCCCTGAACTTGAATTCTCAAGTGAGCTGGCGTTAGTAATGCAACTGGTATTTCAGCCTCTTTGAATTCTGACATGATAGATAAGAACCTTTTCCGTCTGCATTGCATTTGAAGACAGAAGTCTGCATACAAGTGAATCTGAGTTCCCTCGTATATCATAAGTTTCTTCTGTCTGGCCATTTGGAGAATCTTATTTATTTCGACAAATGTTAAAAAAAGTGATAATAATGTACCTTGCGCCTGATTCCCTCTCCTCTGTATCCTTCAAAATACGTGAGGGACAAAATATAAATTCCAAAGAGAAGGAAGATTCCAAAGAAAAAACTGCTCTAAGCGTTGCTTTCACCGCCTCTTTCAGCTCTTCATTTAAAACATTACCAGGGAATCCAATAAGCCTCAGGTTGTGTCTCAGAATGTTATTCTCCAGGCGTTCAATCCTAGCTGCCTGGGTTAGTTGTTCATGCAGCACTGCATTGACCACCCCTTCTAAAGTAAGTGTTCATGCTGATACTACCTTTATTTCTTTTTCATTCAGCTGAACTGCTTTTTCTCTACCCTCCAGTCCATTCTCTATGACTGCACATCGAGAAGAAATTCATTCAAGTCAGTCTCAATCCGAGACGTAGATTGTCTTACCTTGGACTGAAAAAACAGACAATAGGGCTTGTATAGATGCCAAGGAAGGTTTGGTTGCTGATTTGGATTTTATGCCAGGTTCTGGGCGAGTAACTGGCACAGGAGAGCTCCCTGCTCCTTCCACACTGAGCTGTCCCATAGGCCCTCAGATAGGAGCACCTCTCTCGCTAAACTTTGGGGAAACAAACTTTTCCATTATTTTGCTGAAAAAGACTGCTCAACCACACTCTAAGTTTCTTTGCAGAAAAAAAAACAAGAAATGATAGTTGTGTATTTTTAAAACATCTTCCAGCTCCTAAATGTGCGGAACTCCACACAAACGCATGTATCAAGGAAATAGTTCAACAGCACCCCCAATTTCTTGTGTATTTTCCAAAAAGAAATATGTTTTCAATATATCTAAATTCTCTCTGACTGTAACGTTATTCAATTTGGAAATGGAACCTTCATTTTTTTTTATTGTGGTTAGCAGCAGATGATCCTCCTTTTAATCATAACTGATAACTATTTTGGCCTCTAGTGATTATTAAATGTGTTTTCCCTATATTAGATAATGAAAGTAATATAAAATAATTTGTAATAAGCTTCCCTTTACTACTCAGCACACTGTATAAACTTTTTTTTCTTTTCAATATCATCCCTTTTATTGTTAAGGGGCTTAGCGTTTACCTGAATTTTCTGTGACTGATTTACTTGATTTGTTTTTGCTTTTCTTGGAGCCATATTAGCAAAACATACCTTCTATTTCACTTAGAAAAACAACAGTGATACACAATGGACTTGATTTTCAAATCCCTGACTATGACACATAGTGCTAGCATCAAACAGAAGAGATGCAAGGGGCACTGTGCATCAAAACTTGTGGCAGTCCTGATTTTCGTACTCTGGCTGTGGCAAAACTAGGTCCCCTTATGCCAGACTGGCCTGGCACCAGCCCTGCACCTGAAACAGGGGAGAACCATTGCAGAAGGGGGCTTATGCCACAACAGCATTGCAGCATCCCCAAATGTGGGAATCTGGATGTCCCCACAGGACATGCTGGTGATTAGACCAGCCAGAGCTGGTCTAACAGCCCATGCACCAGTCCAGCAGACAGGGTTGGGTGGAAGGTGCACCCATGACTACCAATTCTGGCAGGATGCCCTGGCAGAAACCCAAGCTCACAATCACATGACAGGTGCGGAAGCACAAGTGATAGTTATGAGACATCTAGGCAGCCATTGATTATCCCGTTTTCTACCAGTACCAGGCTGTCACAGAATGCAGTACACATACATTTGGTAGGAAAGGATCATTTGCTGACAGGCATGTCAGACTCTTTTGGAACCATGCAGAACCATAAATATTACCAGGTAATGTGACAAAAAAATATATAGATACATCTATCCTGCTTGTGCCTGTCTTAGTCTGTGTTCAGGTTGGCACACTAGTGGACACTGTCCTGCTATAGCCATATGGTGTGTTGTGGTCAATGCACAAAACATTAGAAGTCATGCCACAGATCAGAATGTCAGACATTGTCAAGTATAGTGAGTACTGATGTCCCTCATGAATGCATCCATAGATCTGGTGCATACAGTATATCAGTATAGGCATACTGTGCATCTTGTACCTGGTCCCTCTTCTTGTGTGACAGCCTCCTTTCAGGGCTCTGAAGAACCATAGATGATGACATTGTCAATGTTACTGCCTATTTCCTATAAGCTCAAACATGTCCCATGTAGGGATGCACATATGCCTCTTTCTCATATACTGTACATATGATATTGGTTGTTTGTGTATATTTGTAGACTCTGAACACAGATGGGGGCATCATTATCTGCATAATCATGTAGTTCCTGCTGTGGGGGAACCTTGCTACTAAGGGTTAGTATTCCAGCTGACAGGTAACTTGCCAATCAACATACCTATTTCAACTGGGCTGTTTCAGCACTACAGTGTAGAACCATGTGACTATTTTGCATGGCCATATATTGTACGTTATGGAATCCTAGGGGACACTGCTGGTGGGGTGTGCTGCAATCTGCATCAAACCATTCCTGTGTGCCTTTTGTGTGACATACGGGAGTGGTTGTGCCAACTCTGGGGTCTTTGATGCCAGGACCCCTTCTGTACCAAAATCTGTTGCAGGGTCCCTGGTGTACTAGGAGTTGATGTAAGCTGCCATTTGTCGAAGCTTGCATTGGTCCCTCTGCTCCTTTAAAAGATCCCAATAACTTAAGCCAACAAAACCAGCAGAATTCTATGATATCAGAGTATATCGCTATATCATCTTGCTGTTCCAAATAGGACAGTATTGGGCATTAGGCGTTCCTTGTTTCTTCAAAACATTTTTTTTTTTTTTTTTAGTTTAACTATTTATTTTATTATTTGATAGACACACACACACATCTCGGGATGATAGTTCAAAGCCAAGCCAGGCCCCAACCATTAGACGGAGCGGGAACACAAGGATAGATAAGACAATACATTACAGTACATACAAAAATCCAATGATAAGGGCCATAGGAATACATAGCAGGACATAACATCCACATGTTAAAACACGGTTAATGAAGGGTCAGCCTGAGTACTTTGCACTTCAAAAGCATACAATACATGGTACACTTAATAACCCATCCAACTAGGGTAAAGTGAGTTGGACTACCGGATCAGAACCATAGCAAGTAAAGCATGTGTGTGCCTAAAAAGGATCCTGTGATCATATCAACTATATAAAAATGGCAATCTTCACTAGATGAAGGGCAGTAAAAAGGGGCAAAACATTTGTTTGAAATCTAATTTGCTTTTCCACCTGAGAGATAATTTCATATGAAGCAAAAGAATACCCAGACTTCAGAAATTCCACAATGGAGTAAATGAAAATCTATAATCAAAAAATATAAATCTCAAAATGTCCTTCAGTTTAAAATTCTATGTGATGAATCTACAAAATAATCACAATATACCCTAAAAAGTGTTAGAATCTTTGTAACATTTAACAGAAATTTATAAATCAAAACAGCTTTTTCAATTCAGTTCATTTCAGCTTATTTCATTTTCTCTGAGGGCTTCAGCAATGTGGGAGCACCAATAAAAGTACACACTTTAAGGTACAAGATTCTCTGAGTTGTATGAACTGAAAAGACTTCTCTATACTGAATAAAAACAGCCTGGTTTCACAGACATAATATTTTCAGCATGGATATTAAAAAGTAGTTAAATCTATTTTAAATATTAAAAGGGTACCCTGCGACATTGGGTGTCGGCGATTGGGTGCCTGCAATAACGGCGACCCAATCCCCAGCACATGTCATCAGGGCTACCGATAGATTAGGGTGACAGGATGGGGGAAGGGTTGGGGAATATAGCGATGGGATGTCACTATACATATGCACGTGGGGAAGGTGTGAGCATGCACAGCGAAGGGTGGGAGGGATTGTGAAAGGTGGTGTCATGGTGGGTTGCCCAGCTGGTTCCATGGCATGGTGGGTGGGTTGGTGGCTTCAGTGGGCAGGGTGCTGAGTTTGGATCTGGGTGCTGGTTTTTGTTGCACCTGGACCCAATTTTTTTTTACATGTTTTTGCGCACACACCCAATGACATGCACACACCTGGAGTTGAGAATCCTTAAGTAGGGTGGTGCAGGGGGTGCAGCCCCCCCACATAAAACATGTAAAACACAAGTCCCCAGCTCTGTTTTGCTGTGCGCTGGGGAGTCAGAGTGCCGAAACTGATTTTCAGCACTCTGGCTTTGCAATAATGGCGATTGCTTTTAGGCTTTCGCCATTATCACTTAAATCCTATTTAACGTATGCTTACAGAGTTATAACTTAAAAAAGTTTTAGTGGAAAAAGTTACATCCATGCAGACTGATGGTAAACAGCTGAAAAGCAGCAGTGTATGGGTCAGACTGCAAGATGAGATCAATCTAGCTTTTCTCTGTAATAGGGAAAATATATCAGATGTAGAACATGATCTGATAGCATATACTTCAAAAAAAAACTATTGAAAAAACATTTTGCATAAATTCTTAAAACAAACAATAAATGCGCCATTCTAATACTGTGCAAATAATAGCTATAGCAACTGATGGTTCAGAAGTTTTTTTCTTTGTTTTTCTATTTCATGAGCAAAGAGCTCAGAACAAATTAGAAGCACATTCAAATACAAGTGCTGCTAACTTCACAAAACACCATCCACAAATTCGAGCAATATTGCAAAAAAGATGGCTAATAATTAAGTCTTGATGGTCTTTAACAACCCATGATGCTTAGTAATTTCCACTGTTGATACTTTACAGCCTTCAAAAATAAAAAAGATATTTCAGAGTAAAATCAGTATACCCCCCCCCCACCACCACCACCACCGTAGAACAGCAGTCTCTACTTCCAAACCTTAGAAGCCTCAAAAGTAAAGTTTTCCAAAGGGGAGGGATCAGCTTTCAATACTTGCAACAGTTCCTATTTTCCTTCACTACTCCTTATGTTTGCTTGAGTTCCTGCGACTGAACTTCACTCCAGATGTTTACATCTCCATTTCCAATTCACTCTACTCTGCTCTGATTTTACTCCACTGCAATACGCCATCTTCCCAAATCACAGATTCTGTCTTCAGCTGCCCAGTTTGGTTCACCACACCATCTTTAATAGTCAACTTGGATATCAGCTCTAGGAAAAGATAAAAGAAAAAATGCTTCTCTAAGCACAGTAAAACCAAGCACCAGAGCAATTTTATCTTTAAAATCTTTGCCAATAGACAGTAATGATATACCTTCAGTAGACTACCATCTAGCAAAACAGGTTAACTCTGCAGATCTTCTCCTCATCCAGAATGCCCCTCCCCCCTGATTTGATGCTACATATCACACACACACACACTCATACACACACTACAGGTAATGCGTAGCAAACTGAAAACTTCAGTAATATAACCAAATCTTTTAAATGAACTAAAATTATGCACTGCACCACAACAATCAGCAACAAGTCAAAAATTACTGAAAATATTACTGTGTGTACATGAACACAGTTATACAACAAAAATATAACCAAAATAGTTAGAAAGACTGTCTTTTTCCCATTTAATCTACTTTCACCACAAATACACCCCCCAAGCACACTTCAGCAGTGTCTGTCAGTACACAGACTGAATGTTCTAAATTACATTTCAAAATCCACACAAAAAGAATTAACACTCGATCATATGTGAACAGGAGGGTTTCCTACAATCAATGTACTAATTTTTGAGCATCAAAATGGCTCAAAAAGGCTTTTTGAATGGTTTTTAGAGGATTTGAATCTCAGAGCTCTGAGAACAAACTGTCTCCAGCTACTACTACACACACACTACACAGAACCGAGGCTATGCAAAACAATCTAGAGCCCATGTGACCTGCAATCCCATGAATCACTGCAAAAGTAGCCTTAGAGCTCACAAACAAGGCGAAGTAATACGAAGTACATTGAAATCAATGTACTTCACATTAAAATTGGTGTAGAAGTGGTTTTGGAAAGGCAGAGTAGTGTGAAGTCAGTGCTTCCAATGGACTTCACAATAATGATTGGAAGGCGAAGTACTCTGCTTCATGTTGCTGATTACTCCGAGGATTCTACTTTAATACACAGATTGCTCCACATAGCAGATTTGGGCCAGGTTGCCCAACTCTACACTTCGGATGTCACTGTACCCCACTTCTGTCCTGAATCAATACCCAGTACCTCAGTCTGGTTCAGGTTGAGTCTCGGCCAGCTCAGTGCCACTGAGTCCTGGATTTCAGCCAGACATGTGTTCAGTACCTTCACCTTATCATGTGTCCCAGGTGCAAAAGACATATACAAGTGGGTATCATCTGCATAAGAGTGAAAACCAGACTATACCATCTGATGATCCCGCACTGGGTGCCGCCTGTATTCTGGAAGCAGCATGGACAATGGAATTAACCACTGGGGAATGCTGCAGGGCAGGGGCATTGGGCATGAGGAAAAATTCCCATCACTACCCTTTATGTCCTGTCCCAAAGATAGGACTCAAACCAGCAGATGACTTTGCCAGCGAGCCCTCCTTACTCCTTCAACAGTTCAACAGCAACCCATAGTATATAGAATCAGATGTTGATGAGAGATCAAGGAGGACAAGAACTGATCACTGGAGATGTTGTGAAGTATAAATCTGTTAGCAAATCTAAGGCAGATGGTGCAAATGTGCCTTAATGAATAATTTCATAACATTTTGCCCTATATACAAAATTCACTTTTTTGAAATTTTGCATTGTGATTTCACATTACCTCCACCTTTGGGGGTACCAAAGGTGAAGTTTTGTGAACATGAGATTGCTAGTAGTAAACAAGTTTCCATAATATCACATAGAAACATAGAAGCTAATGGCAGATAAGGACCACAAGGCCCATCCAGTCTGGCCATTTTTTCTATCTTATGAATGTGCCATAGGCCTTTACTCTGTCAATAGCCTATCTAGTCACACTCATCTGTATTGCTTCCTTATGCCTATCCCATGCCTGTTTGAAGCCCTGCACTGTATTCATATTCACCACTTCCTGAGGTAGGCCATTCCATGCATCCACCACACTTTCTGTGAAAAAAAACTTCCTCACATTACCTCTTAATTGGTCTCCCTCTAATCTCATGCTGTGTCCTCTTGTCCTTCTATTTTTCTTCTATTGAAACACGTTAGACTCTTTCATCTTGTTAATGCCCTTAAGATGTTTGAATGTTTCAATCATATCACCTCTCTCCCTCCTTTGCTCTAGGGTATACATATTGAGCTCTGTTAATCTGTCCTCATATGTTTTCTGATGCAGTCCCTGCACCATTTTGGTTGCCCTTCTCTGGACTGCCTCCATTTTGTCACTGTCCTTGTGCAGGTGTGGCCTCCAGTACTGCACGCAGTACTCCAGATGGGGCCTAACTAGTGCCTTGTAAAGAGGGATTATTACCTTCCTCTTATGACTTGTGATACCCTACTAATACACCACAACAACCCGCTAGCCTTACCTACTCCTTTAGTGGTCTGTTTGGATGATTTCAGATCATCGGTGATGATGATGTCCAAGTCTCTTTCTTCCCTTGTGATTACCAGCAACTCCCCTCACAACCAGAACTAGAGGGCATGGGATGAAGTTGGAGGGAGGACAATTCAGAGGAAACGTGAGGAAGAATTTCTTCACAGAACGGGTGGTGGACAAGTGGAACACCCTGCCAGAGGAAGTGGTGGGGGCTGAAACAATCACGGGATTTAAGAATGCATGGGATAGACGTAAAGGAATTCTGGAGGTCGGGGTAAGGGGCAACAGACTTCTTGGAAAACATAAACTGAACTTACAAGCTCAAATGGGCAGACTGGGTGGGTCATAGGCCCTTATCTGCCGATACTGTCTATGTATCTATGTAACCTGTAGGTAGCTTCAGGGTTTCTCTTCCCTATGTGCATGATCCTTGCACTTCTTTGCATTAAACCCCAGTTGCCACTCTTCCAACCATTTTTCCAGGTTTTCCAGAACTTTTCTCATTCTGCCCACCCCATCTGGATCTTCTACTTTGTTGCAGATCTTGGTGTCATCACAAACAGGCAAACCTTACCCTCCAGTCTTCTGCAGTTTTACTGATGAAGATATTAATGAGGACTGGCCCCAGGACTGATCCCTGAGGTACCCCACTTGTGACTTGCATCTCTTCTGACTGTATACCATTTACCACCACTCTCTGTTTTCTGCCCACCAACCAGTTTGCCACCCAGTTGACTCACTTCTGACCCACCCTGAGCCTACCCAGCTTACTAATCAATCTTCTATGTGGAACAGTATCAAAAGCTTTGCTGAAGTCAAGGTAGGTGACATCAACTGCACTCCCTTGGTCCACCACTCTGGTTACCCAGTCAAAGAAATCTATGAGATTAGTTTGACAGGACCTTCCTTTTGTAAACCCATGATGTCTTGGATCCTGTGTTCCTATGGATTCCAGGTGTTGCACTAGCCTTTCCTTAAGGAGTGCTTCCATAATCTTTCTGAATACTGAGGTAAGACTGGTCTGTAGTTCCCTGCCTCCTCCATGTTGCCACTCCTGTGGAGCAGAATCAGATGAGCCCTTCTCCAGTTTTCTGGGACCTCCCATGCTCAGAGCCTCACTAGACAGTTCTGCTAATGGCTCTGGTAGTTCCACCCTTAGCTCCTTTAGCATCCTGGGATTCAGGTTGAGTCTCAGCCAGCTCAGTGCCATTCAGTCCTGGATCTCATGACTGAATGGCACATGGTACATCTCTATACAGTGAGTATGCCTTAGTTTCAGTTTTGAACTGGTAATTAGAGAGCGGAGAAAGAGACTGCCTACTAGCAGAGACTCATAACAGATTAACTGCTTACAAAACCTAGTTTTCAGTGACTTATTTGATAGTTTAAGTTCCAATTGTTCTTGAATATTTTCTGCCTTTCTGTATATGCCTCTCTTTTTTTTGGTGATGGGGAAGTGAGGATGGGTTTGCACCATGGCAGTGCTATACAGCTGCACTGGTTGAGCTTTTTCAGGGAGCTAGCCTTCCATAACACCTCAACATGCCCTTTCTTTAGTGGTACTCCCAACAGAGCAGCAGCAGCAAGTGGAAAAACAGTCCCCCCCCTTTGATTCTCCAGTACAGCAGTAGGCACAGTAGGAGGAGAGTGAAAACATGCAGCAGACCCTGGACCAGTAGCAGCAACAGCAATGGGAAACAACTAATATGGGGGAACAGCAGTCCCCAGTTCCCCCTGAAGTTGACGGCCAGAACCCTGTGACCCCCCATAATGGTACCGTCACTGGCACCAGCTCCCCTCCCAGTAGAGGAGCCCCCCTCATCATCCTTGGGCTTCTCTGTTCCTCCACCAGCAGCAGCTGACTGCTGAAAGAGCCATCAGTACCAGAGATTTTTCCTGGTGTGGGGATTTTTTGAAGTTGTTGCAAGTGATGACAGTGTTGTCACTATTCCTGTTTGTATGTGTGTTTTTTTGCTTGTTTTGACTGAGTGTGGGAAAGGAATGTATAATTTTGTATTTCTAACCATCTTTAATGTTTCTCTTTTTTCAGCTTTTATCAGCAGGATGATGAAATCCTGTTGCTGCAAACTGTAGGTCCAGCCCAGATCCGGTTTTTGAATTTAGCAGTGTTACCAACCAGGGAAGATAAGCATTCTTTTTCTTTTTTTTTCAACATTGTTTCTAAATATTTAAATTCCTGTTTCTCCTTTTTTTCCTGTTATTTTTAAGCAGTTTGTTGAGTAAGATACATCAGTATCGACTACGTCGGTGATCTAGTAGATTTTGATGATGGTGGCTTGCTTGCTGGAAAAGTCATTTGAATGAAAATATGTCATGTATGTCGGTAACAGTGTCACAACTTGGGAAAAAATAAAATAAAATAAAAGGAAAACAAAACTGAATCATGAAATATTTAGAGATGAGAAAGGGAAGGACAAAAGACTTGTTCTATACTTTGATCCTCCTCCTCAAGGAAGCAGTCCTCACAAGCTTCCAAACTGGAATTGTTTCCACATGGGAATTCTTTCTCCAGCTATGCTTCATTGACCTCAATATTGAGAAATTTGCCAGTGCCAACAACCTTAGACTTTTGTGGTTCATCCTCACCACTACTACCATCTTCATGTGGTATAGACACATACATGACTATAGTGCATGGAATATGCCTGGCATTCATCTTAATGAATGTTAGCATGCCAATATTTCTAGGTGACAGACTTGTACACCTGTCATGCACAATTGCACCCACAGAACTGTAAACATACTCCACACTGACACTTGAGGGTGGATACCTCAGATGTTTGATGGCTACTGAGGTTAGTTTGGGCCAGTCAGTAACCTTGCTACCCCAGTATTGTAAGGGCTCTTCCATGATGCCAAGGTGTCTTGTGTCCACCAAAAATCCATTCACCATGTGTTACACTGCACGTAATTCTGCTGCCTCATCATCAGCCTTATCCTCCACCGTTTCCTCAATGTCTTCAATACCCACCTGGTACAAAACATTCCAAAGTGGATTTGCTGGGATTTTATCTTGTACCTTGCATTTTTATCAGCCCATTTATCATGCAAGGTGGTAGCAACACACAGTCTCTGTTGAGTTTCATGTTGTGCCTCAGGTAACTGTAACTTTAGCATGTGTGCCCCACATACACATCCTGATCATGTACAGTGTTGTGCTCCATCTGGTGATGACTTCCAGCTTCATGTGGTGCTGAGGCAATTCAGCCTGGACCTGCATGAGCCTTAGTTGATCATGGGCCTTTCCAGAATGGGTATAGTGGGCACATGTAGTGAACATGGATTTGATATCAGGATGTGATAGAAACTCCTGCACAATGAGCTTAATACAGTGTGCCAGACATGTTACCTTGAGAAACTCCCCATCACTGATGCAGTTCATGACATCACACCATTATTGCTCATGATGAAACCCACTGTCAGTGCATGGGGGAACAGCCACTCAACGGTCTCAGTCAGGAGCAATTCTAGCATTTTCTGACCCACTTTTGATCCAGGTAAACTCTCTATTATCAGCATGGCATGCTGGAAAATTCCCAGAGTGTTACTAACATGGCATTGGGCTTAGTACAATTTTTGTCATGCCTAGACTCAAATATTATCTCAGATACCTGTGCCCACATGGTTGTAATGTACAGAGAGGAGTTACCAGCTGTTTGGCCTCTGGTCTCCATATCAATACTAAGATATATCTCTGGTGATGCTGAATGCAGCAGTGCATGTTTTACCGTACATGAAACAGTCTCATAAACTTCAGGAATGCCAAGTGTGGAGAAGTAGGTTTGTGATAGAATATGCCATTTGGGACAGGGATGTGCCATTAATCTTCTGACTCGGACAGTCTCCACAAAAGAGAATTGTAGTAAGTCAATTGTCAGCATTTCTGTAATTTCTGTATTCGGTTCCCATGCAATAACATGACTGGGTGGATATTATGTATTGGACTCAAACATATTATCCAGTGTACCTGCATCTTTGGGGTGTTCAGCTATAAAACAGATGGATTCTGTGTGGTGGCATGGCTGGGTTGAAAGCATTTGACTCAGTGGGATTCATGGATACTGCTGAATGAAAGTAGTGATTTTGGGTGTTTACTGGACTGGGGTCACTATGCTTTGGTGTCTCTGGCTGATAGTACTCAACCCACCACTGCTGTTATGGCCACTGCTAGGCAATCCCACAGTCTCCTCCTCATCTCTGTAGATGTCCTCCCCCAGTCCACCCTGCATCTTCCAGGACTGTTCACCTGACAGTTGGGGTACATTGCCAAATGAAGATGATAAGGAAGAGGCCCCCCTGCACAGGATTTCCCTTTGGAGCTGACTGCAGCATAACAGGTACCTTGACTTTAGGTTTGTGTGCTGACCACCAGTGGTTAAGTGGCTCCCCTTTTCTCCACAGTTAAATCGTACTTGACACAGCTGCCAGATAGCCACTGTTTTTCATTAGCTGGGTCCAGTATGTAAAAATCCCAAACTAGGGATTTCTTTAACCCTTGACATTACATGGCAGTGATACAGGGACAGTCGATAGGTGGCAATGTGTGTTTGGGGGGATGATGTCTGCACTCTGACAGTGTGCAGTTCTGCAATGTGGTTGGATCAACAGCCCTAACAGGAACAACAGTTAGAGGATTTTGGGGGGGTGGGGTGGTGGTAATTTTGTGAACTAATTGTGGTAGGCACAGCACCACAGGTACAGCAGCATGACCTTTACTTTTTTTTCTTTTCAGGTTCCCATATAGGGTTTTATCATTCCCATCCCCACCAAGGCTTATGCCCTCCTCCTCCTCCTGAGATCTGTCTTCTGCATCCTCACTTTCTCTGCCTTTTCATTCCAACTCGTTATCCCAACCCAGGCTGATAACCTTCTCCTCCTGAGATCTGTCCTACTGCTTCTTACTTTCTGTACCCTCCCTTTCCTTCTCATCATCCTTGCATGCAGCAGTCTGAGCTCCTTTCTCAGAATCTGGGTCATGGTTAAGCTGAACACTCTCATTAAGAAATGGGAACCTATCATCCAGATCAGGCTCACCACCACCACCAGCAGTTATGGGAACAACAGCAGCAGCCTCCTCATCCACTTTTCCAGAGCCAGACATTTTTCTACTTCTTGGACTGATCGTCTTGCCACCACCTCCGCCTCCCCCAGCACCCACCAGCATGAATGCCACAGATGTGGCAAATAAAAATTTGGCTACACTAATGCCACCACCATTTCTGCCAACTACTGTTTTCCTACTACTACTACTGGTCCCAGATGAAGTTGCTGCAGAGGTAGTTTTCTTAGGTGCAACTTCCTTTTGACCCACAGAACCTACATTTTTCTTTGCACATGTTTGGCATGTATCAGTTTACAGGTCAAGCATCTCTTTCCTGTCATTTTGGAAATCTTGATTTTTAAACACTGCACTAAAAGTAAATAACCAGCAAACGAGACAATACAACACATCACCAGCGCAGTACCATCTTCATTACAACATAACAATTTACTGACCTAACATAGCAGCTACAGTAAAAACACCACAAAAGTATAGATTTTTATTTTTATTTTGTTTCAGCACAAAAAGGATTATCAAGACACATAACAAGATTGGGGTAATTCTAAACAAAAAGTAATAAAGTAACACAGTCACTTCAATAACTAACTAAACAGAAGAACTACGATCAACATAGCAGCAGAATGAAAAAAACTAATTCACTTAAACATGCAAAACTGTACTACAGAAATAAAATAATAAATTACATACAAAATAATTAAGGAGAAAGACAGAAAAAACATATAAGTCTATTGCTGATAGGCTCAGTCTGAGGGCAGTGCTCCCTTGCTTGCTACCTAAAATCTTTGCTACTGCACACAGCACTACTTCAACACCCAAAACAAAACTACTGCTTTAAACTAAATAAATCTACAAAACTACAAACAAACTAAAGAAATCTAGTCACTCAAAGTACCCTTGATGGTTTTCTGACTCATTTGGTTCTAAATACTCCATGTTAAAAGTACTTCTACAGTTTTTTGATGTTGTTTGTTTTTTAATTTGACAATCAGGAACAGTCTTCTCTCAATTCTCTCTTCATAAGACTGCACTGAACATAGCCTCTGCATGGCATACAGCTCATTCCAGTACCATGTGACCTTCAATCCCATGCTACATTGCAAATGTTGCCTGCCGGCCCAACTTCACCAGCAAAGTAGTCAAATCTGCCATCTGTGAAGTTAGCCCTGCAGTGCAGATTGGAATTTGCCAGGTGGATTATATTCACAAATCTGTTTAATTTTGTGAAATTATCTTTGAAGGAAAAAGTGGCAATATCACACACCACTACTGACCACACCCCTCTATCCCTTTCCCAGAGTAAGTCATTATGCACCTTTTTTGGTGCTCAGATAGTTAGCTGCCTTGCATAGCATCCAGTACAGTATGTGGTCTACTCCTAAACTGAAAAAGTGCCGATTTTGTGGTGCTTTATAACTCTTACAATGGAAAACAGTGCATTGTGATATGCAGATTAGCTATACAAATTGATATTTGTCTCTGTCCCTCATAGTCCATCAAAGGTTCAGCAAATTCATGAGCTTTTGGTTGATAAGCAGTTCATGAACTTGGTTTATGAACCGAGTTGAAGAACAGTTGGTAGGCTTTGATGATGTTTATGAACCATTCATGAACTTCTTCAAAGTTCATAAGTTGATGAACTTAGTTTCACCTGGGAAATGATGCAGAAAATAACACTAAGTGCTGGACTACTGGATAAGAAACATATTACAGATCATAATATTTGAAGGACCTCCATTCAAAGCCGATTGATGTCTGTATACCACTGACTGATGTTCAGCGGATCTCAGGACATAAAAATGTGTAAAGCAAAAACAATTACTCAGTGCTTATCAAGAAAAAAGCACCTCTACATATCAAACCTCTTTAGTCAATTTGTGGAAACACTATGCCAAGAACCTCATCCTTCCTGCTACACTCTGTCTTATCAGTGCCACATGTCTCTGCTTCTCTTTCTATGTACAATAATTCCTGAAGCCAATAGACTCCTTTAGGTCCCACTGCGTGTTTCACCAAGGAATGTCTGTCAATATATACTATAATGTTCCAGTGCCCAGAAAGTCAAGCCAACACATTATGAATGATTATGACTCAGACAAAATGCAGATTTTGATACCCACTGGCTTTTATCCTGTTTTATAATAATTTCATCATGTTAACTCATAAAATTGTGTTTCATTATTTAGACTTTAGTTGTTGAAAAAGCTGTTTTTTATTGTAATTTTCTCCTGATCTCTAACTATCAACCTCAATATGTACACCCTGGAAGAGAGTAGGGAGAGGAGGGGTATGATAGAGACCTTTAAATACCTCACAGGGGTAAATAAGGTACAAAAGGGAAGTACCATTCAGAAAAAAGAGCTCAAGAGTAAGGGGACATTCTATGAAGTTGTGGGGCAGTGCAGATTCAGGAGAGACATGAGGAAATACTTCTTCACAGAAAAAGTGGTGGATTGCAGGAACAGCCTTTCAACAGAGGTAGTGGGGGCAAAGACAGTGATGTGGTTCAAGAGTACATGGGATAGGCATAAAGGGTATCTTACTTGAAAGGAATGGGGAGGAAGAAAGAGCTGGAGATCAATTATTGTCTGTGGTAATACTGTAGGTAGGGAAAAATGGGCAGACTGGGTAAGTCAAGCAGTCCTTATCTGCTGTCAAATTTTGTGTTTCTGTGTTTCTATCATTCAGCTCTACATGACCGCTGCTATTGAAAAAGTACTCTGAAAAGATTTTAAACCATGGACTGCAAATAAATATATATATATATATATATATATATATATATATATATATATATATATATACATATATATATACACATATATATTATCATGGCCTGGTAGGGCCAGTATAGTTAGGGCTACACTGCCACTTAAGTGTTAAACCCCAAAGTTTGCACTTTAATAACTTTACAACAGTTTGTACAATTTGCCTGATATTCTGTAAGTGTGGCACCAAACCATAGGTCTCTGGATCTGGAAAGTTTAGTTCCAGTCGGATGTATGGTTGAGGAACTGTAGAGTGTCAAACAAGTGAAAAATCCCCAACTTTTGCACATTTTTCGGTCGGGCTTAAAGGACTGAAGAATGCATCTGAGTGGATTCAGATTTGCATGTCTATATGTGGCCTGGGTAAAACTGGTGCCTTTTGAAGATTTGGTGAAAAAAATCTTAATCCATTCAAATATTATGCAAGTTTTTCATGTCTCATTTTAGCCTATAAGAAAATGTATATGTGCACTGCGAAAACCTTCGCGATCACTGTTTTGTTGTCATACTCCCTAATTTTGTTTTCATGCTGCTGCAATCTTGTTTTCAGTTAGTGAGAGACAAAAAAACATTGTAAGTCAAAAATAATGCCCTTGGCTTACAGTTCCAGAATGTCCCATTTACTCTCCCAAATAAGGATCCTAGAAAGAGATCTCTCCCCCAATTCACCAGATGTAGTCAGGTAAGAATTGATTAAATTAAGAGCAGCTTATATGGAAATTCTTTGAGAGAAAGCAGATTATTCCATTTTGAAAACTTAGGCTTCATATACCGATCAAGGGAAAAAGGTGGGTTGCCTTTTGGCACTCCGGGTTAAACAAATGGAATCATCTCACTATGTGACCTTGATATCTTCACTTCAAGATGGATCCCTTAAAACACATCCAGAAGAAATCATAAATGAATTTACGGCATACTATAAGGAACTGTATGGCCCTATGCACATTCCCCCAACGGTGCAACAGTTGCGCACCTATTTACAGGAGACCAATCTACCTCGACTCTCATTGGAGCAGAAAAATAGACTTTTGGCTCCTATAAATGGTACAGAAATTTCAGAGGTTATTGGAAATTTGTCACTGAACAAAACCCCGGGGATATATGGATACACAGCTCAATTTTATAAAAAATTTCAGGCCCAAATAATCCCTATGCTTCTTCCCCTGTATCCACATATTTTACTGGGTACAGATATAGATCCCACATTATTTGAAGCACTGATTGTCCTGATTCCCAAACTGGATAAATCTCCCAACTGTGTAACTAACTACCGTCCTATATCGTTCATAAATCAAGATATAAAAATCATATCCAAACTGCTGGCTAATCGGCTTAATACCATAATGGATACCCTGATAGAACCAGAACAGGTTGGATTTATGAGAGGTAGGTCCTCTGCTGATCATTTAAGAACCCTCTCGCAAGTCTTCTCGACGTCCAAGGATGCACCTTTCCCCGCTGCTTTAATTTCCTTCGACACCGAGAAGGCATTCAATAGGGTTCACTGGCAGTATCTGTTTCAAGTCTTAGAGGCTTTCAGCTTTCCATCTGGTTTTGTAGAGTGGATCCGGGCACTATACAAATGCCCCTCTGCACAGATGGCAGGAAATGGAGTGATCTCAGAAAAATTTACCCTTCACTCAGGTACCAGGTAAGGATGTTCTCTATCCCCATTGTTATTTAATCTTTACCTGGAACTGCAAATCAGAAACTTACAAAATTGTCAGAATATCCAGGGGATTCCCATCCCTCCTTGTGAAATAAAGGTGTCTGCCTACACAGATGACCTCCTCCTCCAACTTTCCAATCCTGGTCCATCCATACCATATACTGTATGTTTGATATCACTGATACCTTCAGTAAAATGTCCAATTATAAACTAAATGTTGGCAAAACAACTGTATTCCCACTTAATTATAAACTCTTCAAATCTGAGATATCACCATTCAGATTTAATTGGAAACAAGATTCCCTTAGATACTTAGGTATAGAACTATCTAGAAATCCAAGCAAATTATAAAGTTAAATTTGGACTCTCTGGTAAACACCATCTCTCAAAATCTGAACAGATGGACCTCTCTTTCCATCTCATTGTGGGGTAAAATAAATTTAATTAAAATGAATGTTTTCCCATGGCTCCTGTACCCCCTGTCTATGCTTAATATCTGGCTCCCTTTATCCTGGTTCAAGAAATTACAATCCCTTTTCACAAAATTTCTCTGGTGCAATAAAACCTCCCAAATAGCCTACCATGCTTTGGCTGCCCCAAAAAATAAGGGGGGCTTACGTCTCTATTTTTGGGCATCACATATCAATAAATACCTGAGATGGTTATCCCAGGAGAATTTACATTCGACCCCAGCCTGGCTCAGAATTGAATTATCCCTTATATGGGCATCTGGTTTAAATTCTGAGAGATTGCTACATATTAGGGAAAGTCTCCTCCCTCTAAAGCTCAAAAACTCGATCATCTCCATATCCTTAAAAATTCATGCGCAGATTTGTCGATTCCTCAGATATAATCATATTAATGATCTCAGTCAACCAATTATAGGAAACTTACACCTCAAAATGGAGGGAAAACCAGTTCCCCCATCCTGGCTTCCCATATTACAGGATTTGAATGTCTTCTATTTTCTTAAAGGTAACGACACATGGTTCTCAATAAAGGAAATTATAGCTAAATTAGGTATCTCTAGCAGGCATACCTTCAAGATCATCCAACTCCAACATATTTTAATACAATCTTTTGGCCAAAAACCCCGGACAGCCCAACCCGTACCCTTCCAAAAGGAACTTGGAGAACTCAGTGGAGGCCCCAATGCAGTCTCCAAAATTTATAATACAGTATATCTCTGGAAATTCCCAGATAGCTTTGGACCAACCAGTCTTTGGTAGTCCTTTTTCCCAGGCCATAACATTGACTGGGCGACAATCTGGTACACCTGTCACAAATTAATTACTCAAGACAGATTAAGACTAATACAACTTTATATTCTACATCATGCTTACTATATACCCTGTAAATTGGCCAAGCTAGGCTTAAAGACTACTCCACTATGTGTTAGATGTCAACAGCAGGAAGGGTCTTTATACCATATTTTCTGGTCGTGCCTGAAAGTCTCCCCATTGTGGCATAATATTAGGCAATTATTGGATCCCTTTCTAGGTCTTAAGGATCTATTCACCCCCAAAATGTGTCTTTTGGGAGACTTTTCAGGCATCAGGGTTCATAATCGGAAGTATTTTATAACATTTATTGCCATGTCTGTCAAGAAACTGGTATTACGACACTGGCTTGATCAACAGGAAATTTCCTATAATGACTGGTTAACAGAAATCCTAGCTAACTTACGTATGGAAAAAGCCATTGCTAACTTGAATAACACATTGAGCAGGTTTACAAAGATATGGGACCCCCTTTATGCTTTATATTCATTATAAGGCTGAGATGCTTTAAGTATGAATTAGTTGGTCATAAGGTTAACCCAGTTAGGATAAGAGCTCAATATTGGATGTCATATTAACCAATGCTCTAGTAGACAAGGGATGTGGGAGGAGGGTGGGGGAAGGGTGGGGGTAAAGGGAGGGGGAAGGGTGGATTCAGGTGTAACTGTTGACTAATGTATATTGTCTTCATGTATGAACATCTGCCTGGAATGTACAATGGAAAATAATGTTAATAAACTTTAAACTGCAAAAAAAAAAATAATGCCCTTTGGTAAACACCAGCAGTCGTGTTTACCTAATTGGGCCCTTAGGAACATGACCCTGGCATTAGTTTTTCTGCATGTGCTCTGGAAATATGTTTTTCAAAGTGTCTCCACCATTTTACCATTTTGTTGCCACAACTACATTTTTTGTTTTCTCAGCAATGACTGCAATAAAAAAAAAAGTACCTTGGCAGCATTTTTTTGTGCATGAAAGCATTTCGTTATAAAGTACAGGGGTGTGGTGAAAACATTTGTGTTTTCACAAAATCAGTGCTTGAAAACATTGCCCAATATGTTATTTTCTTTGTCATGTCGTTGTGCCAAGATGAATTGTGCTTTTGGGCTGAAATTTGTAGAGTGGCAAGCCCTGGTCCCACAGATGTGCCTTGTGGTGGTCTGGTCCCAAAACATTCAATGGGTCAATAGTTACAGCATTCTGAAGTTGAGAAATTTCCCATAGGATTACACTGCAGTGCCCGTGGCACCTTTTGGCACCCATATTTTGAAAATGATTCAAGATACAGATTTTTTGCTATGCACATGTAGAGGTTTTGAAGTCATGATTACAACTACAGTGGAATTTTTTCCATAGTTGCTATGGTTACAGAGATATTGCCAAATAAGTGTTACAAGGGTTCATTTTCAGTACTATAGGGCTGCTGTATGGCTCAATATTTATGTGTAAGTGGGAGCCCAGGGTTTGGAGAGCCCACACTCCCATAAACACATACCATTAACCACTTACATTACACTTTCTCAAAAGGAATGAAAATTTATTGCAAGAACTCCATTAATGCATCAGTTAGGGTTGATTTCACAGCAACAAAAGTTTGGAAATTCGATGTAAAGGTTACCACCCCTACCACCCCACCCCCACCCTACAGGCACCAACAGGCACTAGGGCATGCCATGAGGTCATCAAACCTAACTTTCACCCCATTCTCATTTACTGTAGAGTGTCAGCTTGTTTATACATGGAATGGGGTGAGAGTTGGGCCTGGCAACCCCATGGCATGCCCCAATGCCTGCTGGTGGACTGTAAGGGGTGGTAGGGGTGGTAAACTTGATATCGAATTTCCAAAATTTTGTCACTGTGACATCAGCCCTAACTGATGCACTAACAGAGTTGTTTGTAATGAATATAGATAGATAGATAGATAGATAGATAGATAGATAGATAGATAGATAGATAGATAGATAGATAGATATACAGTATTTATTTATTGAATGGAATGGGGAGAGGAACAATAAGCTGGAGAGCAATTAGTATCTGTGGTAATACTGTAGGTAGGGAAAAATGGGCACACTGGGTAAGTCAATATATATATATATAATATCCTTTTATAGCTAGTAATTTTGCTGGAGTTAAAACTATTCTTTGCTTTTTGAAAAACAAAATGTGTTAAGTGTTACAGTTCAAACACACATTTAACCATTATTGGCTGCCATACTTTAACTTTTTATTAAAGAAAAAAACACAAGCACCACTAATTATAAAGAAGAAAATGTATACAACGGTGTGCTCATGAGGTGTTTTTGCTCACCCTATGTGTCTGACAACTGTATAAACCTCTCAAGCTTTGCTTTCAGACTTCATGGGTCATCACACACCTTGACTGCATACATAACTCTCAATACACAGATAGATATGCATTATTCTGTGTGTATCCACACACCCATAAAATGTACAATAATTAAAAAAATGTTAATTGAATTGGTATTCTCAATTTAAAGTGACACGCATGCATTATATTAAAATATTATGCTGGAGTACTGCAACTATTAGTGGCCCATTGCACTTATGAGTTAACATAGCATGTTTTTTTCTGCAATCTGAACACTTGCCTCTACAGTATTGTAAGTGCGGGTTTTGCATTTCCACCCCCCCCAAAAAAAAAAAATAAAGTCAACGTGTGGAACTGTATGGAAATATCACCAGACTGCTTGTAAAATTCTCTGACCCCACATGCAACAAACACACAGGTATCATCAAACATACTGTGCAAAATACAAACCATGTAACACCTCTCAAGCTGTTCAAAAAGTTGTTCACTGTGTTCTTCTGTAATAAATAAGGAATAAGCCACATAACAATGGCCATGAAAGTATGCTGTTGCAAACACCAGTGGTGTGGTTCACAAACTAGAACTCTCAGTGTCCTTTCACTCCTGGGAAATTCATCGAAATCCTTTGATGTGCAAGTGAGGAGTGGCTTATTTCACTGACAATATACAGTAGCTTGCAATTGTGTACTGTTTTGAGCATCAACAAATGAACTCTTCTGAAATGAAATACTTTATATAAATATGCTTGACATGGAGATAACAGTGTCAGTGGCTCAGTGGGTTGCGCACACATCTCCGAGGCTGGAAGATCAAAAGGAAACTGGGTTACATCCCAATACTGACACTGTAGTGCAGCATGTGGGGGGAAGTACTACACTCTTGAGGTGCCATCTTTTGGATTAGATGTTAAACCGTGGTCCTGTCTACCTGTTCTGGTGGTTATTCAGATCAATGTTAATGATCCCATGGCACGTCTGAAAAAGAGTTGGGTAATTAAAAAAAACAAACATTAAAAAGCAAAGGAAAAATCAAACATAATTCATATTTGCATTATCAAACAAGTATTGTAATACAAAACAAAGTACAAAAAAAGACCAAGACAGAATTAAAACAAAGGAAAAGAAGAAAAATACTATAAACCTGCTCAAAATTGCCCCACCCAGTGTACCTTTTTTCAAAAATGTTTAAAACAAGAAGACTCAAAATTGGCCCAGTGGCATGGAGGACTGAGGCATCATGCCTTACCTCCTGCCACACCGGTGACCCGTGTTCGTGGTGTGAGCAGGTTGCCTGGGGTCGACCGGGGTGGGAGAGGATCGAGCTTCCAGAGGGCAGCTCTCCTCTCCTGGGGAGGGAGGAACATGGAGGCTGGTGCACCTCTGACACCTAGTGATGGCTGGGTGTTGCAGCACCTGGGTCCCATATTTACGGGATAGGGCAGAGCACTCAGCTGATGTGCTGTGCATGGAAGCACACACAGCTCGGCCATTGCTGGTGCCCACATTGCTCTGCCTCCAGGAGTGGTGGGAAGGAGTAAACCAAGAAGGAGAAAAATATGTCCTGAGCATGGCTGGATGATGCTGACCCCTGAAAGGTGCCACTCCCATGAATGGCAGGCACCTGCAGCACTGGACCCATGTTTGGTGGGTTGAGGGATCCCCACTGCCCTGCCTTGTGGGGCAAGCTGTGGAGGAAGTAGGAGGTGTACTGCAAGCGGGGGATGGGGTTGGGGAGTCAGTGAGATGGAGGGCCACCCAGGACAGGAGTATAAAGAAAGTATTAAAAAAAACAAAAAAAAACAAGAAGACTCAAAATGATTAAGTTCATAATGATATACTGTGTCTAGTTCAGGTTCCATTTTAAACAATAAGTCTATTATGGTAGACTCTCATTGTTGAAGTGTCCATTGATATCTTATTTGCCATATTGCCCATATGATGCATGCTAAGATGACATAAATTGTTCTGCTATTCTGTTTCTTCCAGGAACTATCTAAATGTCCTAATACTAAGGTATCATAGGTCATTGTTCCAAAGCATGGTTCTGACCAATGTTCAGCTAATGAACTCCAGAAGGAAAGGAACAATCAAAAAACAAATGCTGCATTGTTTCCTGTTTGGAACTGCACCGTGGTTGTAAACACATCCTATCTTTCATTGCTTTATGCTTTTCATTTCCTCACCCATTCAATCTCTCATGGCTACAGAACCATATGATGTCTAACATCTTAATTAGAATTTGTTTGTCCACTGTAGCCTTCAGTATTAGTTTAGTGGGAACCTGTACACTGCTTTAAAACACTGCATCTTCAAAACATAAGTAGACATAATTAAGGATTATATTTGTTTTCTTGATAGAGCAGTTACTTGTGGTCTGATTATATGTCAATGTTTTATGTGCAAAAAACAGTCTATAACAAAACTCAGTAAAGAGTGATATTTACATAACTTAATTCTCCCTTTTTCCCATGGGGGGAGTGGGGTAGGGGGGTCACACCACTCATGAACAAGTTAAATCCATGGGGGACTAACTGTGGAAAAAATAGGGCTTATAAGTGTGTTTAAAAAATGCAAACAAGAGAAAAAGTAAAAACACTGGATTGAGCATACCTAGTCCTCCTTTAAGCGATCTATATGGCGTCTTTTTACAGGATTTAATCTGCTGTCCCACAGCAAGTGAAAAAATATGCCTAAAAGTTTAGTCATCAATCTAAGTGTTAATAAAAGAAACATATAATAAAAGGAACAATAAATATTTTGATCAGATAAATCCTTTTTCTTGTAATAGGCCAGGATTTCCATTTCAGTACCTTACATTTAGTTTTGGTCATTTTCCTTCACCAATTTTCTCGTGCCATGTCACCATAGCTTAACAATATGCCTAGAACTTCAATTTATTCTCTGGATACCTCAATGCCTGCCAATGAAGTTGCAGGAGTATTGCCTAAGGTCAAAGTTTTACTCTTATTTTTATTAATATGAATCCTTGTAACCTGAGACATCTCACTAATAAGAGATATAGCATGGTCATCCGACTCTTGATCATTAACATAATGTCACCTGCATAGGCAGATGTTTTTGTAAAAGTCTAACCATTTCCTAAAACAATCAGGGCAATTCCGGGTGTGTTTTGGATCCTCCAGAATATTTGGAACCAAGCAAAAAAAAGGCTAAGTAGTCTTCAGTTCATCAAACGTCTTCTGTCCTCTCTTTTATAGATAAAACACATCATTCCCTGGATCATACTATGGTTGAGAAGACCTTCTTGTAATAATGTGTTAAACAAAACCCTCAGCATGAGAATAACATTTGTAAAATTTTTGAAACAATTTTTTTATAAAACTTACGGGACACACCATCCGGTCCCGGGGCTGTATTGGAAGATAAGGAAGAAATGGCTTCTTGAATTTCTAATTCACTAATATCTGTTGTCAACATTTTTACCACTATCTGAAACTACCAGAAAATCTAAGACCTGTAAGAAGTCCCAAGTCTGAGTTCTAGGATCAACCTTAGAGCCAGATGTTCTCTGTATGTACTGCAGTACTACTTTTTGCATTCCACTTATATCTGTTTTTATATTCCCACCAACATCTTGTATAACAGTAAAGGCCCTATGGTCCCAATTTTCAAAGGTTTACACAGGGCTTGCAGAAGCCCTGTAGCAACTCGTAGTTTAGGCGCAACTGTATGGCAAACTCCTATGACTACCAACTGCACCTAATCTTAGTACATTGGGTGCAGTTGCGACAGCTTCTACACTTTACAACAGATTGCACCAAATATTTGGCACAAGCACTTCTAAAGGGCCCCCCAAATGGCACAAGTTAGACCGGGGGGAACTTGTCTAACTTGTGGCATTTGGCACACAGGACTGAAGATCCCGATTGGCACCGAGAGAATGCTGCAAGCCCCTACACCATATGTTCAGCACACAAGGAGTTTGTGGCATTGTCAGGGCTTTTGAAAATCAGGTCCTATCTTTGATTCTGTCAGCATAACTATCATAATAGTTACTGTTCAATTGTTGTACCTTGTGTACCATATTTTTGTTCCAAAAAAGTGATCTTGCCCTATTGTATTAAACTAATACATTTTTTGCTTTAAATTTTGTATCTCTTCCAAGAGGTCAGTGTTTGATTCTTTTGCAATAGATAAGACTTTTATTAACTGAGCTCTGTAACTTAACTCACATACTGTATTTGGTTGTCTCTGTCTTATTGGTAAATGTCTGCAATAGGGTTCTAATTTCAGTTTTAGCATCTTCCCACCATTCAGTAAGGTCACCAAACAGGTCTACAACTGTTTTCTGTGCTGCTGAAAAAAATCATTAATTTCAGCCACTAAATTCTGATCTGTTAAAACAGAAGGGTTCATTCTCCAAACACCAGGTCCCATATAGTTTTCTGCACTATCCTGTGGCCTGATGTCTTCAGTGGAAAAATATCTGCAGTCTGAATAGTAAGGTGAGAGGAAACCTATTCTCGTAGAAATGTCCCCTTTTTTGAAGATGTGCTCAGATTTTTTGTGGAACTGCATATACGCATCTGATAACCTGCAGTATAAACCATAACTTTGAAAAAATTGCTACCACAGAAACTCTTGTTTGTCTTCCTGCCCCAGTCTTGTGCAGAAAGACCACAATTAAAATCCCCTCCGAGGAAAATCCCTTAGAGGTATGTAAATATGGTTGTGATAGATAAAAAAGTTCTATTCTACTTGCCTTCATTTGAGGGGCATACATAGTACTAAGGTGAAGGGGAACACCCACTAGGATAACATTTTGAAGTAGGGAGGCAGTGTAGCACAGTGGTTTAAGGCTCTGAGCTGCAAATCTGGTGACATCCAGCAGAATCCCACAGCTTCCACTTGCATACTGTGTGACCCTGAGCAAGTCACTTAACTTCCCTGTGCTCCCAGGTTGCAACTGTAAACAAGCTTTCAGCTTAGTGTGCCACTCCTGGTTAAACAATTGAAGAAAAAAAAAAAGAAAAAAAAACTACATGCAGTACTCGAGATGTGGTCTGACCAAGGCATTATACAGAGGGAGGATCACCTCCCTCCTCCTAGACATAATCCCCCTGGCTATGCAGTATCCGGTTTGCTTTGACCGCAGTTGTTCTGCAATTTTCAGTGTTATTCATTTTGACGTGTACCACAACCCCATGATCCCTCTCACTCATTGTGGCTTGTAGTATGACCCCCGGTTGTATACATGGCCCGGGTTTCTGACCCTCAGATGCAGCATCCTACATTTCCCTGCATTAAACCTCAGTCCCCACCTCCTTGACTACCCCTCCAAGGTATCCAGGTCCCTCTGGACTGCCTCTCTCACTTCGTCCCTGTCTGCCAATGCTCCCAGTTTTAAGTCATCCGCAAAGAGACTCATCCTACTCTTAACCGCCCTTCCCATATCCAAGACATAGGCATTGAACTGGAGTGGCCCCAGTACCGAACCTTGGGGGAACCCACTGGTGACCTTCATGGGGGAGGAGACTACCCACCACTACCCTCTGTATTCGCCCTGTTAGCCAATTTTCTATCCATCTGAGAAACTGTTCTCTCATCCCATCCCTCCCAATCTGAGCAACTGTCCTCCCACCCCCAGCTTTATTAGCAGCCCATTTTGGGGTACCGAATCAAATGCCTTACTGAAATCCAGGTATAGGATGTCCTCCGGTCTATGCCAGTCCAGGATCCCAGTCATAAAAATCTATAGGGTTGGTCTAACACGATCTCCCCGGGATGGAACCATACTGTTTGTCATCCAGTTGCCCCAACCTTTCCAGCTGCCTCCTGAGCCTATCCTTGATAATGTCCTCCATTTCTTTGCCCACCACAGATGTTAGGCTGACAGGCCTATAAGTCCCCATCTCCTCTCTAGACCCCCCATTTGTGGATAGGCACCACATGAGCCACCCTCCAGTCTTGAAGCACCCATCCTGTCAGCAGAGAGGTGTTAGAGTGCTGCCAGTGGTGCTGCTAGCTCATCCGCCAATTTCTTCATAACCCTCGGATGCAGCCCATCCGGCCCTGGTGCCTTATCAGTTTTTAGTGTCTGAAGGGCCTCCCTCACCCTTTCCACTGTGATTTCTCCCTCCCAGCCCACCACCTCATTTAACCACCCATCCCCTTCTAGACTTGGCCCAGCCTGTACCCCAACTTCTTTCTGTCCTCTAGACTCCATCTGACCTCTCAACTCTGCTGGCTCCCCTTCCCTCCCATTGGGCTGGAGGGATCCCCTGCCTCCCCCCATAAATATCAAGGCAAAGTACTCATTTAGCACCTCTGCCTGATTCCCCTGCCTCCTGAGTCCATCCCTCCTCAGTCCTAATCATGCTGATCTGTGCTCTCCCTTTTCTCTTCTCCCTTGTGTATCTATAAAATCCCTTTTCCTCCCTCTGGATATCCCTAGCCAGGTTTTGCTCCCTCCTCACCTTGGCTCCCCTCACCATTGTGGTGACCCTTCTAGCCAATAACTCATACCCCTCTCCCTATCTCCCCCTAGAGTGCTTAAAACATGCATAGGTAGCCTTTTTATCCCTCACCGCCTCCTGCACCTCCCTGGTCCACCAACATGGCTTGTTGGCTCTACCATGCTTGCGCCTTACCTTTGTACAGGAGTTAGTAGTCTCCTGCACCCCCCTTCTTAATGGTCTCCCACAAGCTGCCAGCATCCATGCCAGCCTAATCTTGTCCAAGCTCCCCTGTAGAATCTTGCCTATGCCCATGAAGTCCGCCCCCCTGAAGTCCATTTTTACTGTATTAGAATGGTTATCCTCCCCCCTAGATACAGCAGAAACCAGACCATAGTGTGGTCACCACCTGCCAGCTGGCTGCACACCTCCAGGCCCTTTATCTGGTCACTGTCTGCTAGGACAACATCCAGTATCCGCTCCTCCCTAGTAGGTTCCCCCTCCTGCTGGACCAGGAAGGCATCCTGGAACACATCCATCAGTCTCTGTTCCCTGGCCACAGAGGATGCCATAGTGTCCCAGTCTGTCCCCGGCATATTAGGGTCACCCATGATCACCACCATACCCTTTCCACGGTCACAGTGCCCCTTGATGTTCTCAACTAGTTTGTCCTCCATGGCCTCTTCCATCGTTGGGTTGGGGGGTCTGTACACCACCCCTATTTTCAATCTTTTACCTCCCCTCATTTGTAGGGTTACCCAGATCTCCTCTACCCCCCCCACAGCCTCCTCCACTCCACTAACCACTATGTCATTTTTGACTTTCAGTGCTACACTCCCTCCTCTTCCCTCTCCTCTATCCTTCCTGAATATTTTGTAGCCCACCAAATTTAGGTCCCAATCATTTTTCTGAGTGACCCACATCTCAATAATTGCTGCCACATCCACTGATCCCTCAACCAGCATCGCCTGGAGCTTGGGCATTTTGTTTCCAATGCTTCTAGCACTGATCAGTGCCATCCTCCACCTGACCCCTCTCCCTTCTCCAGTCGTCTCGGCCCTGAGCAGTCCCTAGATGCCCTTTCTTGCACAGCTCTGGATGGATTTACATCACAGTCACCTGCGTTATTTTCATGCCCTAGACCTGGACCCTCGAGCAGCCCTCCTGGAGCCATTCTTTTACTTAACCCCCCCCCCCTTTACAAGTTTAAACTCCACCTCTCGACTATGAATCCAGCAAGTTTTAGTTTCAAGATCTCCCTTCCCTCCCAAGTTGAGGTGTAGCCTATCCCTGGCATATAACCCCTTGTCCTCCCATGTATCCCCCAGTCCCCCACCAGCCCATACCCTTCTGCCCTGCACCAGTCCCTGAGCCACTGGTTCACACCTCTAAGTTTATGTTTGGTCTCCCCGGATGCCCTAGGTACTGACAGAATCTCAAAGAAGGAGATTGCGCTTCCTATCGGAGTGGTAAACCCTGGCCAGTTCCTGGAATCTTGCCTGGATTTCTAGTTCACTGTTCCCCTCTAAGTCATTTGTTCCCAGATGTTTTAGGAAGTCTTGGGATTCCCTGCATTCCAATGCTATTGAGTGTAGCTGGAATTTGGCCTTGTGTATGGATAGGCCTGGGATACATTTAGCCTTGACTGGGCTGCTTTTCCCTCCCCCGCCCCCTCCCACTGGATGCCTCAGGTCATGGAGTCACCCAGCAGGATCACCTCCCCCCCCCACTTTACTGGCCCATTTGATTCCATCCAGGCTCTTCTGTCATCAACCCCAACTTGCTTCTCTTGCCTCCCTCAACCTGGGGATCACAAGCCTGTGCTTGCCCTACCATGCTCATTCTTCTACCTGTAGCTCCCAGCTTGCTCCTTGCCCCCAGCCTCCCGGGTGCTCAGATTGCCCCACCCAGATCTCCCTGGACTCTCTTTCCAGGCTGGTAGTCCTCAGATCCCCACCCAGGGTCCCTTCTACTGCTTCCTCCTTGCCCCCCAAGTTCTGCATCCTTCACCCCATCTGCTGTGTTTCTCCCACCCCCATCTTCCCCCTCCTCTCCACCTCATCTGATTTCTCCTGCCCAGGCTGGCCTATCTAGAGTATTCCTTATCTTGGTTGACTTCCCTAACCTGGATGCTTGCCCGACCTAGTCTTCCTCCTCCCACCCCTGGCTTCCTCTGCACTCCCCATCTCCCCACCTCCCTCCCTTAGGCTAATGTCTCTCCCCCTTCTGTGGATCTGGCTCTCTCTCCCCTGCCCCATCCCCCCAGCTTACTGACTAAACCCTCTCTGTCTGTCTGCTCCCCTCCTCCCGTCAGCCTCTCCACCTCATCTCCCGGATATAGTGGGGCAAATCAATTAGTAAGTGAGATGCTTGCCCCTGACTTGTTCTCTCCTGTCCCCCCTCCTTCTGGTCAGCCACCTCCCTAAGAAGTGATTTCCATACATTGCTTGTTTCATGCCCCACTCCTCCTGAGTAACCATATGATCCTTATCAACCTGTTCCCTGGGTTATGCCATATTGGCTTCATCTACTCTCATGAGGTCCTTTCCACACCTTTCCTCCCCAACCCTCCCGACTTCCAGGTGCCTTCTGATCCCCTCTACTTCTTCCCTAAGACCAGCCAACTGAAAACACACTGGGCACCCTCTGAACCTCCATGCCCAATTTAATATTATTGCCACCCCGCACCCTGTATACCCAATCACTCTACTGAAGGTGCCCACTTTGGACACCCCCAAGTCTACCCTCATTTTAGGTGAGCAATGTGGCCCTCTAACAGAAATAATTCAGTCAGTGTTACACTAAAACCCAAGCAGTTTGCCCCCTCTGATTACAGCAATTTTCCCCTCTTTCTTGACAGTAGCCAGTTTTCTAGCCCTAGCAGTAGACAGTTCACAAGCAAAATTAGCCCACCACAACACCAGCCAGCTCACAGGCCCTAGCAGTAATCAATTCACACACAGTTTACCTACTACCTCAGATGTAGTTGGCATACACAGTCATTTATACAGTCTGCTTCATTATGCCCCTTCCTGGTAGTAGTCAGTGTTGCCCAAGCAGCACAGTGTACAGGACCCTTTTCCCCCAATCAGTAACAATCCAGCTTCCTAGTGTTCCAGTTCACCCAGTCTAGACTTGCCCTCTTCCAAGGGTCCACCCTCACTGACCATTTAATAGAGGTCAGGGCCAGGGTGGGTGGTGTGGAACAAAGAACAGCTCTCCTCCTCTGATTGCGACTGGACTATTTGCCTTTTATGGCCCAGTCACACAGTCAAAGGTCCATGCCCTATTCGCTGATTGGCCGCTCCTTCCTGAGTTGCTGGCTTGCAAAGATGTGGCAGATTGTGGCCCCGGTATGCATGGCCTGTCCCCCGCCAACAAGAGCTTCCTTGTTGATCACCGATGTGATCCCATCCTCTCCCACTGCCAATGCAGCCCCAGAATGCCTGCCCCAACCCCTCCAGTGACAAGCCCCAGTCTGGAAAGAACATCTCTCCTCCCCTGATTGAAACCAGGCTAATCGTTGATATAGATATTAAAAAACGATGGGTCCCAGCACCGACCCCTGGGGCACACCACTGCCACCCTGGAATGCACCCCATTTGCCTTACCACCACCCTCTGGTTTCAGTCTTTCAACCAGTTCTCCACCCACCTTGTTGTTTTCTGTTCCACCCCTAAGCCTTCCAGCTCATTTACCAGCCTTCTATGTGGCAAAGTGTCAAAGGCCTTGCTGAAATCTGGGTAGGCCACATCCTCCCCCATTCACCTTCCTTGTTACCCAGTCAAAAAACTCAGTTAAATTTGTCAGGCACAACCTCTCTCCCATAAAACCAAACTGCCTTGGGTCCTGGAGGCAGTATAGCACATTGGGTAAAGGCTCTGAGCTACAGATCTGGAGACCTTGGTTTGAATCCAACAGCCATCTAAGTGCATACTGTGTGATTCTGAGCAAGTTACTTAACTTCCTTGTGCTCCAGGTTGCATCTGGAAACAAGCTTCAGCTTAGTGTGCTACTCCTGGTTAAATAATGTTCCCTTCCCCCACTTCCCCTGCAGACCATTGACAACCAGGTGTTCCACTATTCTTTCCTTCAGCAGTATTTCCATTACTTTTCCCACTGTTGTGGTCAGACTGACCAGTATGTAGTTCCTGCATCCTCCCTGTTAGCACTTTTGCATAGTGGGACCACATCAGCCCTTCTCCAATCCCTGGGCATGTCACCAGTTTACAAAGACAGGGTGGACAGGGTAGTCGGAGGCCCTACTAACACCCTCCCCTAGCTCCCTCAGTGTCCAGGGGTGCATCTATCTGGCCCATAGCCTTATTGCTACCAGTTCCATGAGGATCCTTTCTTTTGCAAAGAGAGCTGTGTCCTTTTCTGTGATCTCTCCATCCTTATTACTTAATGCTGGCCCATTTCCTGCCCCCTCCTTTGTAAAAACTGAACAGAAGTATTTGTTCGGTATTTCTGGTTTTTGGTGGTCAACTTTTACCCTCCCTCCACCACCCTTTTCAGACACTCAATATCTCCCCTTGCCTTCCTTTTCTCCCTGATGTACCTGCATGTAAAAGGTTTTGTCCCTCCTTACCACAATACCCACTGGCTGACTTGTGTCAAGGGTCCCACACAAGTGTGGGTCTGGTGTCAGTGTGCACTTTGCATTTGGAACCATTTTGGTTTGCCTGCTGTGTGCTGTACTGTAGTGGATTATGATGAACTGGTTTTACTGGATTCTGCACTAATAGCTTCATTTGCAGCAGATCCTGGAGTCCTTTGCAGTGGGAGATTGTCCTACAGTGCATGTTAAGAGTTTATATAGGCTCTCATCTTTTGTTTACTGTCCCCACTGTAATCCCTGGGCTAAGTTCTGTCACGGACTGACTTATCCCCTGGAGAAGAGCAGAAGTGGAAAACATCTGATAAGAGATTGTGTAGGCTCAAATGTGCACTGCAGGCTATTGGAACTTCTATTGTCTGTTGCTCTGGTGCTAGCTGCAGGGAGTTCTGGGACTGGTTGTGGCTGCGTATATCTGCCTAGAGATGGTCACAGTTGGCCTGCTGTGGTATGCTATACTGCAATGGATGGTAGTTGGAAATTCCAAATCGGTGGGGGGGGACTTAGCGGAAGGATTAGGAAGTACTTCTGCATTGAGAGGGTGGTGGACAACTGGAATGGGCTGCTGAGGGAAATGGTGGGAGGGTTCACGAGGGCATGGGATAAGCACAGAGGGCAACTGACATGGGGGGAGGACTACAGAAAAGGCCTAGTGGGTATCTAGGCAAACTGGGCAGACTAGGTGGGCTTGCAGTCCCTTTCTGCCGCCACATACCTATGTTCCTATGTATTCTACAGGCAGATTGGGAAAAGGGAGGGGGGATCCACTACACCACCAGGGAAGCATTCATTGTGCCTTGAATATCTGTCCCTTGGTGTCTTTATCCTACCCTGTGTTGGTTGATGTGTGGAGCAACATAACGACATACCCCCCAAAAAGATCAGTTCTAGGGGCACGGGCAAGGAGTCTTCCTCCCTCTCTCCCCCAACCATGGCATCCCCTGAGTGACCAAGTCCATTCTAAAAGCCAGGTTGATGGTGTGGTAAACACTTTTTTTATTTTAACCTCTACAGAGCCTTCTCAACTGACCCAGCTGATCAGTATTTTTATCTTTCATACTGACCCATTTTCCCTTTTATACCTACAGGTCTGACAGGACATTGACCAGGAGTAGGAGGACACTGACCATATGTATCAGATAAGTATTGTTTTTTGTTTGCCCTACATTGCTTGTCATATAATAGTTCATAACAAGCTGCAGATCCTTTGTGAGCTCATTGCTGTTCTTGTTTTACAGGTACGAATGGCTGCTATGGGAGGCACTGGGTTGGAGCTGTACCTTGTGCTTTAGAAAGGAGGCTAAGGGCTGGGGGGTATGGGATGGGCATTAAAGTTGGGAACTCCAGGGAACACCACATGACCAATTTGCCAAGACTTGTGCGGCTCAAATCCTGTTTTTCGTTTTCTTGCTCTGTATGCTTTGCATTCTAATGCCTGCATATATGTGTGTGTGTGTGTGTATGTGTAATAGATAACACACTGTAGGGTGCGTGGTCACGCTCTGATATACGCACGCCTTGGTGTGCGTTATTACACATGAGGCCGCAGGCCTAGTGCATCAACCACCCAAGCCGTGTGTATATCACTGCACGACCACACACTCCACAGTGGGTTATCTATCTTATAAAATGGCAAAATTGTTTTGGAGGGGAGTAAAAGTGCAGGTGTGTGGTCACACTCTGATATACGCACAGTCACCTAATGGTGTTTGTCCAATGCGATTGATAATCCCATTATAGATATAATATATATATATATAATATACACACACACATACACACACATTTCACTCGAACAACCCCTTGATACCGAAAATAATTTTCCTCACCGTGCATGTGCTCCCAATCCGAAGAGGCTCTCTTTTCCTTTTGAAGATAAACCTGGAAATACTGGTGAGGCCCTGCATATCAGGGAGGCTCCCATACCATTTTCTGCAAACCAGAACAATTGGTGGTCATTCCTTTAACTAAATGTCCACCCTCTTCCTTGTGACTTTGAGTCAAACTTGGGGTAACAGACTTTAGTACCTCTTATAGACATAGCCCCCAAGATCTCCATCTTCTTTGGAATTCACAGACGACTTTCTCAGTCAGGAACCCTTAAGCAAAGCTTCCTCTACTGAGGTTGCAGATACTTGCAGATGAATACTGTTTTGCTTTTGTTGAATTTTATGCTATGCCATCTTTAATGCAGTCTAATACACTGAAACAGAACTGCAACACTGCTGACAGGAGTGCTGCTAAAATCACACTGCACACTAAAGTGCATTACAAGTGTTGATGCAGTGCTAATTAACATAATTTGCACACACTGAAAAAGCAATGCAACACTGCTTCAGGCAGTGTTGCTGACACAACACTGATTCAGCCAGTATTGCTACACAAACACTGCTTCAGGCAGTGTTGATGACAAAACACTGCTACTTGCAGTACTTTTACAGTGAGATTGCAGTTCTAATTAACATAATTCGCACACACTGAAAAAGCAGTGCAAAACTGCTTAAGGCAGTGTTGCTGACATAACCCTGCTTCAGCCAGTATTGCTGCACCAACACTGCTTCAGGCAGTGTTGATGACAAAACACTGCTAATTGCAGTACTTTTGCAGTGTGATTGCAGTGCTAATTAACATGATTCACACACACTGTATCAGCACTGCATGTACACCAACAGAGACCTGAAGATGCACTAATTAAACACTGATGGACTGCATTATGAAATGAAGTGTGCAGGAAGTGTACACTGCTACTGTAACACTGAAATAACACCATATAGTGACTATTTGAACACTTCACTTCCCTCTGAGTTGGTACAGATACTGATACAAAAAGAAGCTTGTCTCTGTTGGAATAACCACAAGCAATGGTGTTGTCCAATCTGATACGTTAAAATACCTAAAAATCACTGGCAAAAACTGGTATAATATTTTGGCCACAGAGACAACAAAATATCAGAGCTCTGTACTTAATCCTCTTAAAATCTTGCAATGCTGCTATCCTAGATCATGTATGTAGGAATTTCAAGAAACTTTCAAATTAATAAAATCAGACCTGGAAAGACAGCATTGTATATTTGGGAAATGGGTATCACAACCACTATTATGTTTCTGTTCACCACATCACTATTGCCTGTAGTGGTGAACAGAACAGAGTGGTGATACCCATTTCCCAAATATATAATTCTGTCTTTTCAGCTGTGATTTCATTAATTTTAAAGTTTATTTCTTACAGCGGCAGCTTCTTGGGGCAGCAAGGAGGGGAGCAGCAGGCAGCATCTCTCGGCCACAAGAATCACTCAGTGGAGCCCCCGCAAGAGACAGCAGTGGAAACTTTTGAGGCCTCAATGAGGGAAGCAGCAGGTGGCATTTTTTGGCTGCAGGAGCTAAAAGGGGACCAGAGATCAATGGCAGCAACAGTACAGAGCAGGAGGATTTTTGCAGCAGTCCAGGGCAGGAGGATTTATCTCCCACCTATCCATCTTGGCCCTGACCACCCTCCCTGGCCCCAGCCTCTATTAAACGTGAATGGAGGGCGGGATCAACATCTGGAAGAAACTCATTGGTGAACTCAAACCAATGGAAAAGGGTGAATCACTTGAATTTGGACTATACCATGAAGGAACACAGGGGTAAACTCAAAGCCACAAAAAAGAGCAAATCACTTGTAATTTGACTGGATGGGGGGCTGGGGAAAGAAAGTGATGCTATTGCCCAAATCAGCAGGAAAGGGGCTGAGCAAAAAGGGGGAGATTTTCTGCTTGTTGGGGTATGTAGGTTTTGCCTGCCATTTAACTAGCTGATGGAGCAGTATCTGCTGGATGGGCTCTAGGTTGATACCTGGGGGACTGAGTCTGCTTTTCTCTATGGACCAGAGTATAAATTGGAAAAAAGGGACAGGGAGAGGTCAGAGCTGGTGGAACAATGAACCAGACTGGCTGAAACCTGCAGGGAAGGGAGGGCCTAAATATTGCCAGCAGGGGCTTTTTAACTAACTGGTGAATTGAGAATCAGTCAGGAAGGGGTGGCAGGACAATGAAGGAGAAATGAGGACAGCAAGGGAGGAACCGGCTTGGACCCGGGGGGAGCATGGCAGATGGGGATGAGGGGGGATCATAGAAGATGGGGTTGGGAAGGCGAGGCAAAAATAGCTGGTACCACCTTGGGGGATAGGGGACAAAAACAAGTACCATGCAACAAAGGGCTGCAGTCGGTATGGGAATGGGAGAATAGTTGGCTGTAATGGTTGTGGGGCTGCTGTCTTCATGAGCACCCTATGGAAGATAAGGGAATGCCCTATCTGTCAACAGCTATGGAGAATGGAGGCTGAACTAGCAAGGTTGAGAAGAGGGACCTTGAGAGGAGGGACAGGGAGGAGAGAGAGGACGTGAGGAAGGATGGGGGAGAAGGACGGAAAGGGTGGAGGAATATGCAAGATGGGGGAAAAGGATGGGGGGAATGGAGGACCAGGAGCTGAGACTGAGGGGCCAAGAGCAGGACAAGGCAACAGAGGCTATGGACAAAAGGGAGCAGAGGAAATGGAGCTTGGCAGGAGATATACAGTAGAGTCATACAGGTACTGGCCTCTGACTGGGTTGAGGGACAAGGGAGGAGCAAGGAAAAGGGGTGATGGGAGCACTGAAATGCAAAGGGAGGGAAAGGATAGTGAGGGGATGAATGAGAAGGGGATCGAAGAGCAGCAGAGGGGTGGGCAGGCATAGGAGACATACAAACAGGAGTTAGGTACGCAGGGGGCTGGGGAGAATACGTAGCACATGAGAAAAGCAGAGAGAAGGACAAGGAAAAGTATACGGAAAGGGAGGGGAAGAGATGGGACCAGGAGCCGGAACTCAGAAAAATAGGGGGGATGTTCCAAGTGAGGAACGGAGGGGAGCCAGTAGCAGGGAAAGTGGGGAGGAAGAAAAGGGGACAAGGGGAGGCCAAAGTGGGGAGGACAGAGGAGGGGGAATGAAAGTTAGGTGCAAGGGTGGGAAGGACCTTACACTGGTAGCAAGAGGCAAGACTAGAAAGGCTAGGAGGGTCAATGGAGTAGAGGCACACCTGAGGACAGAAATGCCGGGGGCAGGGATTTTATACGGTGATTCAATTATTAAGGAGATTCAGTGGCAAAGGACGAAAGTAGTATTCAAAGGGAGATCGGTGTTCTGTGATCCAGGAATGGAGGTTAGAAGGGCACTCCCCAGTTTAAGAGACTGTGTCAACCTTATAGGAGGGAAACCACACCTAATAGTTCATCTGGGCACAAATGACTTGGCCGGGGAAGAGGTGGAGGTGGTTTAGAGGAGGTTCAGGGAGTTGGTGGAGGGCTGTAAGGGTTTGGTTAGTTCCCTAGCCTTCTCTGAAGTCCTACCAGTGCACTGCACTAGCACAGCCAGAAGATTCAGGGCCAAAGGATTTTAACCTCTGCCTGAGGCAGTGTTGTGGGGAGGAGGGATTCACATGTCTGGGAGACTGGGGGGATACATAGGTGGATAAAAAACTGTCACAATAGACAGGCTACACATAACTAATGAATGGGCTAGATTACTACAAGTCAAGCTGCATGGGTACATTAATGAGAGGATGGAGGTAGACTGGGATTTAAACTAGACAGGGGAGGGCAGGATTTGGGGGGAAGGAAATCCTCTGCCTAAGGGGGGCAACCCAGCCTGCACTCTCCCAACATGAGAGACAAGGGACAGATTAAGGAGGGGGTACAATAAAGGGGGGTTGGAAGAGAATTCTGGCCAATGCCAGGTGCCTGGGGAACAAAATGGCAGACCTGGAGGTGGTGGTGGGGCGACGATCCGGACCTAATAACAGTAACAGAAACATGGTGTATGGAGGGACATAGCTGGGAGGTGGAATTACAAGGATCCAACCTATTTAGAAGAGATAGATAGGGTGAAAAATGGGGGGGTAGCCCTGTATGTGCAGGACAGAATAGAGGCAGTGGAAAGTAGGGGTACAAGGGGTCCACTGAGATCCTGTGGATAATATTGGGGAGTGATAAGGGGAAGAACAGGCAGAGTATTCCATAACTTAGGGGGGAGGGGGTAAAATAATTGTAAGAGAGGAGGAGAAGGCAGACCTCCTAAGTGAATATTTCACATCCATTTTCATGACAGAGAAAGACGGGAAAGGGCCAGAACTGAGCAGAAAGGGGAAGGAGAACATGGAAGCAGATGCAAGTTTCTTCAGAGTAGAGAGGGTGATGGAGGAGATGGGAAAGTGAAAAACAGACAAGGCCATGGGGCCTGACTGGATACACCCAAGGGTGCTTCGGGAGCTAAGGGAGAATCTGGCAGGGCCTCTAGCAAGGCTGTTTAATCTATTCCTGGAATCAGGGAGGGACCTGGGATCCTGGAAAAAGGCCAAGGTAGTACCAATATACAAGGGATGGAGAAAGAAGGACCAGGCAACTACTGCCCTGTCAGTCTCACCTCAGTTGTGGGCAAGTTAATGGAGACTCTCATAAAGGAGAGACTGGTGAGGTACCTGGAGGAGGAGGGTCTGGCTGATGATAACCAATGGGTTCACAGCTGGCAGGTCTTGCTAGACCAACTTAATTGATTTCTTTGAAGGGGTTATGGAGGCATTTGTTCGGGGGGGGCAGTGGATGTGGCTTATCTGGATTTCCAGAAGGTGTTCGATTCTGTCCCACACAGAAGGTTGGTAAGCAAGTTGAACAGTCTGGGTGTGAGGAATAGGCTTACAAAATGAGTGGAAAATTGGCTGGAGGGGAGGACCCAGAGAGTGGCGGTCAATGGTAGACACTCCAGGGAACTAAGGGTGAGGAGCAGGGTACCTCAGGGGTTGGTGCTGGGGCCCATACTGTGTAATGTGTACATGGGGGACTTAGCAGAGGGTCTGAATGGAAAGGTGTGTTTGTTCGCAGATGATACAAAGTTATATAATAGGGTGGACGCTCCGGGGAGTGTGTGGAGAGGATGAGGCAGGATCTAGCCAGGCTGGAGGGGTGGGCAGAACAGTGGCAGTTGTGGTTCAATGTAGAAAAATGCAAAACAATGCATATAGGTTGAAATAACTCAAGAGACACCTGTGACATAGACAGCCAGTTCTGAGTGCTGTATTGTATTGTTTTAATATAAAACGTATCAATGTCTCTGATGAAAATTCAAATGCTCTAGGAATGACCTCTCTCATCCCCCCACCACCCACCCCAGATTTTAGCTGACAGATGCAGGCCAAGAGAACTGCTGACAGCATTGTATCACACACTCAGTCTTTTTAGAGACAATGTGTTACTGGAAGACTTTTATTAAGGATCCTGTTTCTCTGAGCTAATTACAGAGTTGTTAAGTTAATTTTGTTAAGAGAAAAATAATAAACTAGGTTTATGACATTAAAATAAGGGAAGCTAGGATGTTACATAGAGGTGTAAGGATGTAAATGACCCTATGAAGCCTGTGTGAAGAGGGTACAGCATGAGATCAAAAGAGGTGTCATTGAAACTTGAGTTATGCTAAGGTTGCAGAATTAATACATTCTGTATAGCTGTATAGTATAGATTTATAAAATTACATCCTGTGGTTGTATAAAAATATTTTTTGTTAGATATTTGACCAGAGGAGGGGCTGGATGACTTCATCCAAAAGGGGTTGGCCAATACTGCTTGAAAAGATTATTCTCTTTCACTATAGATATGCACTTTTTATCTGACACTGACTAAGGAAATATCTGAGCACTGAAAACAGGTATTTAGAAAGCTAGACAAAATCTAAATATAGTTGTAGGAATTGCACTGTTTTAAACCTTGTTTTGTTGTTAAGATTTGTATGTCTTTTGATATAAGAGTTCTGTATTGTATGTTTGACGTATTACTATATATTTTAGTAAAAACTCTAATTTTAGAGCAAACCTGGTCTGTATTTGAATTGCTTTCCTTTGCTAAGAAATATTTATGATTCAGCAGACATAAGCTTATATGGTGGTATCAAACTGGAAACAGAAGTATTTTAAATCTGCTGTCTTTATTAAGTTTAAAGGGTTCATATCTAAATACTTGGTTAGGTGCCCGTAGGCAAAGATATCTGGCCCCCCGAAGACAGATATATCTGAGCTTGTGCATTGGGTATGCTAGAAAGAGGTTAACAGTTTGAATCCCTCTAGAACTGGAGACCAAAGGTTGATCCAAACTCACAAAAACAGACAAGAGGGTTACCTTGTCTGTTACACTGTTCACAAGATTGTGCTCAGAGGTTGGCACTTTGGGAGTAGAGAGCCTGACCTGCTGAGTGAATCTGTGACAGATTTACTACCTGGGGGTGAGGGTAGCACTGCAGGCCATAGAGCAGGAAAAGGACCTAGGGATCTAGATCATGGACACATTAAAGGCTAGGAGGCAGTGTGAACAGGCAGCTAGGAAGGCAACACTGGTCAGACCACAGCTGGAGTATGGAGTTCAATTCTAGAGGCCCCACTTGCAAGGGGATAGGGACAGGCTGGAGAGGGTACAAAGAAGGGTGACCAAGATGATCCAGGGGATGCAGGGGGAGAACATATGAGGAAAGGCTGGAAGAACTCAGGCTTTATACGTGGAAATGAGACAGGCGAGGGGGGACATTGTGGAAATCTTCAAATATATGAAGGGAATGAACAAGGTGAAGAGGGATAACATCTTCAGGCTGAATGAGAACAAAACCATCAGAGGGCATGCTTATAAGCTGGAGGGGGGCAGATTTAATGGGGATGTGAGGGGGTGTTATTTCTCAGAGAGGGTGGTACAACCATGGAATAGGTTGCCGGAGTGGAGGTGGACATGGTGGAAAAATTCAAAAGAGTGTGGGATAACTATATGGGACTAGGGAGGGGAGAGAGGGCAGAGGGGGGAGCGATAAAAGAGAGGAAGCGGGCAATATTAGGCAAACTAGATGAGCCATATGATCTTTTTCTGCCGGCAAATTCTATGATTCTATGATGTTCTAGGCTAGCAGCAGATCAAGGTGCAGCACGATGATACACCAGCCAGGCTTACAATGGGAAATGGATGGCTGCAATTGAATTGGCACTGCACTTGGACACACATGTAACGTTCTTTTTTCATAAATATGTATCTTTTGAGTCTTACCCCTATAGAGTGTGCATTCACCTCCCCAGTCTAGACTAATGTAGAGAATTACCCATAATCCTATATGACTATAATACATTTTGCTGCTCTTGATGCTCTTATTTTGGTCACTACACCTGCGACCCAACACTTTAAAACTGTTAAATTTGTAACCTTTATGATGTATACTGTATACTGAACTTCCCATTACTCGGTATGATACGTATATCTGCCTTTGTGTATATGCGTGCCCTGCTCCCTTTTCCCCCAGGACACACTGGGAGATGAACAACATGTTGTTCAGTGTGCCTTTCCTGATGAAAAATTTCAGCAAATAAATAAATAAATCTTATTGAAGCTACTGTAGACCTGATGCAACTTTAGATGAGCAGTAACATTATTTTTTTTTTTTTGACATGGGAATGATAGCGTCTGTTAAACAAAATGGTGATGCCATCTGTTGCAATGCAATGATGTATCTGTGCTCGGTCAAGGGATCCAAGGGCTTGCAGGTCATCACTCACTCATACTGTACAGCTGAGTGAGTGAATGAAAGAAATGTCACAGCAACCAGCACTGCCAGCCTCACCCTCCCTCTTTTGACCTCTCTGGGGAATAAAAATGCGGATCTACAGGCTCTCATGGCAGTGGGGGTGTGGACATGGCAGCGATCATCAAGACATGGGCAACCATATCTGGAAGCAGTCCATTGTGCCTCAAAATCTCTGTTGTGGACGGAGGTGGTCACGCTGGACCAGCCTCTGTGAATTCATCCTGAACCTACCCTGTTTTACTGTTTTATTGCCTTTTTTTGTTTTTATTTTGTGTTTTTAGAGGTTTTGAATGTTTTCTGCCTCACCTCTCGACTCGCCTGTTTACTGCCGGTCATTTTTCAACATTTTGCTGGCATGCTGCGCATAGTGTATGGCCGAGCTTGGGCCCCAGTTTTGGTCCTGATTCATCTCCCTGTGTTTCTGTGTGCTGAGACGGGCTGTGAGGTTGGGGGGGGGGGTTCGGTGCCCCATTGCCTGGATTGGTGCCTTTTTGGATGTCCTGACTTGATGCTTTTTCATTGTTTCTCCTGACATTTGGATTCCTTGATGCACTAGATTTGCAAGAAGAAACACACGACTGAAGAAACTGGTGTTATTATCCTGAAGTACCGTGAGTGGTGGGACCTGTCTTGTTAAAACTGGCCTCTTTCTTCTTTTGGATTAAACCAGCTCGACCTGATTGTTGTTGCAGTACTATCACTGGGAATACATTGGAGCAATTTGTATTGAGCTCAGGGTAGCAGGGTCAGTGTGCTGTGCTGGGTGAGGGAGGCCCTTACCCCCCCCTTGCCTGGGTGATTCCTAGCCACGCTGCCCAGGACCAAACGGGAATCGCTCCATTTGCCTCTGGGGAGCTGGAGACATTTTGAGGGGGCTCCTAAGTGATCCTGGGGTTGGTCCTGTCGGTCTGGCCTCGGGATGTCTGTAGCTGTCTGTCTTGGGTGGTGTGTGTAGGGCCTGGTTAGGTAGGTTAGAGGTGAGGGGGGTCTTCACTCTTTGTTTTGGTATATGCACACTCCTGGCCTCTGCTTAGGGTCCCCTTGCTCTTTTTCCATTAATTTGTACTGAGACTGTATGTACTATTTTCGAATCCATTACTTTTGGAGTAGGATGGAGCAGCTATAAACCTTCTGGATTGTTGGTGTGACATTTGATTTTCGCTGGATCTTTCACCACCACTTTCTGAGGGAGAGTGTGTTCGGGCAGTGACAGTGCCTTTACATTCTTTGTGTTTGGATCCTACTAAATTTTTCTTTTCATTACTGTTGACAGTGAGAGTGCCAAAAACTGGATGAAAGATTGTTTATATTCCTGCTTTTGAGTACTTTATAGTCCTGTTGGTAGTGAGAGGCCCATCGGGACTTGGACTATTCATTTTCTCATATATATATTTTTTGATTTTATTATTTTTTTTTATTGTATAAATATTATGTTTATGTCTGCTTAGTATAATTTTCTCCTTCTCAGAGCTGTGAGAGGAATTTGTGGGGTTGGGAAGCCTTTTATTTGTGTCTGATGTCCGTTTATTTTTGAGTTAGGATTTTTTTTTTATTTATGTAAGTGAGAAAGGTGCGATTTGGGTCAGTTTTTAGTTTAAAATCGTATTGAGTATATTGTGATTCAGGATAGTTACTTGTAAGAAAATTAGGACCTTATTGTGGTGTTTGGTACTAGTTGTTGTTTGCTTGTGGTATGGGTCTGTTAGCTCCCCCAGTCATGCGTTTTCGTCCTCCTCTCTCCATGCCCTCCACCTGTTCTCCCCCCCCCGCCATTTTCTAGCTACCAGCACTGTCGGGCGCTTGGTATTGTACGTAGGAGCGATGGGGCTGGCATGGCGGGGGGGGCGCGGTCATTGGAGGGTGAAGGAACAGCTTTCTCATATAGGGTTGGTTAGGTCCAGAAGACGCCCTGGAGTGAAATGGAGCCTGGAACGTGGTGATCCATGTCTAGTCTCCATACCCAAGGGCACCATCTTTTTTGATGGGCAAGTGGCCAGGAGGGCCCAGGAACCCTGTCCAACACAGGCAGTGTTATGCAATGCCAGATCTATTAAGAACAAGTCTGCCGTTATTGCTGACTTTGTTGGAACAGCTGATCTGGGTTGCATCACCAAGACCTGGCTGGATGAAAATGCTGGCCCCATTTTAGAGGCAGCAATTCCAGTTGGGTACTCTGTGATACACCACCCGAGATTGGACCACAGTGGGGGTAGCGGTCTGTTTTAAGACCGGGTAGGGCCAGGGGTGCCGACAGCGCGGGTGCTCAGGTGCTTGAGCACCCACAAAGTTAAATTCGGCACCCGAAAAAAACAGACTGTCACTGTTCATCATATTAGCAGCGAATATGAGTTGTCCAATTTTAATTCCATCCACAGTAAAACAACTGAAAGCAGCAGTGCAGTGGCCCATTTCTGTATTTTACATTACAATACTTCTTGCACTGCTGCTGCTTTAACTGCGAATGCACCTGGCTGTTCCGTTTCACTTCAGTCTGCCAGCGAGCCATCTATAATGTGAGGGTATGTATACAAATCAGGAGGATTCTCCTTTAAAAGTCTCAATGTTTTGCATCACATGATCCTGGGTCTGGGAGTCTCAGAGACGTGTCATGTGGCTACGATTTACAGTTTCACAATCTCGCTCGCTACACTATTTAAGTGAGCCTTCCCTCCCACGCTGCAGAAGGTCAGTAAGAATTTGAAACTAACTGTTTATGTCTCGCTCTCGTCTGGAACTGACAATTTAGAAATTAAACTAAAAGGGAAAAAAAGATCTGCACAGAGCAGGTCAGAGGCCAGAGGGAGAGAGTAGTTGAGTGACCGTTTCTGTTAGGAATAGGGAAGGATGGTGAATGTATGTTTTGAAAACGGGAGAGCAAAGTAGACTTGTTGCACAGCAGTGGAAGGATTAGAATCACTTTTTTCTTATTTTTGTTCAACGTTCTGCCTGAATAGGCTCATCAAAAAATGAAAAACAGCATCTGTTTTGGAGACAGTAAATTAAACCAGTAGAAATGCACAGCTGAGAAAATAGTTCCCCAGTTTTTGATTTCTGCTTGGCTTGATTGAAAGTGAATGGATATGGACTAACATAAAAATATAGAAATAAGTTTTGTAATCTAGTGGTTTCTGTAACAGGATACAAGAAGAAGAGACATTGCAATTAGATTTTACACTGTGTGTCTGTGCATACACGAGTCCTCTCTTGTTTATCCAGATACTGTTGGTGCCCCAGCCCCAATGTTATATGTTCCCTTTTCCCCAGTCTTGTGTCCTTTCTGCCCTGCCCTCAGGTTTGTGATCTGTGTCCCAAGTTCTGTGTACCCTGCCCTTATATTGTGCTCTTGTCCCAAGTTCTGTATACCCTACCATCAGATTTGTGCTTTCTGTCCCAAGTTCTGTGTACCCTGCCCTCAGATTTGTGCTCTTTGTTTCAAGTTCTGTGTACCTTGCCCTCAGATTTGTGCTCTTTGTCCCAGGTTCTGCATATCCTGTTCCTAGCCCTGTGTCCTTGCTGCCCCCAGGACCAGGTGTCTCCTATACATAGCCCTGTGTGTCCCTTTTCCCAGCTCTACTTACTGGCACTTGATCTCACTGTCCCTAAACCCTATCTTTAGAGCCCACTCCCAAGCTGTGTTGGAATTAAACTTTGAGTTTTGGGAGCTGGGGAGGGACACAGAGGTTCATATCTTTAAATTGAGCCCCTTCCCATTATAAGTCAGTGGCAGTGACCAGTGAGTCATGAGCTACCAGCACTGTCTTCAGAGCTGGGGGCCAGCCCTGACAAGCCCCCTGTAATTCTAGCACTGGTTCCAGGACCCAAGCCCTGTACCCTGTGCCCCCACAACATCCCTTTCTCTTGCCTCCCATCCTAGTGCCCAGTTTTGTGTTCCCTGTTTCAGTCTCTGTCACCCGGCCCTGCTGTCAGGAAATCATTAGTGGTCAAAGACACATCATAGTTTGCCACAGTATTGACTCGGGTGCTTGGGGAGCAGCACCACAGGTAATTTGATTAAAAAGGTGCAGGTTCTTTAAAGTGTGATACATGCATTTTTGTACCACTGATGCCTTGGTACTAACAGTAGGGTTAATATTCAAGGCTGCTTTTTGATGGCTTAATTTGATCTGATTTGTTGCAGCTTCTGTTGGTTAGCCCTATTTAACCCAAGGGAGAAGGGTCACTACAACCTCCCCTCTATGAGAAGAAGGTATTAGGATATAAGCTCCTTGTCTGATCAGCACTGAAAGATCAGGGATGATAAATATTCTTATAATTGCAAATGACTCCATTCAGCTTCCCTTCTCTTTGATCCACTGAAAATATAACCTCTCAACTGTCCCTTATTTTCAGGGTGTCAGATGTCACTGATTTTTGCCGCAAAATGTTCCCCTGTCCCTTATAAAATTTGTGTTTTTGTGACTGAACTGTGGGGATAGTATAAGCACAAAATAATGTTAAACAGTAAAGTTACAGACCTGTTCTTCAGAAAATGCATCTTACACAATCCCTTATTCTATCAGCTTACTGAGTAAATATTACTAAATTTTAAGATGTGTTCCTGATTCTGGCACTTTGTCCATGATTTGTGAGGCAAGAGCTTGAGTGTCATGGCAGGACAAAAAAGAGACATTGCACTATGAAGTGTGTATGTCTATATGTGTGTGTGTGTGTGTGTGTGTGTGTGTGTGTGTGTGTGTGTGTGTGTGTGTGTGTGTGTGTTTTTACACTTTGGAATACTTAGAGAAACATGTCCATGCAGCATACCTCTCAGTGTCTCATCACCGAAATGCATAGCACTGACCTTCAAAATCCAGAGGAAATGGCCAGAATGTGAATCACTTTCTTATTTTAAAAAATAATATTTCTAAGAATTGTGGGCCCCAAAATGTTTAGTGTTGGGAATGTTTTTATCAATTTAGTTAAAACATTTGACTGAAATAATGATAGTGTTATGTGACTTTCATAACAGTGGAGAGGTATGCCACCTATTCTCTCTGCCCCGGCAAGCACCAGGCAGGCCTCAGGTACCCCTCCTCTGTCCCTTCTCATGACCTGCCCCAGCAATCAGTTTGCATCATGCTCCCGGCACCCACCACCCCCAACTCACAGTCCTGTGAGTTTCCCTAACAGTCACTACTAATGCAGGCTGCCTGACCATGCCACCTCACACCCCACCATTTTACTCTAGCATGTCCTCTCTGCTCAGCCTCCCTCACCCCACCATTTCTCCCCATTCCTTATCCCCCTTCTTCCCCACCCTTCATCTCAACTGCAGCATACCCTCTCTCTCTCTCTCTCTCTCTGCACTCCTTTCTTCACCCCACTGCCTGCTATCCCTGTCCCTCTGAACTACTGGACAAGGCACTTCGTGGCTGTGTATTCCCCCACCCTCATAAAGTGTTTGTCTTGTTATTTAACTTGTACCTATGTTTTGAGTTATTCTGCAAGTTCTGAATCCAAGTTGTATTGTTCATTGTAATGTACCTTTGCTTTCTCCTACTGTACTTTGTTTTGCAACCTATGATGTGGAAACTTTGTAAAAGAGCTTGTGCTCAAAGGTCTTTTCTGAATTACTAAATAAATACAAGCATGCAGTGCAGGTATGTGTTAGGAGGATTGTTCACATACCTCTGAGGTGTTTAATAAGCACAAAAACTCACTTGAGGGGTCTATTAGATTATCACACACCTAGGTGTGTGTGAAAAATCTCATAGCCCAAACCTTGCACAGACATTATTTTCTTTCATAATAACTGGTACAATTTCTCAAGACAGTGTGGAGTGCTCCAGGAACACTTACACCTCATGGGTGGTGGCACTGTAACCTGAAATCTATATTGGCATGCTTGCAACACCTGGAGGCATGAAAAGATCCCCAGAGCACCCTCCTATGGGTCCTTGCCGGGCATCAAAGAGCCCACAAAGGTACCCTTACATCCTCTGCACTGGAGTAGAAGTGGTGGTGCATATACATTCTAAAATATATTAAAATAAACCCCAAAATGCACCACAAAGCATGAAAAACCCTGTAGCTTCTGGGAGCCTAAGCAGCCCCGAGACCTCCTGCCTTTTATAATTTCCCTGAGCACCCACAACATTTTTCAAAACTTGGCACCCCTGGGTAGGGCCTCACGGTGTACCAGTAGAGAAAGCCGAATCCTTTGAGTGTACTGTGGTAGCTGGTGTGGGCTGCAGGATAGCTCTCATCTATTGTCCACACGGGATGAAAAGTAATTCTTGTGGAAGTGGCAAACCTTGCCACCGACATGGCATTGGAGTCACCTAGACTGATGGCTTTGGGTGACTTCAATGCCTGGGTCAACGACGAACTCTCATCTTTTGGTAAACACTTCTTCTAGTTGATGACATCGCTGGGCTTCACACAGATTCTTTCTTCAGCTACCCATAATCATGATCACTCTCTGGATCTGGTTTTCCTCCTGGGGATTGAGGCCTCTGATTTGGGGGTGGAACCTGTCAGTTGATCTGATCATTACACCGGGTTCAACTTTTGTGCTCCCCTTCATAGGTCTGGCCCTGTGGAGATGCTCAGTTACTGCCCTTTATGGGATGCGTGCCCTGAAAACCTGACGGCGGTGATTAACCTCTCGGAGTTTCCTGTTGCCAACTCGAGTCCGGAGTCGATGGTTCTGGCCTATTATCGGGTAATTTCCTCTGCTCTAGACTTGATAGCTCCTGTCTGAGTTCATCCTCTCCCACTCAGCCCTTGGCCCCTTGGTTTGATGGGTCTTTGAGGGAGTTGCGGCGTGTGGGACGAAGGTTAGAACGTCGCTGGTGGAAATCTGCTCTGAAGGTCAACCACCTTAGTTTGGCGGAGCATTACTAGCTGTACCAATATATGATCTCCCATAAGAAGGCAGAGTTCCTGTCCAGGGAGATCGCTGTTGCTCAGAATTGACCAACCCAACTCTTCCAAACTGTGGACAGGTTGCGCAACCCGGACTGTCTGTAGCTCCGTCAAGCTTTTTCACAAAAAGAGTGCCATTAGATTGCTCAATTCTTTGCAAATAAGGTGGCCAACATCAGATCAGAGATCTGCTTGACCCATTCTATGGGGGACACTGTTGGCCGGCGTTCGGTTACGGTACCTTGTGTCTTCTGGAGTACCTTTGACCTGCCGGAGTTCAAGGATATTATGTGGATTGTCCAGGGGATGTGCCCTATGTGCCGTAGTTTAGATCGGGGCCCAACTTCCCTGATTTTGGGTTGTTTCGAGATCATTGGCCATTTCTCACTCAGATTATCTGGTGCTCCTTGAAATCTGGTGAGTTTCCAAGCTCCCTGAAGGAGGCAGTGGTGACACCCCTGCTGAAGAAATCTTCATTGGACCCAGATATTTTTGCTAACTACAGACCAATCTTGAACCTTCCCTTTATAGGAAAGGTTTTAGAGAAAGTAGTGGCAACCCAGCTGGAGAACCATTTGACCATCCATAGTATCTACGAACTTCTCCAGTCGGGTTTTCGTAAGAGGCATAGCACTGATACTGCTCTGGTTCGGGTGCTCAATGATCTCCTGATGATGAGAGATCAGAGAAACCATTCTATTCTGGTACTCCTTGATCTCTTTTCAGCTTTGACATTGTAGACCATGGGGTTTTGCTCGAGCACCTGAGGTCCATCTGTCGCTTGTCAAGTACAATGCTCAAATGGTTTACATCATTCCTATCTGGTAGAATGCAGAGAGTTGTGTCAGGGAATTTTTCTTCCAACCCTTTCTCTCTGTCTTGTGGGGTTCCCCAGGGCTCGGTGCTGTCCCTCATGTTGTTTGCAGTGTACAGGCTACCCTTCAGAGACATTGTAAGATGATATAGGCTGAGGTTTCACTGCTATGCTGATGATACCCAGCTCTGCCTGTCTTTTGCTCCCAACCAGGTTAGCGCTCTCTCAGTATTTAATAACTGCCTCACTGAAATCCATGACTGGATGAATTCGAGCTGGTTAAAGTTGAACACGGGAAAGACTGAGGTTATGGTAGTGGACCTGGGTCACAGGATAGATGGGTTGAGGACTGATTAGCCCTCTGGTTTATTTCTGGGGGGTGATCAGATCCTTGCCTCAGAATAGGTGTGTAACCTGGGAGTAGTACTTGACAACGGGCTGACCCTTTGTTATCAGGTGTTGACAGTCGTCAAATCAGCCTTTTACCATCTTAGAAACATTGCCAGGGTGAAACACCTCATTCTGTCCAGTGATTTACCTGTGTTGGTCCATGACTTCGTGACCTCTTGCCTTGACTACTGCAACTCCCTTTATTTAGGGCTTCCTGGGGTTGATATCCGCCGCTTGCAGCTAGTGCAGAATACTGTAGCCTGATTGTTGACAGGGGCATCTAGAAGGTCACATATTAACCCTGTGTTGCACGATCTGCACTGGTTGCTGATTCAGTGGCAGATCACTTTTAAAGTAGGTCTATTGACCTACAAAGCCCTACATGGACTTGGTCCCAAATACTTGAAAGAGCCTCTGATTCCTTACAACCCTGTGCGACAACTCCGTTTGGCTGGTGAGGGGTTGCTGGAGGTTCCGAGGGTTTCATAGGTTTATTCAAGCCGAGGATAGATAAAAAACTACCCTATTAGGCTCGCCATCAAGTCTAACCCATTTTTGAAATCATTCATTGTGGGACTACTAACAATTTTAGTCGGTAAGTTGTTCCATTCCCCAACTACCTTGAAATCTTATGGGGCCCATGCTTTTATGTTCATGGCCCCAACCCTCTGGAATTCTCTTCTCTGTCAGCTTCAGGAATGTATGACCATGGGGAGATTTAAGTGGGAACTTAAGACCTACCTGAGGAGACAAGCATTTTATGAATCGACATGAGTGATATTATGATTTTAATGTTTATTTTAATTCTACTCTTTTGGATTTTATTGTTAAGTTTGTACAGCACCTTGGTGCCTGAAATGTGCTTAATAAAAAAAGTTTTATTATTATTTATTTATTTATTTATTTATTTATTATTTAACCAAAAACCATGACTGGGACCTGGCGGTTCCAGATTACAGACTATTCCACAAGGATGGAGTTAAGGAGAAAGGAGGGGGGAGTAGTGCTCTACTTGAGAGAGAGCTAAAGTGTGTTAGGAGGGGGAAGGGGAGGAGGAAGATACAGAGGTCCTATGGATGCAAACATAAGACTCAAAAAATAGAACACTATGGTTGGGGGTGGTGTACAGGCTGCCCTCACAATTGGAAGAGACAGATAGGGTATGGGCAGATCAGATCCGGAGGAACTGTGAGAAGGGTGGGGTGGTGATAGTAGCTGACTTCAACCTGCCGGGAGTGGAGTGGTGGACACCTGCCAACAAGTGTTGAAGGGAACAGAAAATGCTAGACGCCTTCCAGGATAACTTCCTGATGCAGTTGGTCAGCGAACCAACTAGGGAGGGGAATACCCTTTAGCTCATACTGTCTAAAGTGGAGTGGGTGATGAATCTGAGGGTGGAGGAACCTGTGGTGGGGAGGGACCACTGGACAGTACGGTTCCTGTTGCAGTTGTGCAGAGAGAGGGGGGCATCTGGCACAAAGGTGTTAGACTTTAGAAAGGGTGACTTCAAAAAGATGGGTAAAGTGGTGCAAGTGTTCTTGGACAGAATTCAGCCTAATATGGATAAGAATCAGAGGAGAGAACTCATTAAACTAGGGATAGTGGTGGTAAAAAAATTCCTGCAGCAAGACCCAAAGTAAAAAGGCAAGGGTGAAGACACCTAGCTGGATGAAAAAGGGTGTAATAGACTGGTTGATGAGGAAAAAGTTGCTTATATAAGATATTGGAGAACTGGGATGGGGGAGGACAGGGAGGAGTACCTGAAGGAAGCAATAGGTGTGACCAAGGAAGTAAGGGCAGCAAAGGTGTCAAAGGAGCTCAGGTTGGAGAAAGGAATTAAAGAGGGGAAAAAAGACTTCTTCAGGTGTATCAGGGAGAAAAGGGTATGTAAGGACCACATAGTAAGGATTAAGAAGTAGGGTGAATGGGTGGAAAAAGGGGGTGAAATGGCAGAAGCACTTAACAACTACTTCTGCTCAGTTTTTACTCAAGAGAAAGGATGGTGGGGAATACATAAGGTTGGGGGGAGGATAGGATCAGAGGGGGAGGGGGGTGATGGATGGGGAAATTACAGAAGGTAGAATGCTGGAGTGGTTAAGGGCATTGAGGATGGACAAGGCACTGGGACCAGATAGCATACACCCAGGGTACTGAAAGAGTTGGCAGAGGTCATGGCTGGCCCATTGGCAGGCCGATTTAATGCCTCTCTGGACTCAGGGTGTGTACTTCATGATTGGAGGATGACTCACATGGTTCCACTCCATAACAGTGGTCCCAAAGAAGAACCAGGGAACTATAGACCAGTAAGTCTCTCACATCCATAGTGGCGAAACTGATGGAAACAATCCTGAAGGAGAGGCTGGCAACCCTGCTGAAGGTCAGTGGGGTGCAGGACAGTCATCAGCATGGTTTTGTCAAGGGCAGATCCTGCCAGACCAACCTAGTGGACTACTATAACTCGGTGATTAGGGAAATGGACAAAGGACATGTGGTGGATGCCCTGTACCTGGATTTCACAAAGGCATTCGACTAGGTGCCACATGGGAGACTAGAATGTAAGCTAAGGGGTACAGGGGCAAAACTGGTGAGACGGGGGGAGAACTGGCTGCAGGGCAGGCAGCAGAGGGTGGTGGTGGGAGAAGAATTATCATCCCCAAGGGCAGTGATGAAGGGGGTGCCACAGGGTCAGTGGTCAGTGCTATGACCAGTGCGTTATTTGTTGTATTTATTGCAGACATCTCATTAGGCATAAATAGCAAGATCAGTCTATTTGCGGACAGCACCAAGATGGGAGCAGTGTTGGCTGACCAAAGGGGATGGCAGGGATTGCAAGAAGATCTAACAAGGCTGGAGATGTGGTCTGACATATGGCAACTTGGTTTTTGCACCAAAAAATGCAAGGTGCTGCATTTCAGGGCAACGCATCCAAAGAGGAGCTACCATCTGTGGAGGGGGGGGAGTACAGCTAGCTATGAATGAGGAGGAGGAGGAGGAGAAAGATCTGGGGGTGCTCATTATGGGAGCAATGAATAACTTGGCACAGTGTAGGAAAACAGCAGCAGTGGCCATCAAGATGTTGGGCAATATTGCAAGGGGTATAACCTCTAGGAGGAGGGGGGGATGATTATGCTGATATACAGATCACTTGTTAGACCCCACCTGGAGTACTACGTTCGGTTTTGGCACCCTTACCTAAAGAAGGAAATTAGATTGCTGGAAGGGGTGCAACGCTGAGCAACAAAGGTGATTGAGGATCTGGGGGACTTACCATATGAGATTAGACTGATGGAGGGTCATGGGGGGTGTTAGGGTGGAAGGGGCAGCTGCAGAGTAGGGGTGCCAGCTACAAAATTGAACAGACTCGATAGACCAAATGGCCTTTTTCTACTGGCAGTTTTGTATGTTCATATGTCTGTAGAGTGATGAAGTAGACAGGGAGTTAGTGGATGACATACATGCCATAGCAACGAGAGGTGAACTTCTACTGATGTAGGATTTCAACATTCGGTATGTAAACTGGACCACAGAGACAGCAGCTTCTAATGGAAGCTGAAGCATCATGGACTTCATACAGGTGGCATGACTCAGGCAACTTGAGCTAGACCCCACAAGGGGCAGTGCGATTCTGGACCTAGTGACTACCAGCGGGGACAGACTCGCAGCTGTACTGGTAAAATGTCAAACAATCATTACCATATAAAGAATCGCCCTGTCCATTGTTTGATCAAGTACAAGCTGCTTAAGGTGCGCTTCTTGTAAGTAATTGAGGATGCATCAGCTTCTGACTGAGGCAGCTACCTGGGATATCCAACACATATCTATTATATTGTATTCCCTCACTTACAGATTTTTCACCTTTCTAAGTCATCTCGTGATTTATATCACAAAGCTCCCTGTCTAGTTCTTCACCCTGTCATAGTGGCATGTATATTAATCCTGTTTGTATTACTGTGACTTTTCAAGATTCAAGAGTTAAATTTGTTTTTTATAATCATGTACTCTATAATTTTATTTCTAGACATCCATGAACAAGAGTCCTGTGGAACTGTCGAAGGTGTGAGTCAGCAGCTTGATTTGTCGTCAGTTATCGCGTCTACTATACTGCCTGAAGAAAATGAGATTTGCATCGGTATGTATTTCTTATTTAATGATCATGTCATTGTAATGTTTAGCCTGAAAACATTGTTTATTTCTATTGTCATCACCATCAGCTTCATTCTGCTACCAACTCAACATTGTATTCATCATAGCTTCCCATCTAGCACACCCCTCATCCTAATCACATTAAAGGTTAACATGAATGTCATCTTTCATGAATATAACATTGTTTTTTTGCTGATAAGTTTTCAATATGCCTATTCACCCATTCTTTTAGTAATCACTTGGAATTATGAGGTTCCACCTATCCTGTCATGAAAACAGACATAAAAACATAGAATGGGACAGCAGATATGAACCGCCTGATCCACCTAGTCTGCTGATTTTCAGACCTACAAAAAGCTGCAGAACCTAATTGATGTACAGCTTACATTCTCTTCCCTCCTATTTACAGGGGTGCCTTCTGACTATCACAGGCATGAATATGTTCCATGCATCTACCACCCTTTATGTGAAAAAGTATTTCCTCACATTAAAGCTATTGCTGATGTTGCTGTTGTTTGCAAAGAGTTTAACCTTCCCTTCCAGCCTTTCTGAACTGTTGATAATGAAGACATTCAATAGGACAGACCTCTGTAGTGAACCTTGCTGTGTCCAGCTTTTAACCTCAACTTAACTCAGTTTAAAACCACATACTGTGACCTGTCACTCATTAAATTCCTAACCCATATTGACACTTTCTTCCATTCTTGTGTAGAGGTACCACATTCGCTGTTCTCCAGTCATTTTGGTACTACACCTCTACCCAGTGATCATTTGAATAAGGCAGAAAGTGGTGACCCTATTACACCACTTGACTCTCAATATCCTGGGATATATCCAATCTGTCCCCATTGCCTTGTTCACTTTTAGATTCAATAGTTCCCTCACCCCACTGGCTACTTTAAAACTTTGCTTTGAAACATTTAAACCTCTCAATCTGCATGCTAGAAGGTGAATTATTATTTTGAAATGGATAAGTCTATCCAAGCAAGCTGATTGGTCAGTCTGTGGCCTTACATTTGTGTAAATATCACAATAAACACACGTTTTAAGTTCCAGCTGATCACCACTGGTTGCATTACAGCCTGTGTTTATGGAACTATTGGTGTGCATAGGTGGATGAGCATAATACTGAAAATTAATTAAAAGAAAATATTGATCCATCAGCAGTGAACACTGCATTTTTTTCTTGGTTTATGTTACAAAAACAATAATGCACGACAGTGGGTGTGTTATGAGATTTACATATGCCTTTGGTGGTTTATGGCACTCAGCCTGTGACCTCGTGTCACACCACACCCACGACATGTGTAACTTAACCAATAAGGCATGACCAGAGGTTAGATTAATAGTCCATTAATCATACCTTAGGGGTATAATGTGACATGAGGTGCAGTCGAGTGGCATATTGCCACTAGGGGGTGATTAAATGACTTTTACTGTAACTCATGGGAGTGTCTTAATGGTATTCTAACAATTTTTTCCAAAAGAATCTGTTAAGAGTATATTTTTCACATGTTTTCCTCATTTAGAGAGTGATTTTTAATAAAATAGTTCTTCCACCAATAGTGTAAGAATGCTGGTTCAAAATCAGAATGCATCTTTCCAGTCATTCAGCGGTGCAAGAGAATGTAATCCCAACAGAAAGAATACATGTGCTATGGTGATCAGGCCGTGCATTACAGTGTAACAGGGATTAATGTAAAGCTATTGGAGTCAAATCAGCCAATCAGATTGCAGCATGTCTGAGAGTCTTTTTTATAATCGCACAACCACACCCCTCCATCATGCATTATTGCTTAAAAACTATTACCCTATGCTGATTTCTGTTGCGAAAACTAAGTTGATCTACATAGATTTAGATTTTTAGACAGTTAATTATTGGTTTATTGTTGTGGAATTCTTAAAGTCATAGTGCATGATTCTCAAAGTATATGATGATATGTACAGCTCCTCCCTGATATATTACTTTGTCCTCCAAGTCTATTTATTAGATTCGACTGACATGTCCTTCAAGCTGTGGTTCCATGCATCCTTGGGTCCTGTGACCTACTGTCTTCTAGGAACACAATATTTTTTTGTTTCAGAAGAGATTTCATTATTTTCCCTACCAATTATGTCAAACTAAAAGATCTGTAGTTTGCTGTCTCTGCCTGGCTCTCATTTTTTGTGAAGGTGAATCACACCTGCACTTTTCCAGTCTTCAGGTATTGCACCATCCTCCCATGAATCATTACAGAATTTTGTAAGTGACGTTGCTTGGTCTCCCCTTAGTTCTTGGTAGAAGACTTGGTTTGCTGGCCAAGGCACCTAGCTTCACCTGAGCTCTTTCCTTCTAAGACTGCTTAAAAGGCAGAGTAGAGAAACTTACCAGAGCAAAGGAAAAGGATTAAGACTTAGTTTGGCTAAGCAGATTTACTGTGTGGTGGTGTTTTTATTTTTTACTCACAGGGATTACTACTGTTTGTTGCTAACATTTCATTGCTTTATTTTTTCTCTGATTCAAATTGTTGTTGCTGGTATACCTTCTTCTGCACTATTACAAGGTGTGCTTACAGGTGTGTGCTAACAGATTACTCCTGTAATCTTCTGATTCAAATTGTCTTTTGCAAGGTATATCTTCTGTTACTGCTTTATTTTTCTCTGGAGCAAAGTGTTTCTTACAGCGTATATCTTCTCTGAAATTATTACAGGTGGTCCTTTACAGGTTTTACAGTTTTATCTAACATTAGGATAAGCTTTCAGGGTTACTGCATTTGTTGTTGACTGATTGTTCCTGTTCTTACCTCCTTGTTCTTTCGTCCGTGGTTCTTCTTTTAGGCAGGGAAGGGCCCAGCCACCCCACCCCAACCACCCACACCCTACACTCCTTTTATAGGGTACCACAGTTGTGACATTTTCTGTGGCAGAGCAGGAAGGGCGGATCAGTGGGGCCTCCACAAGGTGATCTCATTTACAGGGCACTAGTAATTTAACTTGTTATAACAAGTTAAACAAAGCACAATTAAACCATTACTTGCATTTTTTTTCCTTTTTTTTCTTCTAATTACTCTGACTAGGTTACAAACCCAGCAACTTATTTGGAATGGATTTCATTAACTGCAGGTACTGTGGAACAATTTTCAGAAGGACAGTCTTACAGGATTTAGGACACTGTCCTACATGCTAGGCCTTTGGAGATCTTAGGGCTCAGCTCCGGGCAGCATGGGCAGAGATTGCACGCCTCAGATTTCATATTGAAGAGGAAATTCATTATAAGAACCACCCGTCATTTCCCCAGCATCCAACAGAAAAACCTCGACCGCAGAGGGTAGTTGGTCCAGGAGGTTGGCAGGTGGTTAGGAGGAGCAAATCAGGTGCCCCATCACTCTATGCTCTCCAACACATTACCTCCAAAAACCATATAAACACTACAAACAGGTATCTGCCTCTATCTCTGAAATCAAATAAAGAGGCAGAAGACACTGCAGAGCAGGACACTGTGGCACAGGAGCTAGCACAACAAAACTCACCCAAATCAGGAACCAAAACAAAACAAGCACAAAGGAAATCCAAAAAACTTCTGATCATAGGAGACTCCATGATTCGGGGAGTTGATACCCATCTCCAGCCAGGGTAATGGTCAGATGTCTCCAGGTACATCAGCATGGAGAGACACTGACCGCATTACTAAAATTGTTTCACAAAGCAGGAGAAAACATTGATGTCCTAGTACACATAGGGACTAATGATCTCTCACCAGCCGGTCAGTTGTGGAGACCAAGGAACACCTGACTAGGCTGGGTGACAAACTATCATCTATTTCGGTCTGGCATCTCCTTCTCTGAGATCCTGCCAGTCTGGGAGAGGGGAGCAAAATGGACGAAGGTCAGAGAAGGGAGATAGGGAGCTAAACACGTGGCTCAAGGGCTGGTGCCAGGAAAAGGACACAGATTTGTAGGAACTGGCAATAGTTCTGGGAGCGAAAGTTCTTTAAATTTGATGGACTGCATCTGACTAAAGAGGAGTCAGTGCATTGGGCAAGTTTGACATCTTTGCAGAATATTTAAACTAGCAAATGGGAGAGGGTGCAGCACCCCATATGTCGAATGGGAAGACACCCCTCCCCCTCAGCTAGTGGTCAAACAGAATTCAGCATGTTTGCCGTTCATTTGCATCACCAGGTAACAAAAAGGTTTGTCTCCCCATACGCTACAGAGGGTAATGCCAAACTTCACCCAACAACTAACACACCAAAATCTGGCCAATGGAAAATCATGTACAAATGTTCACAGCCTGGGAAATAAGATCCCAGACTTGCAGGCAATAATGTCAGAGGCTAAACTGGACATAGTAGCAATTAGTGAGGCGTGGTTTACCAGTAACCACACTTGGGAGACTTCAGTACCTGGCTATGTATTGTTCAGAAGAGACTGAGGTGCAAAAAGGGGAGGAGTGGCCCTGTATGTTAAATGAAAATATCAAAGCTACAGAAATTCAGAATACACATAAGAAGCCAGAAGAACTGTGGGTCACCCTGAAACAGGAAATGGGACAGCCATAAGAACTGGGGTTGTCTACAGGCCCCCAGACCAGAGGAAGGACATAGACACATTACTGTTAGAAGATATACAAAACATGACAGCTAAAGGGAGGTTCTGATAATGGGAGACTTCAACATGCCGGATACAGATTGGTCAATACCAGCAGGAACATCTGCCAGAACTAGACTCATAGTGGATTCCTGCAGGGAGGGCCTCAAACAACTGGTACAGCAACCCACAAGAGACAGGGCTATCCTAGATCTAGTACTGACTAACAAAGAAGGATCACAGATCTCCAGGTAGAAGGTCACCTGGGGCCAGTGACCATCACATGGTATGGTTCAATTTGGCTACTACATCTAAATCATCCCATTCCAAGGCAAAATATGGACTTCAGAGAGCTGACTTTGATAAGATGGCCAACAGAGTTAAGCTAGCCCTGGCAAAAAGAAACACAGGTGAGGGGGTACAGGCAAAGTGGGCAAGCATTAAGGATGCAATACTTGAAGCAACATCCCATTGTGCTAGACAGAAAAGGAAGTGCAAAAGAAGAAGGAAACCACTTTGGTTCTCAAATACAGTAGCAGAAAAGGTCAGAGCCAAAAGGCTGGCCTTCAGGAAATATAAGGGAACACAGCGGGATGAAGATAGGAAGGCATACCAAACTGCCCTAAGGGAAGCAGGTAAGGCAGTAAGGCAGGCAAAGTCCCAAACTGAGGAAACACTAGCACGAACAGTAAAAGAAGGTGACAAGACTTTCTATAGATACATTAGTGAAAGGAGAAAGTCCAGAGGGGGTATTGCTAAGCTAATGGAGAAAAGGGAGCATGTGAGAGGAGGTCCCTGTAAAGGCATCTATCCTAAATAGATACTTTTGCTCAGTATTTACTGAAGAGAAGGTAAGGCAGGGCCCACAGCTCAGCATCATGGACACGGGGAGGGAGGTGAGCACTACTCCTCTCACAAAGAAAGGGTCCTACAAGAGCTTGCTAAGCTCACGGTGGATAAGGCAATGGGACCTGATGGCATACATCCCAGGGTACTTAAGGAGCTAAAGGAGGAACTAGCAGAGCCATTAGCAGAATTGTTTAGTGAGTCTCTGAGCACAGGAGAGGTCCCAGAAGACTGGAGAAGGGCTCATGTGATCCCGCTCCACAAGAGTGGTAGCAGGGAGGAGGAGGGGAACTACAGACCGGTCAGTCTTACCTCAGTAGTGGGCAAGATTATGGAGGCACTCCTTAAGGAAAGGATAGTGCAACACCTGGAATCCATAGGGGCACAAGATCCAAGACAGCATGGGTTTACAAAAGGAAGGTCCTGTCAAACTAATCTCATAGATTTCTTTGACTGGGTAACCAGAGGGTGTGGACCAAGGGGGAGCAGTTGATGTCGTGTACCTTGACTTCAAAAAGCTTTTGACACTGTTCCACATAGAAGATTGATAAATAAGCTGGGTAGGCTCAGGGTGGGTCAGAAGTTGGTCAACTGGGTGGCAAACTGGTTGATGGGCAGAAAACAGAGAGTGGTGGTAAATGGTATACAGTCAGAAGAGATGCAAGTCACAAGTGGGGTACCTCAGGGATCAGTCCTGGGGCCAGTCCTCTTCAACATCTTCATTAGTGACCTTGCAGATGGACTAGAGGGTAAGGCTTGTCTGTTTGCAGATGACACCAAGATCTGCAACAGAGTAGATGATCCAGATGGGGTGGGCAGAATGAGAAGAGATCTGGATAAACTAGCAGAATGGTCAGAAGAGTGGCAACTGGGATTTAATGCAAAGGAGTGCAAAATCATGCACATAGGGAAGAGAAACCCTAAAGCCACCTATAGGCTGGGAGGGGAGTTGCTAGCAGTCACAAAGGAAGAAAGAGACTTGGGCATCATCATCACTGATGACCTAAAATCATTCAAGCAGACCTCTAAAGCAGTAGGTAAGGCTAGGGGGTGTTAGGGTGTATAGTAGGGGTAATACAAGTCGTAAGAGGGAGTATAATCCTCTGTACAAGACACTGGTTAGGCCCCATCTGGAGTACTGCATGCAGTATTGAGGCCACACCTTCACAAGGACATTAACCAAATTGAGGCAGTCCAGAGAAGGGCAACCAAAATGGTGCAGGGACTGCATCAGAAGACATATGAGGACAGATTAACGGAGCTCAATATGTATACCCTTGAACAAAGGAGGAGAGAGGTGATATGATCGAGGCATTCAAACACCTTAAGGGCATAAACAAGGTGAAAGAGTCTAACATGTTTAAATATAAGAAAAATAGCAGGACAAGAGGACACAGCATGAGATTAGAGGAGGCCGATTAAGGGGAATGTGAGGAAATTCTTTTTCACAGAAAGGGTGGTGGATGCATGGAATGGCTTACCACAAGAAGTGGTGGCTATGAATACAGTGCAGGGCTTCAAACAGGCATGGGATAGGCATAAGGGAGCAATACAAATGACTATGAATAGATAGGCCACTGACAGAGCAAAGGCCGATGGCACATTTATAAGGTAGAAAAAGAAATGGGCAGACTGGATGGGCCTTGCGGTCCTTATCTGCCGTCAACTTCTATGTTTCTATGTTTCTATGTTTCTTTCTTCTCACAAATGAGTGTTGCACATGTGATGACAGTTAAAATTTTTATCCAAATGTTCTTCAATCCCTCATGCTTGCCCGTGTTATAGTACTTTTCTAAGGCACTCTCCCATTCTGATCAAATCAGTTATCTTAATGTCCAGCACCTTCACTTTAGCATGGCTTGCCTCTAAAGCAGTGCTTATCGTGCACCACACTGTTGGGTGGTCACTTGTCCCTAGATGGCTATCCACTTCTAAGTCTGATATCCCCTTTCACTCCCCATTTTGTCCATCTCCATTTTGTCCCTATTAAATTGTCTACCTTGATTTTCATCTCACCAACTTCCCTGTTTTGAGGTGGGAGGGGGATTTACCTCTGCAACAGTTTACAAACCATACTTAAATCCCATGGTGTGGAATACTCAGACCTCACCCATATTGCTGGTATGTTGCCAGATGTTACTATGAGCCACTGTTCTTATCATCACATAGTAAATGATGTAGGGCTCTGGGTAAATTTGTATCATTAGTTATGTTGCATATCCATTAGCGCTGCTGAGCTATTTGAGAATCATGCCCACGTATAGTAAGCACAGAAATTTAAACTAGCCTATTTTGCTAATTTGTGTTTATTACATATGTATATTCTTGCTAGTATTAAAGATAGCAATAGTGAATTTTTTTCTTCGGATAATCTTAGAACAGATGGCAAAAATAGGAAACATCATCACACTCCGGATAAGTATGCAAATTTGTTAAGGATGCAAACAGAAAATCTGAAGTTAGAAAATGAGAAGTTCATCCTAGAAAAGAAAAAAATGAGTCTTGAAATAAAGACACTGAAACTAAAAATGATTAAACTTAAAAGGGAACTAGGACAGGAGAACTGCAGTTGTCATTGCATGAACTAATCGCCACTAAATGTTTGGTGGCCATCATCATTTGTGTTATTTTTTAAAAGTTGTTCTAAGACAGTGTACTTTAAATATAAATATATGTTTTAATTTTTACAGTCAATGCAGAACTAAAAATTATACACATATATATGATGGCCCAGATATTCAGAAATGCACCAAAGGCTGGAGCAAGCACAGCACAGCACAAATCCAATGCTCCATGGTGCAATGAGTGACATATTCAGAGGTTTCGCATGCCAAACTGCGCCAGCACAACCCAGCTGAATATAGCAGAGATGCACCATTGTGCAACCAGACTTGTGCCATGGCACAACCAGACCTGCGCCATGGCACAGAAAGAGATGCCCCAGGCAACCATGGGAGCACAGCAGCAGAGCAACAGAGCGGGGGCATGGCACAAGAACAGACCCAGGAACAGTGCCAGGGAAGCACAGTGGCAGGCCACAGGTGGCCACCACCAGCAGGGCACACACAGGTACCCAGACACCCCCAACCCAGAACACAACAGTGGCACAGAAAGCAGGCAACAGGTGGCACCAATGGCTAATGGAGAGTGACCAATGGAGTCCCCCTCCAGCTATATGCTGTGCCCCCACCTACCCAGACCCCAGCAAACCACACCTAGGATTATGCTGCCAAGTACATACATGCCACACACCCCTGACAGCTGCCCCATGAGCATCCCAAGGCACAGCCACCGACCAAGGGGCAGGACACCACCACTGTGGGACACACCACAGCACACAGAGTGCACCGCAGATGCATGACACATGCATCGACACATGCACACCACACAGACAAACACTGTGCCACTGCAGCATGTCTCCTCATGCCAGCTGCAAAGCAGACACCGACATAGGCAGGTATGTCAAAAAATATATATTGAACAGAACGATGTACAAGAGTAAGAGGGTGGGAAAGAGTAGGAAAGTGAGGGAAGGAGACAGAGAACAGGGACTGTACAGTGGGATGGGGGACTGATGGGGGAGGTAGAGCAGAGGAAATAGGGAAAAGCATGAACTAAGGGCAGCCACACCCTGCCACTTCTTGGCACCTCCTCCAGTGCTGTTCAGCCAGCAAAAGCTGGCGCACCTGACAGACCACCTCCATGGTGGTGGATGTGATGAGGACTATCTGGCGCAGCAGCTGACAGTATAGGGGCAACTTCCTCCTCCTCCGCCAGATACCTATAACAAGGGACAGGACAGGTAATCAGTGCAAGGTCCCAAGGTACCATGCCCACCAACTATGTGCAATGGGCAGTGGGAACAAACACCCCCAGGAGGGGTGGGCCAATACCTTCCAGCAACCTGGCATGCCAGGACAGTGCTCTGAGGTGGTCACCGCCACCCAAAGGCTACCTGACTGCACAACGACTGTCACATGGCACAGGGCACCAGCAGCACCACAGCAACACCAGTGGCAGCTGGGCACACACCCACCCCACCAACAGCTGGCACACATATGCAATGGCTGCCCCACAGTGGCATGCACCACACACAGTGCGACACACACAGCTGCCATGGCACATGGCACAGGTGGCCATGGCCGCACCCACTCTGCCACCAACCCCCCTGTACTGTGTGCAGGACCAAAACAGTGCCTACCTGCCCTCTGCAGCTCTGCTGGTGCTGGTCCTGCTGCTGCACCACCTCCACAGCCTGCCACGGCCTGCTGGGCTACCCCTGGCACTCCTGCTTCCCTTGCTCTGCATCAATCCTCAGGTCCTGAGAATGGAACAAAGACAGGTACACATCATCCTGCGCAACAGTCCCTAATGCAAAGTGGGTGCACAGTGCAGAATAGGTGGAAGCATGCCGACTGGTGCATACGCACTGCAGTCCTGCACAGTGCGCATGCCTAGACATTGTACTGCGACTTGCTGTGAAGCAATTCCATTGTGCACAGAGCAAGTATGCAATATTCAGCCGCCACATGCAAATGAGCTAATCAGCCAATGCGCGGTGCACTGGGGGAATTAGCATGTCATTACCATTGCGCCAATGCTCATTTGCATGGGTTGCGCTATAAAAGCGCCCCGGACCAGCACAGGCCATGGACTGGTATTGCAACCATCTGAGATAAGTTGGGCATGCTGCTGAGCCCAGCCAGCACAGCAGGGGGGACGGAGTAGGCAGCTGCTGACACTGGTAGCACAATGTTGGAATGTGAAGAGGGTGAGGAGTGTGGGCCTGCTCACAAACGCAGGCCCAACTTCACAAAGGCAGAGGCAGATGCCCTGTTTTAGGTCTACCTCAACAGGGAGCCACTGCAGAGTGATGCCCCAGACACACCACAGGCCAGGGTTGAGGTCTGGGAGGAGGTGGCAGTGGGTGTCAACCAGCAGAGCAGCCATCAGCAGTCTGTGCAGGAGTGCCGCAAGCAGGTGGGCACCGATAAGAGGTGCATCAAAGAGAAGGTGGCAGTCATCCATGCAGCCTGGACTGCCACCAGAGGGGGGCCTGCTGATGTGCTACAGCTCATGGAGCAGGAAGAGTTGGCGGCAGCCACCATGCGCAGCAGCACTGCAGAGGGTGTGCCAGGTGGAGGATTTCAGATGGGTGGAAGCCCATCACTGCATGAGTACATATGTTGGGCACACACAGCATGCAGTGGTGGAGTGGGGAGTGGGGCCTTGCATCACTGACATCTGTTTTCTGTTTCAGCACAAGCACACCTGCATGCGGAGGATGGGGCACCAGCAGCAGCCGTGGAGGCAGGCCCAGCCCCGGATGACCAGCCATCCACCTCCATGGGCATCCAGGGGCCTAATCGGCTGCAGCAAACCACCTCTGTCCAGCCAGATATCCTGGGCATGGGGCCAGATGAAGCCCTGGATGTGTTTCTGCAGGATGCCTGCCACAGCATCCTCTGCATGGAGACACAGATTGGGGTGGGGTCCGACTCCGATGATGACCTGACCATAATCCTGGACAGCTTGAGTGGTGTTGTGGGGGAGACACCCACACCAAGTACCATCACAGGCAGCGTGCCCAGCGGCCTGACAGCGGTGGAACAGCTGCCCACCACCACTGCGGGTGCTGCTGTGTGCACTGCCACGACAGTGTCATGTGGTGGTGGTGGTGTGGCTGCGCAGGTGCTGGGCAGCATTCAATGGCTGACTGAGCAGCAGCAGCAGGCAGCAGGGACCACAGGGCAGCCGGACATGGAGTCCACTGCCGGGGCACCTGATAGAGACTTATCCCATGGGGACCCCACTGTGCAGTGTCCACCTGAGTGGGTTGCCTTGCAGCGTAGTCGTGCACCACATGAGGGTCGGTGCCCCGCCCAGGTTCCGCTGGGTGCTGACACATTGACAGAGAACATCCATTTGCTGTGAGCCTCTGTGGAGCAACAGGTGCTGCCTGCAGCTGGGGTGCATGCACTGCATGCAGAGGTGTGCCAGGTGGCCAAGCAGCATGAGAGGGGCACTGCACAGCTCCTGGCGGCTATACAGCACTTGCGGGAGGACATGACCACATCCCAGGATCACATAGCCAATGCAATAATGGATGGCCTTGTACTGCTGGCTGCCACAGGGTGCAGGCTGGCCACCACAGACAACACATAGTGCACTGTCCACCCCACGATCCTGGCATCAGACAACACCCTCCCTGTCGACCCCGGGCTCTGCCGTTGGCATCTCAGGCATGCCCCGTATGGGTGCCAACACACCCCTGCATGGACCCGGTCATGGTCCCACAGTACAACCCCTGGAGGGCTATTGCAAACACCCCCTGTGGCTGCTGATTGGCCCCCGGCATGGCCGACCCCATGGCTGCAGTGGCCATGGTTCCATGTGGTGGACCTGATGTGCATGCCACCCTGGCTGCAGTCTACTGCTGCTGCTGCCCTGTGCATGCATGGGCGGTGCGTGTGTGTGCATACCACACGTATGGCACCTGTGTGTTTTGCCGCCGCATGCTGCCTGTGCGCATGCCTGCCCGGACGCTGGCCCATGTGGCTTGGGCGTGATGAGAGCAGTTCTGCACTGGTTGCACCTGTGCACCAGTACAATGCATCTGATCCCCACCACTAGCCAGCGCCTGCGCACATGTGCATGTGTGTGTGTGTGTGTCTGTGTTGCTGTTTGCTGCTGTGTGCAGTTGTGTGTGGATGTGTGGCACTGACACCCCCACCTCTGCACCACGCCTCTGTGTGTGAATGCCCATTGCCATGCATTCCCCCTGCCTGTGTGCTGTACCTGTGTGTGTGGCCAGTGCATTGGTGTGGCGCCACCGAACTGTGTGCACCATAGTGCTCCTGTACGATGGTGTCCCGATGCTGGCATGCCATCCTCTGCATCCGGGGATCCCTTCGCCCAGCGGGGGTGCTGTATACCGCCCTCCAGTCCATTGCCCTCGTCATCCCCACTACTGTCACCCTCATCAGCATCGACAGCTATCCCACGGTCAATGGCCATGTTGTGCAGTATGCAGCAGGCCAGGAATAGGCCGCAGGCTTTCAAGGGACTGTACTGTAGGGCACCGCCAGACCTGTCTAGGCAATGGAACCGTGGCTTCAGCATCCCAAATACACACTCAATGATATTCTGCATGCTGGTGTGTGCCTCATTGTAACAATCCTCTGCTGGGGATGACGGGGACCGATAGGGGGTGAGCAGCCAGGACCTGAGTAGATAGGCACTGTCACCTGTGTGGATAATGACATGGTTAACCCTGTGTCCTCTGTTGTTGTGCCTCTTGCCTGTTCCTGGCACCCTCGCCAGTACACCCACTTCGCTCTCCCCATTCCCATGCCCTGCTTTGCCTGGCACCCCTTGCTCATCCCATACTCACCCACTAGATGGCCCTTGGGGATGTCCCCACACTCAAACCTGTGGCACAGCACAGAGCTGTGCCAGATGAATGCATCTTGTGCACTCCCAGGGTGTGTGGTACAGACATTGGTGATGTGCCCCTTGGCATCGCACACCACCTGGCAGTTCACACTTGGGAACCCCTTCCTGTTCATATAGGCCACACTCTTAGAGCTAGATGGCATGTAGATGCCCATGTGGGTGCAGTCAATGGCCCCAAGCATGCCAGGCATGCGTGATACCCTGTGGAAGTCCTGCATGGTTGCTGTATGCTCTGCCTGTGTGCTGTGGAAATAGATGTATTCCGAAGCATGTGGCAGCAGGGCACTGAGGAACTGTGTGAGGAGGTGGGACATGGCCGACTGGGTTATGCCTGTAGTGTCCCCTGTTGGTCTCTGGAAGGTGCCCGTGGTGAGCAGGCACACGACTGCTGTCACCTCTGTCTCCACAGACATTGCGTGGCTCCATCTTGTGGGTGCCTGCATCTCCTCACTGCACAGCTCACAGAGCTGCCTCAGAATTGCCCTGTTCAGGTGATACCATCCTACAATCTCTGTATCTGTGTAATTCTCGAAGGTGGTGCAGGCACGGTACCACCTGTTCCTCCTGCCTCCTCACATCCCTCATTATGGCCTCCATTAGGAAGGGTGCACTAGCCATGGCCCCTGATGTCCTGTCTCCCCTTGGGCAGTCAGCTGCTGCGGGATATATGCCACCCTGGTGTAGTGCATGATAGTATGCTTGCCTGTCCCTCTCACTCTCTCAGCCCCAGGCTCACTCTCCGCTGCCACCTCTGTCACTCTACCCCGTGGCTGCCTGTGACAGTCACTCTGTCCCTCACTGGCTCTGGCTCCCTTGCTCTGCCTCTTTCTCTGTCTCTCCACCATCTCTTGCCACTCTCTCTCTCTCCCTCTCCCCTGGTGCAAGTGCTGTCTGTGTGCTTGCACCCTGTATTTATAGGCTCAAGTCTGCTCCACCCATCCAGATTTTGCTCTGCACTTGCGCCATGGTTCCACAGTTGAATATCGCACTGCACCGAATATTCATGGGCATGCCCCCTGCTCTTGCACATGCATTAATTATAGCTGCACATTGGTGCAATGGGTCTTGCACTGCGCAATGACTCCCACTGAATATCGCTCCTTGGCACAAGTCTGCACATGTGCTGGTGCAACTCAGTTGCGTCATGCGTAACTGCTTTGAATATACCACCGATGTATATGTCTATATATATATATATATATATATATATATATATATATATACATATGTCTATATATATATATATATATATATATATATATATATATAATGAGTATTGTATCTATGTTGTGATAACAGAAAACAGTAATGTTATATTGCAGAAATAATTTTCTTGATGCCATTATACAGTTAATAAACTATAGATGTATATATGTTATTAGGATGCTGAGATTATATACAATTATTCACATACGTTGGTAGTAAGGAACAGATGTAAGAAACAAGTTAGAGCTGCTAAAAGCAAATACTACAAGGACCTTCTACAAAGCTCAGCCTGCGACCCGAGGAAATTCTGAGCCCATGTCAAAACATTTCTGGGTACTTCGCAGTTGGTCACTCCTGATGAAATGATCATAAATGGGGCACATTGTAATGACCCTAGGACCATCTCAAACAGTTTTAACAATCTTTTCTCTGATCTGTCACACTATACCTTGGCTTTACAACCTAGTGGATCGCACTCCAATCTAACTACCACACTACCATCAGACAACCATACTGCCCTATCGTATGATGCTCCTCCAGTGCCACCATTCTATTTCAAGGCTATATCAAGAATGGAAGTTCTGAAATTACCGAGATCCATATCTGCCAATACCAGCTCTGGTTCTGATTCACTGGAACCTCATCTTCTTAAGCTGGCTGCTCCACTCATTGCCTCTCCGATTGCCAGAATCTACACTTTATCCCTTATCCATAGCACTGTGCCGGACCTATGCAAATCTGCAAGAGTTACGCCTGTCTTTAAAAAAGGTGACCCAAAGGACATGGCCAATTACAGACCTATAGCAATTCTCTCTGTCCTTAGCAAGATCCTAGAGAAAATAGTTGCATCACAGACCACTGACTACCTTACACGCTACAATCTTCTTTCAGACACCCAGCATGGTTTCAGAAAAGGTCATAGCACCACCACGGCTCTTCTTCAACTAAGTACTGATATTCTGTCCAACATGGATTCTGGAAAACTCACCGGTGCCATCTTCATTGACCTCACTAAGGCTTTCAACCTTGTAGACCATACCCTGCTTCTCTCCACTCTCCATAAATTCCATTTCTCTACCCCTGTTGTGGACTGGTTCTGTAGCTACCTGTCAAACAGGTCGCAAGCTGTCAAATTTAACTCCTCCTTGTCCAACATGTCTACTATCAACCTTGGGGTCCCCCAGGGCTCTATCCTTGGGCTTCTTCTGTTCTCAATTTTTATCAACAATGCAGCTGAGGCCCTGGAATCTATTCTCGTATTCTCTACGCTGATGACCTGATCATCTATACTAGTTCTTCTAGTATTGTCTGCATAAACACATCACTTACTTCAGACTTCAGTAAGGTCTTAGACTGACTACTAGACAGTAAGCTTGTACGAAATGAAAAGAAAATGAAAGCCATGCTCCTAGGTTCCACACCAAAGATTAAGGCCTGTTCTAGTTTGCTGGAGGTTCTTCACCCAGGAGGATTTCCACTTGAAAATGTTACTTCCTTCAAGTACCTTGGGATCCTGCTAGACTAGTCCCTAGATTTTAATCTTCACATTCAGTCCTCGTGCAAAGCTGTAAACTCAAAACTGGGAGTAGCTTACAACATGAGCTACATGCTTACACCCTCGGCCAAATTAGCAATTGCGCGAGGTATTCTGATCCCAACCCTTACTTATGGTGCCACTATTCTTACCTCTGACCATAAAACCTCCCTACTAAAATGGAACGTAACTTATAACAATATATGCCGATTTGCCTCTTTGTCGCCTCGACTCAGACATCACTGCTTTCTTTATAAGGATCTGAATTGGCTCTCACCCTCTGCCAGTAGACAATACTACCTTGTATCACTAATGGACTCGATCATCTGGGAAAAAAAACATCCCAGCTGGCGGCGTTGCTGGTCCCTCAACCATCCTCCCATGGCCTGCGATCAGCTGACAAATCCTTGCTCTATGTTCTGAGATGTCAGACGACTAAAGGCACAGAGTCCTTCCAATTCTCTGCTCCCAGGCTATGGAATGCTCTTCCACTCACTCTCCAGCTGTCTCTGTCTCACTTTGGATTTAAAAGTGAATATCGTCATTATCTATCCTTAGCTGATGCTTGTACATGCTTTGACCCAACCTGAAGCTCCTGAGACTTACCAGTAATGTCACCCCTGCTCTAATCCAGCTCCAAGACTGTCTCCTCTTCCCCTCCCCATATTTTTCCTTCTCTTTGTAAATAACTTCTTGACTACTAGTTCTCTTCTTTCTCGAACCTTGTTGCTGACCATCCACTGTTGTTTTGCCAATTACCACCCCTGACCTTCCTTCTGACAGTCATTCTTGTTATGTTTGAACATTCCTCACATTTCTCTCTATATAACCTTACTATCTTATTAACCCTTTCATTCCACAAGTCGGGTCCATGGTTTCTGCACTTATTATATATCTTATTGCCATTATCTGTATAATGCTTGCCATTATTTTTTGTTGTTTCTATCCATTGTATTTTTGTAGCAATGCTGTACTGTTCCTCTATTTGTATTATTGTACCCATGTTGCTGTTGTTCAACTGTTCTCTTTTTGTTGTACTCTCCCGAGTAGTGCCTGAAAATAGTCATTTTATGGCTAGTGCACCTACCCAGTTAACAAAAACTAAATAAATAAATAAATAATAGTATGTATAACTGTAAGAAAAACATGACAAAAAACCAAAAATACATACTGTAGTATTCTGATGTGAAAACTGATTAATGCTAATGCTCTCCTGGCAACCCGGCCCACCCTGATCTAAGCATCTTGTTTTATGAAAGCATTAGACTGTCTAGTATCGTAAATAGAGATACAGAGAATTTAAATTACACTGGCGAAGTGAACGCAGAGTGGGCACTACGCATTGCCACTCTACTACACAGAGTGGGCAATGCAAAGTGCTCACTCCACCTTGTCATTACCACTTCACGTTAAGGCTGAATGGCAATGCGAAGTAAGGCAAAGTCATTGTTTTTAAAGGACTTTGCATTCCTCATTATGATTCGAAGTGATCCACTTGGTGTTTCAGATTTGGCAGCCTCCCCCACCACACACATCACATGGCTTGCAGTACTGGAAGTCACATGCTCTTTAGCTAGGCAGGAAGAAAGTGAGTCATACAAAGAGACACTTTTACTTTCTCCAGTGCAGACAGAGCGAAAGAGAGAGTAGTGTGTTTTGTGACTGATGATACTTTTAGATCAGAGCGAGGAGGAGATTTAAACTTTGATTTAGACCCAACAGCTTTTTTAAAAGTTAAATTTTTTTTGTCTTTTCTGTACTCTTTTTTACTTAATTTGTTCTTTCTGTAAATTTTATTTTTCTTACCTTTATAAGTAGTTAGTTTTTTGTCTGTGTCTGTGTGACTATGTGTAGTGATTGCTCAGACTGAGGGAGCTCACTAGGAGCTATGGACCAGGGTGAGGGAATGTCTGGGGCGGGGGAGCTCTGGGACAGTGCGGTAGTGGTAAGCATTGTACCATGCGCATGTGTGGAGGGCATGGGTGCCCATTCCTATTGGATCACTCGAAACTTGTGAGTGCCCCCCCTCAGAAGCAGAACCAACACCGCCTCCTTTTCTGACTCTGAGGCAGTTGAACCACCACCACCACCAAGTCCAGCACCAGGTTCTCTGGAGCAGAATGTGTCTGTTCCCCTGGGCCCAGGTGTGGATCCCATCCCTGTTCAGCACCGTGACCAACCAGTTGCCAGTTCATCTGGCCATCCCCTGCCTGTGCCTGGTCGTCCCCACGCCTCTGTTGTTTGGCAGTGTTTTTGACTGTGTCGGGGGAGACAGCAGTGTGGTCAAGTGCCATCTATGTGAGGTGGAGGTGCGCCGTGGCCCCGAGGGACTTACCTGGGGACTGGTGGTCAGCACACCCATATGCTCAATCACCAGCAGTTGGAGTGGCAGGCTGCCACAGAATGGACCATGCCTGCACCTGCTGGCCATTCTGTGGCAGAGGGTGCAGCTGTGCATTGCAGCATCCCTAAGAAGAGGAGGGCCACAGCAGCACCTGCTGCTCCACCAGCACCCCCCACCCACAACCACCACCAGCAGGTCAGCCTGTAGAACGTGTGGACCCCAGAGAACTGCATGTAACACAGGCTGACTTTGCAGTTCCCGGGAGTGCTGTCGAGGAGAACAATGAGTGGGTGAGTGCTGTGGATCAGCAGCTGGATCAGCAGCTGGATCGCATAGAGGGACATCAGTTGCAAATTATGTCCATGCTGGAACTGCTGCTGGATCACCGTGGGAGCCCACATTATTTTTTTTTTCTCACACCACATGCCCCCCCACACCTTCCTTCCTGTGTTATAAAATGTATTCTCCACCATCCCTGACCCTTGTATGTAATTATGCCCTTTTTTTGTTGTCTTCTGTATGCGTGACACTTTGTATTCTGAGCAGTGCAAGTATACTGTGCTAAACTGCATGTGTGCAATCAGTCTTCTTTCCAGTCTGTGTATGTACTGCAGACATTGTCCAACTCCCTGACTTAAAAACATTTATTACTGAGTACAATGGTGGGATGGTGAAGCCTGGAGAGATACTACAAAACAGGCTTACAATACATCCAAGTAACTAGTAAAAAAAATTAATGTTGTGATTCGTGATGTAATCGTAAATCATGATTTGTGACTGCATTTGTGACCGTGATGATGAAGAAACGTGAATGCCTACAGCTGTACTTTCCCGGGCCCCGAAGAGGTGTTGCACAAAACTCCTCGACTTAAAAACAAACATTAATATGTACAATGGTGGGGTGGTGAAGCATGGAGAGATACTACAAACCAGGCTTACAATACATCCAAGTAACTAGTAAAAAAAATTAATGCTGTGATTCGTGTCGTGATTGTAAATCCTCATTTGTGACTGCATTTGTGACTGTGATGATGAAGAATATGATTTGTATCACGAGTGACTCGTGATGATGGTCCTGACTTAAAAATGCATATTAATGAGTACAATGTTCTTGCAGAATTATGCACCACACCTGTCCAGTACTCTGAAGGGAAGCCAAAGAAACAACAGGGACTTAAGTTAGAGATGGAGATTGGGCCCTAAAGAGATGCAAATGCACAGACAAAGATTGCGCTGCACACTGAAGAGATGCAGATGCAAAGGCACAACACCTAACCAGTGCTCACCATCAGAAATTCAAATCTGGAAAAGAATACCTTTGCCCATTGGGGTGGGCCGTGAGGGGGCAGTGTACTGCATTGCTGCAGTAATACTCACTAGTACTAGTACCAGTAAAGATACCACAAAGAAGTACAAAAATTATACAGCTGCAGTGGATAGCAGGTTCACATTGCTGAAATTATGTGGCACAACAAAAGGTGTCTGATTTGATGACACGCGTCACACACATACTCACACACACACTAAGTAATGTGTAGCAAATTGAAAACTTCAGTAATATAGCCACATATTTTAAACAAACTAAAATTATGCAATGCTGCACCACAACAAGCAGCAAAAAAAATGGCAAAAATTATTGAAAATATTACTGTGTGTACATTAACTCAGTTATACAAGAAAAAAATCACCAAAACAGAAAGCACTGTCTTTTTCTCCAAGTTAATCTACCTACACCACAGATATGCCCCTCCCCCAAAGCACACTTCCACGTCTCTCAGTACACAGACTGAATGTTGTACATTAACATTCAAAATCCACACACAAGCAATAAACACTCGATGATATGAGCACAGGAGGGTTTCCCTATAATCAATGAACTAAAGTTTCAGCAAAGAAAAGTCTAAAAAAGGCTTTTTTAACAGCTTTTAGAAGGTCTGAATTGCAGAGAGCTGTCAAAGCAGATTGTCTCCTACAGCTTCCTACACACACTACCCCAAACTGAGGCTGTGAAGAACAATCTAGAGCCAATGTGACCTATAATCCCATGAATCACAGCAAACTTCGCTTTTGGAACTTAAAAACAAGGCTAAGTGAGGCGAAGTACATTGTTTTCAATGTACTTCACCTTAAGAATTGGTGGAGTAGTGGTTTGGGAAGGCGGAGTAACACAAAGTCATTGTTTTCAATGGACTTCGCGTTACCCATTATATCGTGAAGTACTCCGTCTCGCGTTGCGGAGCACGCCACAAAATTCGCCTTCACTCCGCGAATCACTTCACGGAACAAATTGGGGCCACTTCACCCTTCTCTAATCGTAAATGTTTACCCACTAAGAAATGAATAAGAGTAACAATAACTAATTATACTTAAGCATAAGTAAGTTAGATGCAGCAGTACATTAAGGAATGTGCCTAAAATTATTTTAATGTGTTGAAGTTGTCATATAAAATAGTTATTCATGTATGTTTCATAAGTTTAAATAATTAAATGCTAATTTATAACTGTACAGTTTTCATAGACATCTCACGTCTTCTTATTTGCTTGACTTTGGGCTTTTAACTCTTGCCACCCTTTTTCTTTCATCTAAAGAAAGGAAAGAGAACAGAGATTCCTTTCAGTGATATGCAAAATAACATCAATTAATAATTTACTGTTCACAAAATGAACATGTACTTGTAATAAAAAAGTCAGTATAATGATAGATACGGAATTATAACATCCTCACAGTATACTTATGTAAAACAAATTGTAACAGAGGTAACATTTCTGAGCAAGTTTGATTACAATCTCTAACAGTATCACTGACTCCTGCATGCACAAACACGTAAGTAATGGTTAATACCAGTGTGTTTGCTATCAGGTAAGATGTGTTAATCCATAACAATTGTTTTTACTGTAAAATATTCATTGTGTAATATTTTTAGGAGACACAGATGTAACTTTCACTATGCCAGTAAGTATACCACAGTCTTGTATACACAATGATCACACTGTTATTGTTCAGATATGAGGATTAGTGTGTGTATGCATATGTTAATAGAATTCTGATCATATGTCATGTAATCAGTATTACATATCTTGGTGTTTGTATGACTGACATACACAAGCATTAAGATGCTGTTTGAGCCACAAGGTGGAATGAAGAGCACATTCTGCATCTTGTAACGTGGATATTTTATTATATCGAATACCAAGCCTGGTCCTATTACCAACATTCAGAATGGGCCACATACAACTTATTTTGTTTTAACAATATGCAGTATTGCTTAATATATCAAAATGTGTTTGGTATGTAGTATCATGAGTGTAAGTTTCATTACAGTAATCACTTAACTTTTTGGTAAGTGCATTTTTTAAGGGTCTACTTTATAATTAAGCAATAATGACCTCAAAGACAATAATTTCCTGGAGATTAATGACTGGCTGGTGGTGAAGGCTGGCCTGAGTTGCAGCCAAGGGCCATCACCACACAGTTGGTCATTAGTCTCGAAGAAATGACTGTCTCTGAGGTCATTACAGCAATTATACAGTAAGTCTAATTGCAATAATGATTTATTTTCATTCTTTTTAAAATTCTATTTTTTGTGCTGGTATGAGCATCACTCACACAGTAAAGCGACATAGAGGGAACCATTTCTGTGGCGGTGCATGGCATTCTTTATGTGACTTCATGAATATTCATGGAGCAGGGAGCCATTGCATGAATTTGGTTACATTTTTTTTATTTCGAAGAAACAAAAATAAGGCAACAAGTATGGGGAATACTTTGAGTTGCCGTTTGTCTTCTGAGGATCAGTACTGCAAGTTTTGTGTTAAATTGCCCTACGATTCAGCGGTACGCAGCAGTGCTCCAGTAAGCAGTTTGAGTAGCGGGAACAGCTAAGGTGCTGATGTGCCAGTCACTTCTAATAGGTTTTAGACCAGCATGGCAGCCAATCAGGGAGCAAGGTCAGCTTATGACTAATTAATTAGACTTATAATTTTGTTTAGTTGATAGTGAACTGTGTTACTTGTAATCTGACAGTGCTATATTTTGCTTGCACTCTACTTAGTATATGTTTTCTTACTATCAACAGAGTTAATTGTAACACAATCTGTGAGTCATCTGAAAGCTGGCTTGAACATTTAATATAATGGAATACATCTTTCAGATAAGTACTTCCCATATGTGTATTTATTTTAAAAATTGATGAACTTTATATCATTTGCGAATGTATTCTATGGGCTAGATATTTAAAAGTGCACCTGGCAATGGCACAAGTGGTTGCTCCATGCAAATGAGTTGCACTGGAGCAACAAAGGAATATATTCAAAAGAGATGTTCCATGATGCATCTCATCTGAATATATAAAAAAATGCCTGTGGCGCAAATACAGTGCGCTGGCACATCCCCCAGACAGGTCTGAATACCAGGAATGGGAAATGCGCCAGTGCATCAGAGATACACCATGCACAAATTCCTGCTGTTCAGACACAAAAATGCAAATGGGGCCATAACACACACAAGGTGCAAATGGGGCCATTTGCATATCATTACAGCACCATTTGCATGAGTTGTACAGGATCAGCCAGAGAAATGTGCCAGGCACCCTACACAGCATGCAGTGCTGTCCATGGAAGTCCAGTGGTACCCCCTCCCAGCCCATAAGCCTGATCGCCATGCAAAAGAATGATTCAGTTCCCGGGTAGTACAGTGGCACCTTCACCTACCCACCAACAAAGGACCCCCAGCCCACCCAGCTCCCCTCCCCAGTCACCGGCGGGCAGCATACCCACCCACATACCTCTGTGGCTGCCCACCAAATGACAGCTTACACTATCTGCTGCAAGCACATTGGTCCACACTGTCGACCAATGGGCTTGCAGTGCATATTATAATAGGCATTCACAACTTTGTGAATGAATGTCATTCAGCGGGCAGCTGCAGAGGCATGCGGGTGGGTTTACTGCCCGCCGATGATCAGAGGGGAGCTGGGTGGGCTGGGGGTCCTGTGGGTGGGGGTGACACTGGACTACCTGGGAATTGAATCATTCTTTTGTACAGTGATTGGGGTTATGGGTGGGGAGGTGGGTACCACTGGACCACCAGGGAAGTAAAGAAATCTTTATTTTGGGTGTTTGGGGTTACAGGCAGGGAAGGGAGATCCACTAGACTACCAGGGCATATGGTGAGAGATTGTGCACAGTGTTCATGGGGGGAAGGTTGCCACCCATGGCTGGCGGCTGCTGTGTTGCACTCTGCACTACAGCGGCCCACCTGTGCGTGGCTGCCAGTTGAGCCTTATTTTACGTGCTCAACTTTGTGACCATGTATGTGGCACATCTCTGGGATGTGCTGGCAGATGCACCACATATCACTGGCTGAATATCGGGATGTGTCACTTATGCATGGGCTCGCCCCCTTGAGATGTGCTGCAAACATTATCTTTGTGCCACGGCACATCAGGAATTGTGCAGCACAATTCCACCTTTTGAATATAGCCCCGCGGCACATTTCTGTGGTTGTGCCACTGTAACTCTATTGCACCAGGCACAACCCCTTTGAATACCAAGGCCAGAATCCTTAAATTTTCAGAAACTTATGCAAAGTACATTCAGATATCCAGGATCAAATCAAGACCTGCAGATGTGTGTGATAAGTAGTAATATTACTTAGGCAATAAGCCACTCCATAATTGTGGGCAATGTTGGTATTTACCAATACCTTGTGCGGTTCAGTCATGTGGCCGTATGCCAAGTGATTAAATTAATCCTACCATAACACACGCCATGGAGTAGTGCCTAGTGATGAACCAATGTCCCCACTCACTTTTGTTAACAAAAATTAAAGTTTATACAATGCATGGTTTTAAATAGTCTGTATCGCATCACAGTTAGCGAGGTGAACCGGCTGGTCATGCAAGGCAAAACATGGAATGGATCGCAAAAAATGTGTGATCCATTTTTCTTTGTGGTATTTTTGAGCATTTCCACATGTTCTGTGGGAAGATTCTGGCTGCTGTGCCCCATCTGTTCTCTGCTCTGCCTCAGCTTACAAATCATTGGCTCCCAAATCCCGCACTCTTAGGAGAGAACTAGAAGGAAGAAAAGTTGGAATCTTGACCTGTGGCACAGAGGACAGCAGAGTAGAGCATGGGCTAGGCTGAAACGCCAAGGACCGAGGACAGCAAGGTGGGTACACTACTCAACAAAGATGATTTTTTAACAGCAACAAGGGCAGCTTGCTCAGAAAGTATAGGGTTCAAGAAACTGCTGCTTTGGGATGTTGACAAGATCACTGAGGGCAGCTGAGCAGCTAGGTAGCAACAAGTAAGGGATGGCTTGATGAAATCCCCGTGCAGGCTGCTAATGCCTCCCCCCCCCTTGTGAGTTTGATGCTGGTAAAATGAAATGCATCAGTTCGAGGAGTGCTTGAAGAGGCAGTCTGGGTCATTCTGTGATTGGTGGGTTCCCCTTTTGTCTGTGCCCTGTAGTGGGTGTCCTATCCTGCTGTTGAAAGCTGGTTATCCTTTCTCATCCTGCGTGAGTTTGTTCCCCCATGGCCTCAGCTACTGCTTCATGCTGTCGGAGGGGATCAAGGGATATTGTTTTGACACCCTCTACCCTTCATCGTCAGTGCAGCCCATTCCTGGAATCCTCTCTCGTCCTGCAGGAAGCTGACCAGATCCCCCTAGTGCAAGTTTGTTGTCCCCCACCCTCCCAGCCTCCACTGGTGTGCTCTTGTTGTCCAAGGGGATTGGGGCAAGGTCATTTTCTTGGTAACCCTCAGCCCTCCGGTTGCCGCTGTAGGTCCCAGCATGCCGATGATCCTGGTCAGAAAGATGTGCAGATGTCCCCTGGCTTGCCTGGCTGCAGTTTACTCAGGACCCATGTTTCAGGGAGATCTCAGCAGGCAAAGGCCAACCTCCCCATGTCTTTTCTGACCGTTTGACCATTTGTGCATGAGTTGGGGGGGAGAGGGATATTCATAGGCAGGTTTTGGACCAGAGTGATTGGGTCTGTGTGTTCCTCCCTGTAAGTAGCCAGGATTTGATCAGCCAGACCTTGCTGCAGGTGAGACAGATCCCAATCAGCCCTTATGTGTGTGTGTGTGTGTGTGTGTGTGTGTGTGTGTGTGTGTGTGTGTGTGGCTATGCTGCCATAAGTTCTCCAAACCCTGCTACATGGGGGAAGGCAAATTCTGTCACCAGCAGGCAGCTTAGATGTTCTCTGGGCCCTTGGGGAGGAAAAAGTCTGTGTCCTGGTGTGTGTGTTCAGTTCTCTGGGCCCTCAGACAAGCACCATTGGGGGGAGAGAGGTTAGAGTCTGTAACCACTAAAGTTTCATGTTCAGGGCAACTCTGGAGACAGTGGTCATACTCAATCTAGCACTGCCTATGCTGACAGAGTGCCTGGGGACTTGGACAAGTTTCTCTCAGCTGAGCAAAGTGACATGCCGGGTGAGTACAGCATAGTGAGGGGGTTGGGGACAGTGAGCTGCACCTATCATGGGACAGAACTGAAGTTCTCCAGCCTGCTATATGGGGGTAGGGGAGGGTAACTGGCAAAGTTTTTCTCTCTGTGCCCTGCTGTAAAAGCTAAACCTCCCTGGGTCCATACCACCATTACAGGACTTTGCCGACTATGCTGGAAACTGTTGAGTTACTAAACATCAGGGCACATAAGTCTGGGCAATGCTGAATCCATTCTGTGTATTTATAGTGCCAGTGCTGGGAATTGAGAGACACAGTTCAGCATGATCTTGTAGGTGTACTGGGCCCCCAGCAATAAATTAATTTAGTCCACTTGGGAGTCTGTTGGCCTGTCCTGCCACTTGTGGGGGGGGATTTGTACACATATACTAAAGCTATGGCAATGCCCACAGTTATTTTTAATGCAGAGGCAGTATAACGTGGTGGTTTAAGGCTCTGAGCTGCAAACCTGAAGACCTGAGTTTGAATCCCACAGCCCCCTCCTTGCATACTGTGTGATCCTGAGCAAGTCACTTAACTTCCTTGTGTTCCCAGGTCACACCTGGAAACCAGCTGCGGCATAGTGTGCCTCTCCCAGTTAAACAATTTCCCCCTTTCCCCTATTTTTTTCCAGTTGGGGGCAAGTTGTGCCATGTAGCTTGTAAATATGACAACTTTTTCATTTTTCTAATCAGTTCGTTCCCATTGCTACACATTAGCACATTGACACATTGAGTAGCAGTTTTCCACCCGAAACTGCTAATCAACCTAAAATCTTATTAAAACCCTATTATAAGTTCTAAACTGTAAACTTTCTGATTGGTAAAGTGATGCATTGCAACATGTGGCAAGTTTTGAAAAGGTGCTGATTAAAGTACCAGCAGACCGTATGTTTAGGGTGGGGGGATGGCGGTCTGTTTCTATTTGTGGTGCTGCTTAATGGGATATTTTCAGTCAGTTATACCAGGATTTATCACGGGTTAATCTGAAATACAAAAACATCTCTTTCTTGTTTTGGATAGTACAGTATGTATGCAGATGGAAAAGGGTGCAATGATTGGACACAGAACATAAGCGAATGAGGACTGTAAATCTGAAATGCACAAGAAAACTTGTGGCTGGAAAGTAAGTCCATAACCCATTAATTTTATTTTTTAACATTGATACATGTAAGTTTTTCCTTCACTCTCTTGGTGTACAGGACTTCACCCCCCTTGGGAGAGAGAAAAATACATAACACACACTTACCTGTGTGTTATTCTAGGTTTATGCAGTAGGTGTAGACTCAAAATACATAGGCATGGATATTCAAAGCAGTTGCGCATGGCGCAACTGGGTTGCACATGCACAACTGCGGAGATGCGCCATAAAACAATATTCAGTGGGAGCCACTGCACAGTGCAACTAGCAGTGCTACAATGCACAACTGTAATGAATGCATGGGCAAGGGCAGGAGGTGCACCTACGAATATGTGGCACAGTGCGATATTCAACCCCCGACCCATGGCGCAAGTGAGGAGCAACTGCCAGATGCGCTGAGCAGACTTCAGCCTATAAAAACAGAGAGCAAGCAGGGGGACCGCACTTGCACCAGAGGGGAGCATGACAGAGAGAGACAGACATGCTGACAAAGAGAGACTGAAAGAGAGACAGAGAGACAGGGAGAGACAGGGAAAGAGAGAGAGAGAGAGAGAGATAGAGAGAGAGAGAGAGAGAGAGAGAGAGAGAGAGAGAGTGTGTGACAGACAGGGAGGCGGACAGAGTGATTGAGGGAGAGTGAGAGGGAGAAGGGGCGACCAGACCTGAAGGGAGTGACACAGGCACCCACAGGGGTTGGGGACAGAGCCCGCAGGTGACAGGCAGCCAGGGGCAGGTGGCACAGGAGGGAGCCTGTCTGAGCGACAGGCACTGTCCCACAGTGTTGGGTGGTCCAGTGGAGCTGGATGCCCAGGGGGTGATAGGACAACAGGAGCCATTGCCAGTGCAGTATTCCAGATGGAGGCCATAATGAGGGGTGTGAGGAGGCAAGAGGCAGGAGGCAGAGCACTGCGGCCATGGAAGGGCCCGTCAGTGGTATGCCTGGAACAGGTGGTGCCAGCCCCACATCAGCTTTGAGACCCTCGCTGACATGGAGATCGTGGGCCGGTATCGCCTGAACCAGGCGATTCTGAAGCAGCTCTGTGAGCTGTGCAGTGAGGAGATGCAGGCACCCACTAGATGGAGCCACGCCCTGACAGTGGAGATGAAGGTAACAGCTGTCACGTGCCTGCTCGCCACGGGCACCTTCCAGAGACCAACAGGGGACCCCACAGGCATAACCCAGTTGGCCACATCATGACTCCTCACACAATTCCTCAATGCCCTGCTGCCACATGCTGCAGAATACATCCACTTCCCCAGCACATAGGCAGAGTGTACATCAACCATGCAGGAGTTCCCCAGGGTAGCATGGATGCCTGGCATACTAGGGGCCATCGACTGCACCCATGTGGGCATCCGCATGCCACCTGGCCTGGAGGTGGTAGCATATGTGAACAGAAAGGGCTACCCCAGTATCAACTGCCAGGTGGTGTGCGATGCCTGGGGGTGCATAACCAATGTCTGTGCCACACACCCTGGTGGCGCACATGACTCCTTCATCTGGCACAGCTCAGCACTGTGCCACAGGTTCGAGAGTGGGGACATCCCCACAGATCACCTAGTGGGTGAGTATGACAAGACCAAGGGCAACCAGGTACAGCAGGGCATGGGAGGGGAGCGAGCAAGGCAGATGCTCTGGTGGGAGCACCAGGGCAGGGCAAGGGGCACAGTGACAGAGGACACCAGGCTAACCATATCTCTGTCCACACAGGTGACAGTGGCTACCCACTCAGGCCCTGGCTGCTCACCCCCTACCAGTGCCCATCATCCCCAGCAGAGGACCAGTACAATGAGGCACATGCCAGCACATGGAACATCATTGAGTGTGTGTTCAGGATGATGAAGGCATGTTTCTGTTGCCTAGACAGGTCTGGTGGTGCCCTTCAGTACAGCCCCTCGAAGGCCTGTGGCCTATTTCTGGCCTGTTGCATGCTGCACAACATGGCCATTGACCATGGGATAGCTGTCGAGGCCGAAGAGGGGGACAGCAGTAGGGACGACGTGGGTGATGGGCCTGGGGGTGGTGGGCAGCCCCCCCCGGGCGGAGGGATCCCCGGCTCCAGAGAATGGCATGCTAGCATCGCGACATGCTTGCACAGGAACACTACGGTGCACGCAGGTAAGTGGACAACCCCCATGCATAGAACAGACACAGTGGCACAGCACACAGGCATGCACGGGCATGGCCATGGGCATGCAGACACAGGTGTGGGGCAGGGGAGGGGGAGCCATGCCACACAGTCACACACAACACCATGCAGCACTGCACAGCAACACACACACACACACACTGGCACCCACAGGCATACACCCAGGTGCTAACATGTGGTGTGGATCAGATGCAGGGTGCCGGTGCACAAGCACAACCAGTGCTGTGCTGCCATCATCACGCACATGCCACATGGGCCAGCAGCCGGGCAGGTGCACACACGGGCAGTGTGTGGCACAACACACAGATGCCATGACTGTGTCATGCACACACACACACACATACACACAACGCCCAGGTGCACACAGGGCAGTTGCAGCAGACAGTGGACAGGGTGGCATGCACATCAGGTCTGCCACGCAGAAACACAGCCACCATGGACACGGGGGCAGCCACAAACTCTGCAATGGCCATGGGGGGGTCTGTAACTGCCCCCAGGAGTCAAAATGTGAGAACTCTACTGGGTCCCCACAGGGGTCTGCAGGCATCCAAAGAGGCCTGCCCCAGGCATGCCTGGGTTGCCCACAGTGGAGCTCAGCATCAACACTGAGGGGGTCACCCAACTCTGGGGCCATGGGGTGGACATTGCACTCTGCAGTGTCTGTGGCAGGCGGGCATGCCCTGTGGCAGCCAGTGGTGCAAGGCTGACCGTGATTGCATTGACCTTGCAGTCTCGGGATGCGGTCGTTTCCTCCCACAGGTGCTGTATGGCCTCCAGGACCTGCACAGTCCCCCTCTCACACTGTTCAGCTTCCTGGTGCACCTCTGCATGGAGTGCACGCACTCCAGCTACGAGCAGCACCTGTTGCTCCACAGAGGCCCGCAGAAATCGGGTGTGCTCAGTCAAGGAGTCAGCACCCAGGGGTGCATAGGCATGTCGCCAACCCACCAGTGGCATACGGCCATGCTGCATGGCCACCCGCTCAGGTGGGTGCACATAGTAGGGTTCCCATGGGGTTGGTCAATGTCAGGTGCACTGGCGGCGGATGCTGCACCCGGCCACCCAACATCCCCAGCCATCTGCTGCTGCCGCCCATCAGGCCCCTGTACACTGGCCAGCGCCTTGGCAGTTGCACCACCACTTCCACCCAGTGCCGCTGTGCCTATGCACGCAGCCGAACCAGGGACAGTGATGGGCAGCTGTTCCACCACCAACAGGCCACTGGCCATGCTACCAGTGATAGTTGATGGTATGGGTGTCTCCCCCATGACAAGACCCCTGCTGTCCAGGATTATGGTCACATTGTCATCGTTGTCGGACACTGCCCTGATCTGTGTCACTGCACAGAGCATGCCATGGCTGGCATCCAGCTGGAACACAGCCAGGGCCTCGACGGCCACCACGCTCAGGATATCCGTCTAGATGGTGGTGGTGTGCTGCAGCTGATCGGGCCGCCAGATGCCTATGGAGGTGGATGGCTGGTCCTCTAGGGCTGGGCCTGCCCCTACGGCAGCTGCAGGTGCCCCTGCCACTGCATGCTGGTGAGCCAGTGCTGTAAGGGAACACAGTTGTGTTAGTGCTGCTGTATCATCCGCCCCCCCAGTTCTGCCCCACCTTATCTACCATGTAGTGTTGGTCTTCCTCCAGTCTGGAAGTCACCACCCGGCACACCCTTGATTGTGCTGCACCGCATGGTGGCCGCCACCAGGTCCTCCTGCGCTGTGAGCTGTGGCACAGCAGCTTGGCCCCCATCAGTGGCTGACCTGGCAGCCCATATGGCTGCCACCTTCTCCTTAATCCGATGTTTGTCTGTGCCCACCTTCTTTTTGCACGCCTGTGCAGACCGCTGGTGGCTGCTGTTCTGGTTCATGGCTGCCGCCACCTCCACCCAGGCCACGGCCTTGGCCTGGGGTGTGCCAGTGGTGCCATTTAGCAATGGCTCCCTGTCGAGGTACACCTCTAACAGGGCAACGGCCTCCACCTTTGTAAAGTTGGACCTGCTCTTCCGGGCAGGCCCACGCTCTTCACCCTCCTCACGCTCAGACATGTTGCTACCTGTGGACATGGACATGTGGTTACTGGCTGCAGCGGCCCACCCCAGCCATCCATCCTGCTGTGCTGGCCATCCCCTCAGCAGGCAAAACTTACCTCAGAAGGTTGCAATACCGGTCCATGGCATGTGCTGTTGTGCGGCACCTATATAGCGCATCGCATGCAAATGGGCTGTTGCACAGCGGTAATGACATGCAAATATCCCCATTGCACTGTGGATAGGCTGATGAGCTCATTTATATGTGACTGCTGGATATCGCGCTCTTGTGCCTTGTGCAATGGACTTGCTCCAGCACATGTCGTGCGCAATGCCGTGACATGCTCAGTGTGCCCTCAACAACACACATGCACTGCAGCATGTGCTACCCCCTATTGCACTACATGCACTAGAAGCACTATCGGGGCCACAGTTCCTTATGTGCCATGGACCCTATGGTGCCCAGGCACCATAAGGCCTATGGCACCCAAGAACTGTTGGGCCTATGGCACTCGAGCACTGCTGGGCCTATGGTGCCAAAACGCTTTGGGCCTATGGTGCTCGGCGCTATTGGGCCTATGGTGCTTGAGCACTATTGGGCCTGTGACACTTGGGCACTATTGAGCCTTTGGGACATGGTGCTATATGGGCCCTATTGTGCACTATTCATCATGGGCCCTATAGTGCACATGCGCACATTGTGTGTGCTGACCCCATGACCCCCACCCTGCCGTGTGCCTCCTTGGGACTCCTGCTATATGTGCCAGTGTGGTTGCACCCATAATGTGTATCTCTGGAGATGCGTGATTGCTGGAGGCCGCGCAACTGCCCATGAGGCACGCATCCCACACATGTTGTGCACGTGCGCTACTGGGTGCCATTTTGAACTGGCAATAGCATTGACAGCATGGTGCACCATGCTGTGCGATGGGTGATAAACTGGAGCCAGGTTGAGCTGGTAAACCTGGAGGCTCATGTGGAGCCCCATGCTGCTGGCCTGTTCAGGCAGCAGCCCCTGCAGCAGCCCAGGACCGAGGTGTGGCAGGCCATAACAGACTGGCTGGTCCAGGCAATAGGGGTGCAGTGCACCAGGGAGCAGTGCCACCACAGGTATGGAGAGCAGGTGAAGAGGGACCCGGAGCGGCTAAGGGCGCTGCAGGTGCGTGTCCGTGGGGGGCTGTGCCATGGCCAGGTAAGTGGGCACATGCTGCTTCTGTGCACAACCACCATACCATGGTGTTGGCAGGGCTGCATGCCATACCAGGGGGAGCCCTGTCATCATGTGCCCCATGGCATGTCATTGCCTACCGGGTGCGCTGTGCCACTGCCCTGCGGCCATGCCCGGCTGGGGTGCACACTTTGCTTCAGGGTGGGGGTGGTGAACTCATGCTGTGGCTGTGTTCTGATGTGTGCCTGTCTGTGTTCCTGTCATAGAGCCGGAAGATAGGAGGCATGCCAGGGTGGCAGTGGTACCTGGCGGGCTGCAGCAGGCCACTGTGGGCCCTTCAGCAGGGGGAGCTGGACCCAGAGGTGGTGGAGGAGTGGCTGCAGGACCAGCACACACAGCACCACAGTGGGAAGGTAGGCACTGTACATTCCCTCTTCACTGTGCAGGGTGGTCAGCGGGGGTGGGGGTACGGCCATGGCCTCATGTGCTCTGTGCCATATCAGCTGTGTGCAGCACATGGTGCCATGTGTGGCACCATGGGGCATCCATTGCACATGTGTGGCAGCTGTTGGTGGCTGGATGTGCGATGTGCCAGCTGCCTGCCATTGTGTAGTCGGGTTGCCCTTGGGCAGCTGTGTCCAGCACTGTGCACTGTCGTGGCATGCTGGGTTAGTGGCAGGCACTGGCCCACCCACTACAGGTGGCCAGGGAGCCACTCCAGGGTCATGTATTCCCACTGTCGGCTGTGCACAGTGGAAGGACTAGGGTGCTATGGACGTGCACTGATTATCTGTCTCTTCCTTTGCCATAGGTGCCCGGAGGAGATCTCACCTGCCTCTCTACTGTCACCTCCTGTGGCAAATAATTTTAATCATGTCCACCTCCATGGAGATTGCAGACCAGATGAGGAGGATCCTGCTGAGGGACCAGTGCAAGGGGAGGTGCCAGGCAGCAGGAGGCCATGGCCATCCATAGTGGACCCCAGAAACCCTTCTTGCTCCTGACCTCCCTTCCCCTAAATTCCCCTGTCCCACTATACAGACCCTGTCCCCTGTCCCCATCCCTCCATCTCCTACCCTGTCCCTTGTTTTGTACTGTACATAGTTGCTTAATACATATGTCCTTTGTTACCCATCTGTGTCTGTGTTTGTGTTTGCTTTGCAGCTGGCAAATGGAGCTATGCTGCAGTGGTGTGGTGGGTGGCTGTGTGGTGTGCCTGTGTCATTGTGTGGGCTGTGCATGGTGGTGCATGCCTCTTGATCAATGGCTGTGCCTTGGGGTGGCCAGGGGTTGGCTGTACAGACTGTGTGGCATAAGTGTTGGGTGCCATGTGCCAGGGTGTGGCTTGCTGTGGTCCAGGTGGGCTGGGGCATGCCATCCAGTGGGGGATGGCCAGTGGGAGCTCACTCTTGGACGTTGTTGCCGCCTGTTCCATGCATCCACTGCTCTGATGTTGGGGGGGTTGGGGGTTGGCTGCATGCCTGTGCTCCATGTGCAGTGGTCTTCTGTGGGCCAGCTGTGCATCCCTGCCAGTGTTCCCAGCCTAGATCCACCACCTCCCCGCACTGTCCCCCCCTTCCCCTGTGCCTTGCTCCCTGCTGTGCCTGTAGCTGATTCTTCTGTGCTCTGGTGCATCTTCCTCTTCCCCTTGTGCATCCCTGGTTGTGCTATGGCACATGTTGGGTTGCTCCCTGGTGCACCTCTTGCTGCACCATAGCACATCCCTGTGATATTTAGCCATGTTGCGCTGGCGCATGTCGCAGTGTGCAACCATTGAATATCGTAGTCACTGCGCCATTGTGCAGTTGAGTTGCACTGCACCGGGGTTGCGCCTGCCTTTGTCGCATTTCTGAATATCTGGCTCCCAGTATATATCCAAGAATGTTGAAGTGTGGGTACCCTTACATTAATTCATATTTACTATGCATTGTATTTTTCAGAATACAGTACTTGTTTAATCAGGAAAAATATGTATTGGCAACCATATTCTTGATTGCACTATTTTCATTTTAGAAGTCAATATCCAATTCATCAGGCAACGAGCCTGCATCATCTGGTCTGACTTCCAGATCTGGGATTATCCTCATCCTGTAGATAATATTAATTTAGAGGGTTGTGATTAATCAGAGTTGTATTTATAAATACATAATCCAATTACGTAAATCAATTGTAACAAGTACTATACTATCCTTTGTTTTGAAAAAAAAAAACAGGCCTCATTGACCTTTATAAATATAATGAAATAATCAATCTTCTGGCAGATCTTATGGACAGCTGAATCACTAGTAGTAATTCATTTGTAACTCGTTACATATCTTTTCATTTCAAGGTTTGATGTGACTTAAAGGTTAAAAGGTTCTTTCAACTGGTACTGCACTTATGTTTAGGAAAACCCATCCAAATTATTTAATAGAACTAATTCCATAACCACAGTAAGACATGACAGCTAGTGCATTATGGTGTGCAAATGGACCTTATCTGAGGATGGTAGAACCCGGCTTTGCATCGTGTATCCTCCAAACCTAGACAGACCATTAAAACAACATAATGCACTGCCTGCTATGCATTATGCAAGCAATAAAACACTCTTGAGGTGTGGGTTATGGCCTGATAAGAGCATGCCCAAGGTGCATTATTAGGAACCAGGCGCTTGCCTTTAGTACCTGGGAAGTGCTCTTATCAGGTCATAACCCACACCTCAGAGTGTCTTATTGCACTTATAAAATGGGCCCTTAAGTAATTATTTAAAAATAAAAAAAAGGAAATCAAAAATATAAAAATGGAGGTTTCAAATAGGTCAAATAGTGAAAAAGTCCCCCTATACAATAACTGTTTATTCAATGGCCTATGCAGCCAGTATAGTGTTATGCTTGTGCAATTGTGCTAGTTTGGTTTTGGCCATTCGCACTGTCTATTCCAGAGGAATTACCACCCTGTAGGGTTACCAAAGGCAAGGAACCCTCAAAGAGGGTTCCACCTCTAGAGGTGCCATGGGACGATTCCCGTGGCTAAAGGTACCTTAGAAAGGATCCCAAGGAAAGAAGAGCTGCCGCTGGAGGAGTGGGGAGGATGGTGGGATAAAGAAAAAAGTGCTTCAGAAGGAGGTTGAGAGGAACTGCTTATATAGCTCAGGAAGTGGGAGTGGCTGGCTGCCTGTCCATTGAACTCCAGGCTAAGCCTTCCAATTCAATGGCCTATGCAGCCAGTATAGTGTTATGCTTGTGCAACTGTGTTAGTTTGGTTTTGGCCATTCACACTCTCTATTCCAGAGGAATTAGCCTCTGTAGGGGTACCAAAGGCAGGGAGCCCTCGAAGAGAATTCCATCCCAGAGGTGCCATGGAACAATTCACGTGGCTAAAGGTACCTTAGAAAGGATCCCCAAAAAGAATGAAGTATGAAGCATATAAGCAAACAGTAACTGTGACATAGTAGTAAAGCATAGACAGTTTGATAATGTAATGAGTTGCTCAGGTTGATAAAGTGATGAAATGCCCAGATTTGCATGGCATGATTCTAATGGTTTGCATGGAGGATGAAGGGATCCTCTAAGGAGAGTGGGAATGGCAGGGACACTATCCACCTCCATCGAACAGCAGAACTTACCTAAAGAAACTAGGGGACACTACTATGCTAAGTAGCAGTTATGACCTGAGGCAACAGAAGAGAGAAACAAACCCTATGAGGAGGAAATCTCTGGGGATCCAAGGCCTAGGTCACCTTCCCTCCAGGCTTGGGATATTTTATTCAGTGATGGCTCTGCAGCTGCAATTTGAAAAACCCAATTAAAGGGAGGTGGAAAATATTCCAATTTGGAGGAAGGCTTTCACTCAATCCCTCTAGCGGGAACACCGTGGAAGGTTGCGAGAGAATTTTGCAACACGATAGGCAACCAAGGCGGGAGGAGGACAGCAATGACTGCTGAGGCACTCACCTGGCCTACTTGCCCTAAACTCAAACCAGTCGAACCAGAGGCAGTCATAGGGAGAATGCGGTGAAGGTGCCTTGCTAGGAAATTCACTAAAGCCAATGGATAACCATTATAGTGGAACACTAGAGCTAAAGGAGGCAACTTTTTCCATCCTTCACAGCTAGTCTTAAATTCTACACCAGGAGCTGCTGTCATGTAGCCAACAGCTAAAGCCAAGCCTGGTGCGAGGACATTCCCAGTTATGGGGCAGGTGAGAAGGACCCCTTCCCAAGTCGGGCACACTCAAGATGCAGACTAAATGCAGAACGAGACCATCAGCTACAGGGAACCCTGCACCAGAATGGTATGGCTGGCATGCCCCAAAAACTGATAGAGAGCTGAAAAGCTGGTGAGTAGCTGAAAGAGCACTGGTATGCTGAAACCATACTGAGCATTGAGTGTTGAGACTTTGCAAGGTCAAAAGCAGATTGAGTGCAGCAGACATCCCAGAGGCTGAAGCTGAGGGGATGCGGTAAGCTTGAGCAATGATTGTGTAAGCAAGAGTGGACCTGCACGAAGGTCAGTAAACAGAGTAGTAATAGGTGGACCTGCACATAGGCCTGCATAACATACAAGCAATGAAACAGAACTGAATAGTGGGGCAAGCTAGCCAGGCATCCAAAAAGCCAATAGAGTTGACACATACTCAGAGGATTTGTTGGTGGCGGAGACAGGATTTAGAATAATTAGCCACAAGAGGCCATGACTCTCCAAACACCTCCAAGTCCCCACTGTAGGAAAAACAAGAAAGTGATGGAAGGGCCGATACCCACATGCAGGTATTGAAACTAAGTTAAAGCATCAGCAGTAGCCTTAGCTGACCTCGGAGTATAACAGGGTGTATGAACATAGAAGCAACATCTCTATGAGTACACTGAGTTGTAATACTGCAATACACATAAAATAAAAGTGACACAATGCTCTGAAAGCAGCTATAACCAGGCAGTGCTATGAAGCTGCTGCAATGAGGTAAGTAGAATGAGTTGAGTGAGCGTGATGAGCTGCATAGTTAGGGTTCAGAGTGAGCCTGAATCAGGTGAAAATAATTGAAGGTGCAGCATGAAGCACAACTATGGGTGAGCTGAAACACACAGATAATGATTGCAGTTGCATTACAAGTAATTGAGAGTTGTGAGTAACTGAGAGCAAGTAGTAGGAGCTCTGTAGCAATATGCTAGGAGCTTAGAAACAAAGCCCCCCCCCAAAAAAAAACAAAACCAAAGACACACAAACACAGAAAACAGGGAACAAAGACAGAAAGAAGCACACACACAGCCTAAGGCAAAATACAAACCAGAAGCAGGAAAATAAACACAAAAGTCCAGTAGAGACAAACAGGAGCAGCAAGGAAGGGGTGGGAGGGCCCAGTCAGCCTGGTAGGCCCAACCAGCTCAGAGGACAGACTGACAGAGCCTTCAGCTGCAAAGGAAAAAGTGCTTCAGAAGGAGGCTGAGAGGCACTGCTTCTACAGCTCAGGAAGCAGGAGTGGCTGGCTGCTTGTCCATTGAACTCTAGGATAAGCCTTCCAATTGCCAGCAGATATCTTCCTATGACTTCCTGAGACCGAAAGTAAAAAATATCATACAGAGTATGTAAGCCCTCCCCCCCAACTAGGAGACAGTATTATACTTAATCTACCTCACATTTTGCTCGCTCGTCACTCCTGCTGTTTATCTGCTTTTTCCCCATCCTAAGTATATCTGGGATGCAGTCCTCTTCTGTGTGTCTCCCAGCGGTGTATATAGACAAAAAGTAAAAACAATAAAAAAGCAGAATCTCCTTGGGCACCTACTACTGCTTCCTGCAACACAGAATCTCCTCACGACATGGTGCTGCAATGGAGACAGTGCCTGGCATAACAGACTGCATTACATTAATGTGGAGCAAAGTCTGTCGTGAGTTAGACAAGTTAAGATGGGCTGCCCTTCCACCCTGCTTCTCAAAGAATAAAGACAAAAATAACCTTAAACAGCTATCTCCATCTGGGTGGGAAGGCATACACCCTGTAACTTGTCTAAATCACAGCAGACCTTGTCCCACTTCATGCAAACTAACCCCTTTAGATGAACACAGTGTCCATAGCAACACAGAACTATTTTTTCTGATGGAGCAATAAAATGGCATAAAAATAATACAAATGCAAAAAAAATGTATTAATTTTTTCTTTGACACCAAAAAAAACAGGGGCATATTGTATGATTGCAATATACCACTCCAGGGTGTGGGTAATGCTAGGCCTCATGACTGAATAACACACCAGGCATGGTAAATCCTAACATAACCTACACCCTATCGTGGTAAATTACGTAAATATTAACCGGTAACCTGTGATATGAGCGAATAAAAAAAAAACGACTGCATCAACAGCACTGGCAAAACTGCGATTCACAAAATCAGCTACATTAATAATAGCTAACATGCAGAAATAGCGCCACCACTTGCCATCTTTATACCAATAAAAGCGAATGCAATAGCGCCTCCGCTTGCCACATAAGAACAACAACAATAAAAGCAATAAAAGGCCCTAACAACACCAACGCATCAAAACAGCGACATCTAGAGTTTAAAAAAAAACAAGTCTCAATGACTTTATTTACTTTACTGAGTCCTCCACCGATAGTGCAATAATTGTAAAAGACACTCCTTTACCAGTACTTGCTTTCTCACATTTTGCTTATACCTGGAACTGAAAATTGTATGCCAGCCCTCGCAGGTATTCGTATCTGCTTCTATGTGAATATTCTTTCACAATAGAAACAACTCTTTTGTCCATGTTTTTGTACTTTTTTTTTCTGTAACTTGTACTGGGTAACAGGAAATACCTGGTCGTCGGAGAAAATTCCTGGTCTTCAGATAAAAATTAAACAGAGTGTGGGTTACACCTTATTAGGATCCTCCGACCCTATGAAGGACTGGATTATGTTAGGCATTCCATGCGCTTTTATTGCAGTCGTTAAAATAGGTAAGCACCATTATTTAGAGACGAGATTCTGCAGCTCGCCTTTTTGCAATCGCGATATTGTTTTTCCCAATTTTAAATTTGCGATTTTTACATGGAACCATATTAACCAGGTACTAAAATGTTCTCTAAAATAAACCACTTTAGCAAGTAACTGCACCTAATTTACATTGATTCCAATTAACTTACTATTGCAACTTAATTCACAGGAATTCAATTTAGGTACCTAATTAATTGAAAAAAACTGAATTTAGTAGAACTGATAAAATGAGCCACAGTGTACAACCATCAGAGTAAGTCAATTAGTAAAAAAAGGCACAAAGATTCAACATCACTGTCAATAGATGCTGCCAGAGATATTTGATTGGTACCTACTGCAGAATTCAACAAGAGATCTCAGATAGAAGACAGCAGCTTAGGCTTAACTTGCAGGGTAGTGGGATGCTTAAGGAGTTAAAGGGAGAGAACAACTAGCTGACTACCGTAAAAGAAGGAGTGGTTTGTGTTGGGCTGCAACAGAGGTTAAACAGTGAGCATAGGGAGCTGACGGCAGCTGAAGCTGAAATTGAGGTTAGTGAGCCATTGTAGAACCTATAGAGAAAGGACAGGGAACAGACATAAGTAGAAACAGAAGATACAGGTTGTGGGTTGCTACATAAGTTAGCAAGACAGATCTACTGTCACAAGTTTAATGTTCGGAACAGTATGTGACTGGTTGGTGCTTGGCATAATCAGTTATGATGGAGCGTGCAAACAGTCATAAGGTAGTAAAGTACTGAGCGGTAGTATAACCAAGCAGAGAGGGATGCCAGACTTGGGTTTTAAACTTGAAAACAACATAAAAATGAACACAGTCTAGATGTGAGTATGTTATGCATTAGGAGCAATTAAGGATGAGGACATTGCGGCAAATTAATACAGCACCACATGCGGTGGCTTGCTGTGTCAGTGCAGAAATTAGATCAAAACACAGCTAGGACTTGCTGAACCAGGTAGGATCAGAGAAAGGACAATGACTGAGGGAAGGTAATCTGATTAGCTGACTGGCATGCTTGGTACAGTAGAAATCATGCGATCACATGTGTCAAATTTACCTATCTAACACATAAGTAGCCCACAGTGTTCACAATTACACTTAACACCTACATCGGATGCGTTGATCTGCTATATTTGGCAACCAGCTTAGCCATATTAAACACCCAATGCTGAGAACAAAGTTCCTATTTGAAATTTGCATGTTTAGGTATTTCTTTTTTGGGTCAGGATACATTGGGACACTATATACTTTCAAATAAGCACGATATTGATAGGGTTATGCTGGGATTTACACATGTGTGGTTTAGTTACTCGCAATTCGTCCTCATGACCAGATCAAGCAAAGCATTGTTTACCCTCATCCAGAACCAAATAGTGTATTTAATTATAATTGGGACACCTATTGGGACATAGTTTCCCCCAAATAGTCATGGGATTTAAATATATTTCACAGTTTCATGGTGGGGGGTGCATAAGCTTCTGCCATGGAGGTTAAAGGTGGGATGTGCTGCCAGCAGTGTCATGCCCCTGAATGGACGGAGAGGTACGGGGTTGGGGCGGTGCCATGAGGGAATGACTGTAGGGGGTTTAACACAGTCCACCGCACCATGCCTGGTGGGGTTGGGATTCGGAATGTATAGAAGCAGAGGAGGTCAGTCAGTGCTGAAAGGGGAGGGGGGGTGTCTGCGGTCCAGGGACTGGTGCCCCATGAGTGTGCGTGGGGAAAGGATTGAGATACATGGGGATGGTAGTGTGCATGGCTGGGTGCTGAGGTCGTTGGCCATGGGCAGCAAGTGGCTATAGATGCTGTTGTCCCCTTGCTGTGGGACAGAAGTGAAGGGCATGCAGGAGGCTTGAGACAGGGTTCTCCCAGGCATAATTCACGACCACCACCAAACCCATATGGCCAACAATACATGCTGCAGTGCATCACACTTAGTGCTGGCATACCCCCCTGTGCATTGAGGTCCACGCTGGTGGGGCAGCAGGTGCGTAAGAGCTGCGTGCAACCCCCCCAGTGCATCCCGTGTGGGATACACAATGGGTGTGAAGTGTCTCCACGCCTCACATAATTGGCACAGAGGCACTATGCACCTTTGAGCATAGGGCCCAAAGTGTTCAAAATTACTTAAAAATTTGAAAAAGAGGATTTACAGATATTCCACATGATATTAGCAGTCTGCACTTACCTTGCATAATTATGTAACAATGCTGTTGCGCTCACGATTGCACACACTCTGTCGAGGGCCATCCAGATCTCACCATGCAAAACATGAAAGTGCCATTTAAGTACACCTATGCACCTCTCAGCTGTATTTCTGGTAGAAATGTGTGCAGCATTGAACATCTCCTGGGCTGCCATACGAGGGTTAAGATATGGTGTGAGAAGACATGGCTTAACCGGATATCTGCAATCACTGAGGAGGAATCCCTGGATCTTGCCTTCCTCAAAATCCTGTCCAATTCTGCTATTCATGAGAATTCTTGAGTCATGTATGCTACCAGGCAACATGGCAACAATATTTGGGATGAGTTTTTCGGCGTTGCATATAATCTGAACATTGACTGATTGGAACCCTTTTCTGTTCACATAAATACTCTCCTGCTAACAAGGAGCCTGTATCCGTATGTAGGTGCCATCAACAGCACCCACTATATTGGGAAACCCAGCTAGCTCAAAAAACTTAATTTTGTTCTATCTCAATATGTTAGGATCAGTAGGGAATTTAACAAATAAACTCAGTTTAGCTACAAGTGCTGCAGTGATTCATCATATTATTCTTGATGCAGAGGATTTATGAATCCCAATAAAATCACCGACTATATTCAGGAAGGTCCCAGTAGCAAGAAATCTTAAGGTCAGGCAAACCTATAGTAATGCTGGTATGCTGAAACTACGATGAGTCTGAAGTTCAATTTCTTCCTCTACCAAATCAAAAATTTCAATTATATTACCCCTCTGAAATCGCATACGTTCAAATAGTCCAACATTGGTATACATTTTAAGTGGATTAGATCTATCCCTGAATACCCTCTCTCTTCTCAGGGCCCTCTCATGGAAAAGGTCTCCTAATAAAATCCTTCTAGCAGCCAGCTCATAATTTTCAAAACACAGAACTGTTGCATAACTATAGCAACGTAAGACAACCTCACACTTTTAAGCCTACTGTACAGCAGGCTTAAACATAAGACTAGTAATAGGTCCTATTTAGGGCTAGACTAATTTGTTGCAACAGACTTATTTTGAATAAGCCTAAGTCCTTAAAATAAGACCAAAAAAACAGACTTAAACTCAGGTTTACATCCTTTGTGCAACCGGCTGCTGCTGGTTCCTATTATTGATTATGGAACTATACATTGGCAAGAAAAAATCCTGGACTCTGATTGGTCAGTCTTGGGCTGGAACCGTGATGTAAACCAGTACAACATTACGGGTCTAGTTTCAGCCTCACTGTGAACCTGTAGATGATTTTTTGGATGATGAGCTTTTTTTTTGCATCTCCTCTTAAGAAACAAAAATATTTTTCCACACTAATAAAAACATTCTTTAAAATTATTTTTTTACTTTATATATAACAACGAGCCATTGTATAATAGCAATAATGCCCTCCAGGGTGTGTGTCATTTGGGATAATGTCATGCCTCAGTTGTTGGACGCACTCAGCCTGTGGCCTCGTGCCCAACCACCTGAGGCGTGACGTTATCCCAGCACGACACACACCTTGTCGGGCATTATTGCTTAATTCCCATACAGTATATGGTCATGGCAATGCTGCAGAAATAAAAGAAAAGTTGAAGTTATCTATAATCGACTGGCTATGTTCATTTTATTAGCCAACAGATGGACCCGCAATTGTAATATGTACATTGAGTTAAATTGGCTTACAATAGGCAATAGACATAAAATGACTTTGATTAAAGAAGGAATTGCATGGTGACTGGAAAACCCACCTATTTATTAGACAAAATGCAAAAGATAAATCACTCACACAATCTAAGGAGTGACAGATTATTGAGGGATTATCAAATTAGGACTCCTAGAACTAGGTATGGAGAGATGACCTTCCTATACTCAGCCACAAAAGTCTGGAAAGAACATAAAATTCAGACAAAAAATATCTATGAAAGCCAAGGCAATTCAATACTGTATTGAGACAAGAATTGACAGCTTGAGGTGGCTGTTTTCATTAATTTATTGTCCCACCACTTCACATGAAATTAGACACTATGGGCTGGATATTCAAAAGGGTTGCGCCATGTACAATAGGGTTGCATCTGCGCAAGTCCGAAATTGCGCCATTCTGCGATATTCAGCAGGAGGCAGTTGCACCCCCCAAGTCATGCTGAGCAACAGTGCAATGCTAATGAAGGCATGCTCAACCGGAGGGGGAGGAACCATGCATAAACTGCACAGCCCGATATTCAGCAGGGCTGTGCAGAGTTGTGCAGGCGCAACCCCCTACCTGCGCCTGCACAACTTTGAGACAAAAAAAAAAGGATCAAGTTGAGGGCCACCCACAGGTGAGCTGCCACATTGCAGGGCGCAACACAGCAGCTGCCACCTGTGGGTGGCCTTCACTGTTCCCTGTACCCCGCCCTGCAGCCCGATCACGAGCAGATCTCTCCCCCCCGACTGGCGCGATCGCGGGCGCGCGGTAATACCCCCGACTAGCCCGATCGCGGGCATAACAGTAATGATCCCCAACTGGCCCGGTCGTGGGCATAACAGTAATGTACCCCCGACTGGCCCGATCATGGGCATAACAGTATTAACCCCCGACTGGCCCGATCGCGGGCATAACAGTAATGACCCCCGACTAGCCTGATTGCGGGCATAACAGTATTAAACCCCTTGACTGGCCCGATCGCGGCACAAGGTCAAACCCCCAAGACTAATATCCCTGGTGGTCCAGTGGACCACGAAGCCCGATCGCGGCATAAGGTCAAACCCCAAGTCCAATTTCCCTGGTGATCTAGTGGTCCCCACCCACCCACCCTCGAGCCCCACCACCCTGCTCACTCCCCGTCAGCTGGCGGGCAGCAGCACCCACCTACCTGCCGCCTGTTACCGATCGACAGTGATAGGGCTGTGCCCATTGGTTCAGAGCAAGAGCCAATGGGCCCGCAGCCCATATCGTACTAGTCAGTCCAGATTTGTGAATGAATTCATGGTATAGCATGATAAGGTATCATGTTTCACGAAACAGGATTCTAGACCATGCTAATCCCATTGTACTCAATGGGAAAGCACGACAAAGGATCCTTTTTCGCAAAATAGGATCCCATTTCATGATAATACCATTGCAGTCAATGGTAAAATATATTCCCTGGCAGTCTAGTGGTCCTTCTGCCCCTTCCCTGATGTCTGATCATTGTCCACCTACAACACATATATTTCCCTGGTAGTCTAGTGGTCCCTCACCCCTCTCCTGGTGTCTAGTGCCCATCCCTGTATTAAATATTATATTTCCCTGATGGTCTAGTGGTCCCTCTCCCTTTCCCTGATGTCTGATCACCATTCCTGTGAAAATAAATATATTTAATGGTACTGTAGTACTCCCTCCCCCATCCCCCAATATCCGATTAACCTCCCAGTACAGTGAAACATTTCCCTGGTAGTCTAGTGGTCCCTTCCCCCTCCCCAATCTCCGATCACTGTCCCTGTGAAAAAATACATATTGCCCACTACTGTTCTGCTCCATCCTCCCTCCCCTGGTGTGCGATTGCCCTCCTCATATAATGAACATATTCCGTGGTAGTCTAGTTGTCCCTTCCCTCATTCCTGATGTCCGATTGCCATCCCTGTAGAAAAAAATTCATCTTAGTCTAGTGGTCCCTCCCTGTTCCCAATCCCTGTCCCATTAAAAGCCATCCCCATCCATCGTGGTTTAGTGGACCCCACAATCCTCCACCCTATCAGGTCATGTTGCCACAAGTTGCCAACAGAATCTGTTGTAGCTTTCTTCATGCAGTCCATGTGGGAAGAAAAGAGATCATGTCTGACCTTGTTAGCTCAGTAGTGGGGGTGGGCATTAGGGTTCCCCAAGGAAGACCCATCTACTGATTTGCCAAAACTCCGGAGACCCAAACCCTAATATTTTTTCATTTTGCTCTTGGGTGGGTAAGTAGGGTAGTTAGGATTGAAAACCCTAATGCCACATTTCCCTACTTTTGTGGTGTTAATTTGAACCTTATCCTGAACATTGGAGGCAGTATAGCACTGTGGTTTATGACACTGAGCTGCAAACCTGGTGCCCTGGGTTTGAATCACACCCCCCACTTGCATATTGTGTGATCCTGGGCAAGTCACTTAACTTCTTTGTGCTCCCATGTTGCACCTGGAAACAAGTTTTTGGCTTAGTGTTCCTTTCCTGGCTAAATGATTTCCCCTTGCCCCTTAACTGGTGCATTAGCACAGTTTTTTGGTAAAGAATTTCCTTTCTTTTGAGAGAGTAGAATCATATCTTCATGTGAGAAGATGCAGATGTACAGGGCCCTTTGGGCCCTGCATCAAGGGGAGACTCCATCCACTATGGAAGTGTAGGGTGTTGTTAGGCCTGCACTTCATGCAGAAATGGATTTTATGGGGCTGTCCAGTGAACTGTGGATACACAGGGCTTTCTGAGTCCTGCACTACCATGTGGCCACAGACACAGATGCATAGAGCAAGGAATCCATCTTTCAGCCAAATCACAGGGCCCTCTGGCACCCACAGGTGCAGAAATACAGAGCTGTATGCCAAGAGAAGAGTTCTCTTCACTAAATGATACATGCGCCCATGCAGGCAACCTGCACCCACCTTATCAGGCTGGGGGCATGGTGTTGCTTGACAGTTCTGTCTGACACTCAGCCTAGGCCCATCCAGATGGGTCACTGAGCTCACCCCCAACTCAGTTCACTGGTATGGGATCATAATGCACTACCACTGGGATAAAGGCTGGTACAGTACTAGACACAATATATCTTTATAATTATTTTTTTTTAATTTTGACCCAAATGTTATAGTCATTTTATGACTCCCCATTAGAAATGCAGAAACATAGAATTCAATGGCAGATAAGGACTGCTTGGCCAACTTAGTCTGCCCATTTTTCCCTTTCTACAGTACTAATGCAGCCCCTAATCGGCCTCTTTTTCTCCCTCCCCCATTCCTTTCCACTAAGATACCCTTATGCTTATCCCATGCATTGTTGAACCCCACAACTATCATCACCTCCACCACCTCTTCATGGAAGACTGTTTAAAGCATCTACCACTCTTTCTGTGGAAAAGTATTTTCTCACATCTCCCCTGAATCTACCCCCCCTCTGACTTCATAGCATGTCCCCTTGCTCTTGAGCTCCATTTTTCTGAAAAATACTTCCCTTCTGTACCTTATTTACATTTGTGAGGTATTTGAAGATCTCTATCATATCCCCCTACCCCTCCTCTCTTCCAGTGTGTAAATATTGAAGTCCTTTAGTCTCTCTTCATAGGGCTTTTGGTGCAGCTCCTGCATCATTTTAGTTACCCTCCTCTGGACAACTTCCACTCTGCCTATACCCTTCAGGTGTGGTCTCTAGAACTGAATGCAGTACTCAAAGTGGGGTCTTACAAATTATCTATACTGAGGCATCACTGCCTCCCTCTTTCTGCTGGTGATACCCCTCCCTATGCACCCCAGCATCCCACTAGCTCTTCCAACTGCCTTGTTGCACTGCCTAACCAAACTTTAGGTCATCTGATATGATTACCTCCATATCTCTTTCCTGGCTGGTGGTCATCAATACCACTCCACCCATTTTGTACTCTGCCCCCCCCCATGGGTTTCTGTGCCCTAAATGCATTATTTTATGCTTTTTTCCATTACAACCCAGCTGCCATACCCTTAACCACACCTGGAGTTTTCTCATGCCTCTGCTCATCTTTTCCACCCCTCCTGGAGTGTCCACCCTCTTGCAGATTTTTGTGTCACCTGCAAGAAGCCAGGCCTTCCCTTCCAACTCCTCTGTAATGTCACTTATAAAGACATTACTGGTGCCTGCACTGATCCCTGAGGCACTCCACTGGTCATCCTCCCTTTCTCAGAGTGAACTCAGTTTACTACCACCCTTTGTCACCTATCCCCTAACCAATTTCATCACAAGTTTACCACTTTTGGACCAACTCCTCAGCTACCCAACTTGCTTACTAGTCTCCTATGTGGTATATACATGACATGCGGCATTTATAGAATACTATCTGAAATGTCATTTTGCATCACATGTGAGAAAACATGTCTTGTCCAGGATTTGAAAAATGGCACCTGTTGCAGTTATGAAGTTGTGTGAAAAAATGGCTGTGCTGAATATTTAGAGTCAAAGTATTGAACATTAGCGAAGTCATAAGTGAACATTTAGTGTTCACTCATAACTTTGGTCATTTTGCCATATGTTACACCAAAGTTTCTACATGGTCTTCTTGTGACCTCACCTCATGAACCTAGTAGGTGAAAATGTTCAAATCCCACCCATAATGTGATTTGGCATATCCACTGCAAAATCACCTTTCAGGATTGACTTTGGTGTAAAAATACTAATAGATGTGAAAGTAATGAATAAATGTTTAAACCCCACTGAAATACACTAAACCGGACTTACCTTATTTTCTCATATCACAGGTGTCAGTTCTAGCAGCAAGATGTATCTTTGACCGGAGAGTGATTCTACATTGTGGGAGATATTCAGTATAACAGTAACTGTATAAAATTTCATGCTAAGTCCAGACTATTCAATGTAATTACTTAACAAGAGACAAAAAAAAAGGAAAACAGGAGAGAAGTAACAATAAAACTTCTAAACCTACTAACTAATTGATGTTTCTACCACTAAAGAGCAAAACTTTTCCTGCTAATATTAAAGAATGCATTATGATGAGTGGGTACATGGGAACAGATGGGGAATTGAGAGGTTCTGGGAGATTATGCACAGGATAGGCCAGAGGAGTAGAGCCTGTTCCTAATTGTTTGCAGATTAGCACAGGGGGAGATTCCAGAAAAGGTGCCCAACATCAGTAATATTGCTTCAGGGTGAGATTGGCAAAGCTGGATAAACAGTCCTAAGTTGCCCACTACCCCAGAGCCTGGAGCCATTCTGTAACTACTTGTATGTCCTGTGACTGTCATCTACATAAAATGAGACATCTGGCAGCCACCTCAGTGATTGCGATCCATTGTTCCAAAAGGGAGGACCCAGGTATGGTTTCCAGAAAGCAGCCCAAGAGCAGGACCTCTGGGGATACTTTATAGTCGCTATCAACTAATGAACTGCATATGTTCTGGATTGGTTTCCAGAAAGAGTTGAGTGATGGAAACTCCAAAGAATGTGGAGTAGGGCTGCTTCTTGGGCATGGCATCTCAAGCAGCCATTCTGAGAGATTATGGACAGGATAGGCCAGAGGAGTAGAACTGCTACTTAATTTGTAGATTGGCACAGGAGAGATTCCAGAAATGGTGCCCAGCATTGGTAATATTGTTTCAGGGTGAGATTGGCAAAGATGGATAAATGCTCATAAGCTGCCCATTAACTCAAAACCAGGAGTCATTCTGTAACTGTTAGGGTGTCCTGTAACTACCACCTACATAAAATGAGGAATTTGTCAGCTAACCCAGTGGCTGTGATTCATTGTGCTGAAGGGAAGGATCTAGGTATGATTTCCAGAAAGCAGCCCAATAGCACAGCCTCCAGGGATAATTTATGGACTCTGTCAAATAATGAACTTCATATACTCTGGATTGGATTCCAGAAAGAGTAGAGGGACATACAACTCCAAAGAATGTGGAGCAGGGCTGCTCCTGGAGCATAGCATCTCTGGTAGGCATCTTGATCTAATAGTCCCATGGTCTTAAGCACTTTGGGCATTCAGTACCACCAGTGCATGGTTTTGTTTTGTATAAGAGTGCTCATGCCATCTTTACAGGCCTTGCGGAGCCTGTCCCAACAGTGGTCCCATTGTTTTCATGAAATCTGGGTGTTTAGCTCTTTTTGCCAGGCTATATGAGCTGGTATGGATGGGTCTGGTTGGACCTCCCACAACCTCCTGTATATCATACTTGCTCTGTCTTTCTGCAGCTTAGTGAGTTGAGGTACAGGATGTTTTATTTCTGGGGAGAGGGGCTAGTTTTATATTTGATTTTACTTTTTAATTTCTGGAGAGCATCCCTTATCTGCAGAAATCTCAAGATGTCATGTCTTATAATTGGATGGAGTAACAGTGGAAGGAGACAGATAGAGGGCTACAGTACCCAATCAGGGAGCTGAAGCACGAGCAGACTTGATAGACCAAAAGGCCTACTCTGCTGGTGTCTAGTATGTTAGTATGTTATGGAATCAGGCCTTCAAAGGAGTCTATGTGAGCTTGGTCTGAGAGGAAAAAAGGTCTTTAATCAAGTGAATGCCCTCTTTTTCCCACATGGGCCAATGAATCAGTTAGCCCCCAATTTGCATGTCAGGGTCATCCCACAGGGGGACCACATCCATAGGGCAGGTCCCCACCGAGTCATTGATTAAGCTTTATCCAATAGGTTTGGAAAAGTGATTTGGCAGATGAGAGATTCCTGTGGGGTCCCTTGTTGGAGTTTAATATGATCGCTGAAAAAATACCCTCCTCAAGACTTCTCCATAGAGGGCCTTGGGACATTTCTGGCTGGAACCACTGGACAGTTTGTGCTGATATGAAAGCTACATGATAGTCATAGAACCACAGGAAGCCCCAAATTCCTCTGGTCCAGTGACATGTAAGCTTCACCTTGCTGAACTTCAGGAGTTTCCCTTCCCATAAAAAATCTCCCATGACCATATCAGTTTTGTGAAGCATATTTGAGGGATATGGAGAAGAAGGTACAAAAACAGGTGTATGAACCTGGGGTGCTTGAAAGCCTTTATCCTCTAGTAAGAGGGGGTCTAACTTCCAGTTATAGGATTTTAGTGGAATTGTACTCCACAGTGCTTTCATTTCCAACAGGGCATGGTCAGAGATAATCTCTGGGTGAACAGTGGCTTCAGTGAGTTGTGCCAGAAACTGTGAGCTCATCAGCCAAAGGTCTATCCTGCCTGAGACTGTGGCATCCTATGTATAATCCCTAATATTAGGGTGTTGCATCCTCCATGTGTCTGATAGTTCATGCTCTTCCATCGTGGCATCTATAGATTTTTGGATTTCCATATGGGGTTCTGGTGATTTCCCATTTCTGTCTAAGAGCAGGTTAATAGTGACATTCAAATCCCTCCCTAAGTGCAATTGGGACATTAACACCATTCACTTCTGTGAGGATCTGGGTAATGGTATGAAGGAAGGCAGGGTCATCTACATTAGGTCATATATATATATATATATATATATATATATATATATATATATATATATATATATATATATATATTACAGAGAATCAAATGCCTGGTTGGGGTAGAAACATTCAGAATCATTCACCTACCATCTTTGACTGTTCATCAGGTGTCTACCCACGCCCCAATGACTAGTGAAGTAGAAGACATACCCCTCATTTTGATGTTGCAGCAACACCAGGAGTTCCCCCCAAACCAATCTTTTTTTAACTTGGAGGCTTCCACCTAGGATAGTTTACTTTCTTTAAGGAACGCTACTTGAGCCTTAAGGCATTCAATGTGAGACATTGCCTTCTTTATTTTGGCAGGGGAGTTAAGCTCTCTGACATTCCAGCTTGAAAAACTAACTGCTATATTTACATGTAGGTTATGTTTCCATGACATCTGATGCTGCCCTCCCCGACAATCTTTCCCTCTTCTCCTCCCATACAGGAAGTAAGCAAGGGAGGTACAAAGAACAACTATTAACATGGTAGAGAACTTTATCATTGCTTATTAACTCCAAAATAACAATGCAACCAACATGGTAACCTTTTCCATTCCTCACTCCCCATCCCCTAGATCCATTTGCAGAGCCTTGGTTGAGTAAAGCATAAGCTCCCAGTGCAGTCAATATTCTCTCAGTCTAAGGATGATGTCAGTTCTGACTGAGAAGTGGGGCTGAGCAGGACGCCAACTCGCAGCTGTGGTATCTAATGGCGGCAAGTTTGAATTGTAGCTGAGCTGTCTAGCATTAATATGCAGGTATAGAGCAGCTGAGCAACTAGGTACAATGAAAAATACAAAGGAAACAATTTGAAGCAGAAGCAAAACACCCTTGCAGGATTGTGAAGAAAAACCAGAAATGTCAAAAGTGGTATGCTGCATAGAGGAAATTTCCAAATGATGCTCACAGGACAAAAAGCAGGAAAAAGAACAATTGACTTCAACTGCGGCTCTTAAAATCCCCTCTACCAAAACTGAAGCACTCAGCTTGGTGTATCCACACCCCCATTCCCCTCTCCCAGATTCCCCAGTAATTAAAACAATAACTTCACCAGGTAACATTCAGTTTTACTTTGTTGAGGATGCTAAAGGGTCAGGCAGCTCCAATATACAAACACTATCAGCACAAGCAACCAACATGCCACCCAAAATAACTTTGCAAAAATGAACAGAGGATAATGAAAATAAAATGGGTGCTATTAGAAAAATTATTACCAAATCAACTGAAGATATTTCTCCTTCCACACTAGAACAGAATGACTTGTTAATAGGGGAAGAGGTTGAGAATCTGACAATAACCGCGTCTGAACACCATAGGGATTCAGCAGCAGAAAATGAATTGGTTTTAGAATCCTAGGAAATGCAGGCCGGATCAAAGCTTAAACAAACAGACTCTCAAACTCAAAATGCTGAAATCATGAAAGCAGTAACTGTACTTCAAGCAGAATTGCTTGAAGCATTGGGTGAAATTAAGCATTCTATAAAAGGGATCTCAGATTCTATGAAAGATCTAAGCAGTAAACTAGAAGGTCTTATGCTATGAACACAAGCATTGAAGGATCACATCTCTAAAATAGAAGACACAAATGGGCCATTATTAAAAACACAAACTCAGCAAGACATGCAATTACAAGCCTTAATCTAAAAGGTTGCTGAGATGGAGAACCGTTCCATAGAGGGAACTTAAGACTATGTAATGTACCGGAGGGGTTGGAGGGAGCTGGTGACCTAATACAGTTTTTTGAAGGATTTGTTACTATTGCAATGGGAAGCAATTACCCAGACCAGAAAATTGTTTTGGGCATAGCCCACGGGGTGGTGGGGGAGCAGGATATGCAAACAATAACTCAGGTTACCCTTTCACAACATATATAAAACCCCATAACTAACAGGAGTAGGAGGCAATACTTCAGAAGGCAAGAATAGATCAGGGATTGCAATTTGAAAATGTGCAATTCAATGTCTATTCAGACTTATCCCCAGAGACGATCAACAAATGTAAACTTTTTAATCTTGTTAAAAAAAGATTTATGACCATGAGATATGATTTACAAAGATATACCTGGCAAAACTAATGTTCATGGTAAAGGGGAAATTAATGACATTTGATGATGCAGAAGAGGCCTTTGACTTGGCTTATAACAGCCAAACTAATAACTCATTAATGACTCTTAAACAAACAAGGTCACACTTTTACCAACAAAACAAACATACAGATTCAACAGTAACTCTAACTCAAGAAAATGAATTCTAAAAAGAGAGAGGGAAAAACAGGAATGCAAAGGAAAAGCAGTTGGGGGGGATATAACTATAATATCTCAAAAGACTCATTCCTTTTTATTTGGTGAACAGCGGATCAAAAACTTCTCAAAGTCCATAAAAGAAACACAAGAACTTATGGACTTGGCTTATATATTAGCAAAAAAGAGAGGAAGAGGAAGAGGATGAGAGTAAGAGAAGAGGAAAAAGAAAGTTGGGGTGAAAGCATCTCTGAACATCCTAGTGCATTTCTGGTTATTTCTTCCTCTGCTACACTCTTGTTTGTGTTTTTTCTGTATCAAAACATTTATAGAAAGTAAGACTGAAATGTGAGCGATGTGCAAGTCTAAGAAAAGAAGGGGTAACACATTGTGATTGGGGATTTCTAAAACACAAGAATGTATCCTTGGTAAAAATATAGGTATTATGAGAAATGGAGAAGGGAAATGTAATAAAAAAATGTTCTCCAGGGCAGCCCAGCACACTAGATGTTTCATGTAACTGAGCTGCAAGATTAGGCATAAGAGATGACAAATGTGGTCATCTCAGTTACTATGGGGGAAGGATGAGAGAAATATTATTTATCCAGTGTGGGGCAAAATGAGGCAATGGGGGAGGGGGACGGGGTTTGTTTTTTGGGGGTTAGTAAAATGTTTCATGAAAAAGGGGAGGGGTCCAAGATTGAAAGATAAAAAAAATAGAGAAACTAATTTTTAGGAAAAGTGTTTTAGTTTGTAAGCTATCTTTTAAATAGAGAGTACAATGAGGATAGTTACATGGAATGTAAAGGGGCTTAGGAATAGAATTAAAATAAACAAAGAAATAAATTATCTGGAAAGAAAAATAAATTAGCTGTATCATGTTACAAGAGACATTTTATAGAAAAAGGATTTCCATTGGTTTCAGAAGAGATGGGGACTGGGAATATATTCTTCCAATAATCAGACCTTAAGAGTGGTGGCAGTATTTTTTCATAAACACAAACTCAAGGCAACATATACAAATGTTAAAAAAGATGCCCTTGGTAGATATATAATTACTGAAGTTTGTATAGGAAACAATAAGTTTACACTAGTCACAATTTATGGTTCAAACTATAATAAATCCAACTTTTTACAAAGAATATTTCTTCCTGCTGACATTGGGAAAAGCACCATATGTAATTAGTGGAGATTTCAATCTCAATCTTAATAAAAAGATAGATCTTCAGATGTTACAGAATCATTACAAGCTATCTATCAAAGTTATCGATAATTTTAAAGCAGATTTAAAACAGAATGATCCATGGGTAGCATATAATTCTCAAATTAAAAAATACTCTTTCTTCTCACCAACCCACCAATCATATTCATGTATTGATTGTTTCTTAATTTCAGAAACACTACAATATCAAATACAAAATATAGAGTGTCCAGGTATAATTATTTCAGATAATTCCCCTTGCACTGTAGAATTGGAAATGGTAGGAAATGAGGGGACAATTACTCATGAAAAATGTTCTTATAATATTAAAAGATCAAAGCATTAGCCAATCAATAATACAGGAAATGGAGTGGTTCTTTAAAATGAAAACATAGAAAGATACAATAATGGTAATATGGGGTATGTTCAAAGCATGGTTATGAGGAAAACTGCACATGATAAATAGTTATAAAAGAAAACAATTGACAAAACAGCTAAATCAACTAAAAAAATATATACAAATGTTGAAACAAGGAGGCAGTTTAAGGCTGTGAGCTGCGAGTCTGGTAACATCCAGCAGACCAGACCTGGGTTTGAATCCCACAGCTTCCACTTGCATATTGTGTGAACCTGAGCAAGTCACTTAACTTCCCTGTGCTCCCAGGTTGCACCTGTAAAAAAGCTTTCAGCTTAGTGTGCTACTCCTGGTTAAATAACTAAAATAAAAAAAAAAAACAAATACACAGCTCCATATTTGATAAGAATGTATATAATAATCTGATACAAAAAAAAGTGAAACTTATAATAAACTTTCTACAGATACAGTAGAGCAGAAAAGCAAATACTTCAAACCAGGGCAAATTACTACATTGTATCAGATAAACCTCTTAAGCTTATGGCCTGGTAACTAAAGAAGGAACAGGAACAAAATAATATATCAACAATTAAAGATCATCTAGGAAATAACTATAAACACTCAATAGAAATCAACAAAATATTTGTAGAATATTATACATCTTTATATACATTACAAATTATTAGAGATATTGATTGAGTGGCAACATTCTTGAACAGGTTAAACATAAATAAACTAATAGATTAGAGGAAATTAACATTAGAGAATCATATAAGACAAACAGAAATTGAATCAGCAATAGACAAACTTACTGTAGGTAAATCACCAGGACCAGATGGGATACAGACAGAATTCTATAAAAAATATAAAAACACATTGGCCCCAATCTTAACCATTCTATATAATAAAATAAATACATTGAACAATATGCCACAAACATATGAACATATGAATATGACAGCAGAAACAGACCTCCTGGTCTATCAATGTCTGCTCGAGTGTGCAGCTAGCACCCCTAAGTCGCAGCTGCCCCACCCCCTTCCATTTTGTCTGCCCTCAGCAGTTCTCAGCCTCACTCATCCGTACGCTCCCCTGTTCTCTGTCCCATGCCCGTTTAAAGCTACCCACAGTTTTGCATGATATCACCCTGATATCACCCCCTCTGGTAGGGTGTTCCACTTCAACACCACTCTCTCTGTGAAGTAATGACTCCTCATTTTCCTCCTAAATCTTCCCCCCTCTATTCTTAGCCCATGCCATCTAGTGTCCCCAACATCCTTCTATTCCATACGCAGGGCAAGGAATTACATATGTGTTCATCTTACAGGCCAATTTCTCTGCTAAATGCAGATTATAAAATGTTTGCAAAAATATTGGTGGGAAGATTGGAATGGTACTCTGGGCCTTGATAGAACAAGATCAGAATGGATTTATCAAGGCAAAAGGATAAATGAAAACATCAGAAATAGAATAAATATAATGTCAAATCATATTACAATAGATGCAATTTTATTACCAATTGATGCAGAAAAAGCATTCAATAGGACTGAGTGGAACTTAATAGCGCAAACTTTACAAAAAAATGAACTATGGCAAACAATTTATAAACTTGACCAAAATAATATATATTAATCCCAAAGCTATAATCAAAACTAATAATTTATCAGATCCTTTTAAACTGTTAAGAGGAACAAGGCAGGGATGCCCCTTGTCACCATTAGTCTTTGCCCTGGGTATGGAACTCCTTGCAATAGTGCTAAGGAATAATCAGAATAATAAAAGGTATTATTATTATTATTAACAACAAAACACACAAAATCAGTTTATATGCAGATGATGCATTACTATACATTATAGACCCTGTGAATTCCATAAAATAATTTATCAAAATATCAGAAATTTACAGCAAAGCATCCGGATACAGAATTAACTGGGAGAAAACAGCAGTGCTCAAATTACCTTCAGAATTCATATTACAATTAATTGATAATTGTCAGTGTCAACGGGGTTGAAAAATACACTACCTAGGAATTAATTTAACCAGTCAGGTGGAAAATTTATTACAAATTAATGTTGGTATAATATTGGAAGAGATAAAAGCAGACATAAAGAGATGGCAGCATCTCCCATTGACATTGATAGGAAGAACAAATGAAACATTGAAACATAGAAACATAGACTTTGATGGCAGATAAGGACCACTTGGCCCATCTAGTCTGCCCATTTCCCTACCTACAGGATAGGCCACAGATCCTAGTTAACCAACAGCCTATTTCTTCCTACCCCCCCACAAGAATTGCCTTATGTCTGTCCCATGCATTCTTGAATTCTCCCACAGTTTTAGACCCCACAACCTCCTCAGGAAGGCTGTTCCATGCATCCACTACCCTCTCTGTGAAATAATACTTCCTCACATTGCCCCTGAACCACCCTCCTTCTATCTTTAAATTGTGTCCCCTTGTTCTTGCAAGTCTCTTTTTCTGAAAGATGCTACCCTCTTGGACTTTGTTGATTCCACTGAGGTACTTAAAAGTTTCTATCATGTCCACCCTCTCCCTTCTTTCCTCAAAGGTATACATATTAAGCTCCTTTAGTCTCTCCTCATACGGCTTCTCTTGCAGACCCTGCACCATTTTAGTTGCCCTCCTCTGGACTACCTCTATCCTGTCTATGTCCTTGCGGAGATGGGGTCTCCAGAACTGGACACAGTACTCCAGATGGGGTCTCACCAACTGTCTGTACAGAGGGATAACAACTTTTTGTTTTCTGCTGCTGATGCCTCTCCCTATACATCCCAGTATATCCCCAGCCCTTCCTACTGCCTTCTCACATTGCTTGCTAACCTTAAGGTCATCTGATATGATTACCCCCAGGTCCCTTTCCATTTTTGTTGTTGTTACTACCTCCCCACCCATTGTGTATTCTTCCCTGGGTTATTGTTTCCCAGGTGCATTATTTGCACTTCTTTGCATTGAATCCTAGCTGCCATACTTCTGACCATTCCTCCAACCTTGCCAAGTCCTTTTCATCCTTTCCACACCTCCTTGTGTATCAACCCTGTTGCAGATCTTTGTGTCATCTGCAAAAGGCATACTTTTCCTTCTAGTCCCTCTGCAATGTCACTGATGAAGACATTAAAAGGACTGGATCAATACTGAACCCCACTAGTAACCCCTCTTTCTTCAAGTGGACTCCATTTACAATTACCTTCTGTGTCTGTTGTGCAGCCAATGTTTTACCCAGGCTACCACCCTGGGACCCACTCACAGGCTGCTTAATTTGACCATTAATCTTTTGTGTGGGACTGTGTCAAATGCCTTGCTAAAGTCTAGGTAGGCCATGTCCACAGCCCCTCCCTGGTCTACTACTTTGGCCACCCAGTCAAAGAAATCTATTAGATTCATCAGACATGACCTTCCCACTGTGAACCCATGCTGCCTTGGGTCCTGTGCTCCACTGGCCTCTAGGTACTCAACTATTCTTTCCTTCAGAAGTGACTCCATCACTTTCCCTACCACAGAGGTCAGACTGACAGGTCTGTAGTTTCCTGCCTCTGTCTTGGTCCCACTTTTGTGAAGTGGAATCACATCCACCTTCCTCCAGTCCTCGGGTACCACACCATCCTCCCATGATTTATTAAACCGAGTAGCCAGTGGTTTCACTAGTTCCTCCCTTAATTCTTTTAGAATTCTGGGGTGAATTCCATCAGGACCCATTGCTTTGTCCACCTTCAGTTTTAGGAGTTCTTGCAGAAACCTTTCTTCTGTGAAAGGACTGGGATCGACCCCCATCAAGAGTGCTTCTGTTAATTGGATTAGGCACTTCCCCCTCCTCTTTTGTGAATACTGAGCAGAAATATTCATTCAGTATCCCTGCTTTTTCGCTGTCCCCCTCTGCCCACCCACTGTTCATTCTATTCAGCCTCACTATCCCTCCCTTTGTCTTTCTACGCTCGTTGATGTACCTATAAAAGGTTTTATCCTCCTTTTTAACTGAGTTGGCTATCTTTTCCTCAGTTTGGGCCTTTGCTCTTCTGACTTCCCTCCCTGGTTCCTTCTGCCTTAACTGGTACAGCTCTCTGTCCTGCTCCTTCTGTGTTTCCTTATACTTCCGGAATGCTATCTTTTTCTTCCTGACTTTCACAGCCACCTCTTTTGAGAACCATAGTGGCTTTTTCATTTGATTTGTTTATTTGCCTCACACAAAGGCTTGTTGCCTCTGTGATGGCAGTTTGATAAGTCCCATTGTTTGCTCCACATCTCCTTCTAGCCTGTTTGCTAGTGCTTTTCTGAGGCACTTTCCCATCTTGCCAAAGTCAGCCCTCCTAAAGTCCAGTACCCTCACTTTTGTATGGCTTGACTCTGTAGCTGAGTTAGCGTGAACCACACTGTTTGATGGTCACTTGTCCCAGATGGCAACCCACTTCTAGATCCGAGATCCTCTCCTGCCCCCGTTTGAGAGTACAAGGTCTAAGATTGCTCCCTCACGAGGTGGGTTCCAAAACTAGCTGTCTAATGCCTGCCACCTGAAGGGCATCAAGAATGGCCCTGCTCTTGATGTGGCTGCAGCAAATGTGCTCAGTTAACATCTGGCATATTCAGGTCTCCATCAACAGTATCTCCCTTTCTCTGCCATTCTAAAATGCCTTCTATCATATCCTTGTCCATTCCTCCCCTGACATGGGGTCTGTACCAACCCCTGTGTGGATTGTGGATCCTTTCCAGTCTCAAGGTGACCCACAGTGCCTCCTCTCCTCCCTGTTTACTCTTTTGTTCAGTTGCTTTTATCCCTTCCTTTACATAGAGCTATTCCTCCCCTCTTCTCCCCTGCCTGTCTCTCCTGTAGGTTATGTGCCTGGTATGTTAACATCCCAGTCATGGTTCTCTGTGTACCATGTTTCTGTGACTGCTACGATATCAGGCATCCCTCTTCCATCAAGGCCACCAGCTCAGGAGCTTGTTGCCCAGACTACAGCATTGGTACTCATTACCCTCCATTTCCTTTTTGCCCCATCCTTGTCCTTCTTGCCTTTGTCACTTTCTCCATTTACCCCTGCCCTTCTCCCTATCGACACCTCTATGTTGGTGTTTGCCGCACTTACTATCATGATCATTTGGGGGGGCTAGGATTTCCCTGCTCCTTTCCAGTGCCTCCCCCCTTGGCTAGTTTAAAAGCTTGCCAATGAAGCATTTAAACCTATCACCTAGGTTTCTGGTTCCCCTCCCGGACAGATGCAGCCCATCATGCCAGTATAGGCTTGCATCACTCCAGGTGGACCCCCAGTCCCCAATGAAGCCAAATCCCTGAGCTCCACACCAGTTTTTCAACCACTGCTTGAATACCATGGTGCGGAACAACCTAGCCTCTCCTATGCCATAGATGGGCAGCACCTCCGAGAAGGTTACCGTGTGTGCTACTTGACTGAGGCCCCTCCCCAATTCCACAAACTCTTCCTGCACTTCTAATCCTTTCTTAGCCAGGTCATTTGTCCCTAGGTGGACAATGACATCCAACTCCGTCCCTGTGCAGCTGCTCGGCAATCCTGAGGTTCGCTCCTGTCCCTCAAGCCATGGTGCCAGGCAGGCTACCTCCCTCTCCCTTCCTCCCCAGTTCTACCTTCCTAACAATGGATTCCCCACCAGGAGTTCCTTTTCAGGGTCACCTGCCACCCTCCTGTGGGTCTCCTTTGTGGAGGTTCCCAGCATCCTCCTTGGTCTCACTGTGGATGCCTCCATAGAGGAACCACACTTTGCCAGAATGGCATAGGGTGTGGAGGTACAACTGGAGGATGCACCTCTGTTCCACCACCCTCATCCTCCCTGAGCCCACTGTGGTCCAACCGCTCCTCTTTCTTGGCAACCTCTGAGGCAATGGCAGTGGCACTGGTGGTCCCTGGATGGAAGAGGAGGTCCCACAAATCCTGGCCAACTCAGCCTGGAGATGAGCAACCTCTATCTCAGCCCAGAGAGGTGCCTACAGATGGGACAACACCACATCCTCCAGAGCGTCTCACGGAAGACTGCTGCTCCACAGCCACCTGCACCACTCCAATCATGTCTTATTTCTGGCCCCTTAACTGTTTGCAATCCTTACTCTTTCCTCTGTTTTTTCTCTCTCTCCTTACTTTCTGCCTGTGTGCCCTTTAAGCTCTTGATTGTCCTGTTCTGAGACAAGAATATCCTATATTTCTCAGTAGACCACTTACTTGCTCAGAGCAGACCTCCAGCAGCAGAGGGGCCAGAGATCTCTCTTGCCCTTCTAGGATGGTGGGTCTTTGGTGGTTCTGTGATCACTCACTTCCTGCCCTAAACAGGAAGTTCCTGTTGTCAGTCAAATCCTGTGCCTATAAAAATAGAACTAGGTTTGGGTGGGGGGCAATATAGTCCTAGCAGAGAAGTCCAGTCACACAGCAGTCCTTTCTCCCGGTGTCTTCTGCCAAGCTATTAGCAGAATCTTTCTAAGGCAGTCTTTAAATGTAGCTTCCTTCTAGCTAAGCCACTCCCCCTACCCACTAGATCTTTCTACAAGTAATTTAAACCTCACAGCAGTTAAGTCCCTTTCAATCACCTGAGATTTACACCTAGATAACTGTTCAGATACCCATTCAGTTCAGTTAACCCAGACAAACACACAATCTTTTTTGTTTTGAATGTTAGTTTTTTTTTTACCTAAATTAAAGGTCCAAGTACAAAAGTTCTTGTACTTTAGTCCCAGCAGAGAAGTCCAGTCACACAGCAGTCCTTTCTCCTGGTGTCTTCTGCCAAGCTATTAGCAGAATCTTTTTAAGGCAGTCTTTAAATGTAGCTTCCTTCTGGCTAAGCCACTCCCCCTACTTACTAGATCTTTGTACAAGTAATTTAAACCTCACATCAGGTAAGTCCTTTCAATCACCTGAGATTTACACCTAGATAACTGTTCAGATACCCATTCAGTTCAGTTAACCCAGACAAACACACACTTTTTTTTTGTTTTGAATGTTAGTTTTTTTTTACCCTAAATTAAAGGTCCAAGTACAAACATTCTTCTACTTTAGTCCCAGCAGAGAAGTCCAGTCACACAGGAGTCCTTTCTCCTGGTGTCTTCTGCCAAGCTATTAGCAGAATCTTTCTAAGGCAGTCTTTAAATGTAGCTTCCTTCTAGCTAAGCCACTCCCCCTACCCACTAGATCTTTCTACAAGTAATTTAAACCTCACAGCAGTTAAGTCCTTTCAATCACCTGAGATTTACACCTAGATAACTGTTCAGATACCCATTCAGTTCAGTTAACCCAAACACACATTTTTTGTTTTGAATGTTAGTTTTTTTACCCTAAATTAAAGGTCCAAGTACAAAAGTTCTTCTACTTTAGTCCCAGCAGAGAAGTCCAGTCACACAGCAATCCTTTCTCCTGGCGTCTTCTGCCAAGCTATTAGCAGAATCTTTCTAAGGCAGTCTTTAAATGTAGCTTCCTTCTAGCTAAGCCACTTCCCCTACTTACTAGATCTTTCTACAAGTAATTTAAACCTCACAGCAGTTAAGTCCTTTCAATCACCTGAGATTTACACCTACAAAACTGTTCAGATACCCATTCAGTTCAGTTAACCCAGACAAACACACACTTTTTTTTGTTTTGAATGTTAGTTTTTTTTACCCTAAATTAAAGGTCCAAGTACAAAAGTTCTTCTACTTTAGACCCAGCAGAGAAGTCCAGTCACACAGCAGTCCTTTCTCCTGGTGTCTTCTGCCAAGCTTTTAGCAGAATCTTTCTAAGGCAGTCTTTAAATGTAGCTTCCTTCTAGCTAAGCCACTCCCCCTACCAACTAGATCTTTCTACAAGTAATTTAAACCTCACAGCAGTTAAGTCCCTTCAATCACCTGAGATTTACACCTAGATAACTGTTCAGATACCCATTCAGTTCAGTTAACCCAGACAAACACACACTTTTTTTTGTTTTGAATGTTAGTTTTTTTTTACCCTAAATTAAAGGTCCAAGTACAAAAGTTCTTCTACTTTAGTCCCAGCAGAGAAGTCCAATCACACAGCAGTCCTTTCTCCTGGTGTCTTCTGCCAAGCTATTAGCAGAATCTTTCTAAGGCAGTCTTTAAATGTAGCTTCCTTCTAGCTAAGCCACTCCCCCTACCCACTAGATCTTTCTACAAGTAATTTAAACCTCACAGCAGTTAAGTGCTTTCAATCACCTGAGATTTACACCTAGATAACTGTTCAGATACCCATTCAGTTCAGTTAACCCAGACAAACACACACTTTTTTTTGTTTTGAATGTTAGTTTTTTTTACCCTAAATTAAAGGTCCAAGTACAAAAGTTCTTCTACTTTAGTCCCAGCAGAGAAGTCCAGTCACACAGCAGCCCTTTCTCCTGGTGTCTTCTGTCAAGCTGTGTAATAAATGTAATAATAATGAAAATTCTACCTAAACTATTACATTTGTTTCAAGCTTTGCCTATACTAAATCCAAAATCCTATTTTAACAATATTAAAAAAATGGTAGTGAACTTCATCTGGAAAAATAAGAAACCACTGGTGGCATATGACAAATTAACAATGCAAAAAGAACAAAGATGATTAGCATTGCCAGATTTCTATAAATACTATTTAGCAACTCAGGGCTGTGTAATCTGGCAGTGGTTAATGGAACAAAATCAATTTTTATTAAAAAAACTAAATTGGAAACAGACATGTATGACTATCCAAAATTATGTAATTTAGTATCCTCAGGTTATTATCAAAATAAAGAAAATAAAAAGAAAGAAAACTAGCAACACAAACAACAATACATGGCTAGCAGAAGATACACTAAACTTATGAAATTTGAAATAGAAATAACATCTTATACACCAATATATAATAATTGTGGTTTCCCACCTTCAAAAAATGAACCAGCATTTAAAATCTGGCATATATTAGGATCATTTGATTTTGGTCAATTCTTTTCAGATAATCAAGTTAAAACATTCAATCAGATACAAAATATAACATTCCACAAAATCAATTATTTCTATACCCACACATAAAAAAATTATATAATAAAACAAGTGGAGCCTTAGTGTTAAAAAATACAGATACATTAGAAACTTTCACTCAACAGAAAGAAAATAAAACATTCATAGCTTTGATATATGGCAGCAGTGACAAGACAGTGTCAAAAGATGTATTAAAACTAAACTTAAAATGGGTATAGAAATTACGGAAAGTTTGTGGGAAGAAATATTAGCCACACCCATAGCAAAACTAAAAACATGCAAATTACAACAAATCCAGGGTAATGTTCTGCATAGAAAATACTTCACTTCATCAAAATTACACAAAATTAATAATTCTATAACAGCAGGGTGCCCAAGATATGCACATACAACAGGCACATTAATACATCTAATTCATGATTGTCCATACATTACACATTTTTGCTCCAAAATAATTAACACTTTAGAGAAAATAATGACTGTACAATTACAGTTCCTCCCATTACCGACACTTTTTGCTTTAGTAGAACCAAATCAACAATTGGATATTTATACAAACAAATTCTTAACAATAGCAATGAGTCTGGCTAAAAAATGCATCCTTCTGAAATGGAAGGACCTGGTACCCCTAGCTTTTGAGACTTGGATAAACCTTATGGTAGGCATCATGAAACTAGAAAGACTGTGGTTGATTCTGGAAGGACATAGACCAACACAACTGAGTTGCACCAAGGCAGCATAGGTGTGTCAAAAGTCATGCCTAATGACATGCCCAGTGTGTACAGCATCCAGTCCCCATATGGAGACAAGGCAGGCTTGGGGGAATGTTCTGCATAAGGATATTCAGGTGGCATGTGTCCTACCAGGAATTCTCAGAGGAGCAGTAGCTGGCACGGTACTCTCTGCCTCATGGTGCCATAGATGAGCTGTGTGATGAGCTTCATGTGGATCTGCAGAGTCAAACCCATGTGGAGTGCCATTCCAGTGAAAGTGAAGGTGACAGTGGCACTTTGCTTCCTGTCTACAGGCACATTTCAGACCGCCACAGGTGACACAGTGGGCATATCACAGTCTGCCATTTTCAAATGCCTAAAGCAGTTCCTCAGTGCCCTGCTGCAGAGAATACACCAGTATATAAAATTTCCAATGGGTGGAGAGCAGCAGACTGCTGTGAGGTGGGGCTTCTAAGGCACTGCGCAGTTCCCCCGTGTGCTGATCACCGTGGACTGTACACATATGGCCATACATGCCCCATCTGCTGATGCAGATGTATACATAAATTGAAAAGGCTACCACTCTATGAATATACAGGTAGTCTACAACAGCCAGTGCTGTTTACTTGATGTGGTGGCCAAGGACCCCGGATCATGTCATGATGCGTACACCATGGGCTGCATGAGGCATTTAGCAGGAGACACATTCGGGGTGAATGGCTGCTTGGTAAGTAAAAGATCATGTAGACCAGGTACCATTGTTGGCATGTACGACAACAGTAATGTGCATGCCAGGGTAACTACCAGACCATGGAGATTGGTCAGGTGGTGGCAGGAGATGTGGAGTGGCACCATGATGTGTGTCGCAGGTGTCGGTGACAGACATGTCAAAACCACTGTACCTGGTAGCACAGTGCACCAATGTGAATGTCTGCAGCATGGTATACAGTGAGGAGGGTGGTGCCAAGGGAATACGGCCATGGGACAGGTGGGGAGATGTGTGTGTGTGTGTGTGTGTGTGTCTGTGTGTGCAAAGGAGCTTTTGAAGCACTGTTGGACTGTCACTAACAGTGGACCTATCGCACCCATGGGTGACAGTGGCTACCCACAGCTGCCATGACAGATGATGCTGGTAAGGCACCCTGTCAGTGAACCATTGAACAGGTACAATGAGTCCCATACCACCACCAGGGCCGTGACTGAGTGCATATTTGGAATACTGAAGTCATGCTTCCGCTGCCTTGATTGATCTGGATGGGCCTTACAGTACATACCAGATATGTCATGCAAGATTGTGGTGGCATGCTGCATCCTCTACAACATCGCCCTCTCACACCATGTACTGGATACTGAAGATGGACAATATTATGAGGAGGAACATGATGCAGGTGAACAGCAGGATGACCACGGTGGAGGCCACGCTGGTGGACATTGGAGAACATCGGCAGAAGACCAATGTGTGCAACTGCAACTGAATGACAGATGCTTCATGTGACAGTACCCATTGGGCAGAACAGACACACAACACAACAGGTAATGTGTGCCCAGGCATGCATCCAGTGAACATCCCACTGCCTGGGGCAGTCACCCGGTAGTGCAGTGCATAGCAATGACCTGCGTTCACCACTGTGTGACTGCCCCTCTCTGTGGCCATACAACGGCAGGCCCCATGGAAGTGATGGGTGTGACACTTGGACAGTTCGTTCTGATTGCTCTATGATTTTTGTAAAATAAAAATGTAGTGTGATTGTCTGTCATAAGAAATCCTGTGCTTCTGGGATGACCCCAGGTATCATTTCAAAGGATAGGATATGTTAAACAGCAGATCTCTGTAAGGTGATTATCTTCCCAGTTTTCTTTGAAGCCAGGAACTAAAATATCCATTTTATGATGTCTTTAGAGGAAGTCCAGTTAATTTTACCTGGTGTTACAAAGCATATTACACCTCAGTTAGATCTGACAGAGTTAGTCATAGAAAGTCCTTTGATGTCTTTGAAAAGCAGGAAAACACACTAGATTAAAGAGGAGCAGGAAATCACTCCACATCAAAGAGTCATACTGGAAATAAGTTTTTTCTTATCTTATTTAAAATACCTCCTGAGTGATAAGACATCCTGGTTGTATAATTTTTAATAAACAGAGGAGGAGCTGGGTGACATCATGGAGGAGGCAGGTTCAAAGACAGTTTTTTTAACTATGCTGTGGCTGACCTTTAGACCCATTCCTGTTTGGGCTCTCTGAAGCAACAACATCTATAAGCACTGTTAGAAGATATACATTACATAGACAAGTCTAATTGTCTGGTGGTAGGAATTTGTTTGCACTTTTTAAAACCTTGTTCTTTTAAGTGATTGTATGCTTTTGTGATATATTGTTCTGTGTTTAAATTTTACATTTTTTATCTACTTTAAAGTAAATTTCTATTTTAAAGATACTGCTTGGTGTGTCTTTGAAATTATTTCTTCGACAAGTGAAGCATATATGGTTAAAGTTGACACTGTGCATAAGCTTAATGGTAATACCAAACTGGGAAAAGGTAAGAGTTTATCTGAGGTCTTTCATAGAGTTTTTAAGGGTTCATTTTGTACACCTGGTTAGGTGGCCATAGGCGAAAGATATCTGGCATTTCCCTGAAGAGCAGAATTATCTGAGCCTGTACATTTGGGTATGCTAACAAGAGGTTCACAGTTTGAATCCCTCCCAGAACTTGAGACCAAAGGTGATTCGGACCCTGAAAACAGACAGGAGGGTTACCCTGTTTCTGTTCCTGTTCACAATACTGCTCTCAGAGGTTGGAACTGTGCTAGCAGAGGCCCTGACCTGCTGAGTGGAGTTGTGACAATGGGCACCCTGAGAAACCTGTGGATGGAGTGACCTGACAGGCATTTGCAAAGGTATGTACCTGAGGACAGACATGCATGTGTAGTAGGTACCTGATGTACGCCTGAGTGTGGTCACCTGCCACATAGCCACTGCTATGTCAGAGGTATGAGCAGGCAGCAGTATGACCCTCAGGATGTGTGGGGCACCATTGCTGGGTGGAATACGGACTTCACGTGCAGGCAGGATGGACCGTGGATAGCCCAGGTGGTGTACTGTGTGATGCATAGGAATGATGCCACACGCAATCACGACATGTCCCATGAAAGACAGCCTTTGCCCATGTTGACAACAGTGTGCAACAGTGTGCAATGTCCTTGGGTCACACATACCAGAACAATGTGGGAACGCGAGTGGGTCACACTGTCATCGCACAGTGGGCGGTACAGACACTTCATGCCTGAAATTTGCTGCAGTGAAGGGGAGATATGTGCAGCTGTGCATGTATCATGGCAATTTGGGCTGCGTTGGTGACCCACGTGTGTACTGTTATTGGTGGAACTGGAAGGGCTTGTTGTGTTCACGCCGCAGTGGCAACCATGCTAGGGCCATCAGGTGCAAATATCATGTGGCCAAGATGGTCCTGAAGGATATAACGTGTGACGTGCAGCTGAAGCCAGCATGGCCACAGGCCAACCATGTACCTGCTAGACAGCGGGACCACAGTCATCCATGTCAAACCAGTGGCACATGCCATGGCTGTGAAGTATGCCCAGGCAGTGGGCCAGTAATGCATGTCCATGGACAGGAAACACAGTGGAACACAAATGTCTGTGCAGTGTAATATGAATGGTGGTTTTGTTGGTGTGAAGCACCCAACCCTGTCCCTGTTGAGTGGGAATACCAACATGCAGTCAGCACTTGGTCCAGACAATACAATGTTGCACACCTGGGACATGAATCTTGACCCAGCTGGCACAGCACACATATATGTCATACCACACAGCACTGAGTGCTGCTCTACCCACCCTCACACACCAGTGAAGACAGTCTCCATGCATTGCCCCCCATATGTACTAACTGTACACAGGTGTAGTGCTGGGCTACTGCCATCACAATTTCCACAGTACAAGCAACAGAATAACACTCAGAGCCTGTAATACTATATGTCTCCCATGATGCAAAGACAGGCTCAGCTGACAACGTGCCAGATGTGGGTAACAGGAATGACATGACAGAAAGGGCAGATAGGTTCTGTGTTTGGTTCCATGGAACAGGGCCAGCACTGCAGAGCCAAGATGTCACCCCCCCCAAATGGGCTCAGTATTAGGAACACCAACATGGATATCACAGTCATGTACTGTGTGTATACTTGTGTCATTGGGGCTGTCAGAATTGGCATCAGTTGGGGTCTGAGTGTCAGGTCTCACCCCCAGGTTATTAATGGGAGGGGGGGACAGAATCTAGATGTGACAGGGCCCAGTAGGCAGCATATCCAAACATGTAGCAGTGTATTCAGGAGGGTAGAGGCACATTTAGTCATGTAGTGCCATGAGCCATGACCATGAGACCAGCAATGGTGATGCTGTGCCAGTGCGGATCCGCTGTGGATGGGAAGCTGCACTGCTGCAAAGGAACCTATGCTGGACATGTTGTACATATGCTAATGTTTATCCCACATGTAGTGGTGGGTGGCTAGTGCCCCAAGGATACGTATTGCAGGGGTGCATTCACCATTGTGGTACAGTCCTGAGCGTGCAGCATCATACCTCGGATGTGCCCCACATTACGAAGGACATCCCCCCATTGCAACCTGCAGAATTGCCCTTCCCCTCAAGCGTGTTCCTCATGGAAAAGGTAGTGCACGCATAGGGACTGCGCTGTACATGCAGACTGTACAGCAGTATGTTGTAATAGTAACAGATGTGCCATCTAATGGCAACTGTGCCCTACATGAGCTGATGGTTCCCACAGTAGTCTGAGTACGTACAGGCATGTGTGGGGCTGTTTCCAGCAGTATGCTAGTCAGTGTCCCTCAATGTCCATCATTATGAGTGTTCGTCACCATCATGCCACTGACAAAAGGTTGTGAGGTATGCACAGCAGTCCGTCAGACATTTCAAAATGAAACCAGCCTGTGTCACACATGCGTGAGGCATGTGCCGAGTTTTGAGCTGTAAATGCAAACCATGGCGTATAGTGCTGCATAGTGTGTCAATGTCTGCCGAGCATGCTGCAAGTTGAGGAATGCATGATGCACACTCAGAACAAGGCAGTACAGCTTCCAACAGCAGCGACATGTGTGGTGCATGGGACAGCAACCTGTGGAGTGTGACGGCAGTGTCATCAAAACAAACACCAGCTATGTGTCACCCACACCAGGGTCCCCAACAGGCATTCATAGTGAGTGAGCAAGGGAATATGAATGGCAGAACTGCCAGACGTGGGAGACAAGCCCCTAACTTCATTGAGGAGGAGACGGCCTTCATGGTGAGCTCTATGGCTCATTAGGCCAGGGTCATCATGCCCCCTGGTCACAGACACTACACCCAAGAGGTAAGGGATCATGTGTGGGGCATAATTGCGGAGAGGCTAAGGCAGGTGTCTGGAATGCACCATACACCACGTCAGCTAAAACAGCACTTAAATGATCTCTCAGTAAGGGAACCTGAAACCCTGCAGAGACTACAGAAAATCGCCAGGGAAGCCAACATCAGCATGCAAGGTGGACACAGATTTGCCAACGGTAGGGTAGCTGCCCAACATAACATAGTCACTTCAGACACATTCACAGATATCCAGCAGACACATGTACTAACTCATACTTCTCTGTTTTGTATCCACGCAGAAACACTACAGTGCCAGGGCAGCCAGGAGTCCAGGGGCAGCACACAGACCAGTGGAACAGGCCGCAGTGGTGATGCAGGAGGCAGTGCAGGTAAGTGTGTGGAACGTGGGGGGGGACTTGTCTGGTGTGGCAGAGCCATGGGCACAGTCCTGTGGACATCATGCAGGACACCATTGCGCACACCCATATGAACATCCCCACCCACCTGAGGTGGGCACATGCATATTGGACATGTGCCCCTAGGTGGCACACACCAGTGCCTGCACACATGAGGTTCACACAAGCCCCAAAAGAGTGCACAGACCAACACCACATGGGTCTACAGGACACATGCATGGTGTCCGATTTGTAGCACATGTGTACCACATGCCTGTGGTGGTCACCTACCACATACCAGTGCAACACAATTACAGCAACAGGGGCACACAATGCATGGGACAGAGGACACAGAGCAAGGCTGTTTGGAGATGCAGCAAATGTGTCAGTCAGTGTCATGCCACTGCACAAACTAGACAGGGCACCGAGACACAGAACACACCCATGATGCTGTCTGGAGCTGGTGGCATGTGCACATGTCAAGATGTATGGCCACCATCAATGGGATGCAGTAGGTGGCCTTTGTCACACTGCAGATGGATGCTGTGACCCCCGTGGTGCCATACAGGGGCCATGCACTGTATGTGGTGTGTCATGGTGCACTGTCTGGCATTGGAGCACCACAACTATGCAGATGATGGACCAATGTAGAGCAATTCACAGCACACCATATAGGCCACACTGTGTGCCCAGGTCTGTCACGTGCCCCCTCACATCTATACCATGATAGTAGAATGGTACACATGACTGTGATAATATGGTATGGTGAACGACCCCCAGTATACTGTAGAGTGCCATATAGTGGGCTGCACTGTGTACCCTTAGAACCCCTGAGGGAAAGGTTGTGTGGACCCACAAACAGGATACAGTACAAGGGCGGACCAGTCATGTTGCAACAGGGGATGCGGGGCCACAGATGGGGGGGACACAATATGGTGTAAGGCCACATGAGGGAGGAATGTGCAACACATGGTACACACACCATGGGACCTAACAGTACATGCATCTCCCACATGGCTTGCATGCTACATGTTCCCTGTTGCACAGGTCAGTGTATGACACTATCCAGGGCACAGGGTGGCAGCATACACTCTGCTCTGGGCCATGTGTTTGGGTCACATATTCGGAACCAGGCCTTAGTTACAGCACTGGGGATGGGGGCACCTGTTGGCAGTGTACACTATACAAGACTGCAGTATGGCATGTTGTGCATGTTGCACCCTGGCACTGTCCACAACACAGTCATGTGTGGTGCTGTATGTGTACACATGGTGTAAGGAGGCAATGCATGTACAGAGAGCAGCCCACAGAGTGTTGCTATGTGAGGCACCACATGGCCTGTTTGAAGCCCCTAGAGGTGTGCAGTATGCAAGGGTGTCATGTACCCCTCTTGGGATGGGCACAGTACTGGACATCATCTGGCAACAGTTGTGCATGTAGTGCACTGCCCAATGGGCATGAGGGTGAGAGGCTGTCTGGGTGGCCTGGCCACAACAGTACCCTCAGGTAGGCATCACGTGATGCAGTGCACATCTGTGTGCACCCAGAAGGCAGCTACATGCAGTACAACCCTCCGTCATGGCCGCCCACTGGCTAACAGGATTCCCAGGACCAGGGCAATATGTAGGACAATGCAGAAACAGTGTGCATCTCACAGCACACAGGTAATGTCCATGGGGAGGACAATAGTGCCCAGGCACAGATGGAGGATGCCACAGCAGGTGACATGTACAGCAGCCAGGTAGTCCAAATGGGTACTGGTGAGGGAATGGATGCTGTGGACAATGGTTCCCTGGACATGGAGGGTGCACATCAGGGTGATGCTGCAGCTGTGATGCAGGACGGTTGCCAGGAGGGGAGTGGTGGGCATGCTGTGGCACATGACCATGACTGTGTGGATGCCCTGAGCCAAATACTGGAGGAGGGCCTTGTGGATATAGCCACTGCAGTGGCTGATGTGGCCCATACCCTTGGCAGCATCCAGGACAACATCCTGCACATGCTGGATGCTGTTTGTGCCTTGAAGCAGGGAGCAGACACCTGTGCCACTGGTGTTGCAGGTGATTGTGCCTTGTGTTAACTATGCTGGGTTTTGGCATGGGTTCCCCATCCCCATTTTTTCTCCCTTGTTGTGTTACGGGTCCAAGGGTTCAGCCCTGATGCCACCTGTTGTGGCCATCCTCCCCACCTTGTTGTGTTGAACTGCATGCCAATATGCTAACTGTACTGTGTTGTATGTAGACCACGCGCTGCACACTGCATTCAGGATTTGGTGGCCTGTTGTTGTGTCCCTGGGTGGGTGTCAGGGCCTATGTAAGGTAGGCATACTACATTCCTGTCATGGTGGCATTAGGTCTGCATGGTGCATGTCATGTAGTGCCATGTGTATGCCAGGTCAGTGTGCCCAGATGGATAGGTGATTGTCAACATGCCCTGTGATGCAGGAGGTTGCCCATTGCACAACACAATAGGGTCTGTAAATGTGGCTGGAGGCTGACATGGGCAGGGGGTGCTGTGTCCACAAGCAGCAGGAATACATGTCTCTTTGTCATCTGGTGGGTGGCTGGGCTCTGTATTCTGCACATGTCCTGGGATTATGTCCTGATGGTGTTACCCACATCATCGGCCATGTTTGTATACCATCCATGATGGGGTGTGTATCACGGACTGTTCATGCACATCCCGTGTGTTGGGACTGTCCACACCACCTACACCCACACCTGACACCCATGATTCCAATCCCCCACTCACGCCATGGCATGCACCTTATATTGTCCTGTCGTGTACCCATGTGAACTTGGAGATGCCTGTGGGCATCCTGTATGCATTGACATGGTCCTGTGTTACCAGTTTCTCCTGTTGTATGCTGTCAGTCTGGCACATGCCTCACACTATCACTTTGCTGTCTGATGCACTGGGCACTGCCTCACTAACACCTCAGTGTGTGGGACACCCCCATGTACCACACTATCACAGGTCCTTGTCATGCCACTGTGTGTGCCTCTTGTATTCCTGTGGTCACTGGGCCAAGGAGGAGGACGCCAACAGAATCTGTTGACCACCCCCCCCAACAACCTGGGTATGCTGTCTGGACTATGTTTGCATCTTGTCATAGTGCCCTTGGATACTCTGTTGGCCTGTGGTCTGGCTGCATAGCAGGGGCTCTGTACCATGTTCCTGGGTCCACTCCATGTGTGGTAGGCTCACAGCCATGGTCCTGACAGCATTTGCACAATGCCAGTAGTACACCGGTGTGAGCCACTATAGCAGTATGTAACCAGCCGATGGGGCACGTTGCTCTTCACTGTTTGACACAGGATGCCACATGCACATGTGCTGCTTTGCCCATGGCTGTGACATGAACAGCACTGACTAGCTGAGTGTGGTCTGCATACATGCAGCAAATTGCATGCATCAGCTGAGAACCACCTCAGGGATCCGAGGGAGTGCCATACCTATGTTCTTTGTGCATCCTTCCAGTTTACAACCAAACCACTGTTGGTGCCATGTCCACACATACCCATCACTGTCCACAGTCCATAAGTGGCATTCACCTGTACCCAGCACCACCCCCTCTCCCAGATATGTCCCTAATGTGAGAAAGGCCTATGGGTGTGCTTAAGCATGACAGTTTATTGATGACACATCACGTGCTCAGAAGGTGTCATTGTACAATACTCCACATAAAATAAACCACAATACCCCCACCGTCATTGTCGGTAACAACCACAGTTTACCCACATGAACATGTGCACACATTATGCTTCCAACCCACAAATCGGGGCTCTCACACAGCAACATGTAATTTCTGTCTGCCCTTCCCTTGTGTCCCACCTGCAGGGCTGTTGCCAACATTGGCCTGCACCACCACAGACTGCCATGCTGCTGTCCTGTCAGAGTGATGGGGCACTGCCACTGGTGTGGTTTGGATTTGCTGACTGTGTCCTTGTGCAATGGGCCATGGCTGGGCATTTGCCCCTGTCACCGCAGTGGGCCACCTACAGTGCGGGGGGGAGCCACTGTCATCTTCCCATCCTCTGTCACCCCCAACATGGCAGTTGCAGTGTCATCCTGTGGGGCATGCATGTTCTGGGGTTGCACTGCAGCACTGGTGCTATTGACTGGCACATCAGGTGGCAACTGTGAGCCTGCAGCCTGTCCAGTGCTGGTGGCCCATGACTGCTGCATAGGGGGTGGAAACATGGGGGCTGCACTGCTGTCTGCAGTGCAGTACAGCAGTTGGTTATGCTGTAGTGGTGGAACATTGTTTGGCACCGGCCACCCATTCGGCCATCTGGTTGAGGGCCCTTCTAGGAGATCCCCTGGGTCACAGTACTGTGTATGGGCTGTATTGGATCCCTGAGGGACCTGAATCACAAATATAATTCCAGTGCTATGTGATGGTCCTGGTTCAGTGGGCATGGGCACAGGGCCTGTGTGTCCCATTGGCCACCCTGTTGGTATGCTTACGTTGCCGCCTCGGAGTGGCACAAGACAATGGGTGCTATGCAGGGTCTGTTGTGATCTGTCTGTCCCAGTACTGTTGGCCACTTCTCTTTCCCTGGGCTGCTGACACACCTGCCCCCCATCACCCCCTGGTTCAGTGTCTTGTCTGGATACGACACTGCCTATCCAACAGCTTGCAGTGGTTTGCCTTCCACCCTGGCCCTGGACACCATGAACAGCTGTATCCCCTGTGTTGCAGGTGCCACCAAGGCATCTTGCACAATGTGCACTGTATCTGTGGTGCTGTGTTGTTATAACAGTCCACCACCTACACCCCTGTCCATGGTGGCCCCCACACCGACTGCACCTTCCACCATACATAGCAGTACCCTATGCATAGGGGGCCACAGTGACAGTTGTGGGGGCACTCTCCACGCATATGGTCCCTGGTCCAACATTGCCCCACATTCCCACCAGGACACTTTCTATTCCCTCATGTCCCCTCATGTCCCAATTATCTGTTGTAGATTGCAGCATGTTGGTAATGCGCTGCAGTATCACAGCCTGCCGCTCTTCCATGGTTGCAATGGCCTCCATTGCCACTGTGCTGTGCCCAGCATGTGTAGTCAGGTGCTGCACTGCCTGTTCTATGGCCTCAGACACCCTAGCCAGTTCACCCTTCACCCATGTGGGGTGGTGCACAGCATCATGGTGGATGGCCTGTATGGTCATCCGTATGGCACGCACTTCACGGCTGACCTCTACTGCAGACTCGAGCATCTGATGGCATAGGCGATCAACATGTCCAGCTCCATGGTGTGTTCCACACCCTGATGGTCATCCACTTCCCCACCACTCTCATCCTGCATGGATGCATCTGGGGAGAGGTCCTGGGCCACATTGTTCTGGACAGTGCCCACATCACTATAGACAGTGTTGTCCTGTTCCAGGCCTTCATCTGCAGGTGCCAGGTCACTCTGTTCACATTGACCCTGTTGCTGTGAGTCATTGTGATCCTCTTCATACTCCTCTTCTTCACCACTGTCATAGGTTTCACTGTGTGCAGTGGTTGATTCCTCTACTGACTGGCTGCTGCTGTCACCAATGCCATCACTGTCCGAGGAATCTTCCATGTCCACTCTATGGGCCCCTTTGGCCCCTGTGGCTGTGCCCTGCTGCTGCCTGTACCTGAAATGGAAATGGCACACCGTTACATGTGTACATGCAGCTCAATGTGTCCTCCACATGCAGAGCTGGACTGGTGGCTGTTGCAGCATTGCTGCTCTGCCATCCCGTCCACCATTCTCAACCTACCACTACAGGGCATCTCCTCTGAGCGATGTGCTATGTCTAACACCCCATGACCCATGGCCACACATGGACTGCGTATTCTGTCCCACAGTGTGTGGCTCTATGAAACCCTGGGGGGGCATGCCACCCATGTGCACCCCCAGTGTGTCTGTGAGTGTCCTTGCTTCCATGTACTGTTGTTCCACCCTCACCACACCACCCCTGCTTGTGGTGCATTATCCTGCTGGTGCCCCACCCATTGGACACTTCCACCTGGTGGGTGGGGTAGCCCAACATGTTGACCCAGACAACACCATTGCCAGCTTTCATGGGATACACTTCACACCTGCAGAACACAGTGCCCCTTTAGTGCACCATGCTGGGGCCTGGTGCTCAGAGACTCCTACATAACCCCCCATCACCCACGCGCATGGCAGTATCACACAGCACACTCAACATCCACAAGCTGTGGTACATATGTTGGCATGACAGTGTGGCCACCACGCTTACACTTCCATCTGCATGCCATCAGACGGCATGTCTGCCTATACCCGTTCATGCCTCCTGACCTCCTCATTGTGGCCCACCTACTCGGACAACCCCTGACATGTTTGCTGCCTGCAGTGTGGGTCGTGTTGGCGCCAACTGGTAACACATGGTTCACCCATGTGACATGGCATGACATGTGGCACGGGCTCTGCACCACCTCTGTGCACCTCATGACCCCCACACACCTTACCATAGGCATCATATGCATACACTATTCATTGGGGCGTCTCTGTGACAACACCAGGCCACGTGGGGTGGGGGGCCAGTGGCACCCATTCCACACACGTCACAGACCACTGCATCTCCCCTGCACATCACTGCTATCTGCACTGCATGTATCCCCAGTGCTGGGGGACTATACAGTCCCATGATACTCTCCACTGGTACACCTGTGGCATGCCAGCATAGGGGTGGGTGGCAACACATGGTACACATCCCCTTGTTGCCCATGGCACAGTCAGGTGCCAGTCCTGCACCATCCAGGGTGGGCCAGCCCTGCATTTTATCACACATGTATCCTGTACCCAGGCACAGCACAGTCTAGTTGTCACCCTTGTGCTTCCCTGTCCACACACCTCAGACACAACACTGTTCCCCCTCATCCCCATGTGGGACACGTGGGACAACTGCAGTCCACATATTGGTGACTGCCAGGGTTCACATTGACATGCCCTCACAAATATCCATCATGGCCATGGCGTGGCCACAGGCATGTATGCAGATTTTTGTTTACAGCCTGTGGGAGGTGCGCCCTTATATGTCACTCCTGCTGTTTGTCCCACACTCCACTGGATCACTGCTGCCCTCCTGGGCTGGCCCATCATGTTTCCTTGTGCCCCCCTCGGCGGGTCCTCCTGTCACCTCTGCCTCACTGCCACTTGCAACGGCACAATGCCGCTAAGGTTGACTGACTTACAGTGCTACTCTGGCTTGGTTTTGCAGCTCTGCTGGCCACAACAGTCATTTCAACTGCTGGTGAAAATTGGGGGGGATGTATGTTCACAGGATGTACTACCATCCTCTGATGGCATCTTCGATCCTGTTTGGTTGTGGGGGGCTACTGCCTTGTTATCAGCCCCTGCTTCAGCCCACTCACACTACAGCTACTTGTACTGCATGGCGTGGCAGATGTGGTGGCATGGTGCCATGCTTACCTGCTGGATTACTGAGTCTGAGGACATCAAGGTTGCTCTCGCCCTCCACACTCCTGCTACTTATTTGGCTGGTGACATGCTCTTCCTGGCTACTCAGGGTGACATCCTCACCAGGTCCTCCTCCTGTGGCCTGTGTGCTTCTTCTTATTTGTGCAAGCTTCTCCTTGCACCTGCATTCGAGGTCATGATAACGTTTTTGGAGTTCTCAGACTGACCTCCTCACAGGGCCCACTGCATTGACATATTTGGCTATTTTTTTATTAATTTTTTTTATTTTAGTCTTTGGTAACTTGGTAAGGCTCACTAGGCACAAGTGCCTGTTTTCAGGGGTGACCTATGAGCACTGGGTGGTTAAGTGACTTGCTCAGAGTCACACAGTATGCAAGTGGAGGTTGTGGGAATCAAACCAAGGTCTGGTTTGCTGGATGTACCAAGCTCATTCGCAGCTCGTTACTCTGACCTCTAGGCTATACTGTCAGCCCCCCCACCTTACCTGGCATGTTTGTTGCCTGCAGTGTGTTTCTTTTTTTTTTTGGGGGGGGGGCAGAGTGAAAGTTAGGCTTTCACATCAACTGAGTACATTAATTCAGTTTTTTAGGCCTATTTTTTCATCATCATTACCCCCTACCTGCCTATGAGTCCAAGATTCTAAATAATCTATACTATTCTGTATCTTCAGTCAGTTCCAGTTGTTGCTCAACAGCATTCAGCAGTTCTTTTGTCCCCTCTGTGGAGAAGTTCTTTTTACGGGGGCCCTTGGCTGCTACTTCACTCCCTGTGGCTGCTTTCTGTGACATGTTGTCCATCTGTGTCACTTGGATGTGCCAGACACAGGATTCGTGCTGCCTTTTATGGTGCAATCACTACAGGTGCAGCGATTACGCATTCTTGGATGCAAATAGTGGTTTTCTGGAATACCGCTGTTTGCATCCAGCGAAACTGTGTCTGGTGCATCTGCTGCCATTGGCACAGAATACATCTGGTGCAGATCCCTTCCAGAATTGGCCCCTCTGTGTTACTTCAAAGCAGAAGGTGAGGTTTCTTTTGAAAGAATGTGGGCCCCCTTTCATAAGTTAATCCAACAAGGTACTTGTTAATAAAGAAAAACAATATGGAACTTTGGCCCAACAATTAGATTTCAGGTACTGATCAATTAAGTTAAGGGAAGCTGGAGATAAATATAAATACAGAGTAGTATAGATTATTTAGAATCTTGGACCCATAGGCAGGTAGGGGGGTTATGATGCTAAAAAAAAGCCTAAAGGACTGAATTAACGTACTCAGTTGATGTGAAAGCCTAACTCCCCCCTGTTGGCTATCATTCCCTCACCCTCCATGGATAATTAATTGCCCGTGTGTGCAAATGAGAGGTATACAAAAACTTGCCCCTGCATTGTTCCGTGTGCAGGGATGTAGGGAATCCTGTCACCTGTGTGGGGTCAAAAAAACGCAGAGGGAGATTCATGACATTCCATAGTGATATTCACCCTCAACCATTTTTATACCGAGTAAGCTGGCTGATGATAAATATTACAAGTTGGCTCTTCTCCCCCCCACATCCAGCAGTAAAATGTCGAAAGCATACCAGAGGGAACATGGCAGCCATTACTTCACCTTGCCACAGCAGATGGAGGATCAAGGAAATGTATGCCAGTTGGAATGGGGTGTATAGCTTGATATTTTTGGTGAGCCAGTACAACAGACTGTGCAAAATGGAAGGTTGGGGAGTACAACAGGCACTATAAAAGACATCCTGGGTCTATTTAAAAAGAGACATGGCTGTTAGTGAATGTGGGAATATTTAGAGGAGTCAGACTTGTATTGCCCTTTCACGAATCAATGGGCCTTAATTGTCATGGAATCCTGATAGGATATGCTCATGGAGACTGAAAAAAAAGAACTGGGCTGCTTATGTTACCCAATAATGTTGCAGGGGTAGGTCCTATAAAGAGTGCCACATAAGGGTAGTGTATGCGATTCTAAGAAGAGTTCAGGTTTTTGTAAATTGGAGTCACTTCAGACAGCCATCTTGTGGAGTTACTTCTTCGGCACTGTTAGGCCCACTTGTGAGGAATGGAGCAGCTGTAGCAGCCTCTGCCCAGGATCTAATTTTGGAAGGTGAGGCTGATGGAAACGTAGAGGAAACTGGCAGGCAGAGATGATTCATGAAGTCTTCCAGTGTAACCAGTGCTTCATACTTGTTGAGCCCCAGTGATAGAGGTGATGAGCTGGAGAAAGCTCTGGAGTCAGCACTGCTACTGTTGGTGTGGAGTCTCAGGGATCATTCACTTCTGTGACCTGGATGAGACCTTTTATTCCTATTTTACTGCTGGTGTTTAGGTGTGAGCAGCCACTGTTTCTCATCACTGAGAGGGATCATTTGTGGTAGGCTGCTCTGCTTCACTTGCAGCCATGGCACTGTGTGAGAGGTATCCATGCCGTAGAGGTGTCCTCATCATGAGGCCTCTGTTGTTCTGGTTGGAAGCGGCAAAGTTCCAATGTTGGCCATCTTTTTGTCAAAAAGCTTTCCACTGCCTCTGGGAAGACAAATGAGTGGACAACTTCGTTTACACTGACATAGATAGATAGATAGATAGATAGATAGATAGATAGATAGATAGATAGATAGATAGATAGATAGATAGACAGACAGACAGACAGAAAAGAGATCAGGGAGACTGCTGCTGCAACTGAAGCCAGCAGCACGACTCCAGCTGTGGCTTCACAATTCAAGAAATTCCAGCTATGCTCATACTGAGAATGTGGGTGATTGGCTCCTCTCACTAACATGGAGAGTGGCAGGGTAGCAGAGAGAGTACACGAGGCCCAGCTCATCACAGGTCCTCCATGCCATTATGAAGACCTGCCATAGATCCGAGAGGGATTGTGAGAAATAGGAGAAAATCTGTATTGTGTGCCCCTGCAATTGTAGATTGCCTTTACCTTTGGCCAAGTGCATAATAGTTTCCTTATCCTGGAAACAAAGAAACCTGGTGAGTACGGGGTATAGGCAACCTCGGGGGTTCAGCACCAGGGCGTGGTGGATGCAGTCTCTTTCAAGTGGGCCCAGCCACACATTGGGAAAGGACTACTATAAAATGTCAATTACTTGCTTTCTTTCGCACCCCTTCTGAAAGCCTACCAGTCTCAGGTGATTCTGGTGGGTCTGATTCTCCATGTCTTTGATGCAGTGCCATAGTTGCCAGACCATTCTGTTCTGGTCATGGATATAGGCCATGGCCCTGTCTGATTTGGCCTCAGTATCTGCCATACCTTGTTCCGTGACATTAACTCTGCTCGAGATGCTTATTATGAATGCATTGGTCTGTTGTGTAGTGAGCTCAAGTCTATTCATTTGTTCCAATAGCTGATGGAACATACTAACATACTAAAATGCCAGCAGAATAGGCCTAACGGTCTTTCGTGTCTGCTTGTTTGGTCAGCCCCCACCCTGGATGCTGACCTTGCTGCCCCCCTCGCCTTCTCTGGCTTCTCCCTTCCCAGTTCCAGATATTCTTGCTGCATTGGATTTTGCTTCCAGAACCCTTCCCCTGTACCTGTCCCACCCCCTCTTGAACCCCTCCACTGTCTCTGCCTCCACCAGCCCCTAGGCAGCGCATTCCATGGCTCCACCACCCTCTCAGTGAAGTAGCACCTCCTCCTTTCTCCCTGAATCTTCCCCCTCCAGCTTCCACCCATGCCCTCTAGTGGCCCCGTCCTCCTTCCTTCGAAGCACCCTGACTGTTCCTCCCCTATTTACCCTCTTCATGTACCTGAAGACCTCTATCATGTCCCCCCAGTCCCTTCTCTCTTCCAATGTGTACATATTTAGCTCTTCGAGCCTCTCCTCATAGGTCCTGTCCTCCAAACCCCAAATCATTTTGGTTGCCCTCCTCTGGTCCAGTGGGTGATTGTCCCTCTTTAAGTGTGGCCTCCAAAACTGCACGCAGTACTTAAGGTGCGGCCTCACCAAGCAGTTATACAGAGGGAGTATCACTTCCCTCCTTCTGGAGGTGATCCCCCTAGCGATGCATCCCAGCATCCTGTTGGCCTTGGCTGCTGCCCTCCTACAAGTCTCAGAGTTGTTCATCTTGACATCCACCACCACCCCCAGGTCCTTCACAGCCATCGAGACTTGTAGCATTTCCCTCCCAGGGTGTACACTTGGCCCGGGTTTCTGGCCCCTAGGTGGAGTACCTTGCATTTCCCTGCATTGAAGCTCAGCTTCCACTTTCTAGACCATCTTTACAGAGCCTCCAGGTCCCCCTGTAGGGCCACCCTCCCCTCCTCCCCATCCACCACCACCCCCAGTTTCGAGTCATCCACAAGAGACTCATCTCACTCCTGATTCCTGTCCTTATGTCAGAGGCTAGGTGTTGAACAGAAGGGCCAGGATGATCCCTGTGGGACCCCAGTAACGACCCTCCTTGGGGATGAGACTATCCGCCAACCACGACCCTCTGGGTCCGGTCCTGGAGCCAATTGCCTATCCATCTGATCATCTGGTTCCCCACCCCATTTCTCCCAGCTTATCCAATAGGCCCACGTGAGAACAGAGTCAAATGCCTTGCTGAAGTCTAGAAAGAGGACATCCACTGGTCTACCCAGGTCCAAGGCACTCGTCACCCAGTCATAGAACTCCACCAGGTTTGTCTGACATGATTTCCCGGGGACGAATCCATGCTGTCTATCATCAAGGCACCATGACTTTTCCAGGTCCCCCCCTAGCCTCTTCTTGACAATGCCCTCCATCACCTTGCCCACCACCGATGTCAGGCTGACAGGCCTGTAGTTCCCTGCCACCTCCCTTGATCCCCTTGAGGATGGGCACTATATGCGCCACCTTCCAGTCCTGGGGCACCCACCCTGTCCTCAGAGAGATGGTGAAAGCTCCGCCAGGGTTTCGCCAGGACATCCATAAAGTTCCTTCAGCACTCTGGGATGTAATTTATCTGGCCCAGTGCTTTCTCCGTCTTAAGGGAGCTGAGGGCTTCCCTCACTCTCTCTGCTGTGATTTCCACTTCCGGTACCTCTTCTCCCTGCTTAGCCCTCCCCCCTCCTGCCAGTGATGCCTCCCCCTCTCCCCAGACCCGTCGATCGGTAGGGGTCCCCCTCCTCAGTATCTCTGTCTCCTCCCATGTATGATGCAGCACCCCCATTTTCCTTGGTGAAAACTGAGGTGAAGTACTCATTTAGTATCTCAGCCTGCTCCCCCGGGTCTTGTGCCCATCTCTCCCCTGATTTAATCCTGCTAATCTGCCCCTTCAGCCTTCGTTTTTCCCCAATGTATCTAAAGAACCCTTTGTTCCCTCTCCTAATTTCCCTGGCCAGGTTCTGCTCCTTCCTTGCCTTAGCCGCCCTCACCACCCTAGTGGCCCTTCTAGCCATCAGCTAGTACTCCCCTCGATCCCTTTCACTCCTTGAGCACTTGAATTGCTTATAGGCTGCCTTCTTTCCCTGCACCACCTCCTGGACCTCCCTGGTCCACCAGCAGGGTTTTTGGGCCTACCGCATTTTCGTCTTACTCTTGCACAGGTGCTGGTAGCATCCTGCACCCCTCTCCTGATGATTTCCCACCTACTATCAGCGTCCATGTCTGACCCAATCCCATCCAAATGCTCCATAGGATCCTTCCCATTTCATAAATCCACCCCCCTGAAGTTGGTTACTTCCATCTTTGTGCAGCCTTCTACCCCTCCGAGGTCCAGGCAGAACCAGACTGTGGCATGGTCACTCCCCGGCAATGGGTCCCTTACCTCCAGGCCCCCAATCTGGTCACTGTCTGCCAGGACCACATCCAGTACCCGCGCCTCCCTGGTCGGCTCCCTCACCTGCTGAGTTAGGAACATGTCTTGAAAGACATCCAACAACCTCTGTTCCCTGGTCACAGAGGATGTCATAGTCTCCAGTCTGTTCCTGGCATGTCTAGAGTCCCACCACACACCGTTCCTCTGCCCAGACTGCAGTGTCTCCCAACATCTGCCACCAGACTGTTTTCAGCTCTTCCCCCAGGGCAGGGGGTCTATACCTCCACTCCCTATTTTCTCTCTCTTGCTCCCCCCTTGTTATCAAGGTGACCCAACGCCTCCATGGTTCCCTTCGCCTCCTCTACTCCCCGTATGCCAGTATGCAGTTTTTGACTATCATTGCTACCCCTCCTCCCCTTCCCTCCCCTGTCCTTCCTGAACATAGTGTAACCCTCCAGGTTCAGGTCCCAGTCATGTCCTGCAGTGGCCCAAGTCTCAGTGACCGCTGCCATCCACCTGCTCCTCAGTTAGCATCGCCTGGAGCTCAGGCATTTTGTGCCCCGGCTCCGGCATTTATAGGACTACCTTCACCCTTTCCCTAGTTCCATTTCCCCTGCTCGTGTTCCCATGGAGTTCTGTTTCCCCTGGTCTGCACTTTGCCAGTCGGCCTTTTCCACTAATCCTCCAGCTTCCCAGGGGGTGGAGACAGAGTCCCTCCTTTATCGGCACCCCTTGACAGCCTTTCTCATCCCATCCTCCCCTTCACAAGTTTAAACCCACTTTCACCAATGAACCCCCTTATTTTCAACTTAAGGATTCCCTCCAAATTGTGATGGAGTCTATCTCTAGATGCAGCTCCTTATCCTCCCAGGTCTCCCCCAATCCCCATCAGCCCTATACCCTCTGGCCTCCACCACTCCCTGAACCACTGGTTTAGCTCCTAATTTTCCTTTTGTGTTCCCCACTAGCCCTTGGCACGGCAGTTTCTGAAGGAAACTGTGCATCCTATGTCATGACAGACACTGGCAAGCTCTCTGAATCTTGCCTGTATCTCTAGCTCATGCTTCCTCAATGTCATTTGTACCCAGGTGGACCAGTATGTCAGGAACCCCCATCTTTGCCTTTTGCCAGCTGATATACCTGGTGTCTTGCCTGTGCAACGTTAGTCCAGGGAAGCATCTTGTTCTAACTGGCCAGGCTTCTCCTCCCTATCCCATTTGATACCCTTGATCATAGATCCCCAACAGACACTCTGCCGCTCCTTTTCCTCCATTCCCCCCTTCCATGTCCCTCATCCTTTCTACTGGCCCCTCCACCCAGCGGCTCCTTGTTCCTCCCCTATCTGGGTGCCATGCCACCCCCTCCTTATTTACCATGGCCACCCCCCCTCCAATCCTATGCCTCTCCTCCTCCTGAGTATCCTTCTGTACCTTGCTAATTCCCCCCTCACTGCTTGCAACTGGTCCTTCTCCCCCATCTGCTAAACTAGCCTGTCTCGTCCTCCCTTCCTTCCTGTCTCCATTTAGTTCCTCCTTGCTCGTCTTGCTCCCCTGGCCTAAACCCTCAGCTCCCTTTACTGAATCCTCCTTGTACTTCTGGTCCTTCTCCTTTACCTTTCCTCCCAACTGGTCCTTCTCCTTGCACTTTCCTCCCTCTTCCCCCTTCCCCTCCTGCTCTGATTCACTACTCCCCCCATTTTCCTGCATTCCAGGTCCCCCCTGTTCTTTCTGCTATCTGGCCCCTGCCTCCTGCCCCCCATTCCCTTTCCGTTTCTAACCACCCCTGTTGTGCTTGATCACCCCCAATCTCGACCAGAAGAAGAGATTTGAAGCAGTTACTGAGTGTAAGGTCTGATCCACCTCCTCGCCTTGTTTCCTTCTGTTCAGCCCTGGCCATCTGCCTACTTCCCTGAGAATGCTGTCCTTCCGTCCCTCCTTTGTGAGGGTCCCCAGTTACCTGCCTGCTTCCTTGGTAGTGTCCTTTTGGACCCCCTCTGCCAGGGTCCCTATGTGACCCCTGAGTATTCTCCTGCACTCCTTTCTCTATGCCCCCGCCCCCAGTGCTTGGTGCAACCCCATGGGAGATCCCCAGCCCCTTTCCCCAACCATACTGCCCCCCTTCCCCCAGCTGTCTCCTAATCCCTGCAACCTCCTCCCTAAGCTGTGCCAGCTGGTAGCACACTGGGCAACCACTGAACTTCCAAGCCCAGTCCAGTATCATGGCTGCTCCACACCCTGTGCAGCCCACCACCCTCCCAAAGATGCCGGCCCTAATGACGTGTGGTTCCATCCCCTTCCAAATAGATTTCCTTGGGTGAGCCACCAGGTTCCCCCCTAGTCCAAGATACACCCTACTGCCTAATCAGGTCACCCACTAATCTTAGAGACAGTCCCACTGTACATCAGTAACCCTGTTACTAGGTGCAGTACAACACATTAAACTTATAAGGGAAATGAACAACTCCCTAAGCTCCTCTTTCCCAGCCTTTAAATCCAACCCCCAGTGGCTAGAACTATATGAGCTGCACCTGCAGCCTTTTCCTCCAATTGCAGGGCAGGTGTTCCCCTATAAATTAGCAGAATTCTGGGGAGGAGGGTCTTGGGCAGACACCTGACTCGAGAGAGAGTGTAGTAGCCCTGTGTCTCCCCTCTAAGCCAAGCAGCCAAAGAACCAGGCCCAAGCAAATCCCACCAAATAGGTTTTAAATCAGAAGAAATTGGCCTCCACCAGAGCAGCCTGTTACACAGTGAAACATCCACAAAATGAGCCCACTTACAGCCACCAAACCAGTTTTCAAACTTCCAGCAGCCTCCAAAACAATACCCTGCTTGCCCCTTAGAAGTAAGAAAGAAAAGAACTAACCTTCTACAAAGTAAAATCCACAAGAACCCTGTGAAAACAACAAGCAGCAGCTACTGTCCTGGAACACAACTGATCCTGTCCCCTTCCAGTTCTTTCTGAGAAGACAAAGCAGCTAACACCTCAAACCTGATTCAGCTCTGCCTCCAGTCAATTGGCTGAGTGAGACCTGGCCAGACCATTAACACCCTTCCCCCACTATGCACTAACCTTTGCAGCTAGTGGAGTCAGCAAAAAGGAATCAAAATTCAACTCAAAGCCCCCAAAATATGTTTGCTGCCAAAGGAAACAGGTCTCCAATTTAATAAACTTTTATATTTTTTTTTTAATTTTTAGTTGTTTAACCAGGTATAGCACTGATATACACTGGTATAGCACAACTGATCCTGTCCCCTTCCAGTTCTTTCTGAACATGCTATTTACTTCTTGTAGATGTGGATCAGTAGGTGTTCCAGTGGCTGTCACCATGGCCGGAGCCCTGAGAGGCAGAAGTATGGAGGCCTGCCAAGTGATCTCTAGCACCTTGTCAGGGTAAGCACCGATGGGGCCTCTGTTCTTGAGAAATCTAACCTGTGGGTGGGTGCAGCCTGAGAGCTTGTGTTTCTTTTTTTTTTTCAAGTTTAATAAACTTTATTGAAAGAATACCATACTAATAAGGTGAACAACAAAACAACCAACCAGGAACATTTTAAAAGAACTACATAATAACAAGAGAAGCATATAACATTATATACGAGAAGAAAAGAAGTACTGTAACCATAACAATACAATGAGAAAGAACAGAACATAAATTCCTATACTATCCACCCCACCATCCCCCTGCCCCCACCGGAGGAAGTGTACAAAGGCTATACCAGCTATTTAATATCCTCAGAGAATGGGTGCAAAGTATAACAATCCAGAACAGGGCATGGAGAAACTATAGGGGCTGCTCACAAAGATAAAAGAACAATGGTGAGTGTTTCTGTAGGTGGGCCTGCTCTGGAATATGGGGCCAGGGGCGCGGTCCAGAAGTGGCAGCCTGGATCATTGAGGGTGTGGTGGGCTGCCTACCTCTTTTCCCCTGGCCAGTGGCCACTACAGTGTTAGGGATCTCAGGGAGTGCAGCCTTTGGAGGCGGAAAGAGTTCTATGTGAGGAGTGGCTGTTTGGGACCCTGGCGGGGGCCATCCGGGTGCTCCGTGTGGCACAGCAACCAATCCACTGCTTGAAAGGAGTCCAGAAATTGGAATTGCTGCATTAGCAGAAAGTGCCTTTGGTTTCTGGAAAGGCCAGGGATGTGCAGAATTCCCTGGGGAGGTCAGACCAGGCATGTGGCATCAGCAATTAGGTCTTGGGAAGGTCTTCGGTGGTCTGTTTGAGCTAAAATGAACACCATTTTAATAAAGGCTAACAATCTCCCTGTGTTTTAAAGCAACCCCTTTGTAACAGGGCAAATAAGAAATGGGACTGGGACAGTAGAAATGTCTCATGTTGTCACAATTGCTACCTCAGTTTAAGTACTGATGAGACTAAGAGAAGAGAAAGTAAGCTAGTGCCTGTGTTAAGGAAGAGTATGAAGGGAAGGAATATGAATTAAAAGTGTGCAAGTTTGAAATACCTCTAAGTGTGGCCTGTTTCAGCCCACAATCTTGTACTGCTGTCAGGAATGTAGCCTTTTTGGCCCAAGGGAATGGCTGCAAAGCAATAAATCAATCTGTTGGATAAAGAGATTGCTGCAGAAGTGATAGTCAGGTTTATACCTGTGAAGTGCCCCCCAATGTACTTATTACCCCTCCATGGAGTGGTTTAACAATTTTCCTGTTATTAAATCAGTTCATTTTGCAAAAGTAATCCGTTTGTGGACATTGCATTTACTGTACAAAATGTGTGCTACTGTTATTGCCTTCTAACCACCTTGCCCCTGCAGTTATCCCTATCGATTTGAAGTATGTACCTGCTCCTCAGCACGTGAAGCCATCTCACAACAACAGAAGAACCAGGTAATGAGCAGATTCTGTCTTCTTGGACTGTGTTTTCTTGGTTGTGCAGTGCCCCCTCCCACCAAAATACCATTTGGATACTCCTTGACATCGGGAGTGGGGGGACTTACACAACTAAAACAGCATAGTAAGTCTCTCTTCTGTTAGAAAGTACCAAAATGCCGACTGCTGCCTGCTCACTATTTGTTCTTTTGCCCTTTGAAATGACAAAATAAAACAAATGTGAAAAGTAATGTTGAAGTACACTAATGTAAAAAAAAAAAAAACAACGTCTGCCTTGAATAAATTATCTTAATTGTGTACCTTAAATCTGGTAACCTGAACCAGAACTACTCAACTATACTGTAGACAGCACCGTCAGCATTGATCTTGTGCAACCTCTAGTGGTACAACACTGGAAACACAGGGATAAGTATGGGCTTTAGTAGTTTAGCTGTCTGGTATGGAAGGATTCACTGGATCATTTTAACTGAACAAATTACAATGGAAGCCAATAGGAAACAGTTTTGAAAATCACAAAATGTGTATAATAAGCGATTGTCCAGACTAAAAGGTTCCACTATAAGTGCAGAGAACTGTATTTATAAGGTGTGTGTGTGTGTGTGTGTGTGTGTGTGTATACACAAGAATTTTTGTCACGGTGGGATTATGGATTCACTGTTATTCAAACCTTTACACTGCCCAGTAACATTGCTACTTTGATCTATTTTGTCATAAAGACAATGCAAAGTATAGTAAGTGAACTTAGCCTATTCCTACATTTTACTAAAACTCACTGTAACACTACCAAACAGTCCAAAACAACCCTCTGCAAAACTGGTTGTCTCTATCTCCTAGTATAGTTACAAAAGACTGAAAACATATGTTTTATTGCTAGTGAGCAAAGCTTTGAATAACTTGCATAGCACTGACAGATTTAAAATGCCGGGCAACATCTTTAAAGTATAGCAGGTTTTCTTAAGAAAACTTAATTTGCATTGCTTAGAACACCATATGCCAGAGTCAGAACATTGAAAATAGAGAGCACAACTCCAATGAAATAAAATAAATGGTTGTGATTATGGAATCATTTTGCTTAAGGGAATCTGTGCTTCCTTTGTTTGGTGAAATTCTACTAAGTTGGCACAAATTACCAATTATAACACTGCATGTAACTCAAACTATGTGAACAAATTAAATGTGCCTCGAGGAATGTCTAAACTATTCATCTTCATTACAATTTATGATTCCCAGTCTAAACATAAGAGAGACTGAACCTTGGAGGAATGAATTCAGTGACTGAAAAACATTTTCTCTTTCAAAAACACAAAGTTGCTGCTAGCATGTTACTATATATGTGATACTCTTAGGGCTCTATTATCAACAAAGTGTCCATCATTTTGTGCATGCAACTAAATCATTTTAAGATCTGGGCCCTTCACAGCATTTCAGGCTTCACTTTTGAATTCTGTGGAATGTATGTTTAAATTCCTTCAATACACGGGCAATTGCCAATGAAAACTAAATAGATTCCATTTCTAGTTGGGGCTTGAAAACTCCATCCCATCTGCATGGGTACTATGTCCACAAAAAGACTGAGGTAAGCTTGTAGTGCCCGAAGTTAAGGGGTACAACAAAGAAATTGGGACCCTTTCCCCGATGTGAAACTTTTTCCTTTTCTTTCTCTTCTCTCATTAGTCTCCCCCCCCCCCTTAGTCTCATATACCCCACTCTGTCTCTTTGTGTAATTTTGTGCGTTCAGTGCTCGGAAAGGGGCCACAGGCATGAGACCCTCCCTGATGGGCTCACAGTGCCCAATCCTCTGGCCAGAAGCCAGGACCACCCCTGTCCTACAAAAGGGCCAGGGAGTGGTCAACAAGAGAGTCTGCAGTCAGGCATGGAGGGTAGAGGATACGAGGAGCACAGATGAGCTAAAGCTTACCTAAATTAAGTCCATGACTCCTCCGTTGTCACTCCCATCTTGTCAGCATCTGGCATGGATGGCAGAAGCAGGGTTGGTCGGGAGGAGTGCAGCTCCCCAAAGTGACCTGTCCTCCCCAAGCAGAGTCCCAAAAAGAAGAGGGGGTAAGGAAAGGGCCAGCGGACCAAAGGGGATCACAAAAAAATAGGTCCAGGTGGAAAACGCACTGGGACACTTTAGTTCCACCACTCAGCAGCCACAGTAGAGAAGGAAAGCCAGGTGAGAGCGCACCTCCCCAGCTGTTTCCTGGACCCTCCTCAGCAATGCAGCAGACCTAGGCCAAGGTGGTGAGTGGGCCATAGGCCCAATTTTGATTACACTCATGCCACAAGCACTAGGAGAAGTGGGGAAGGGGAGGGGAATTAAAGGGGTGGAGTGCCCAAAAAGGAAAAATTGAAGGGCCAGTGCCCTGGTAAGGACAAGCGGGGTGCAGTGGGCTTCCTGGGGGAGCTGCCAGCCTTCATGGGGAAGGGAATGTGCAGGCAGTGGGCTGAATACCCAGAGGAAAAAGCCCCAGGAGAGGCCAGAGATCACTGAGCTATTTTAGTTTTTTTTTTTGCTATGGTAAAATGTGGCTCCAGAGAAGGCAGGCTGAGCCAATAGTAGCTTGCCTCTAGTTGGATAAAGAGAGAGGGGTGCCATGATTGTAAAAGTCCCAGGGGAGGAAAGGGACAAAAGGGAAAAGGAGCAGACCCAGGGCACAGTGGGGTTAAAGCCCTTGGGGTCTGCATGGCTGTTATTTTGCACCAAGGGGCAGGGACAGAAACCAAAGGCCCTCTGCCAGCTGTTGGGAGGGAGGGGCTAGCCATGAGGGTCCAGCGTCCAGGCCCTCAAGCATAGGGCCTAGTGGATAAGGCCCCACCTAAGGCCATGGGTGGATATTAATACTGATAACTTCGGTTAGATTGGCAAAATTAGCCAGAAATGGGGAAGACCCTTAAAGGTGTAGTGCCCTGGGGGGGGGATGGTCCTATGGCCTTAATGGCCCAGCACCCAAACCAAACTGCACTGTTGCCTGCCTAGCACCCCCTAGAGATTGCATTTCCTACAAGAACTGAAATATCTGCCAGAAACTGAATTGTTTGCTTGCTACTGAACTGTGTTATCAAATTGTGCCTTGGTGTACCAGTCATCCAGCTTTGTCTTTGTTGCCCTGAGTAGCTTCACCAGAGCCTCACGCTGACTCTGGGAGGTCCCTGGCCCACCCACCATCTGCGGCAGGACTACTTCCAGTGACATCAGCCAGCTCCAAAGTTCCACCACAGGTGTTCCAGAATCAGTCCTGCAATGGTAAGTGGTACAGATCCTCTAGTGAGATATGCAGTAGTGAGTCAGCTTAGGAGCCACCCCAGCTCAAGTGTGAGGAACTCTAGTTAACGTCGTGCATGCCCCTTTCTTATTTTGCCGGCCATTTGGAAGTGTGCACTTGCCCGTGTCGCTCACTTGAAGCCACCAAAGAGTTGCATCATGAGCACTCTTCTTCTTGGGAGCTGAGGACCTACCAGTGGTCATTGCTGCTAGAGAACCACTGGCCAACCAGAAATCTTCAGCTTCTTGCCCAGATCCACAGAGGATCACCAAGTTCTTCATTGACCAGTTAGCCATGTTCCTCGTTGTGTTCTGTTCCATCGGGGTATGCCCCATTATGGCCTGTTTGTAACAAGTGCTCTTGGGGTCAATGCCCACCTGCTGATCAGCCAACGCAGAGGAAAGCTCAAGCTTGGTTTATCAGGTTTCATCATCTTGGCCAAGTGCACGTAGGACTTGTACTAAAAGGGGTTAACCCTTGTTCTTGGTTTGACCAATTATTGGTCCTAATCGTATTATTTGTTGTTTATTGTTATTGTCCTGTGGCATTGTAGAAAATCATTACCTTGTTTTTATTGTCCCTGTTAAATAAACCTCTTGCATCTTGGTCACTGAGTAAACATCCTGCTTCTCCTTCCAGATTCGTCTGTCCTGTCCTGGAATTGTTGGGGAACCTTACAGCCCCAACATTTGGCATAGTCAGCAGGATAAGAAACATCAAGGAGTCCAAAGCTTGAAGCTACCCACACCAAGATGCCTGCAAGAGAAGAAATGGGGTGGGATCCCCACCGGGTTATGCAAGAGGAACTGGTCCGTGTGGCATATCAGCTGTGGGAACTGGCAGCACTCATCGCAGAAATGAAGCAAGGGGCCCAGCCCCAGGTTGGGCAACATCCACGTCAGCCTGGGAGGCAAAGAAGAAACCAAGACTGAAGACACACACATCAATGGGTGGAGCAGGGCAGGATCATGCACACAGACAAAGAAACCGTGGTACCTGTTCAATGACCCTATAAGCAAAATAATGCCAAAAGCAGAGACATCGAGAGAGCTTGGCACCAGCTGTATAAGAACACCAAAAGAGAGATGGGGACAATCAAGTGGCACCACTAAGCTGTCATGACACCTTCAGGAGGCCCATCCAAAGGGCCAGAGGCCCAAGTGGAGGAGCCTGTATACATGGTGAGTGCTGTTACCTGTGATATGAGGCAGCCAGTCCCAGATTGGAATGCCCGAAGTGGGGCTCGCTACCAGGAGCTTATACAATGGGTTTTAACATATGCCAAGCAGAATACTGAACTGCAGAAAGAATGTAATGGCCTCAAAAAGACTCTCCGTCAGTGAGATCAATAGATTAAGAATAAGGCAGAGCAAGTCCTCCACCATAAAGAGGCAGCAGACCGGTGCACCAAAATCATCCAAGGTTACGACATGAAGACCAAAGACCTGAATTGTTCGCTGCTCATCAAGATGCAAGAAAAAGTAGAGCTCAGCAGATGCATGGTGGAGCTACAGTTATACTTGTGGAAGGAGGAGTGCACCCAGTTAAATGCTGCATGCCGCCTGAAATTGAAAGGACCCCCAGGGCTTGACACTCTGGTAGTGCTAAAAGAGCCCCCCAGCCAGCATTTGCATCCAGAGGTCCCTGAATTTGCCCCAGCCCTAAAGAACAAACCAGAAGAACCAGATCCAGTTTGGTCCACCATAACCGATATCAGCTTTCAAAGTATGCAAGTCGCAACCCCCATCCTGACATCAGTCCTAGCAGTGGAGCTGCACCACCGAAAAGAAAGAAGGTCCTCTCCTTGAGCAGAGCCTAAGTCCAAAAGTGTGTATGGACCCCAATGATGAAAAAGAGTTGGACAATGCATATGATCAAAAGACACCCTTACCCATAGGAGAGTGAGTGCTAGTGAGGTGCTAGGGTGAGGAAAAGTCATCTCCAAGGTGGGAACCTGACCCATATGTCACCAGGGGCACCCCTTTTCCTACAGTGCATACCTACCAGCTCCAAGCCAGGGATGGGACATGAAGGCTAGTACACCAAATGCATCTAAAGTCCTGCCCGGTTCCTGTCAGGACAGATGGACGAGTCAACAAGGAGATGCAGTAACCACTTCCAAAAGGCACCTCAAGGTCATCCATCCCTTTTGTTGGTTTATTGTGGCTGTAGGTTAAAAATGTTACAGTAGACCAGTTAAAACATCACGTTTTCAAGTAGACTAGGTAAATAGTTTATGGTACTAAAATTTTGTTTGTGCTTTAAAACTCAAAATGACAATTGACCCCATACATGGGGACATGTATGTTTAAGGAGGGAGGTGGATTGTAGTACCCCAAAGTTAGGGGGCACTACAAAGAAATGGGGACCCTTTCCCCAACATGAATGTTTTTCTTTTTTTTTCCTTTCTCTCGCTAGTCTCCCCCCCTTCAGTCCCACATACCCCACCCTGTCACTCTGTGTAATTTTGCACCGTTCGGCACTCAGAAGGGAGGCCATGGGCATGAGACCCTCCCCGATGGTCTTATGGTGCCCAATCCTCTGGCCAGAAGCCAAGATCTCCCCTGCCCTACAAAAGAGCAGGGGAGTGATCAACAAGAGAGTCTCCAGCTGAGCACAGAGGGTGGATGACATGAAGCGCACAGACGAACAAAGGCTTGCCTAAATTAGGTACGTGGCTCATCTGGTGTCACTTTTTTCCGGTCAGCATCTGGCATGTGTGGGAGTGGCAGCAGGGTTGGTTGGGTGGAGTGTGGCTCCCTGACAAGAGCTGCCCTCCTCAGGCAGAGTCCCAAAGAAAAGAAGGGGAAGGAAAGGGCCAGCGGACCAAAAGGGACCACAAAAAAATAGGTCCCGGTGGAAAATGCTCCTGGACACTTTAGTTCCACCGCTCAGCAGCCACAGCAGAGAAGGAAAGCTGGGTGGGAACGTGGTTCTCTGGCTGTTTCCTGGACCCTCCTCAGCAGCGCAGCAAATCCAGGCTGAGGTGGTGAGTGGGCTGTGTGCCCAATTTTGACTACACTCACGCCATGGGTATTAGGGAAAGTGGGGAAGGGAAGAGGAATTGAAGAGGTGGAGTACCCAAAAAGGAAAAATTAAAGGCCACCACCCTGGTAAGGACAGAGAGGCACAGTGGGCTTCCCTAGGAGCTGTCAGCCCTGAGGGGGAAGGGAATGTGCAGGCAGTGGGCCTATTGCCCAAAGGTAAAAGCCTCAGGAGTGGCTAGAGATCACTGAGCTATTTTAGTTTTTATTTACTTTTTTGTTATGGTCAAAAGTGGCTCCAGAGAAGGCAGGCTGTGCCAATAGTAGCTTGCCTCTAGCTGGATAAGAGAGAGGGGTGCCGACATTGTAAAAGCCACAGGGGAAGAAAGGGACAAAATGGAAAAGGAGCAGACCCGAGGCACAGTGGGGTTAAAGCCCTTGGTGTCTGCATAGGTGTCATTCTGCACCAAGGGGCAGGGACAGAAACCAAAGGCCCTCGGCCAGCTGCCAGTAGGGAGGGGCTAGCTGTAAGGGTCCAGCATCCAGGCCCTCAAGCATAAGGACTAGTGGATGAGGCCCCACCTAAGGGCAGGGGTGGATATTAATACTGATAATGTGGGCTAGATCTGCAAAATTAGCCAGAAAAGGGGAAGACCCTTAAAGATAGAAACATAGAAGCATAGAAACATAGAAGTTGACAGCAGGTAAGGACCGAAAGGCCCATCCTGTCTGCCCATTTCCTTTTCTACCTTATGAATGTGCCATAGGCCTTTGCTCTGTCAATGGCCTATCTATTCATACTCATATGTATTGCTACCTTATGCTTCTCCCATGCCTGTTTGAAGCCCTGCACTGTATTCATATCCACCACTTCCTGAGGTAGGCCATTGCATGCATGCATCCACCACCCTTTCAGTGAAAAAGAACTTCCTTACATTACCCCTTGATCAGCCTCCCTCTAATCTCATGCTGTGTCCTCTTGTCCTGCTATTTTTTTTATATTGAAACATGTTAGACTCACCTTGTTAATGCCCTTAAGGTGTTTGACTGTTTCAATCATATCACCTCTCTCCCTCCTTTGCTCTAGGGTATACATACTGAGTTCAGTTATTCTGTCCTCATATGTTTTTGATGCAGTCCCTGCACCATTTTGGTTACCCTTCTCTGGACTGCCTCAATTTGGTTAATGTCCTTGTGAAGGTGTGGCCTCCAGTACTGCACACAGTATTCCAGTTGGGGCCTAACCAGTGTCTTGTAAAGAGGGATTATTACCTCCCTCTTCCGATTTGTGATACCCCTACTAATACACCCCAACATCCCTCTAGCCTTACCTACTGCTTTAGAGATCTGCTTGGATGATTTCAGGTCATTGGTGATGAAGATGCCCAAGTCTCTCTCTTCCCTTGTGACTGTCAGCAACTCCCCTCCCAGCCTATAGGTGGCTTCAGTGTTTCTCTTCCCTATGTGCATGATCTTGCACTTCATTGCATTAAACCCCAGTTGCCACTCTTCCGACCATTTTGCTAGTTTATCCAGATCTCTTCTCATTCTGCCCACACCATCTGGATCATCAACTCTGTTGCAGATCTTGGTGTCATCTGCAAACAGACAAACCTTACCCTCCAGTCCATCTGCAATGTCACTGATGAAGATATTGAAGAGGACTGGCCCCAGGACTGATCCCTGAGGAACCCCACTTGTGACTTGCATCTCTTCTGACTGTATACCATTTACCACCACTCTCTGTTTTCTGCCCATTAACCAGTTTGCCACCCAGTTGACCAACATCTGACCCACCCCGAGCCTACCCAGCTTATTAATCAATCTTCTATGTGGAACAGTATCGAAAGCTTTGCTGAAGTCAAGGTTGGCAACATCAACTGCTCCTCCTTGGTCCACCACTCTGGTTACCCAGTCAAAGAAATCTATGAGATTAGTTTGACAGGACCTTCTTTTTGTAAACCCATGCTGTCTTGGATCCTGTGCTTCTATGGATTCCAGGTGTTACACTATCTTTTCCGTAAGGAATGTCTCCATAATCTTGCCATCTACTGAGGTAAGACTGACTGGTCTGTAGTTCCCTGCCTCCTTCCTGCTACCACTCTTGTGAAGCGGAATCACATGAGCCCTTCTCCAGTCTTCTAGGACCTTTCTTGGGCTCAAAGACTCACTAAACAGTTCTGATAATGGCTCTGCTAGTTCCACCCTTAGCTCCTTTAGTACCCTGGGATGTATGCCATCAGGTCCCGTTGCCTTGTCCACCCTGAGCTTATCAAGCTCTTGTAGGACCCTTTCTTTTGTGAAGGGACTAGTGCACACCTCCCTCCCCCCCGTGTCAATGGTGCAGAGCTGTGGGCTCTACCCTACCTTCTCTTCAGTAAATACTGAGCAGAAGTATCTATTTAGGATAAATGCTTTTACATGGTCCTCCTTCTCGCACGCCCCCTTATTCCCTTTGATCTTAGCAATATCCCCTCTGGATTTTCTCCTTTCACTAATGTATCTATACAAAGCCTTGTCACCTTCTTTTACTGTTCATGCTAGTGTTTACTCAGTTTGGGCCTTTGCCTTCCTTACTGCTGTCCCTGCTTCCCTTAGGGAAGTTTGGTATGCCTTCCTATCTTCATCCCGCTGCATTCCCTTATATTTCCTGAAGGCCAGCCTTTTGGCTCTGACCTTTTCTGCTACTGTGTTTGAGAACCAAAGTGGTTTCCTTCTTCTTTTGCACTTCCTTTTCTCACTAACACAATGGGATGTCGCTTCAAGTATTGCATCTTTAATTCTTGCCCACTTTGCTTGTACCCCCTCACCTGTATTTCTTTTTGCCAGGGATAGCTTAACTCTGTTGGCCATCTTATCAAAATCAGCTCCCCTGAAGTCCCATATTTTTGCCTTGGAATGGGATGATTTTGTTCTGGTGGCCAAATTGAACAAACCATGTGATGGTCACTGGCCCCCAGGTGACCTTCTACATGGAGATCTGTGATCCTTTCCCTGTTAGTCAGTACTAGATCTAGGTTAGCCCTGCCTCTAGTGCGTTGTTGTACCAGTTGTTTGAGGTCCTCCCCCTGTAGGGAATCCACCAGGTGTCTAGTTCTGGCAGATGTCTCTGCTGGTATTGACCAATCTGTATCTGGCATGTTGAAGTCTCCCATTATCAGAACCTCCCCTTTAGCTGTCATGTTTTGTATATCTTCTAACAGTAACATGTCTATGTCCTCCCCCTGGTCTGGAGGCCTGTACACAACCCAAGTTTGTATGGCTGTCCCATTTCCTGTTTCCAGGGTGATCCACAGGTTTTCTGGCTCCTTATGTGTATTCTGAATTTCTGTAGCTTTGATATTTTCATTGACATAAAGAGCTGCTCCACCCCACCCCCCCCTTTTTGGACCTCGGTCTCTTCTGAACAGTACATAGCCAGGTACTGAAGTCTCCCAAGTGTGGTTACTGGTAAACCATGTCTCACTAATGGCTACTATGTCCAGTTTAGCCTCTGTCATTATTGTCTGTAGGTCTGGGATCTTGTTTTCCAGACTGTGAGCATTTGTGTACATGATTTTCCATTGGTCAGATTTCGGTGTGTTAGTTGTTGGGTGAGGTCTGGTGTTTCCCCTGTGCATCGTATGGGGAGCCAGACCTTTTTCTTTACCTGGTGGTGCAAATGAGCTACAATCATGCTGAACTCCTGTTTGACCACTAGCTGAGGTGGGAGGGGTGTTCTTCCCATTCAGTGTTTCAGGTGCAGCACCCCTCTCCCCATTTGCTAGTTTAAATATTCTGCAAAGACATCAAACTTCTGCCCCAATGCACTGACTCCCTCCTTAGTCAGATGCAGTCCATCAAATTTAAAGAACTTTCGCTCCAAAAACTGTTGCCAGTTCCCTACAAATTTGTGTCCTTTCTCCTGGCATCAGCTCTTGAGCCACATGTTTAGCTCCCTTATCTCCCCCCCTTCTCTGACCTTCTGTCCATCTGTCCCCCTCTCCCAGATGGGCAGGATCTCAGAGAAGGAGATGCTGGACGAACTGGATGATAGTTTGTCACCCAGCCTGGTTAGGTGTTCCTTGGTCTCCACAACTGACCGGCTGGCGAGATTGTTAGTCCCTATGTGTACCAGGACATCAATGTTTTCTCCTGCTTCCTGAACAATTTTAGCAATATGGTCAGTGTCTTTCCATGCTGATGTACCTGGGAGACATCTGACCATTACCCCTGACTGGAAATACATATCAACTCCCCCTATTCATGGAGTCTCCCATGATCAGAAGTTTTTTGGATTTCCTTTTTGTTTTTTTTGTTTTGGTTCCTGTTTTGGGTGCATTTTGTTGTGCAAGCTCCTGTGCTGCAGTGTCCTGCTCTGCAGTGTATTCTGCCCCTTTGTTTGATTTCGGAGATAGAGGCAGATAACTGTTTGTAGTTTTTATATGGTTTGTGGAGGAGATATGTTGGAGAGCACCGAGTGATGGGGCCCCCGATTTGCCCCTTCTAACCACCTGCCAGCCTCCTGGACCAACTACCCTCTGCAGTCGAGGTGCTTCTGTTGGATGTTGGGGAAATGGCAGTGGTTCTTATAATATATTTCCTCCTGAACATGCAATCTAAGGTGTCAATTTCTGCCCATGCTGCCTGGAGCTGAGCCCTTAGATCTCCAATGGCCCAGCATGTACGACAGTGTCCTAAATCCTGTAAAACTGCCCTTCTAAAAGGTGTTCCACAGTACCTGCAGTTAATGATATCCATTCCAGGTAAGTTACTGGATTTATAACCTGGTCAGAGTAATTAGAAGGAAGAAAATGAAAGCAAAAGTTTGATTTTGTTTGTTTGTTTTTGTATAACTTGTTATAACAAGGTTAAATTACTACTGCCCCTGTAAATGAGGCCAATGTGTGGATACCCCCTGGACCGCTCCTTCCTGCTTTGCTACAGGAAATGTCATGACTGTGCTGCCCTATAATAGGAGTATAGTATGGGGTGGTTGGGGATGGGGTGGGTGGCTGGGCCCTTCCCCTGCTGAAAAAGAAGAACCACAGACAAAAGAAACAAGGATGTAAGAGCAGAAACAATCAGCCAGCAACAAATGCAGTAGCCCTGAAAACTTATCCTAATTACAGATAAAACTGTGAAACCTGTAAAGCACCACCTGTAATAATTTTACAGAAGATATACTCTGTAAGAAACACATTGCTGCAGAGAAAAATAAAGCAGTAACATAAGATATACCTTGCAAAAGGCAATTTGAATCGGAAGATTATAGCAGTAATCTGTAAGCACACACCTGTAGGCACACCCTGTAATAATGCAGCAGAATGTATACCCAGCAACAACAATTTGAATCCGAGAAAAATAAAGCAATAAAATGTTAGCAACAAATGGTAACAATCCCTAGTGAGTACAAAATAAAAATAATAACACACTGTAAACCTGCCTAGCCAAAAGAAGCCTTAATCCCTATTGTTGCTCTGGTAAGGTTCTTTGCACTGTCCTTTCAAGTAACCTAGAAGAAAAGAGCTCAAGTGAAGCTAGGTGCCTTGGCCAGCAAACCTGGGAGGGGGAGAATGGTCCTATGACCTAAGTGGCCCACAACCCAAACCGAACTGTGCTGTTGCCTGCCTAGCACCCCCTAGAGACTGTATTTCTTACAAGAACTGAACTGTCTGCCAGAAACTGAATTGTCTGCTTGCTACTGAACTGAGTTATTGGATTGCGCCATGGTGTACCAGATGTCCAGCTTCACCTTTGTTGCCCACAGCTGCTTCACCAGAGCCTCATGCTGATCCTGGGAGGTCCCGGGCCCACCCACCATCTGTGGCAGAACCACCTGCAGTGACGTCAGCCTGCTACAGAATTTCACCACAGGTGTTCCAGCATCAGTCCTGCAATGGAAAGTGGTAGAGAGCCTCTAATGAGGTATCCAGTAGTGAATCAGCTTAGGATTCACCCCGGCTCAAGCGTGAGGGACCCCAGTTGACGTTGTGCATGCCCCTTTCTTAATTTGCTGGCAATCCGGAAGTGTGCACATGCCTGTGTTGCTCTGTTGAGGCTGACAGAGAGTTGCATCACCACCAGTCTTCTTGGGAGGTATCCTGGGTGCTGAGGACCTACTAGTGGTCTTAGCTGTGGATCGTCTAGAGAACCACTGGCCGACCAGAAGTTTCAGCTTCTTGCCTGGAGCTGCAGAGGATCACCAAGTTCTTCATTGACCAGATAGCCATGTTCCTCATTGTATTCTGTTTCATCAGGGGATGTCCCGTTATGGCCTGTTTGTAACAAGTGCACTGTGGGGTCAATGCCCACCTGCTGATCAGCCGACACAGAGGAAAGCCCAAGCTTAGTTAATCAGTTTTCATCATCTTGGTCAAGTGCATGTAGAACGTGGACTAAAAGGTGTTAATCCCTGTTCTTGGTTTGGCCAATTGTTGGTCCTAATCATATTGTTTGTTTATTTTTATTATCTTGTAGCACTGTAGAAAACTGTTATCTTGTTTTGATTGTCCCTGGTAAGTAAACCTCTTGCATCTTGGTCACTGAGTAAACTTTCTGGTCTCCTTCCAAATTCATCTGGCCAGTCCTGGAATTGTTAGGGAACCTTTCTGCCCCTACAAAATCATATCTCAAAGACATTTAAGGAGACCTTGTATCCATGGATTCCAATTAAATCAAAAGATTATGCTCAGTGACCTATGACATCAGCTCCAACAACTGTGAACTCACTATTTCAATTTAATATCCTTCTGCTCAATTACTGTACATACATTGGTACAGATATTTGGTTATGAAACCCCCGCCACAACCAGTTGGTGGGCTACTAAAATCGATTGCAGAACACAAGGGGCTAATGGTTTAGCAAAAGGAAATCTGTGAGACAGAAGCTGGGGAAATGCTACAGAAAATGGACGAGGAGCTAAGCAGTGAGCTCAATCACTGGCTGGCCACAGGTCTTTGAGAATGCTGGTCTGGTGTGTATCTGCCAGGCTTGGAGTGGTGTCAGGGCTCCAGGTATGGATCATGGCTCAAGTTACTGTCAGGTACCCCTCCCCAGAAGGCCAACAAAAGCACAGCAAGGGAGAGAGAGAGATCAGCAGAGCTGCCTGAGCGACACGAAACAGCTGCATAAGATCACAGCAGTAGAGTATCTAGAGAGAGGTATGAGAAAGTGTTTGAAGAAAAGTTAGATAGAGACAGAGAGAGAGAGAGAGAAAGAACATGAAAGAGAAAGAGACAGATTATGAGAGACCTGCAATCAAAGAAAGTTAAAGTAGGGTACAGAGAGGAAGTAAAGGGGGCCATTGACTAGGATCCTGCAGAATAGTGGTATCTAAAGAGAGAAGGGTGAAAGAGCAATCAGGGATGAAACCAGTGTGGCTGCAACAACTAGTCGCAGACGGCCATGATATGCCCCTCATCCCACCCCCACACTTCTACGCTCCAGCACCTCCTTGACAAAGGCCTTTGGCGGATGCCCCGCTCTCCTGGTCCACCCCTCACCCCTTTTCTGAAATATGACAAAGGCCCCTCAGGCTGCTCCTCTCTAACTGCAGGCCCGACTACCTGAGCCCTTCTTTTAAGACTTAATAATATATGTTCAGCCTCTTACCAAATGCATTACTTGTAACTGGATAATTTAGGAAATGCAAAGACTACTTGCCTACATGTACAGCCTGTCAGTATTCTGTCATCAGAAATTAGCTACAGTGATGTCCATCAATCTACCACTGTATTCTTGTCTCTTCCTCTTATGAAATGCAACCTTGGAAATTGTTTATCTGTTTGTTATACCTGACATGGAACCTTTTGTAAAAGAGCCTTCGGCTCAAAGGTGTTAATCTGCACATGAAATAAATAAATAAAATAAATAAATAAAACTAGCCTAATGAAATGGAAACCTGAGAGAGAGAAAGAATTTGCCTTTCTGGATCCCCAAGTTGATCTTCTGAAATTAAATTTAATGTAAAGAAAAAGTGCCTACAAGGATCAAAGTGCCCAGTTATGATCCCAGATAACTGGAATGGATGTTTTAGAGTGGAAGAAAAACCACACAGTGGGTGAGACCACAAACATTCTCCTATATCTGGTCATTCCATATTCCCCAAAGGAGGTCACACATGTGTGCTGAGCACTGTACAGAAAGACTGTCTCTGTTGCCCAGAGTTTGACCTATTAAGATTATCCACCTGGGGAGCTAGAGAATGAGGGCAGAGAATTAAAGGAGAACTGTGCTGAATCTGTAAATCATTTCTCCTAGTAGATACTTTTTTCATATATCTGATCAATTTCTGATATTATTCCATCTTTAGTGGCCTTTTAATAATAATAATAATGATAATAATCTTTATTTATAACAAGCACAATTCACATGTATCAAAGTGCTTTTACAAAATGTAAAATCCTTAAAACTATAAATATTTTTAAAAATATTTAAAATACAATGACAAACAACAGATTTCAATAAATCAGTTATCAGAAAAGGCAAGTGTGAATAAATAAGTTTTCAGTGTTGATTTAAAGCTCTCCACAGTCAGGCACCCCTGTTCCTGATGAGGTAGAGAATTCCACATTGTAGGGGCTGTGAAAGCAAATGTTTGAGCCCCAGAGGTCTTCAAGCAAACCCTGGGAATCTCCAGCAATCCCTCATCGGCGGAGCAATTGTAGGGGGCAATAGGGAAGCAGAAGCTCTTGCAGGTAACCCGGGCCCAGTCCATGTTTTTTTTTTATTTAGTTGTTTAACCAGGAGTAGCACACTAAGCTGAAAGCTTTTTTACAGGAGTGACCTGGGAGCACAGGGAAGTTAAGTGACTTGCTCAGGGTCACACAGTATGCAAGTGGAAGCTGTGGGATTCAAACACAGGTCTGGGCTGCTGGATGTTACCAGATTTGCAGCTCAGAGCCTTAAACCATTGCGCTATATTGCCTCCCATGTAGGGCTTTATAGGTCAGCAAGCCGACCTTGAAGGTGATCCGCCACTGAACTGGCAGCCAGTGCAGCACGCGCAGCATAGGCGTGACATGGCTAGATCAAGAAAGCTCAGTCAACAACCCGGCTGCCACATTCTGCACAAGCTACAGGTGGCAGATATCAACCCCCCGCTAGCCCTAGAAAAGAGCATTGCAGTAGTCAAGGAGGGAGGTTACAAAGGTGTGGACCAATGTCGGAAGGTCACCGGGTGGAACCAGGTGCTTAATCCAGACGATATTCCTCAGATGGTAAAATGAAGTCTTAACGACAGATGACACTTGGAATTTCAGAGTCAACCCCTCGTCAGAAATAATGCCCAGACTTTGCACCTGCTCAGAGGTCATCAGCTGGCTACCACTGAACAAAACCCAGAGGCCTGCTCAGTCAAAGACCCCTCTAACCAATGACCCAGGTCCACCACCAAAACCTCAGTCTTGTCAGGATTCAGCTTCAATCAGTTGGCAGTGGCACTCATCCAGTCCTGGAACTGAGAGATGCAGTTGTTAAACATGGAGACCGCTTCATCCTGGTCAGGTACAAAGGACATGTATAGCTGAGTATCATCTGCATAGCAGTGAAAACTCAGTCCATACTGCCTTACAATGTCTCCCAATGGCAGCATATACACCTCAAATAACATGGGTGATAGCACAGAGAGTGTTTCTGATGAATACTCTGCTGGTAAGTGCCATTTTAGAATTGTACAATGTAGTTTATGTCCCCTTTGGGCCACAGAGTTCCAGAGCAGAACATGAATGCATTGTGAAAACACTAAGTTCTGTAACAAGTACATAATGCACATCATACAGTTCTAAAATTCTTCTGGAACAGCTCTTAAATGCAGGGCTCTCCCCAGACTCCTCAGCTTGGTTTACAAGTTACCTGGAGAACAGATTGCAAAGAGTGAAAATTGCAGGTGTCCTCTCCTATACACAACCAGTCCACTCTGGAGTACCTCAGGGTTCCATACTGGGTCCCCTTCTTTTCAGTCTATTTCTAAATAACAGCCCCTGATCATGCCCGGAACAACTCATACTCTACGCTGATGATGCTGTAATCCACCCCACCCATAAAGACCCACTATCCCTACAGAACAAACTCCAGTTTGGTTTCACCTCCATAGAGAACTGGTTCAGCAAACACTGACTCATCCTTAACTATAAAAAAACTAAATCTATGCTCTTCATTAACTCCCACAAGAAAAGCAGGCAGCATCCGCTGACCATTACAAATCACCTTGGAGTGGCCATTGAAGAGGCACATTCATTTAAATATCTCAGGATCTCTCTTGACAATAACCTGTCCTATGTAGCCCACATTGATGGTGCAGCCAAAGTGGCTAACATGCGACTTGGTCTCCTTTACAGGCATAGGGCGCACCTTGCCCCTGTAGCCCTAAGGGTCTCTGTCCAAAGTGCGGTAGTTTCTGTTATTGACTATGGCCTCATAATATATGGCTCTGTCGGGGGGGATCACGTGATGGCGGCCTAGGGAAAACAGCCTTGCTTGCTACCTCTCGTCTTAACCTGCACAATACGCTAAATTAATAGAATATTTCAATTTTTTTTCAGGTGAGACTGGTGGGGGAAGGTTCCATGCAACTACTGGAGCCCTTACTTTTGGTGAATATGGAAGCTTTCATTAAAAATAAAGCGGTAAGCATCGCTGCCTCCATCACCAGGAAAGAACCAGGCAGCTAAGCGCCTGCGGCAGGGGCCTGACAAATCCAGCTCGGGGCCGACGGCTCTAACAGAAGAAAGATTCCTTGAAATATTGCTCCCTTGCGGTCGTCAGTGGACGAAATCCATGCAGAGATACAACTATTCAGGACAGCGATGGAATCGCTCGAGACAAGGGTTGGAGACAACGAGGTCAAAATCAAATCTCTAGAGTCAAAAGCGGAGAAACAAGATACTGAGAGAGTTGCCTTAACAAGAAAATTAAGAGAATTGAAGAGAAACTTGAAGATCTCGAGGCAGAAGTGAAGAAATAACATTGTGATGCTAAATATTCCTGAAAAGAGGAGGGCTCGAATATGATCCTGTTTGTGCAAAAGCTATTCGAAAGGTAGCGGTCAGTCCCAGTGGAAGTTATACAATCGAGAGCGCATAGGTCGCTCGCCCACTACCTCGCTCGCAAGCCCCTCCACGCCCGATTATTTAGCAAATTACTGTGCTTTCAAGATAAGCAACATATATTGACCAAGGTGAAAGCACTGCAAGATGTTTGTTGGGAAGGAAAGAAAATCGGATCTCTCACGACCTCCTTACCTGTTAGGGCTGAAAAGGCAGAACCTGCATCCTATTGTCTCAAAGCTGGTAGCCGCAGGGGTACCATTTAGGGTGTGATACCCAGCTCAGCTGCTGGTGAAGCTCAAGGATCAGTGGCAGACTTTTGACTCTGTGGAAATTGCTCGTGAAGAAATTAAAAGAGCTTTACCAGACTTGTTTAAATAATTATGTGAGATGGCAGTAGTCAAACGTCGGAGCAGTTAATGAAAATATACCTGACTTAATAGAGGAATATTGAAGGAACAGCCTTTCCTTGGCCTTTTTTCGTTACTTGCCAGCCGGGCATCAGTACTAGATGGCAGACACCACTTGAAGGCAGAACCTGGCACGAAGTGGCTTCAGACATGTTCTTTTTCCCTTTTTTTTTTTTTTTTTATCTTTTCCTTTCACTATGGACCTTGGCCACTTAGTAATTGTGATCTACTTTGTGTACCATGGAGATTTCGATATGAAGAAATGACCCATTATGAAGGTTACTTTTTTTTTTTTTGCCTCTTCAGATGGACAAATCGGATGGAAGTACCTCATTTTAATTTAGTGGACAATATAGGTGTTTTATTCCTTTTCTTTATCTCTTTTTTCCTTTTTAGCAAGTGGGCTTTTTTAAATTTGTAGATTAGAGAGTTAGATAGTTTACGTTGTCATAGCCACTGGTAACTCGAAGATAATGAGATCTTTTGGACTGGAGTGTTATTTTACAGTGGCTTTGAAATTAATGTTTCAATTATCACTTTACGGATAGTGCTCTTAATATACCAGCGATGTTGTAATGAAGTACTCAACAAAGAGTAATTTTGGTGCAATTAATTAATTTAAATATGGAGAAGAGTTGGTTGTAGAGTGGAGGTGGTAATAGATCTCTCCATTAGGGGGGGACGTAGGACATGAATGTGGGTTCTCTAAAAGACGACTAATGAGGGATAACCCTAGAATAAGATTATATATATGGGGTTTATCCAGGCCAACCAATCCAATAAAAATTCCTTTTTTTTTTGGGGACCTTCCTCCACCAGTGTTTACATATTTGCATGTTTATATTCTTCTCTTAATACTCTATCAGTGTTTGACTTAATAGAAATAAGAGATGTGTTGGGGGAGGCAGGCGGGCCTGGGTTTGTATGTCCGTCACAAGACAGTGCGAGATGGTAGTGCAGTCTTTGGGACTGGGGTTTATAGCAACTATGGGGGTGGGAGAGGGTGGGAAGTAGCAGCACTCACACGCCTGAATAATATATTGGGGGAAGATTCCAAAGGATTATCTCTTAATGAGAGAGAGTACTATACTGAATCTTTATTAAGGTTGTAAAAATATGGCAGGTATCTATAATTTGTTTAGTTGGAACGTTAAGGCGCAAGAGACAGGTGTAAAAGACAGATCATATTGAAACACTTGCTTACCCTTAAAGCTGAGATTGTATGTTTGCAGGAGACACACTTATCAAGAGAGGATGCTCAGTTGTTTCTTAAGCATTGGGTTGGCCAAGTATATGGTGCCGGTTTATCTCATAATAAAGGTGGAGTGGCTATATTATTTCACAGGAAAGCTACCTTTCACTCAGAAAAGGAGATATGGGATATGCAGGGTAGGTATATTTTTCTGGTTGGTATGCTAGCCTCAGTTAAGGTCGTAATTGGATCGATATATGGCCCTAATCTAGATTCTACTCAATTTTTCATGCATCCACTTGAAGTCTTGAATGGATTTACGTCCTATGTCTTGTTAATTGGGGGAGATTGGAATATAACTACCCAATTAGAGTTGGACAGGTCTGATAGTAGACGTGTTGGTTTCTCTCCTGCACAACGTGCATTAAGGGAAGTAATGGACAACCTAGGTTTGATTGATATCCGGAGGCTTATGAATGGAAATATGAGGCAATATACTTTTTTCTCTAACCCGCATAGGATGTTCTCCAGGATTGACTATTTTTTGGTAAGCTCTAGCATACTTCCATTAGTTTTGGAAGCCGGAATTGAAGCTAGAGTCATTTCCGACCACTCCCCAGTGTATATTAAATGGATACCCATGAATAAGATGAATAGAGATTTTAGATGGCGGTTCAATAACCAGTTGTTGCAAATACCATATATTCGGATCAAATAAATATATTTATGACCCAATTCTGGGACAGTAACCTGGGTTCAGTTCCTAATATAGATACGGTGTGGGCTGCACTAAAATGTGGACTTAGGGGTGAGTGTATTGGCTTTCACTAACAGGGCCAGGAAATTTAAGTCGCAGTTGGAGGACATCACAAGTGCTATAAAAGATTAGAGAATAATATAACAATGCACTCTGGTGAACCTGAGTGGGCTGAACTCCATAGGTTGCAGGCTAGGTATGCAGCAGTGATGATGCAAAAGTGGAGTTAGCGTTGCACAGAACGAAGATTAAATACTTAGAACCGGGAGAGAGCGGGTAAGCTGCTGGCACTTAGACTGCGGCAAATAGACTCTAACCGAGCCGCGCCAGTGTTAAGGAAAGAAGATGGAGATGGTGTGATAAAGGATCCGAGGGATATTGTAGTGGCCTTCAGAGATTATTTCCAACGTATTTACTCAATTGAGGCTGGCAATAAGCCCTCGACTATAGGAATTAATAAGTTTCTTAGATCAGTTCCCCTGCCCAAGATCTCACGCACGGAGGCTAAACATCTGGGAGCCCTGATTCAAGAGACCGAAGTTAGGATCATGGTTTCGCAGTTAGCAGGGGATAAGTCCCCTTGACCAGACGGCTTAACCACTAACTTTTTCAAAATTTATATAGATATAATTGCCCCAATTATAACCAGGGTGTATAATTTCTGGTTTGAACAAGGAATGTCGGACTCCTCTTTTCTAGAGGCGCTCATTACCCTTATCCCTAAACCCGACCGAGATCCCACGTTGATGGGCAGTTATCGCCCAATCTCATTATTAAATTTTGATGTCAAGATCCTAGCTAAAATATTAGCAAACAGATTGAGCCCACTCATGGAAGGTATGGTTAGTACAGAACAGGTGGGTTTTATGAGTGCAAGGTTATCGAGTGACCACTTACGGAAGGTCCAGCATTTGATCATTCATGCGCAGGGAATGGATCATCCCATGGCCCTATTGGCATTAGACGCCGAAAAGACGTTCGACCGAGTATCGTGGGACTTTCTTTTTGCAGTGTTAGATAGGTTTGGGCTACCCACAGATTTTTTAACATGGGTCCGCATCTTGTATAGTGCACCCACAGCTCGCGTGTGGTGTAATGGCATGCTATCATCCCCATTCCTTTTAAGTTGTGGTACCAAGCAAGGGTGCCCACTTTCACCACTCCTGTTCAACTTGTATCTTGAGCCCCTGATCTGTAGATTACAAGCATCACATATGATTAAAGGGATAGAGCTAGGGAGCAGGTGATATCTGGTGTTGGCATATGCCGATGATCTCTTATTACACCTAGAAGAACCCGATACTGGGATACCAGAGATATTAAGGGAAATTGTTAGTTTCTCTGAGGTCTCTAATTACAAAATCAATCCATCTAAGACTAAGCTCTTCTCCCTGAACAATAGGTGTCATCCCGATATTGCGAAGGAGTATGGTCTGGCCTGGGAATCTAAAAGGTTAACATATTTAGGGATCAAGATTACAAGGGGAATAAGATCTATGGTTAAAGAAAACTGTGATAATCTCCTAAAGATTATAAAGCAGGACCTAGGTAGATGGAACTTGTTGCCTCTTTCGTTATGGGCCAGGATAGAAACCATAAAAATGAATATATTACCAAGGGTTATTTACCCATTGAATATGTTAGGATGCTTCCTTCCTAAGGCATGCTTTGAAAGTCTAAGAGAGATGATTAGTACATACCTATGGAAAGGGAAAAAGATTAGGAGAGCATACCAGAAGCTCACAGGCCCAAGAGAAAGAGGAGGTCTCTCTTTACCATCTTTCCATAAATATTATTTGGCTTCCCATGTAAGTAAGATAGCATTTTGGGCAGAGCCAAATGTAGATGATTCAACACGCCAGTATAGGCCGTTGTGGCTTCGTATTGAAAGAGACCTAACTAGCATGCATAAACTAGATTTATGCACAATAGCGTATACCACTTTCAAGTTTTTGCCTAGGAAGCTAAAAAATACTCCTATTGGTTGGTCCGTAATGGCTTTGCAACAGGTTCAAAACTTTTAAGAGTGAACTGGCAATTCTCGTTAGAGCAAGGAATAGTACAAAGCCCTCACTTTTTGATACAACAGGTTCCATTGTCGCTAAGTTTTGGGGAATATTAGAAGGCCTTAAATTAGAGACTTAGCTCCACAGGATAAGTTGCTGTCCTATCAACAGGCTGAAGGCAGATTCCCAGAAATAAGGGCCAATTTTTAAATATAGGCAAGTCTCTGAATCAATAAGAGCCCATTTAAGTAAAATGGAACACCAAGACGGGTAATGGTACTGAATTAACCGACCTGATTAAGATTGCTAATCAGCCACACTCGTATCTGGTGTATACAAATTTTTGCAGCAACATGATGATAGTTTGCCAAGCGGATAGGTTATTACTGGACGGGCAGGTTAGGGATAGCAGAGAATGGGGAGGTCTGAGAAACATATGGTTAAATACATATAGAAATTTAAGGCAAGATAAATATAGGTTACAGCAATACTATATTGTGTATAACATATACTACTCCCTTTGAATCTATACAGAATGGGCAAATCAACGCTTCTGTATGCCAGATGTGGAGTAGAAGGCAGCGATTTGTATCATATAATGTGGGAATGTGCTATGATTCAATCTTTCTGGAAGGCAATCCGTACATCTTTGCCACCAGCTTTGGGGGTAAATGGTCTCTTTTTGCCGGAAACTTGCCTATTGAATGCTTTTAATGAAGATATGTCCAGGCAACAGAAAAAATACATTGCTCTAATTTCAGCAGCCGAAAAAGCTGTGATTCTGAGGCACTGGACAGATAGCCTGGCGCCCTCCATTACTGAATGGTATAAAGAAATTACATTAGCATTACAAGTGGAGTTCCATATTGCCAAGATGCACGATAAGGTAGAGGGCTTCTACCTGTTGTGGGGTTCCTTAGATGCAGTCTTGGCAACTTGGGGCTCCCAAAGTCACTCATGAATTGCACCCCATTAGAATTGCCAGTCGGATCTTCCTTATTGATGGCATATGAAAGGTTATGGTCGAGGGGTTAGTTAAAACTACTTGTGTAAATAAGTTCCTTTTTCTGTATTATGGTATGGGTTGGTCATGTATTAATGTTTCGACATTTAATGTTCACCTTGGATATCCTGGTTGTACCAGCCCCTCACATTATGTGTGATATATGTATTGTATATGATTATAAAATAAAGTGAATTATAAAAAAAAAAAAAAAAAAATATATGGCTCTGTCACTTCAACAGCCCTCAGATGCATTTCAACCACCCTAAACAAAGGCTGTTGTCTTATAACTGGTGCTCATCATCTTACCCATACCTGCGACCTCTACGCCCAAACTGACTGGCTGCAACCATCAAACCATCTAAAATACCAAACCTGTATTATGGCAAAGAAGATAACCTTGGGACTTGCTCCCCCTAGTGTCCAAACCATCCTCAGTCCTAGTAGAAATCCATGCCATACCAGGGGATCTCATTCTCAACTCCTGCTGCCGAACACCAATGGGTCAACATTTATTTGCCTACAGTGCATCAAGCTAGTTAAATAATCTCAACAGTGAGATCTCCTTTATTCCCAAGCTTGGCCCTTTCAAATCTAGGCTCCACCTCTCTCTCTCTCTGCCTCCAGTACCTGCAACTGCCTCATCTAGCCAGCCACCCTAGCTACCCTCTCAGAGCTGCCTCAGCCCCCCATCTAGATCTTTATCCTCCTTTTCCCTTGGTCTTTCTCCTCTCCCCTTCCCTCTCCTCCCCATCCCTCTCCCCCCTCATCCTCCCTCCTCCTAACCCCACTTTTTGCACGTTTCTATGTTCTGTGACAATGCCTCTGGCAGCTCTTACCTCCCTGTGTCTTACCCATGTCTTGTAATGCTGTTGTACATCCTCATTTGCCCTTGACCTGTTTTCGCCAGAATGTATGCATTTTCCTCTGGTAACTGATTGCAAACTTGTTTAGCCTATTTATTCTGCCTATAATTTCCATACATTGATGTATTACCATGCGTTGCTGTAGTTTTGTCGTACTGTACTCAAACTGACGTGGAACCTTTGTAAAAGATCCTTGGCTCAAAGGTACTTGTAATCCTAGATTTAAATGTAACCAGGTGTCGGCATAAAGGGTTTGATGTTATTTAGCGCCTGGTGCCTCCATTTTTATAACCCAATACCTAGTGAGCCTGGGTTCAGGGAGAAAACATTCACTTGAGATCAGGACTAGGTTTGTACTTGTGGACGGCGCACTCAAGTAACTCCGGACACAGGAAGCAAGAACTGTGAGTGTCCAAACCAGGAGTGGGATTCTAAAGTGGGGCTTTTATTCACTTACACACAGGAATGCAAAGCAGGATGGACCCCCACGGGGCTACACTCACTGGTTGTACAGAACTATAGAGGTCAGAACACATCTTCTTCATCACAACAACTTTTATCCTCAGGTTCTGAACACACTGGGCACTCAGCCTGAACTGGTACTTTCTCTGTCCTGGATTCCCTGGCATGGCCCTCGTCCAGTACCAGTACACTCTTCCATATGGCATGGTCACTTCTGCTGGTGGCTCCCTCTACCACCCATGAGCACTTCCAAGCTCTAAGGGAAAAATACATATCCTAATCCCATGTCTGGGTACTTTCTGCAGACACTGGCCAAGTGCTTGGGAGAAAGCTATAGGTGCCCAAAGTGAATCCATGGAGGTAAGTCTGGTTACTCCAGATAGGGGGTCTCCCATCTCTTGTCCCCAAATCCATACCCGGCCATTCATTTGGAGTCAACACCTTTCCTTTGAAACTCTCTAGTTGTAGAATGCTATCTCGAAATGTGTATCACATTTAACAGTCTACTGTCTCTGGTAACTGGTGTCCTGACTTGCTACGTTCTTTAAGTGGCTATGTCTATCCCTGTAGACCCCCACTGATTAGATGCATTTCAAGCCTTACACATAACTTTAAAGCACTGTACTTGGCCGTCCTTTCCTGACTCACAATAGCAGATACTTAACACAACAGTCTTGGTGAAAACATAGGCTCTCTGGCAGAGCAGACTCACCCTGGTTCGTAGGTGCCCACGGGTTTTTCTGTCTCAGGAAACAAAATATACTTCTCAGTGCCTCAGCATAAATCTTCTTCTCAGGCAGCTTTTCTTCCTCCAGCAGGGCCAGGGGAATTGCCCCTGAAGAGCTGGTCTTGTCCCCCCCCATCCCTCTCAGGGATGGGGCACTGGAACAACTGGAGGACGGTCTCAACCACTTCAGCATGTATTCTTCTGTGTCCTTCTCTAGGGCGAGAATGCACACCCTCTTCTGTGATAGCTCTGAACAGAACTGGGGACTATGAGGGACTGCCAACTGCAGTGCACCTCCTCCCTCCACTGAGTCTCCCACTAGACTGCTCAAGACTACTCTGAAAACCCCAGCATTCTAACCTAACTCCCAGCTGCAACATTCCACTGTGGCTTATGTTGCTGCGAGAATTCTATATGATGTCATCCCTCCAGCTCAGCTGAGACTGAGGACAGAGTGAGAGCGTGAAACCCATTTAACTGCTGTCTCACAAGCTGCCTTCCCCTGCCTGCCACTAGATCTAAATGGGATTCTAGTAACCCCGGGTGATGGGGGGGGGGGTTACATAAATAAAATAAAAAAAAAATTAAAATGGTACTGCCCACCAGATTGTAAAGCAGAAACACACTGAATATACTAAAAGGCCAGTACAGATTGAACAAAATCAGAATGTGAACTAGTATTAATAATGCAGCTTCTACAGAAAACACAAGTTTGCAGATTCAAGATAGTTCTCCTTTAAAGTGTGGATCTTTCCAGGATTATAATATAACATCATGCCTCTAAGAATGCACAAGGTGGAATGATATCAGGAGCCCCAGAAGAGTATAATATGCCTCCCAGGAAGAAACTGCCTGTGGTCGAACCAAGTTAATGCCTTTTGAGAGAGTGATCAGAATAAAATAAACCCCTAATTCTTGACTGGTGACCTCCATGTGGACAATGAATTTGTTTCAATGAGGTTTCGTTTGTCTAACACTTACTAGTATGTTAGTTGTCATATGGTATTAAGAACCATGTCTGGATCTCTCCATTGATGGAGTGCCCTATAGCACCCAACTGCTACGGGTTGGTGATACAAAATGATACCTGGATAGGTGTATAGGTGCAAATTAGTGTTGCTCGGATAGTGCTTCAGCGGATCTGACTGTGATCCGTCGAATAGCGACACTATCCGAGTGGGATCCGACCTGAGATCCGACCAAATTCAGTGGTTGGATCCCAGGTCAGATCCTGCATTATCCAATGTCAGATCCAGGGATCCAATGTTGGGTAATGCGATATCAGACCTGGATCCAGGGTGGGGGGGGGAATCTGTGGTTGGATAGTGCTGCTATCTGACTGGATCCACTATCCTGCCAAATGGCAGGTATTTGGGGGTATCCTAATTGCTAGTATACTATCCGAGCAACACTAGTGCAAATCATGTTTTTCTTTTGTGAAGAAAGTGGTGTGTGTATGTGTGTGTGTATGTGTGTGCGTGTGTGTCTGTGTGTGTTTAAACATTTAAATGAAGTATTGACATTATGTTGGGAACCTCTGCTTTAAGAAGTGGTGGAAAAGCTACAGTGCCAACCAGTGATTAGTATCTACATATCTAGATATTAATGGCTGTGTGAATACCTTTTCCAGAATATTCAGGTATTCTGTATTTGTTATTTGGTATTGGGTATGGCAGGAGGAAAAAACATCAAAATTACACAATCACTTCCCCTGGTTGTCAGAGATAATATATGTGTGTGTGTGTATATATATATATTTTTTTTTTTTAATTGATAGATTATTGAGATTTTTCAATATAAAAAAGCACAGCATTACGAGTTCAATGTACCATCTTAGAACCTGTCTGGAGCATAATCCTGCTCCTTGGATTATAGACTAAAAGAACCTTCAGAGATTCATGCAGACATGCACAAAGAATCATGTGATGCCCACACATATGCCCATTGTACAAGGTAGCATGAAACTTCCACAGTGACTTTAAACAGACAGCTCTGCATATGTAAAAACCAAAATGTAGTTGCCCTCCAATAGATCAATCCATCAACTATCAATAAGCATAAGACTGAGGTATAGAACAGCTAGTAACAATGTTATTAGTCTAATTGTTCTTCCTTAACAATAAACTAAAAGAAAATAACATTAAATGGACACCGTTGCCTGGTGGAAGGGGGAGGGGGATTGGTGGGTTGAAATAGTCAAGACTCTTGACGCTAACTAATAAAACTAGCAAAATCTGTTTCTTGCCCTATACATGTTCATGTAATTACAGTAATGTCAGGGGTAGAAAGAACCACAGCAAAGATAGTCTGAATAATGAGTGAGGAATGGATCCCAGACTTGCTTAAATTGGTAGTCAACCCAAGTCACATTAAACTGTCCCTCCAGCTCACTGCTCTTTCATTATTTTTGTGCTGACAATGCAGTGGCAATTCTAAATGCTTAAAATACAAACTCTTTTTCAACTAATCATCAACTGACATGCAATCCATATGCAATACATTTTCAGCCACTGCAAACTCTTTTCAGCTTCCCCCCAGTGTTCATGGAATGCATTTTCAAATGCATTTGCAGTGCAGTAGTTACTAGCATTCAGTTTATAAATGGCCCCAAATCTGCCTAATCCAGTTCATACAGTTCTGTACAGTATTTGTCATTTTATTTTGGAAAAACTGAATTCCAGTACCAGTTTATACTTTCTGGGTTTTTTCCTCACTTTCTTTTTATGTTCGCTTGCATGCATGCGCAAGGAACGTCTTGCAACAGTCCGACTTTTGAAGGTGTGTGAAACTCCTCCCGAATCCAGTGCTCAGTGTAGCAGGTGCGACCCTACCGGGCCAATACATGCTAAGCTGTGTATGACAGCAGTTCAGCTGTGTTTGTCTTCACTTCAAAGAAAAGGTCCTCTGTAATCAGCGGTGGTAGCATGTATGCAGTTAGCATACACATCAGCCGAACTGCTGTCATGCACAACTCAGCATTTAAAAACACTCCCGCTTCTTTCCTGTGCTAATGTCCTCCCCCTCCCTCGTTAGTGTGCTCCCTGCCCCGACATTGTATGCTGAGGGGGGGGTGCAGAATCTCCCTTGGCTCATGCACCCCCCAGTACACTGTGTGGCCGATGGGGGTGCCCAATCCCCCCGTCTGCTGCAGCCTGCCCCCAAGCAAACACCCAGTTGGCACGCTGGGAGTCTACCCCAGCATGCTCATGCCTCCCACCCATGCACACTGTATGTCCGGCTGGGGTTGTCCAATCCCTGCTGGTTCCACTCCCCCCCAAACAAACAGGTCAGTGTCATGCTAGGAACCCACCCCAGTTTGCCAAAAGTGTCCTTTTTTTCTTTTTTTTTTAAATCCTGTGAAAGAAGAAAATGGTCCCTTGGTGAGTCCCTGCCCCCCATCCGCCAACCTGCGCCCACCCTCTGTGCACCCACCTCCCCACACCCCTCCTCATCCCATACTTACCTCTGGAGCCCGGCGTGATGATCTTCGGTGGACCAGGAACATGTCTGCACTCTTCAAAGCCAACCACAAACTGAGGAAATGCCGGTAAGCTGCATAATGACATAAATAGGGGTTTTCCAACTTAGGTGGATAACCCAGCCATTTTTTTTTACTTTTGACACCAAATTTTCAACATGGGGTTCTTGTCTCCCCTTCTTGTGAATTTAGTCACTGTCATGGCGTTATTCAGCCCTGAAAGGTGATTTCATGGTCACTGTGTGGAATCACCTTTCTGGACCAATTAACAAAATGACAGTGTTGGTGTTCATGAAGTGGGCTCTCAAAAAGCCTATGTTGCAAATTTGGTGAAAAAATTCCAAAAAGTGACTGTTTTACAATCTCGCGTTGCGCAGTTTCCACACGCACTCATAAGTTCATGAATTTGTAATATTTTCACTCCAGATTTTCAACATAGGCATATTTTCACACCTCATTATGAACAGTGCAGCTGTCAATTTTCACATTCTGGCCAAAATGTGTTTTTGCACTTCCAGTGTAAAATAGTGCAGTCGCTGCTGGAAATCAGTGTTCGCTACAGAGTAAGACAATCACAGTGACACTGTTCATGAGCAGAGGTCCTAAAATGCCTATGCTGAAAATTTGGTGGCAAAAGTCCATAAAATGGCTGTGTTAAGAGTGTGCATTGAGCAGTTCCTACGCACATTCGTAAGTTCATGAATTTGTAATATTTCCACTCCAGATTTTCAACATTGCCATTTTCCCACATCTCCTTATGACCAGTACAGCTGTCATTTTTCACATCCTGGCCAAAATGTGTTTTCCACTTCTGGCGTGAAGTAGCGTGGCAGCTGTGGGATATCATGTATGGCACAGAGTAAGAAAATCACAGTCACATTGTTCATAAGCAGACATCGTAAAATGCCTATGTTGAAAATTCGGTGCAAAAATTCCCAGAAATTACTGTTTTACGAGCGCGCATTGCTTAATTTCCACGCACACTCCTAACTTCGCGAATTTGTCATATTTTCACTTCAGATTTTCAACATTTTCATTTTCCTACACCTCTTTATGGACAGTACAGCTGTCATTTTTCACATCCTGGCAAAAATCTGTTTTCACACTTATGTCACAGAATAGCACGGTCGCTGTGGGAAATCAGGCTTCAGTGCACAGCAAGAAAATCATAATGGCACTGTTCATGACCAGAGGTGACAAAATATCTATGTTGAAAATTTGGTGAAATAATTCCACTGAATGACTATGTTACAAGGGCGGGTTGCGCAGTTTCCACACAGGCTCATACCCTTGAGTACAACCAGGGCATTAGGGTTCCTAAGACAGACACTTAAGAAGTATGAGGGTGAAATGTTACTCTGATGCAAAAGGAGTTGCAGAGAGGTACTCTGCTGGGATATGGATGCTGAAGGGACTTGGACACAACTGGTGGGCCTGCACAAATGCCAAACACCAATGCAAATACTAGCAAGCGAACGTTTGGCATTGACAAATGCTTGTTTCCTTGTTCTCGATACAGCAAATAGCAGCAGTTTTCTTCAGCTGCTACAGTACAGTGGTAATCCTGCAAAAGTTGACCTTTAGCTTGATAACTATACATGTTATTACATGTATTGTGCTATCACGCATATCGCGCTAATGGTCAAATTTTGCACTGCATGATCACGGAGATGGTAAACAATTCCAAAAAGGGCAGCCAGAAAGGGTGGCATGGGGGGGGGGATTAAATGAAAAAAAGGGCAGAAATAACATGAAATATGCTTAACTAAATGAAAAAAAAAATGAGTGGAGTCCTCTGAAGTGGGGAAAGCAATATGATGTTGGGGCGGGGTTTTCAATCTGAATGCAGGATTGCTATTGACTAGAATTGGGTGACAGCTTGTTTGTTGGATTGGGTAGAATGACTTGTCAAACATGCTGTACTACACACTGCAGTAGTGAAATGGGTCTCCAACTCAGTGGTTCAATATTTTTATGGGTTGCTTAATAAGTCTTATTACACTGATGAAAGTTTCCAGAGAGCTGCAAAGTAAGCTGAAACTGAATAACCACTACAGACAAACTATTAGGAAACTTTTATTAATTACTTACAGAGAGCAGTGCACACCTTAAGCAACTCATTGAGAAATACTAAACCAGTGAGTTGAAGGAACAGTTTAACGTGACTTGTACTATACATATCTACTGCTATATATAACAACCTTTCATAACCAGCAAGCCTATTCATGCCATCTGTAGATTACGCCTTTGAAAGGATGTCTGTGGTTCACCATCTACATAATAGGAGTCTCTTTGCCTCCATGATGGCAGATATAAACCAGTCATGCTGAGGCTTATGGTAGGTAGGAAGTCTCAGGTTATTGTTCAGTACTATTAAGGAGACATCTCATGGGATGGAAAGAGCCAGGGTTTTCTCCATAAGGGAGAGTACCTCATTCCACCAGACTGTTACTTTGGGACATTCCCAAAATAGTTGGAGAAGAGTGTCTTCAGCAGCTTTACACCACCAGAAGTCAGGGTTTTGTAGTAAACACATTTTGTGTAGAAGGGCTGGGGTGTGGTACCAGAGGTGAAGAGTCATAAGTTACATTAACCTACCTGTGGTGTCCTTACAGGCCCCATAGGCATTTGTCCATGCCTGATTTCACTCATCATCTGTAAGGGTGTACTCCAGCAACTTCTCCCACCATGCCTTTAGACGAATAGTATCAGGGATGTATTCCTCAAGGGTAATTTTGTAAATATATCCTATGCAGGGAGGAGCAGTAGCCTAGGATCTCCTCCCATTTGCCCCTACCTAGCAGTTGTAACTGTGTTTCCACTATTTTGGACAATAAGTGGCAAAGTTGTAAGTATTGCCAAGGGTGTGATGCCAGAAGGGAGGCTTCCTATGGTAGATCAGAGAAGGACTTCAAGTATTTGGTACATGAAGAGAAAAGATCACCTACCCACAGCAGGCCGCTCTGTTTCCAAATGGGCCAGTATAGTGATTTACCCCCTATTTTCAACTGTGTATTGTATTACAGAGGCCAGCATGAGATGGGTGCATCCCAAAGTGAACCCATGAAGCTCTTTACTGTTCTCCAGATTAGAGATGCAGCGAATTTAGATTCCACCAGTGAAGTGAACGCGAAGTGGGCACTTGGCGTTGTCACTCCGCTACGCGGAGTGGGCAATGCAAAATGCACACTCCACCTTGTCATTACCACGTCGCATTAAGGCGGAATGACAATGTGAAGTAAGGCAAAGTCATTGTTTTTAATGGACTTCGTGTTCCTCATTGTGATTCTAAGTGATCCACTTGGTGTTTCAGATTTGGCAGCCACCCCACACATCACATGGCGTACAGTACTGTAAGTCACATGCTCTTTAGCTAGGCAGGAAGAAAGTGAGTCACACAAGCAGACACTTTTACTTTATCCTGTGCAAATGGAGATAGAGTAGTGTGTTTTGTGACTGCTGATCCTTTTAGATCAGGGCGAGGAGGAGATTTAAACTTTGATTTAGACCCAACAGCTTTTTTAAAAGCTACATTTTTTTTTGCCTTTTCTGGACTCTTTTTTACTTAATTTGTTCTTTCTGTCAATTTTATTTTTCTTACCTTTGTAAGTAGTTGTTTGTCTGTGTCTGTGTGACTGTGTGTGTGTGTTGTGTGACAGTGTGAGTAGTGATTGCTCGGACTGAGGGAGCTCAGTAGGAGAGATGAACCAGAGTGAGGGAATGTCTGGGGTGTGGGCAGCTCTGAGAGAGCGTGGTAGTGGTAAGCATCATACCGTGTGCATGTGTGGAGGGCATGTGCGCTCATTCCTGTTGGACCGCTCAAAACTTGTGAGTGCCCCCCCCCCAGAAGCAGGACCAGAACAACAAGAAGGTGAGTGCTATGGAGCAGTGGCTGGATCACACAGGGGGACATCAGTTGCAAATTATGTCCATGCTGGAACTGCTACTGGATCACCATGGGATCCCACATTACTTTTTTTTCCTCACACCATGTGCCCCCCCACACCTTCCTTGCAGTGTTATAAGATGTATTCCTCCACCATCCCCGACCCTTGTATGTAATTATGCCCTTTTTTGTTGTCTTCCATATGCGTGACACTTCGTATTCTGAGCAGTGCAAGATTGTTCACTTGGGAGCTTAAGCAACAGGTTGGTAGAAAAGAGGCCAGGAGTTATATTTGGTTTTAAACTGAAATATTTGAATAGTTTGTTAGTGAAATTAGTTCTATGTGTTAAAAATTATTACCTTGAATTTGAACTGATACTTGGGCTGTGATATTGTAGGTTTGGGGATAGATGTTTGGCAGGGAAAATTAGAAGGTAATTTAAATATGTTGTTTGCCTGGTGTTTGGAGGAGGGACATTAGCTGCAATTCTTGTCTTTAAACAGGAATTACTGTGGCTTTCATTGTTCACTTGGGAGCTTAAGCAACAGGTTGGTAGAAAAGAGGCCAGGAGTTATATTTTGTTTTAAACTGAAATATTTGAATAGTTTTTGTTAGTGAAATTAGTTCTATGTGTTAAAAATTATTACCTTGAATTTGAACTGATACTTGGGCTGTGATATTGTAGGTTTGGGGATAGATGTTTGGCAGGGAAAATCAGAAGGTAATTTAAATGTGTTGTTTGCCTGGTGTTTGGAGGAGGGGACATTAGCTGCAATTAACTTGTCTTTAAACAGGAATTACTGTGGCTTTCATTGTTCACTTGGGAGCTTAAGCAACAGGTTGGTAGAAAAGAAGCCAGGAGTTATATTTTGTTTTAAACTGAAATATTTGAATAGTTTGTTAGTGAAATTAGTTCTATGTGTTAAAATTATTACCTTGAATTTGAACTGATACTTGGGCTGTGATATTGTAGGTTTGGGGATAGATGTTTGTAGGGAAAATTAGAAGGTAATTTAAATGTGTTGTTTGCCTGGTGTTTGGAGGAGGGGACATTAGCTGCAATTAACTTGTCTTTAAACAGGAATTACTGTGGCTTTCATTGTTCACTTGGGAGCTTAAGCAACAGGTTGGTAGAAAAGAAGCCAGGAGTTATATTTTGTTTTAAACTGAAATATTTGAATAGTTTGTTAGTGAAATTAGTTCTATGTGTTAAAAATTATTACCTTGAATTTGAACTGATACTTGGGCTGTGATATTGTAGGTTTGGGGATAGATGTTTGGCAGGGAAAATCAGAAGGTAATTTAAATGTGTTGTTTGCCTGGTGTTTGGAGGAGGGGACATTAGCTGCAATTAACTTGTCTTTAAACAGGAATTACTGTGGCTTTCATTGTTCACTTGGGAGCTTAAGCAACAGGTTGGTAGAAAAGAGGCCAGGAGTTATATTTTGTTTTAAACTGAAATATTTGAATAGTTTGTTAGTGAAATTAGTTCTATGTGTTAAAATTATTACCTTGAATTTGAACTGATACTTGGGCTGTGATATTGTAGGTTTGGGGATAGATGTTTGGCAGGGAAAATCAGAAGGTAATTTAAATGTGTTGTTTGCCTGGTGTTTGGAGGAGGGACATTAGCTGCAATACTTGTCTTTAAACAGGAATTACTGTGGCTTTCATTGTTCACTTGGGAGCTTAAGCAACAGGTTGGTAGAAAAGAGGCCAGGAGTTATATTTTGTTTTAAACTGAAATATTTGAATAGTTTGTTAGTGAAATTAGTTCTATGTGTTAAAAATTATTACCTTGAATTTGAACTGATACTTGGGCTGTGATATTGTAGGTTTGGGGATAGATGTTTGGCACGGAAAATTAGAAGATAATTTAAATGTGTTGTTTGCCTGGTGTTTGGTAAGAGCCTCCCACCCACCCTGTTTTGTAGGCTTTCTTAAATACTGAAAAGCCACTGGGGGTTGGGATTGAAGGGCTGAGTATTTCTGTTGGGACTGAAATTTGAAGCAACAGGAGTTGGTGGCCTGTGACATCATATGGTACCTGGAGTCTGCTTACACACACTGTTAGTGGGACTGAACACATACTGGACTGTATGTGTTTGTGAGACTAGGAACTTTGTTGGTGGGGTTGAAATGGGTTTGTAAATAACTACAGTCAGTATAGAGAGAAACTGTACTCCAGGGAAAGGGACTGAGAAAAGGGGTGTGCTATTATAAACAGAGGGGATAATCAGGGTGGCCATATTCCACCATGGCAGGCATCTTCGGAAGGGTTGTAGGCTGCACAGGCTGTGGGATGGCAATAATTCTAAACTGGGCCTGGAGGAGGAGGCTGCCCACTCATGAGACAGCTATCTTGTATCAGGAGTGAGGTATATTGGTTAAGGAGTAAGCTGTGGGGAGCTGGGGGTGTCAGGATAAGGGGTGTGGATATGGGCAGCAGAAGGGTGGGGCTGAGGGGAGGCTGGGGCAGCGCTCTGAAATTACAGGACATTATGCTACAGCAAGCAGAAGGGGGATATTAGGGACAGAGGACCCTTAGATAGGAAGTTGATGCCAAGGGAAAGCGTCAGGGTGAAAATTCTGAATTCAAGGAGACTGGAGGGGAAGAGTCAGGAGGGGCTGTTGTGCGGAAGCCTAAAACAGCAGACCTGTGGAAGGGAGCTCCTAAGGTGAACAGTGCAAGAGAGGAAGAAGAGGGTCAGTTTAGAGATGCAGTCAGGGGAAACTCGGGTTACTTGATGGAGGCTGACATAGAGTGTCACAATAAATTTGAGATACTAAGCATCCTAGAGGGGGAGGAAGGGGTTGGTGGAAATGAGGAAACTTATACAGAGGCCGGGGGGAGGGAGTCAGATACTCATAGGGCATCACAGAACAGCTATGGAAAGGATAGACATAGTCCCAGAGGGAGAAGGGGAAACATATATGTTAAGCAAATGGGGGAGATGCAACATATTCCAGACATGAGGGAGGAGAGCATGATTGGAGAGGAACTGGGAGACAAGGAGGTGGGAGAGGAGCCCCCCTTCAGCAGGAAGGTCAGTACCAAGGATGGGGCCCTAGCTAAAGGGGACCTACAGAGAGCCTCTGGAGACAGGGGTACTATTACAAGGGGGGATGAGGTGCGGGGAAGGGGAAACCATCAGGGCCAGGATAAATGGTTCAGATAAGAGAGGTTAAAGGGACACCTATTCAGAGGGTTTGAGTTAAGTGGGCAAAATAGCAAGGGAGGCAGAAAGGGAGGGTGACAAGGGGTCTCTAATAAGGCAGGAAGACTCCCATGAAATTGCGATCATGAATAAAGTGGGGAGGGGGCTGAGAGGGCATAGTGGAGGTAACCATAAGGATGATGGCGGTGTTAAGGTTCTGTTACTGGGAGACTCGATGATTAAGGGTATCCATTGGGAGGGACAGGGGGATGGATGCCATAGCCAGGTGAAGGTAGTGAGTATCTCTGGGCTGACAGTGCACAGAGCAAAGTTCATGGTGTATGAAATGGTTAGGGATTGTGGAGGAAACCGGATTTCCTGGTGCATTTGGGAACTAATGATCTAGAGGAAATAGCATTATGGAAATCCAAGCAAGGTTCCAAGAACTTGCCAGAGTCTGTCGGGATAATGGATGCAACATTTCCTTTCGGAGATATTGCCAGTACCAAAGGCCTCAGTGGAGAAAAAATGAAGCTCAGAGGTTAATGAATGGCTCAGGAAGTGGGGTGAAGGGAATGGGTTGGGGTGTTAGGGAACTGGAATGGAGTTTGGGAGGATAAGGGACTATATGCCAAGGACAGGTTTCATCTTGCCCCAATAGGGAAGGAGTCCTTAAACAGGGATGGCTGACTACATACAAGAAAGGTGGGGTTTAAACTTGTAAGGGGGAAGGGATAAGGGAGGGCTGACCAGAAGCCCTCCCTCCAGATTGGGAGTAGCCTTCAAGCCCAAGGGGAGGGGAAACAGACTGGAGGTGGAGGTTTCAGGAGGAGCAGGAGGATGGAAGTATAAGGAATCTGGGTGGGGTTCGACAAAAAGGATCAGGGATAAGGGGTGGGGGTTAGTGTTAGTAAATGCCAGGAGCTTGGGAAACAAGTTGCCAGAGTTCCAGGCCATGCTGTTCGGGGGGGTGGTGGATGTGGCGGCAGTCACGGAAACGTGGGCCAACAAAAACCATGACTGGGACCTAAATGTACGGGGGTACACTATGCTTAGGAAGGATAGAAAAGAGGGCAGAGGGGGTGGAGTGGCTATGTTCATTAGAGATGACATAGAAATTGCTATGGTTGAAGAGGCAGAGGGAAACATGGAGGCCTTATGGGTCACCTTACGATCCCCAGCAGGAGATAAGGTCAAGCTGGGAGTAGCATATAGGCCCCCCGGGATGAGTGATGTTCTAGAGGATGGTTTGCTGGACAACATCATTGCCCAGTGTGGTCCAAAAGGGGAAGGAGTGGTGTTGATGAGGAACCTTAATATGCCAGGTACAAACTGGGGAACCATGTCCTCTAAGGTGGCCAAGGAGCAGAGGCTGCTGGATGGCTTCCAGGATGTGTTCTTAACACAGCATGTGATGGAGCCCACAAGGGAGGGGCATGTCCTGGATGTGGTTCTGGCAGATGGGGATCTGGTAAGGGACATGGTTGTACAGGACCCCCTGACTGGGAGTGACCACAATACTGTCTGGTTTCAAATAAGCATTGGGGGAGTGGGGATGAGATCTAGGACACTGGCAGTGGACTTCAGGGGGGAAGACTTTATGGGCATGGGAAATATTCTCAAGGATCACTTGAAGGGGATTACCTCAACGACAAGTGTGGAAAGGAGATGGGAGGTCATAAAACGGGGACTTCATGAGGCAGTCAGGATCTGCGCTAAGTTGAAGCGTAAGGGAGCAAGGTCACATAAACCATGCTGGTGGTCCAGTGAGGTCCAGGTAGCAGTCAGAGAAAGAAGGCGACTTACAAAAATATAAAACAACAAGAGGGATAGGGATAAGAAATGTACCAGCTTGCATCTAGAAAAGTCACCCGTATGGTGAGGAGCTAAGTCCAGTAAAGAGCAACGGCTGGCACAGGGGATACATGGAGGGGAAAAGGGGTTCTTCCGGTACATTGGGGAGCAGAGAAAAACTAAGGGCCATCTCAGCAGATTGAGATCAGAAGGAGGGTGGGTGGAAGAGGCGAGGGACCAGGCAGAGGTATTTAGCGAGTACTTTGCCTCTGTGTTCACTAGGGAGGGGGATGGGATATCTACAAAGCAAGGCACAAAGGGGATAGAAGCGGCAGGGGTGGGATCAGGGGAGCAACAGAAATGGAGCAAAGGGAGGAAAGGTACCCCAGGGTGTCACATCTGGATAAGGATAAAAGACCAGTAAGGTGGAGGACGGATGATGCCATCCCCACCAAAGGGTGTGGTTTGCCCTCAAGGCCCTAAAGAAAGACAAATCTCCTGGGCGGATGGCATTCATCCGAGAGTACTATGGGAATTGGCGGACATACTGGCTGCACCTGGCAGAGCTTTTCAACAGGTCACTTGAGACAGAGGTACCTAGGGATTGGCGAGAGGCACATGTGGTACCAATCCATAAAGGGGTGAAGGAAGTACCAGAAAACTATAGACCCATCAGTTTAACCTCGGTGGTGGGAAAATTAATGGAGAGTATACTAAAGGAGCGATTGGGGTTTACTTGGAGGAGGTGGGAGGTCTGGATAGTGGCAGCATGGGTTTGTGCCAGGTAGATCATGTCAAACCAACCTTGTGGAGTTCTATGAATGGGTAACATCAGAACTGGACAGAGGTAAGCCTGTGGATGTATTATTCTTGGACTTCAGCAAGGTGTTTGACTCTGTCCCACAATGGTCTGGTGGAGAAACTGATGGGGTTAGGAGTAGGCCCTTTGATGGTCAGATGGATTGAAAACTGGATAGCTGGACGTACTCAGAGAGTAGTGGTCTGTGGGGAGCTCGAACCCTACAGAGGTTGGTATGGGGTACCACAGGGCTCGGTCCTGGGTCCAATCCTGTTTAATGCATACATATCAGACATCAGGGATAGTATAGGGTGTGAAATGAGTCTCTTGCGGATGACTCCAAGATGGGAGCAGTAGTTGAGGGAGAAGAGGGAGGTTGGCCCTGCAAGGGACCTGGACACCTGGAAAGCTGGGCTCACACATGGAAATTAAATTTCAATATCACCAAGTGCAAGGTGTTGCATCTTGGTGGGGAAACCTAAACACAGGTACACCCTGGGAGGGAGGTGCTGGAAGCCTCAACAGGGAAAAAGACCTAGGGGTCATGGTGGATACATGTATGAATAACACTGAGCAGTGCAGGAGCAGCTAGCAAGGCAAACAGGATGTTGGGATGCACCAGAGGGGATCACCTCTAGGATCAAGGAAGTGATTCTGCCACTGTACAATGGACTGGTTAGACCACACCTTGAGTACTGTGTACAGTACTGGAGACCACACTTGAAGAGGGACATACAGCTCCTGGAGAGGGTACAGAGGAATGCAACAAAGATGATATGAGGACTAGGGGATTTGACTTACGAGGACAGACTTGAGGAGGTCTGCCTGTTTTCATTGGAGGAGAGGAGAGACAGGGGGGACATGATTGAGGTCTTCAAGTACCTCAAGGGAATAAATAGGGTAAACATGGAGGATCTTTAGACTAAAGCAGGAGGCATCACCAGAGGGCATGGTTTGAAGTTGGAAGGTAGAAGGGTGAGGGGAAAAAGAGGAGGTTTTTCACTGAGAGGGTGGTGGACCCTTGGATGCTCTGCCTGGTGAGCTGGTTCAGAGATCACAGTGGAGAGCTTTAAGAGAGTGGGACAGACACAGAAAGTGGATGTATCAGATGATGGCCTGTCCCGGGGGGGTGGGGATGGATGATAGGGGTTTCTGGAGCACAAGGGATGGGAGGGTCTCGGCACCCAACTAAGGATCTAGGTTCGAGCAGACTTGATAGACCATAAGGCCTAATCTGCTGGCAAATAGTATGTTAGTATACTGTGCTAAACTGCATGTGTGCATGCAGTCAGTCTTCTTTCCAGTCTGTGTATGTACTGCAGACACTGTCCAACTCCCTGACTTAAAAACAAACATTAATGAGTACAATGGTGAGGTGGTGAAGCATGGACAGATACTACAAAATGGGCTTGCAATTCATCCAAGTAACTATTAAAAAAAAATAATATTGTGATTGGTGACATGATTGTAAATTGTGATTTGTGACTGCATTTGCGACCCTGATGATGAAGAAATGTGAATGCCTATGGCTGTACTTCCCAGAGGCCCCGATGAGCTGTAGCTTAAAACTCCCAGACTTAAAAACATGTATCAATGAGTACAATGGTGGGATGGTGAAGCCTGGAGACATACTACAAAACAGGCTTACAATACATCTAAGTAACTAGAAAAAAAATTAATGTTGTGATTCGTAACATGAATGATTGTGAATCATGATTTGTGACTGCATTTGTGACCGTGATGATGAAGAACGTGATTTGTATCACGAGTGACTCGTGATGATGGTCCTGACTTAAAAACGCATATTAATGAGTACTATGTTCATGCAGAATTAAGCACCACACCTGTCCAGTACTCTGAAGGGAAGCCAAAGAAACAACTGTGACTTAACTTACAGATGGAGATTGGGCCCTAAAGAGATGCAAATGCACAGACAGATGAAGATTGCGCTGCACACTGAAGAGATGCAGACACAAAGGCACAACACCTAACCAGTGCTCACCATCAGAAATTCAAATCTGAAAAGAATACCTTTGCTGGTTGGGCGGGCTGTGTGGGGGGGGGGGGCAGTGTACTGTACTGCTGCAGTAACAGTCACTAGTACTAGTACCAGTAAAGATACTACAAAGAAGTACAAAAATCATACAGCTGCAGGGGATAGCAGCTTCACATTGCTGAAATTATTATGTGGCACATAAAAGGAGTCTGATTAGATGACACGCGTCACACACATACTCACACACACATTAAGTAATGCATAGCAAATTGAAAACTTCAGTAATATAACCACATATTTTAAACAAACTAAAATTATGCATTGAGGCAGTAACAGTTACTAGTACTAGTACCAGTAAAGATACCACAAAGAAATACAAAAATCACACAGATGCAGTGGATAGCAGCTTCACATTGCTGAAATTATTATGTGGCACAATAAAAGGTGTCTGATTTGATGACACCTGTGACACACATACTCATAAACACATTAAGTAATGCAGAGCATAATGAAAACTTCAGTAATATAACCATATATTTTAAACAAACTAAAATTATGCACTGCTGCACCATAACAATCAACAAAAAAATGGCAAGCAATATTGAAAATATTACTGTGTATACATTAACACAGTTATACAAGAAAAATATCACCAAAACAGAAAGCACTGTCTTTTTCTCCAAGTTAATCTACCTACACCACAGATACGCCCCTCTCCCAAAGCACACTTCCACTGTCTCTCAGTACACAGACTGAATGCTGTACATTGACATTCAAAATCCATTCACAAACAATAAGTGCTTGATGATATGAGCACAGGAGGGTTTCCTATAATCGATGAACTAAAGTTTCAGCAAAAAAAAAAATGACTCAAAAAGGCATTTTTATCAGCTTTTTGAAGGTTTAAATCGCAGAGAGGTCTCAGAGCAGATTGTCTCCTACAGCTTACTACACACACTACCGCAAACTGAGGCTGTGCAGAACAATCTAGAGCCCACGTGACCTGAAATCCCATCAGTCACTGCAAAATTTGCCTTTGAAGCTTAAAAACAAGGTGAAGTGAGGCGAAGTGGAAGGCAGAGTAATGCGAAGTCATTGTTTTCAATGGACTTTGCGTTACCCATTATAACGCGAAGTACTCTGCTTCGTGTTGCGGAGCACTCCACGAACTCACCTTCACTCCACGAATCCTTTTGCAGAGCGAATTGGGTCCACTTCGCCCATCACTACTCCAGATGTGCGAATTGAGCTCCAGGGTAGGGGTACTACATATTCGTTGTGCCATGTCACAGAATACCCTTTCTGGTTGTAACCCCCCTTCTCAAATCTTTCTCTAGGTCTAGGCAATGTGCTACTGTCCTAACTCTTTCAGCATTAAAGAGCAGCTGATGCCATTTTCAAAACTTTGGAAAACATAATATTTAGGCACAACTCAGCTTGTATTTCATATATTGTCTATATATTTCTCCTCTCCATTATTTAGTACTGAAAAAAATCCCCACAAAAACAGGGTATTTATTTCTTAGAATTCATCTGCCTCTATGCTTATTCCCTACTTGAAATTATAATGCTCTGTTGTGACATCACAGTGTGTTGCCATGAGAATAACGGTGATGTCACAAGCAGAGTACTATGACATCAGGTTGGGAAGAAGAAATAGGGAACTGATGAACCCTCAAGGAACAATCCTGCTCTCATGCATATAACCTCAGTGAGAAATAATGGGGAACAAGAACTGCAGAGCTAATGAGAAATATAAGCTGCTTTATGTCCAAATATTATGTTTCTCAAAGTTCTTCTCGAGACATCAGCAGTTCTTTAAACCACATCCAAATTTGCCTCAAACCAGAGGCTAAATAATATCCTTTAAATTATGAAGCCCAAAATCTGCCTTTGTTTTTTGAGGAAATCCAACATGGTACTGAAAAAATTAGCTTTGCCACCTTCCAATAAGAGGTCAGAAATAATGGCAGACAACTGTTTCCAAATAGACTCAGGGAATTTTAGGGGCAGATAACAGACTGCACAAAGCAATTTAGGGATGACCATCATTTGTAAAATTTGTACCTTCCCCCAGAGAAATAAACGTAAGTGCTTCCATCTGGAAACATCATAGAATGCATTACCTGCAGAAGTGATATCCAGTAGAACAGTGGACTGCTTCAAAAGGGGATGGGACAGGACAAGAGGGAGGGTCAATATAGGGGAAGGGTGGAAGGGAGGAGCAGCTACAGAATAAGGGGTGCTAGCTGCTTATTCGAGCAGACTTGATAGACCTCTAGGCCTTTATCTGCTGTCAAATTTTGTATGTTTGTATGTTCATATCATCTTAGAGATTTTAAGTAACGGGGAGAAATTTAAAGCTGGCCAATGATGGAAATTCAGGAAGACATACTGTATATCACCAGATATGTAATGGGATGAGAAGCACATCTTAATTCAGTACTTGACAACATACGGTCAGTACAGAGAGAGTTTAAAGGGAGAAGCTCTGTCTTGGTCCAATTGTTTCACAGACCAGAGAGAGCTAAAAACATTCAAGGAGGTGAACTAAAGCTGGTATTGAAGTGACAGGGCTCTTAACTGTCAATAATGTGTTGTCTTCAAAGAGGATGGACTTATAAGTATTACAGCTGAATTCAATACCTTGTATATGCAGGGAGTCTTGCAGCTTCTGAGCTAAAGGCTCAATAGCCAATACAAATAGCGCTAGGGACAGTGGACAACCCTGTCGGGTGCCCCTGCCCAACTTAAGGCATGGGGAAAGCCTCCAATTAGTGAGGACTGCAGCTTGAGGCGAGGCGTAAATAAGCAGAATCCAATGAATAAAAGTATCCCCCAATCCAAATTCCCTAAGGACATCTATGAGGTAAGGCTATTCGAATGAGATGAATACTTGTCAGTGTCCAGGGCTACAGCTTCCACAGCATCCAGCGAGGACGTCGAGGCCCACATCAGGCTGACAAGCCTCCTGATTTGCTCCAACTCATCTCAATCTGCCACAAAACCCATTTGGTCAGGGTGGACTAAGAGTGGCAGTACTATATTTTAATAAGTTGATTCACCAAAACCTTGGCCAGTGCTTTGTTGTCCACATTCAATAGTGAGATGGGGTGGTAGCTGGAGCACTGGTATGGGTCCTTGCCCTTTTCAGCAAGAACTGTCATGATGGCATCATTCACAATAGCTGGCAATTCACCCTGTTGCCAAACATCACATAGTGTTTCTGCTAACAATGGGCTCACCAGGTCCCCTATAGGGTTGTACACCTCCACCGGGAACCCAGCTATGGCTGACTGAATTTCAAGTGAGGTAATAAGACCCTCAAGTCCCCTCTGCTGGTCTTCTATTAACTGGGGTAAGAAAATGGATACTAAAAAATCCTGTATGCCCCCCTGGGAATCCTCTGCTGGTCTCTTGGGGGCATACAAATATGAATAAAATTTCCTGAAGGTTGTACTAATTCCTTCGGTATCTGTGACAACTGTTTGTCACCATTTAATCCCCAGGATTTAAATGTATGCCTCTATTTGTTTAAGGCAGTAGGCAAGAAGATTCCTGGCCTTCTCTCCCTTTCCCAATAGGCTTGCCACATTCCATAAAGGCAAAACTCAGCTTGCTGCATGTTAAGCATATTGATCTGGTACCTTATCAGTCTAATAGTTTGAAAGAGGGAGGGATCAGCCTGCTCAGTCTTGTGCTGTTGTTCTAAAGTTTTCAGCCACTGTTCTGGAGATTGGAGTCTATTACCCCATTCATTTTTACAGGCAGAAGCATAATCAATAATTCTACCCCGTAGGTGGGCTTTTAAGCCTTCCCATACCAACTTGGTGGCAATTTCTCCAGTGTGGTTAATTGTTAAATAGTCTTGCACTTCCTGTCAAAGCCAGGTTTTAAATCTGGTACCCCCAAGTAAACTGACATTACACCGTCAATGTTTTGCTTCTGAGCCTGAGCCTTCCCGCTGGAAAGTGAAAGTGATAGGGGAATTATCTGATATAATTACAGGTATAATTGCAGAGGCCAATGTCCCCTTAAGCATCTGAGAGGAAATGAGGATCTTATCTATCCTGCTATAGTACTTATACAAGGATGAAAAATAAGTGTAGTCCCTGTCGGAGAGGTGGCCCCATCTCTAGATATCCAATAACCCATGGCCCTCCATTTACCGGCACAAAGCCTTGGATCCAGAGGTATCTAATTTGGCTGGATGACCACTGCAATCACATAGAGTATCTGGCACCTCATTCACATACCCCACAATAATAATCTCCCACCTCCCAATGTCCAAAAGAGCTTGAGAAGAGTGGTGGAAAAAAGAAGATCTGTCCTCACTGGGACCATAGACCGAAACTAGAGTTATCAGGGAGTCATCCAAGGTACCCACTAAGAGGATCCATCTACCCTAAATATCTTTTTGACCTGGAGGGTGATCCAGTTAACATCTTTAGTACATAGTATCATCACTCCTCTCCTCTTTTTTCCAAAGGAAGCGTCAAAAATCTGCCCCTTCCACCGCTTTATAGCTTCTCAACCTCTTGCTTAGTAAACGTGTTTCCTGGAGAAAAATAATCTGACCTTCCAATTTTTTAATATGGGAAAATATCCTTTTACGCTTGATGGGGCCAGTCATTCCCCACACATTCCAGGATAAGACCTTATCAGTGATATCGGAGAATGCTTGAAGCCCTCAACCCACTCCACCTCCCCACTCCCATCGCAGGCACCAGCAAACAGCCAACAGGACTGTAAAATGGCAATGAACAAACAGCAACTACCAGAACTGCTATAACCAAGAGCTAAATAAAATAAGAACCAGGTCATTAGCTACAGTGCTGTCCATCAGATACAAGTGGCTGTGTGTGGGGTCACTGGGCTCACCCTTATAAACTAATATAATGTTGAAGAACCCCCCCCCCAAGCTAACAACATCAAACAAATACTAAATGCAACACTGTTTGAAGCAACAAGCCAGCACAATAAGAACAGTCACATGTCAGTTCTGTCTGTTGGATGTCTAACCCAAGATAACTGATTTGCTATTTAGCAGTGTTCCTAACTAGGAAATCTGTTTCTGCCGTCCCATTATTATCTTAAAGGCAAACAGCAAAAAACAAAAGTAATGCACTGGTGACATCCAGCTCAGGCACAGATAACTCTTAAGAAAACCATAAATTGTTACATCGCACAATCATAAATCTAATGTGGGCTCACCAAGCAATTTTAAAAAGTGAATCACACTGTGTACAGTTGGGAAGTAACATAATGTTCCCAAGCCCATACAAGATGTATAAGGTAGGCTGGTACTCTGCAATCTCTGGTCCTCCCAACTCACCTTGGGCAGGCCAGTATTCCTAAGACTAACAATCTTGCCTTCAGTGCATTGTGGGGGAGTATACTGTCATGAGTAACATCAGCTAACATATATACTTAACAGTCCCCCAAGTACTGCATAAAAAAGCAAGCCTATAATCACCATCCATTGTCCACTACCCCCCCCCCCACTTCATTACCGTCATACTTCTAGGTCACGGCATAGAAAATAGTAAGATTCCAAAAGTCATTACAACATACATCCCTGGCTGTGGAACCATACCAAACAACCGCCTTCCACAGCATAACTCTAGCTATTTGAAAAGTGTGGCATCAGTACAAAAGGAGCTAATCTGCATTTCATATGTGCCGAGAAGTGGAGTATAGGGTCCTTAGAGGCTAGATCATTCAATGGAAAAAAGAGGCTAGAGCTATAAAGAAACAGTTAGTGTGGCCGTAGTCTAATTAGCCTTTGTGGATGGGATTCAAGTAATCATCCAAAGATCTGAAAATTCTCCCCTCTTCACTACTTCCATGCAGCTTCCATTTTATAAAAGCCTTCTCCGTAGCACTTACATCCTGCATTATTATGCTGCAAAGAACTTGACACTGTCAAACCCCTTAGGTCTCAAAATGCCTCTAGTTTAAACAAGCATTTGTCAATGCCGAATGTTGCTTGCTTCTATGTGCTGTTTAGGTATTTGGAAGTCATTGGAGTGCAAATATTGAAAATTTGCGAACTTCTGGCGTCTTTGTAGAACTGCATAACCTGCAGCTCGTCAAAACAGTCATTTTAGAATTTTTTCACCAAATTTTCAACATAGCCATTTTAAGACCTCTGCTCATGAACAGTGTCACTGTGATTTTGTTAATGTGTCCTATACATTGAGTTTGCACACCGGCCTAAGCCATTATGCGCTACAGGGCTAAACCGTTTTGGGCAGGATGTGAAAAATGACAGCTATACTGCTCATAAGGAGGTGTGGTAAAATGGCAATGTTGAAAATCTGGAGTGAAAATATTGAAATTTGCTAACTTACGAGCCTCAGTAGGAACTGCGCAACGACGTCAGAAACAGTCATTTTAGGAATTTTTCACCAAATTTTCAACATAGCCATTTTAAGACCTCTGCTCATGAACAGTGTCACTGTGATTTTCTTAATTTGTCCCGTACATTGATTTCACACACCAACTGCGCTATTCTGCGCTACATGGGCGGAAACACATTTTGGGTGAGATGTGAAAAATGACAGCTGTACTGCTCATAAGAAGGTGTGGTAAAATGGCAATGTTGAAAATCTGGAGTGAAAATATTGAAATTTCGTGATCTTACGAGCCTGCGTAGGAACTGCGCAATGCACGCTAGTAAAACAGTAATTTTTTGGAATTTTTTCACCAAATTTTCAACATGGGGTTTTTGGGACCCCTTCTCATGAATGATGTCACTGTCATGGTGGTATTCAGGCCTGAAGGGTGATTTCACAGTCACTGCGTAGTCACTGCGCGAAATCACCCTTCGGGCCTGAATAACGCCATGACAGTCGATCATGAAAAGGGGGTCCCAAAACCCATGTTGAAAATTTGGTGCAAAATTCCCAAAATGCCTGGAGATATGGCAATAAAGTTGAACCCCCCCATCTAGCCCATTATACAGCTTACGGCATTTCAGTTCGCGGTCAGCTTTGAGGGAGTCTGGGCGTGTTCCCGGTCCACGAAGATCATCGTGCGAGTCCGGAGGTAAGTATGGGGTGAGGAGGGCGTGGGGAAGCTGGGTGCGCCAGTGGGTGGAGTGCGGGTTGTGGGAGGGTGGGAGGCGGCGCGCTGAGACCGTTTTCGTTTTCAGGTAAAAAATTTAAAAAGACATAGTGGGACCGTGTGCCACACTGGGGTGGGCTCCCAGCATGGCACAAGGGCGTTGAAGCGTTCGGCGATGAAGAGTTAGGTACGCCGTCGGCTAAAGGACTGATTATACGCTGGGGTGGAGGCTCCCAGCGTGGCACCTGACAATTGGGGAGAGAGAGCCGCAGCTCAGCTGACTGGGATTGGGCATCCCGTCGGCTACACAGTAGGTGCAGGGGCGCGCACGCCTGCGTGTGGGAGGGGGAGCTACGCTTCTTATCTCTGCTCACTGAGGCGTAGCTCCCCCTTTCAACTGTATGCCACTGCATTTTGGAGCGTGTCATAGACAGCTCCAAAATGCATTGGCTTACAGGGGCCGCGCCTGCCAGCTCACTGACTGAATTGGAGGAGGAGGTGACACACCTCCGAAATCTCCGATGATGGCACTATGTTTCTTGCACATGCGTGCAAGCAACATAAAAACACATTTTATGATTGCTCACAGTCTGTAAAGATTGCTGATACAGCTGGTAGTTTGATTCTGATTCTATTTTTGTTTTTAAAAGTAAAAAAACAGACTTCCCACCATACTGGTGTTACAATACCAAAATAATGTTTGTTTATATTCCTTGATGAACTTCCACTGCATCTTTCCTTGACTTGGGAACACCTCCAACTCAGTCTAGCCACTCATGATGCAGTGAGAGGAGAGAAGGCTATTGCATCATGAGTGGCTGTACTATTTGAGGGTGTTCATAATGCTCATAAAGTATGCAATAAGAGTTTATCAAGGATTTGAAACAAAAAAAATGTTTGTATTACACCATTATCATGCATTTCAGTTCTACTAAGAAAGGAAGCAGGGAAAACAAACAGAAACATCAATTAATTTTAGAGGTTAGCAACCATAAAATGTGGGTTTTCAGATAGAAATATGATGCAAAAAGGGTTGACACCGTCACTTTAAGAAAAAAAAAAGTTCCTGGAGCCCCTATATAGAACAGAGATTAAATCAACAAAGAAAAATAAGATAATAACCAGACTCTTGGGTAGCCCTCATCACCAGTTTGAACAGAAATTGTTAATGGCCAGAGGCCTAAGGCAGCTGTTTAAGGTTAGGGAGAAGAAACTGCCTCAGCCCATTGTCTACTGAGTACAGCCCATGTCCTCCACTGCCGAAGACTGAGGGTGGGTTGACAGCCATCGATGTTCTGCCATAGAGCAGGCTTAAGCTTCAAGGTAGGTGGTGGCCATTACTATTTGGGTTACTGATGATGTCGGGTACTATTGTTAGAGTCCAGGGGTGGAAAGTTAATGGGGTCCAGTAGGAACTCATGTGCTATCTTTGGACAAATGAAGGTCTCGATTCAATTGACCATGTAGGGTCTCAAAATAGCTGGGGGGACCCAAGTAGCACTTCAGGCCTTTCTCCACTGAACTCGGTTGAAGGCCTTCCTTTTATCAATTACTCTTTTGAGAAAATCCAGAAATACACATGTAAACAAATTTTAGCCCCTTGCCACACAAGCTGTTTAGTGTCCGAGCCCTCTGGAGGATTTGTTCCCTATCTTAAAACCTGAGCGGACGGAACACTATTGGGCAAGGCCTAGTGGTAGGGATAGTCAGTGGTAGGCCTGAAGGGGATCCAACGGCTCTGTCTATCTCTAATGGCACGCTCTAATAATAATTAATTGTCACAGCATACACTGCAGAAAATCTACAAGATCCACTCCTTCAGCTCCCTCAGGTATCCTGAAAAGCCATACATTATTCCTGCGCTTCCATTTCTTTTGACCATCAAGCCAGTCCCACAGTTGATACACTTCTTTTTCAGCAAAGGCTAGTGGATACTCTGCTGGATGGGCCCAGTCTTCAAGTTGCCCGGTTCTGGATTCTGTGTGCTCAAATTCGGTACCTAAGTCTTTAACAGAAACCTTTACAGCCACTAAGATTACTATGATATTGTTTAAATCAGACCAGATGCCACTGTTAAAAGGTTTCATCTCACAGAGTTCATGGGCCAACATCCTGGTCTTTGTCTCCCTCTCATAGCGCGACTCTGCCATAGTAGTGGCATCTTCAACAGAGTTACTGGGAGAAGCTAAAAGTTTGTGCTTCTTAGCTGCCAAGATCTCTGTTTTTTCCCATTTGGACATAACAAACTGGCTTAATAACTTTTTAGATGCCATGCTGAATAGGAAAAAAAAATGCTAGTTTGGGCAGGGAGCACAAAATTAACAACTATTAGGGCAGAGCCTCAGGAGGCAGACTGCTTCTAGCTTGGCTGCATCACATGTCCACCAGAGATAATGTTCTGGCCACCCTTCCGCCCCATTCAAAGAATTCCTCACCCATTGTCCCTTTTCCAGGTGCCCAGAGAGTGAAACAGGTAAAACTTTTAAATTGCCTGCTCCTGGCATTGTCACCTCAAAATGCAAGTAAACTGACAAATGGAAATGTTTTAAATGGTGATGTGGAGTCTAATCCTGGCTCTCCTACAAACAAGTGGAGTACCCTTCTGCTTGCCTAAAGGTCTCAAAATCTTTCATGTAAACAGTCTCCTTCCTAAGACTGACCTAATAAAAACGTGGACAGTCTTGACCCAACTGATTTCCTGACATTGAATGAATCCTGGCTCTCTGCCCATACTTTCTCCTCAGCCATAGACATCCTTGTGTAAATATCCCACTGGCAAGACCACTCTAAGTGAGGGGGCAGGGCACTCATTTATTCTGCTAGCACCCACAGCTTCTCTGTAACAACCAGTGAAGCCTCCCCAAAAATGCACAAGCTTACCTCTGGGGTCTTCAACACCCCCCCCCCCCATTCCATCCTGCTGCAGAACATGGGTGTATATTATGACCTAGGAAAGCCATCAGAAGGGATGGTAGACATACTCCCAGAAGAAGTAGATCCCCTACCCAGAGGTGAACGCATTATGATCAGTGACTTTAATACCAAATTGTCTGCCAAAGTCAAGCTGTTGGCCTCCCCCATCTCCACTCTAAAATCAAAGCCCAGAACATGCATCAACAGATCTCTTTGCTTACTCACTTTATCACCAGATGCCCCTATCACTGTATAATAGACTAGGTGTTGGTAACCCTCCCCCGGAGAATTCTGTACTCGGGCACCCTACTTGATAATAGTCAGTGATCACTGTGCCACCTACTATGTGCAGAAATTAAACCAATCAAAGCCCCCCCCCCAAAAAAAAATAACATTCACTGGGACCTTCAAATCTTTCTGCTCAGAAACTTTCCTACTGGATATCACTGGACCCCAAGTCTATCTGCACCCAACCCAGAAGAGGCTCTGCACTTTTCTGCACAACCTTTCTGGGCATTTGCAATAAACATGCCCCACTCAAGCATTCCAGAGTTCAAGGTCATCACCTTCCATGGATAACCCCTAACCTAATCAGATTCTTCCAGCAAAGAGATTTGGCCTGGGTCAGACATAAATCCAGCAGGCTCTCCCAAGACATGCAAGCCTATGTTACCTCTGGAACAACTGTAGCAGGAATAAGGCCAACTCTTTCTATCTCAAGCTGGCCTCCAATGCCTTCGACCCCCTCTACATTCTGGAAGACAGTCAATACCCTAATCAAACCCCTTAGTAGTATGCAGTTCATCCCTGGTGTCACCTTAACCACCAAAGCCCTCAACAGACACTTCACTGATAGACCCAGGGCCCTCATCTCTAACCACCCCCACCCACCACAAGTCAGTCATTTCCAAAGTGGCAGCTTCCGCTTGAAAATGATCACAGATGATGAATTATTAGGGGTGCACAAAGAGCTACTGGCACTAAATGCAGTATCCAGCTGTGGACCTGATGGTACCTTGCCAAAATTCCTCAAAATAGGTGCTCTAGTAATAGCGATCCCTGTTGCTCACATCTTCAGTTGGTTCCTCTTCTCAGGGTCTTTCCCACACAGTTGGATACATGCACTGGTGGCACCGATCCACAAATGGGTCCCAGCCAACTCTCCCTCCAACTATTGACCAATTTCACTTTTACCTATCCTCTCTAAAACCATTAAGAGTTTCCTCAGTAGATAGCTATCTAACTTCTATGTGAAATCCACTTCCTAACTCCGCATCAATCTGGCTACTATCCCAACCACTTAACCTCCAGCTCCCTATTCAGGGTGACTGACTACATACACTCCAACTCAGGCAAGGGCTTGGGCACAGGGGCCATATTCATAGACCTTGCCAAAGCCTTTGGTACTGTGGACCACCCCCAGCTATTACTCAGATTTGCTAAGTCTGGAGTCCCCCCAACAGCCCTTGCATTGTTCCACTCATACCTGGATAACTACACTGAGTTTGTCAAGATACACCTGATTATCTTCGCTGCCTTACCTGTCACACTCGGGGTCCCCTGAGACTTACTTTTTGGGCCCCTCCTTTTCACCATTTTCATCAATGACCTCCTACTGTCCATCTCTACCAACCACATACACATGTATGCGGACAATACCTTAATCTATCTGTCAGGCACTCCTATTTCCTCCATTAAGGAACCTCTTTAACAGGACTTCGCAGCCATCCAGAAATGGTTCCTGGAAAACTGTCTAGTCATGAACCAAAAGAAGAGGGTTTCCCTGCTGTTCGGCTCCAGACAATGGATCAACTTTGCCTCCTTCTCCATGACCCTGTGCTTTCAGGATGTGTCCTGTCTGGACCCTGTCACCTCCTATAAGTATCTTGGCCTCCACATGGAACAATAACTTGACTACTTCAAGCATATTCCCAAATTATAGCAAAGTCCTACTCAAAGCTAGGCACCCCTTATAGAGTAAAAAATTGCCTCCAGCTAAATATGAGTAAACAGATTGTGGAGCAATCTATCCTTCCCCTTCTGGATTACAGATATGTAGTTTACTCAGGTACAGACTCCACCATCTCAACAAAAATAAAAACACCCTATCTCATGCTCTGTGCAGATTTGCCCTAGGCTACCCCCCTCCCCATACAGTACATCACTGTACTATGTGCAACTAGCAGAGCTGGATCAACCCCTTGCAAGGCAGATGATGCACACTGCTCTCATGGGGGTCAACTACTGATCTGATAAACTACCAAAACATCTGTCTGACCTTTTCACCCCCTTAATGAACACAGTTTTCTCATTCAGATCTGAGTCAAACTGTCATCTACATGTCCCTCTATCTAAACATGATCTAGACCAAACCTCCATTAGTTATAGGCTCCCCAATATCTGGAGCAACCTACTGCCAAAGTTACTTCTTCTCCCTTCACCAATCCAAGTAAGGCCCTGATCAAGGCCCACTTTAAATCCCCATTGTCCTGTTCTTGCTGTCAGGTTCTCCCTCCTCCCATGCCTAGAGCCTCCCCTCCCTGATGCTTCCTCAAGGTCATTCTTGGAGGGGGCCAAAGTCACACGTGCTACTGTCAGGGCACTGCAGCACTTTGAGAATGGGTGAACATGTATCTGCACATGTTGTTGCCTATTCGATCTATAACTAAAATAGTATCATCTGCTCTACAGTGGAAATTAAATATTTTATACTGCTAAACTATTGTCTTGCATGCTTGATCTGTCAATGTGTACCCACTCATTCCCACCCCACCCCCACTCCAGTTGCAACAGGAAAATAGCCCTGGCTCTGTGTGTTTACCTGGTTAAATATGTTTTAAATAAATTAAATACATACTCAGTTTTAGTGCAGAATCTGTACCATAAATAGTTTCTCTTTGAATAATTTTGCAGTCTGCTGTCACTTTTATGACTTAACTGATCTGCAGGTTTTCTTTCAATTGTTGTCTTTTGAAAGGCAGGTGGTGAGGAAAGACTGCAGGCTGAGTAATTACAAAAGCATGGGTGGAACCATGCTAATATATTGTTATGACATAGGAGAGAGAAAGGACTGTGGAAGCATGTAACCAGACACCTAGACTGTCTTCCACAGTGGAATCAAAGCACATATGGTTCTGTCTATTGACCAGAGTGCTGTTCCCCCCCACCCCTGCACTATTTTCATTCTCTGCGCTCACTTCTGCATCACTTCCAGGTTCGGAGCTTCCTGATGGTGATGCACAAGAAGAAGGCTAAGCAGAAATTCTGCAGCAGCCAACCAAAAATGGACTGAAAAATAACATTTAGTTGTCAAGAGTCTGAAGATAAGTCGAACTGAAGTTTCAGGGAGGGTCATAGCTGGGCTGGGTTTCTGAACAGAAAGGTCTTACTCTTTTATGCTACTACTCTTTTCCCTGCATATCACACTTAAAGAGCAAGCAAGACACATATAAGTTAGTTATGCAGGGCAAAACTTCAGTTTCTTTTCAGCCCAGGCGAATCACTTAAGCTGTTGATGTTTCCCCTTAGTTCAGAGAGCAGGGCAAATTTATTATCAAAGCCAAAACAAAAAAAGTGATATCCATTTTTGTTTCTTGTGCTCTTTTAACATTCTTGCAGGGGAAACACAGCTGGACAAACTAAAGTAAAAAACAAACAAACAGGTTATTTACAGTTAAACAATAGGGCTTGCCTTGCTGAAAATAAATTTGTGTACAAAATTCTGGTGCACGCCTATCAAGCAAATGGAGCTGCGATTCACAATACCATAACATACAAAGCCAAAAAAATAAACACTGTATCCCTATGCCATTTATACAGCTAGCCCATTTAATAAACTTATCTTGAACATTTTTTACATCACTCTGGGAGCTTTCTTTATTAAGAATGGACAGGGCTTTTTTTTTTTGGCCTTGTATGTTATGGTATTGTGAACTGCTGCTCCATTTACTTAATCAGTGTGCACCGGACTTTTGTTCAGAATTTTATTTTCAGGCCTAACCTCCCTTCATTTTCAGGTTTCAATGGTACTATTATGTTTCAGAAATGTTTTTTATTTTTTATTAATAGTGAAGGGCGGACCGTTACCCTGTCCCCACCAGAGCTTTACGCACAGTTCTATATTTTGATAACCTCTATACTTAGCCCTCTATAGATAGAAATTCAAGGCAATTTTAATGTGATAGTAACCTTGAGGCTGAATTTCCAAGCATACTACTGAAAAAACAGGAGCCCCAGCAGTCCTGATCTGCCATGAACTGCCTTGGGCCCGATTAATTCCATAATGGGGTAGGTTCACTCTTATTTAACAACATCCTCTACTTCAGGTTTAAATCCCTCAGCTTGATACATAAAAGGTCTCCCAACCTGCTACCTCTATATACATCCTCTAGTCTTTATCCATTAGCAGGGGTGCCTGATTTTGTTCACTTAGTCCCACTAATTGAAATCTAGTATGGTTCCTGGGTACAATTATGTCACATATCTGTCCGCAATATATATTTGTGATCTGTCATACACTTTATGAGATTAACTTCACAAGATTATTCTTTTTCTTTTAGTGAACTAGCTGTACCCTAGTCATAGGTTCGTAGGTTCATAGGTGTTTTGCAAGTTCGAGGGACATGCTCATATAGAACTTGTTGCCTATTGGCGATAGTGACATTTGTTTTCTCCCATATGGTGATCTAGTTCATCCTTAAAATCAGTCAAGCTATCACTTATTAATATATCGGTTGGCAATGAATTCCAAACAGGTGGTAGATGCTGGGTTATAAAATTATCCCTTCTAGATGTTTTATTTACATGAGATTTTAACTTTAAATTATGTGATCTGGTGCAACAGCTGGATGCAATTTTTTTTCAAGGCAGATGGCTTCACACAGTGCGGGGTCATGTAATGCCCTATATGCCAGGCATAAGTCACCCCTCAGTGATTTATATTCTAGTGAGTATAACCCTAGAGTTTGAAGTCTACCACTATATTCTGTGTTTTTTTAAACCTGTGACCTTCTTAGTGATTCTTCTTTGAACCTTTTCAATGATTGCTTTGCCTCCCAAAGAGGTGGGTCTGCAGAAGGGGGCACAAAAGTCTATATGGGACCTGACCAAACTAATATATAGAGGTATTAAAACTTCCAGTTCTCTACTTTTGATATGTTTGAAGATACATGATAGTATGCTATGGCATTTTTTAATTATATTATTAGTATGAGAGGTACATTTTAAATCATTGGTGACAGTGATACCCAAGTCCCTTTCAGATGTAACAGTTTGTAATATGGTGTCATTAAGTTTGTATATGGCTAATGTGCTGTTCTTACCCAGGTAAATAACCTTGCATTTGGTGGTATTAAAAGTGATTTTATTCAAAACTGACCATTTAGCTAGGTTATCCAAATTTGATTGTAAAGACTTCACTGATTCTGAATCATTGACGATATAGCCAAGTTTACTATCGTCAGCATATTTATGTATCCAGACCCTGTTATAGGTTTGCATACTGGTTATTTGTATATTAAATAATATTGGTCCCAGGACAGAGCCTTGTGGGGACACCACTACTAACTAAACCCCATTCAGACATTTGCCCCTTAATGCTCACACATTGTTTCCCATCACTGAGCCACGAATTAATCCATTTAATAATATTTGGATGTAATTTACAGTATATCTTTTCAATTCCTCAACCAATACTCCATGAGAAACAGCATCAAATGGCTTCACAAAATCAAGGACGATAATATCCACTGGAAGCACTTTATCCAGTGCCATACTTATTGGCTCAAAAAAAATAGTTAAGTTATACTGGCACGATCTTCCCTGTGTGAAATCATACTGAGATATGTCTATAATATCCATATTTTTAAGGTGTATAACCATTTTCTGTTGTAATATTATTTCCATTAATTTGCCCAGACAAGCGGTAAGGCTGATAGGCCTGTAGTTTGTTACATGCTGTTTGTTACCACCTTTATGAATTGGGTACCTCTGTTGCCAATTTCCACTCAGTAATGGCTGTCCCTTCATGAAGTGATACATTAAATAGAAGTTTAAGTACCCCTAATAATTCAGTGGCTAATTCTTTAATAAATTTAGCGGGAATTTCATCAGGACCAGGTGATGAGTTCATTTTAGTGGTCTTAATGGCTGCCATAACCTCATCAAGTGTAATCAGTGGATCTGTTATGTCAGTTGGTAACCTATCCAAGGATACAATCTCCTTAGGTTTACATACACTAAGAAAGTAATGATTGAATTCATTCACCATTTGTAACTCATTGGCAGTTGACGGATTCTCCTTAATTAAATGCCCAATGTTTGGTTCCTTCCCGTTTAATGACCCAATATAATTGTAAAATTGTTTTTTGTTATCCTTAGTTATTGTAGCAAGATTTATTTCAAGATTTCTTTTTGCTGATCTTATTGCTTTCTTACACTGTTTTGTTTTATCTTTAAACTTTTGCAATTTGTCCACTGACGGCTTTTTTTTAATATTTATTAAACGCCCTTCTTTATTTTTAATCAGTCTCATATTTTTTCTGTTCAACAATAGCGGTACTCTATTATTATTATTACTATTATTATTATTATTATTATATTTAATACATTTGGGAATCCAGGTATTAATGCAGAAGTTGATCTTTTTCTATATAGCTATCCACATCTGCTTACAGTCAAGGTTTTTAAGTTCAGTCTCCCATTTCCAGTTGGACAAATGTTGTTCAATTGCCTCATAATCATTTGCTTTATGTATATATATATATATATATATGTATAGATATATCACTGGTCGCCATGTTAGGGTGGATCCCTGTTACATTGGTTAGCTGCAAATTGCTTCTTTTTTCTCCCCTTTCTTTTTTTTGGCTGCATCAAGGTTTGGACAATCTATCCTCATTAGTTGACCTTCCTATTGGCTCCTATTACTTTTTAAATTCCCCAGCTTCAGACATTGCAGAATTTCCAATATCTCTCCCCAACCTGCACCTTACCATAAGGAGCTTTACTAGGGGTCGTTCAATTTTTTTTTCATACTCTCCCTGTTTGCTACTTAGATTGACCCAGGACCCTAAGGTCTGTTTTAACACGATGGTACTGGATTTGCACTGCTCTATATTGACAATCGGAGGAGTGCCTCAAAATGTTATAATATTTCAAAGCAACCTGCTATATTATTAGCTTTGATGTCCCATCACCTAATTTAATCATTAGTGTGTTTCCCTACCTTGCCCTCTTTTGCTTGCTGCATCATCATATATGTTGCTGCTGTGGCTGTCCTGATATTAATTTATGGAGCTGGTCGTTGAGTATTATGATATACTTGCTAGTTTAGTTTTGTGCGCTATATGACACGTGACTATATGGCATGAAATTATTTATTTTCGTGAATATCTCCCCTCATGGCTACTAGTTATTTTGTATCCTCCAATTCTTTATATAGAAGGCCCACCCCTCAGACATTTTATAATATAAACATTAGCCTTTGCTATAGGCTGCATATGCAGCACCCCTGGGTTCTGCCTATTTCCCTAAGAGGTGGCCCTACATTTGCTCCTACTGCTGAGATCTTGCCCAACTTATGGTATGGACTAAGTTTGTTACATGTCTACATTGCTATAGTCACTCAGTTTGGAGGTGGATAGCAAGACTCCCTCCATGCTGTATGCCACCTTTGCCTCTGACTTTCTACTATATGTTTGGGTGGTGACACTCCTACTCACTCCTTTTCTTCCTCCCCAATTTTACCCTTTGCTGGCCCTTTGGCTAGCATACAGGAAGCCTGTGGTGCCTTCAGCACACATCTTACCTCCTCACTTAATGGCTGGAGGGTCTCACTCTTCTAGTCATCTAGGGCTTTAGAGAGCATGTATTCAAGCTCTTCTGCCTTGGAAGTTTACTCACTTCTTTTCTCAGAAACCCCCGTTGAGGTCCCCTATTATTTGTTATTGGTTGTTGTGATGTTTTAATGTTTGTGGTTGTTGTGTTTTATGATTCCTGGTTTCCCCATCATTTTATCTTGACACTCATTCATCTCCCTCCCTGGCTGACCCTGGTGCCCTGGGATAGCATCTGAACTGAGATCACCAGTGTGGGAGAAACTAAGGTGCAGAGGACCTCAGTTCTCTTCACCACCAGGCCCATGGATAATACCCCTTTAAAGCACTATAGTAGCCATGTTGGCTCTGACCACAGTTTGTTATTTTATTACCGCCTGTGCCTGCTGCTGTTCTTCTGGGAGGATGACTGCAAATGCTGCTCTTCAGAAGTCTTTGCTAGTAATTTATTGATGGGAACTCTCTGCTAAGTTACAGCACTCTAGACACTGACAGAGACTATATACTAGCTGCTGGAGCAGCTGACAGATTGAGGCATTTTCTGGTCCAGCAGCAGCAGACCACACCTTAAACTCACACAATCTTAACTTGATTTGTTTATTTATTTTTATCAGGTGCAGAAATTGACTACAACAACTGAGCAGCCAGCCCACAGCCAAGCAATGCAGCTGAGACAGAACTCAGAGTTCTCTCCTCTCTGAGTCTCCATCGAAAGCAATGCATGACAAAATGATTTATGGAACAGAGCTCTGAGCTTTTCCATCAGGCACAGGAATACAGTAACTGAGCTGAAGGGGAAATATTTATTAAAAGAAAAAAATATATGACTTGGAGAAACTCAGTCTCAGAAAAAAATCCATGCCTCACCACCCCAAAGATGGAATGATGTATATGATGATATACAATCCTAATCCAGAAAGCTCTGAAGTGAGCCTCACCAATCATTCTGTCCATACTGTAGTGTAGACTGGTTGCAGTCAATCAAGGAGGCTCTAAAAAAGTTGACCTCAGCCAGTGACACACACGCAAGTGCTGTAATTAGATTATAGCTACTGGCAGGTTAACTAGCAGAGACTAGTTGAACCTAAAGATGTGAACCAAAATATGCAAATTTCCACTAAAGGTCATGGGTGATTGGTCCAACTTGAACAGCAGCCATTCAAACATTTTCATTGGTGTGGCAAAAGAGTATAATACTGCTCTCTATAGTGCCATATTATACTCTTTTGTCACAGTTTTGATTGTTTCTAGAAGCATGCAAACCCTTAGAGCATTTTCCTTGTCTTGTAGCATTTTCATTGTTGTGTCAAGCCAGACTTTTAGCCTTAACTGTCACCCAGAGAACCCTGGACATATGCACTGTCCCCCTCAGACACTCCAAATATTCCAGACCCACCATACACATGCACTGTCACCTTAAGATCAGTCTCACATATGCACTGTCACCCAAAACCCCTCAACACATCCAGTCACCCACATGCCTCATCATATAGTGGAATTCACCAGAATGTAACCCAATTCTGTAGCATTTTGCAGCACTCTGCAGCATGCTGCAGCAGAGTTACTGTGGATATTTTTTATTTCAATTTCAGTTAGTCCCTTTTGTCATGCAAGATAATGTGACATTCATTCATCCTAGCAGTGTCACATTTTCATGCATGACAAAAGGGATTAATTCTCATTAAAATTACACTGTTTACTGTATGTTTATTTCTCTCCATGCAGTTAGCCACTGTGAGGCAATTTTGAAAATCCAATTGTAGAAATGAAAGGAAAAGTGTGACTCCTACCAGGACTTGAACCCAGGAACCTTGCTATTCTTTGGCTTGCTCTTAACCACATGAGCTATAGGAGCCTCATGTCATTAAGTTTTCTGAGTTTTCCCTTGAAATACATGCATTCCTTTCATGATGTTGTGAAATCAACAACTTAGCCAGTCTCAAAGACTCAAATTACTTCCTATTTATTTCTCTCTATGCAGTTAGCCAGTGCAAGGCAATTTTGAAAATCCAATTGTAGAAATGAAAGGAAAAGTGTGACTCCTACCAGGACTCAAACCAGGGGGACTTGCTTTTAACCACATGAGCTATAGGAGCCTCAAATCATTAAGCTTCCTGAGTTTTCCCTTGAAACACACACAATCCTTTCATGATGTAGCAAAATCAGCAAAGTCCCTGGGTTTGAGTCCCGATAGAGTCACACTTTTCCTTTCATTTCTACAATTGGATTTTCAAAATTGCCTTGCCATGGCTAACTACATGAAGAGAAATAAACAGTTAGATATTTGAGTGTCTGAGACTGGCTAAGTTGCTGATTTTGCAACACCATGAAAGGAATGTGTGTGTTTCAAGGGAAAACTCGGGAAGCTTAATGACTTGAGGCTCCTGTAGCTCAGGTGGTTAAGGGTAAGCAACAGAATGGCAAGGTCCCTGAGTTAAAGTCCCGGTAGAAGTCACACTTTTCCTTTCATTTCTAAAACTGTTTACTGTAGTAACTCTGCTGCAGCATACTGCAGAATGCCTTAGAAGTGGATTTCCTCCTGGTGAGAGTCACTGTACATTTACTGATCCCCACATCCACTACTTTTTAACCAAAATGTTCTCTTCTTCTCAACATGTTTCTATATCACCTACAAAAGCAAACAATACCACAATACAAGCAGACAAGTAAACATTGTAAGCTTTCACCAGCTCTTGCCTAGAGAAGGAGTGAAACTAGTGAACTTCTGGAGACTAGTGAACCATGGCTTCTTTGGCCAAACTATCATGGTGCCAGCTATCTTATTCCTCCTTACACCTCATGACTATGACTACCAGTCCCACTTCCACCTTGACCAGATCCTTCTTCTCTACTACCACCGCTTTCAATACTTATACAATGGTGCTCAGTGTCATGTTCTTTCTTGCCCAGTCTTGCTGTGACACTATTGTCACAATGCGCTGAGTGATGACTAGACATAGTGATTGGAACCATATAATAATTAAGCAGTTAGCAATGATGGCTTTGTCCATTCTTGCAAGTTTGTGTCTGATGGAGCTGATTGACATGACTAGACAATAAGAAACATGACACGAAGCACCACTATACTTGGACCTGGTATGGCTAAACGTTTATTTGTTCCTTCCCCCTCCCCCATCCCTTTCCCAAACTGTTCTTTTCCTCATATTTTCTACACGTGATGATACATGCATGAGAGATCATAACCTGATATAACCTCTGCTGGATGCAAACTACGATGACTCACAACAGGGGTCGACAATTTTTTGATGTACATGGTACAGTACACACCACAAAATCTCCCCTGCACCTCTTCCAGTGATGTATAGCTAGAGATGGGCAAAGTGGTCGAAATCTATTTGCGAATTAATTCAATATTTTGCCAAAATTTGCAGTGTGCGAAGTGTTGATTTTAAGATGTTTTCACCAAGCAAAGTGACCCTTTTTCTATGTGAATTTACTGAAATTTGCTGGTGAAGATGCCACTTTGCCCAAATTTGCTTGATAAAGCATCACTTTTCCAGGACATTTCATTGCAAAGTTCCAGAGTGGCAAAGTTTGCAATGTCATTGGAACTTCACCAGAGCAGTAAAACTTCACAATATCTCTATGCCTGACTCATGAGATAACAGGGAATTGAGCAAGATGCGGAAGAGGAACACCATCAGGCCACACCCTAACCCAGCTGACAGACCCTCTCACTACCACACTAAGAGATATTGAGAGACCTAATCTCTTACACAGCAGAGTGCAATCTACTTCAGTTTCCACTCACCACCTAGCCAGCTGGCTCGCACATAGAGTACATATGAAAAAAAATATATATGTGTCTTTCTGTCCTCTGTGACACCAACAGGCAGTAAAAAAAAAAAGATTAAAAAAAAAATTCTTAAGAAATCTGCCTGCAACTTTCCCAGTCAATTAAATTAATTATCTGCCCTGCAGCAGGGATTGCAGCTGTTGGCCTACAGCAAGCACACTGCACTCTGCTTTCCTCTGCAGTGGCACACAATTTCACTGGCGTGCCTAATTAACATTATAATTAAATGTAAATTATTAACCTGAATGATAGTGCACATTTCTGTGATGATTTCGGACTTTTTTCGAAATGGAATAGTCTTTTTCCTTTTTAAAGAAATGCACAGTTCACAAGTGCAGTTCCTTCCCAGAGAATGAACTGTGTGTAGTGTGAGAAGAGCTCTAGCTCTAGTGTTATCGATTGGCTGCTTATCAGATTGAATGCCTTGGTCAGGCCCACAAAAAGTAGAACCAATGAGCAGTGTTGGTGAGTAACTAGTAACTGTAATCTGCTTACTTTTCTAGGAAACTAGTAATAGTAATAGATTACTTTTAAAATAAAGTAATAAAGTAACTGTAATGATATTAATTTTCCTAAAAATAAACTAGTTACTGTAATATAAATACAATAACAGATGGTCATCCATCAGTTACGGTTGCTGTAATCCATCAAATGAATCATGTGACTTCATTAACCTCAAAAGCGAAGCTCAAGAGGTTTATGGCATCACAGGAATCCTTGATGATATTACTAACATCGACTGGTTGCCTATCTATATCACTGAGTATGAAAATACAGCACTTGACTACCTAAACTCTCAGCTACTCAGCTACTCAGCTACTAGTCCTACTGGATCTGCACGTCCCATTGTAAAAAAGGCATCTTAGGGGCTCTGCAAACTGATTGCTACATAAAGACCTCCTTCAGACTATGAGAAGAAGGGATAAAGCCTGGGCCCTGGCCAAGAAATCCCAACAGACAGATGACTTGGCTAATTATAGAAAAATGAGGAATGCCTGCAAAAAAGATATTTGGAGGGCAAAAAGGAACTATTGCCTTAAGCTTCTCCAATCTTCAGTGGGTGACTCCCGGGGTTTTTGGAACCACATCAAAAATTTCATAGGCCAAAGGCCCAAGATGGCCAAAACTGAAATGATGCTAAATGAAGCCAACTGTAACAATCTACCTATGATTGCAAATGCCCTAAATGTGCAATTCTCTGATCTCTCTGAATACCTTGCAAAATTTAACCAGTTCCCTGCACCCCCTCCTGATATCCACCATCCTTCCAGACCCTCGTTTCTGCTCAGATCACTCTCCACTACCGAGGTGCTGCTTCTTCTTAAATCTATCTCCCCTCATGGATCTGCCGGTCCAGATAGATTACTGCCCTATTTCACCAAAATGGCAGCTCCAGCTCTTGCTGCCCCATTGCAAGAATTTTCAACCTATCTATACTAACCCAGACAGTGCCTACACTATGTAAAATGGCTCGAGTTGTCCCTGTACACAAAAAAGGGGACACCAAAAACACGGCTAACTACAGACCGATCGCCATTCAATCTACCTTAAATAAACTACTTGAGAAGGCTGTTGCCACCCAGGTCTCAGAATATCTGCACGTTCACAACCTTCTATCCCCTGCTCAACATGGATTCTGAACAGTGCACAGCACCACAACTGCGCTACTTCAGGTATCAAATGAAGTCCTCACAGTAATGGATAAGGGCCTGCTTACGGGGGCCATTTTTATTGAACTTACTAAGGCTTTTGATCTTGTGAATCACCCCCTTCTACTCTCCAAACTGTCCATTCTGGGTTTTTCCCAGTCTACCATCTCCTGGTTTGATAGCTACCTCACTGGGAGGAGGCAATTTGTTCAAACTGCAACTGCTGTCTCTGACTTCTCCTTAACCTCTGTTGGAGTTCCCCAGGGATCTATACTTGGCCCTCTCCTTTTCTCTCTCTTTATTAACAACCTGCCCTCACTTCCCTGTGTCTCCTCGCTGATCCTTTATGCTGATGACACGGTGCTTCTCGCTAGTGGTAAAGACCCCACATCAATAAAGGCAAATCTTCAAGCCGACTTTGACTGCTTACAAGTCTGACTTCTACAAAATAAACTCATAATTAATGCTAAGAAAACTGTGGCTATGCTTTTTAGCTCCCCCTCTAGAATCAAATCCTGTGCTCCAGATCTTTCAGTACTATGTCTTGATGGATCCCCGTTGGTATCTGTTAACTCCTTTAGGTAACTAGGAGTCACACTTGACCCGTCTCTGGATTTTAACCTCTACCTCACGGCTACTTGGAAGGTGGTTAACTCCAAACTGAGTATTGCCTATAGAATTAGGTCCTCCCTGAATAATGCTGCCTGTCTTGCTGTTGCACAAGGTTTCCTCCTTCCCTCATTTACAAACTGCTCACAGGTATACCTTAATGCTAACAAAGGATCCCTCCATAAATGGAGCACATGTAATAACAGCATATGCCGATTTGCCCTCTCTGCACACGGACTAACTCATCGCTATGAACTCTACTCTAAACTAAACGGACTCTCCCTGACTTCACACAGACTCTACTCTACTGGATGCTTGAGTGACAATATCATCAGAACGGGACACCTGAGTATCTCTCAAGGCTGCTGTCTCATCCCTCCCAAGCATATCTGTTTAGGTCATCCGTACAAACCCAACTTGAAATTCCCAGATACCTCACAAAAAAAGAGGGAACTATCCTGGAACTTCCTCCCCCCTCACATTAAACTCTCTAAATCCTACCTAGCCTTTAAACTGGGTCTCCGCGCCCACCTGACTGACTCTGAAGGCTGCTCCTGTGCTGTAACTTGAAACTGACTCCCAGTAGCATTCCTTACCTACATGGCACTTACTGTTTCCCTCCATTGTATAAAATCTGCATGTTCCCACCCCTCTACAAAATCATTAGTTAAAACTGTTATTTATCCTTTAGTAGTTGTCGTATGTCCTTAATTATTATTGTTGTATCATCCAGTGCAAGTAGCTAATGTAAGGGCATTTGTTTATTCTCAGTTTCCACAGAAATATGTTTTGCTTTTGTCAGCAATCTGCAAATTTGTTTTGTTCCCACTTCATGCTGCACCATGAACAATTGTCACTGATGTTTGTACCTTCTTTGTACCTTGCTCTCTCCTGATTGTACTCTCCTGGGTCGTGCCTGAATATAGGCAATACTCTTGTCTAGTGTACCTACCCAGTAAACAAAAACCAAATAAATAAATAAAACCAGAAACTATGCAGGTGTCTTTTAATATTCATGTTTCAGTGTAAACAAATGCTGCTCAGGTGACTGTGTACTCGATTTATTACAACATCAGGCTAAAAAAATTGCCTTCTGACAAGCACTGTGTGAGCACCCAACATCTTCACCTTGTACATTGAATGCATGTTGCCCATCATTTTTGCCTTTTTTCACAATAAAAGGTTTAGGCAACATTTCATGGCTGTGAGGTGCTGTTTTTTGTAGCCTTGCTGATATTCAGGTTTGCATAGCCACAGTGTCTAGGTATTATGAGCTGCCAGAGCTACAGGGTTGTGTAATCCCATGGCATGACAAGTGGAGCAAAGACATACAGCCTTGTGCATTTAGCCTAGGAATTTTGACCAAATACTGGTTTGTCCTACAAGATCTTTGTTCTAACATGGTGGCTATGACTACAAGGTAGCCTCATTTATCACACCACTGCTTTCTACATGGTTAGAGTCCCAACGACAGTGGGTATCTGGGTTGTTTTTGCCAGTTGTCTCATCACTAAAAATGTTAGGCTGAATGGCTCTGGTGAGGTGTTGTGCTGGGTATCCTTTTACCAAGTGTTGTAGATCCAATGTAAATAACTGGCCCCTCCAGTCTGAGTATTTCTTGGATCTGCAGAAAATGAAAATGAGTGTGCACACATAGCTTTCATCTTTCAGCCTTTTTACTAGGTCCTGTTAATTAGTCCCCACATAAGGACTCCTCAGCTCATTCACTTCTGCTATACCTTTTCATACCTATCGTCTCCTTTTCATTTTCCAGATTCTATTCTTACCTTTCCTGTTATCACTTTTTCTCCAACATCCTCCCTAATTTTTTTTCCTCACATATATTTCTCTGATTTCCTTTACCTGCATTTTTCTCCTTTAGATACAGTAATTTCCGAAGAAGACCTATGGTTAAAACATTGATTCTAACTCTATTTTCTATTTTCAGTAAGCATTTGTTATTACCATTTTGTTCTATACCTGTAGCATGTGTTGTGCAAATAAAAGTCAGAAAACACCATTTTATTTTTTATTAAATACATCATTCTACAACATTTGATATGCAGATTATACTACTTATGCACCATGACATGGTTCAACTAAGAATCACTATAGGAATTGGTGAAATTTGTTTGAGGGGGCAACAGATTGGCCAGTTAATGTACAATTTATAGATAGCTAGCTACACCCCTGCATGTCGTCAGTCATGGCCCTCTGTAGTAGCCATTGTGAACCTCTAGGGAATTGGTGCCAGCCTAGCTGTTGTAGGGAAAAAGGCAAGTAGTCCATCTCCAGGCAGGACTCGGGGCCTATTTTCACCAACACCACATGCACCTAACTGTCATAGCAGGTCACTTGATTGTCTGTCCACCCACCCAGCTGCCAGGTCTATCACAATCACCAGACCCATCTCAAAGAAAACCCTCATCAAAGGGATGTACTGGAGTGCAACAAGTGTATTGTATTGTGTGGTAATTTGATTGTAAGTGACACTGACTGATTTCAGTTGTGGCAGACTGGCAGTGGCATATAATCATGGCAGACTTGGTTATAACTGTGTCTCAGTGGCAGTGGCAATTCAAGGCTCAGCTGTGGAGGAAAGAGGGTTTACGTTCTGTGTTGGGGTAAGCCGGTGTGTGTTGATGGAATTTGTTGTATGTGACATGTGGTGGATCTGTGGGTTGGAATGGCAAAGTTAGGATTCAGGCTGCTTTGGGAAAATGAGAAAAGATCATAAAGGCAAGGAAGGGCAGTAGATCTGTAGTGTGTGTGTGTGTGTGAGTGTAGGTAGATCTATGTGAGGGTGGGATATTATTAAGGAAATTCAAAGGGGTAGTTGTGTATCTTGCATAGTCAGGAGGAGAATGCAGGTTAAATGTGGGAAAGATCATGAAGTACAGAAGATGCAGCAGGGGGTGTGTGTAGCAGTAGGGTAAGGGTGGGATGTAAAGGGGTAGTTGTGGCTAGCATTACAGGATATACTGCTATGTGGGAAAGACTGCCAACGGCACTGGCAGTAGATGCAGGGTGTGTGTGCGTGTTGTCTGTGTGTGTGTGTGTGTGTGTGTGTGTGTGTGTTGGAGGATGAGGGTGGGTAAGCAGTGGCGGGCAAAGTCATGATTCAGCTGTGGGGGGAAAGATTGAAGAGGATAGCTACAGATGCAGGGTGTGTGTTTGAGTGTTTTTTTTCTTGTTCATAGAGCTCTGCTTTATGGAAATGTAAAGGAACTTTTGTGGCTAGCAAAATCAGATGGATACTGAAATATAATTTAACATATTCATTGTCTTTAGAATCTGTTTCATAGGAGTCACATGATGAACCTCAGCGGACGAACACTTGGTACCACCTGCTCCTGCTCCCTCACCCTTTTTTTGTTTATAATATTTGGTAAAACTGACCTACCATTTTTGGGTGCTTGTCTACATCTCTGCATTAGAGGCTACTTGCTTTTGTGGACCATGACAGACGCAGAGATGAGAAATGTTCCTAAGCACCACACACCTCCTCCCACTCCAGACAAGAGTTCTAAAAGATCGAAGGCCCGGACTGCATTTGCCACTTGCCGATGACCAGCTCCCCAACACTCACAGAGGAGTGCTTCCTCCTTCCAATGAAGGATTCTCTTCAATTCATCACTGAGGAACTCCACAAGATGAGTGTCGATAATGAGCAACTGCAGAAGAGGGTCACAGAGGTGGAAACATGCTTCAGTTCTCTAGACAATTGGAGAGACGGCTAGGAACCAGAGGTAATAGCCTTATGGCAAATAATGGCCAGACTGGAGGAGAAACTAGAAGATTTAGAGGGGCTTAACAGGCACAACTATATTGTGATGTTGGGGATACCGGAGGGTGCTGAGGGCACTAATACTTTGCTCTTCACTCAAACATTAAGTGAACAACTAGCTGTCCCCTCGCCTAACAGGCCCTCCTATATAATCGTGCCTGCCCACTGAGCCCCCCACCCCAAGCCTCCAGCATGGAGCCGCTCCTCACCCTCTCATTTTTAAATGCCTTAATTATTTATATCACCAGCATATCTTAACTAAGGTGCAAGAGCTAAAGGAAACCACTTGGGAGGGTCATAGACGGAGAATCGTGCAGGACTTGCCCATTGCAGTGTGACAGAAAAGGGCTGCCCACAGTCCACTTATTTCCAAACTCATTGCAGCCCACATTGGATTTAGAATGTTATATCCAATGCGGCATCAGGTGGACTATCAAGGCACACAGAAACATTTTGACTCCTATGAGCTGGCAAAGGCTGAATTACCACAGCTGTTCCCTGATCTGTTTAAAGCAGGCACATGAGCGGTTTCTTTCTGACTTACCTTTTGAATCTGCCTTACCATAATTTGAGACTGGAAGTGGTTGATCATAGGCTGCAGTTCCTGGTTATGTTTAGTTATGCACGGCCTTCTAGTGGACATTTAAGCGCCTGCTGTAGGTGGTGCAATGGACATTCACCTCCATACTGCACCTGCAACCTATCTTGTTCAATGTGTTTGGGAGCTCCTGTATGGACTGAAAGATTGTATTTTTTAATGGATAATACTTCTTTTTAAGAGCCTCTGGTTTTGGGATCACAAGTTTCTTTAATTATTTTTTTGTACATCCATTCATGGACTTCTACATGCTTGTCCTTAATAGTTACCACAATTTGCTAAATTTACTTTGGTCCGGTCGTGACCGATGGAGTTCGGCAGACAGTGTAAGAATTGAACTACCTTGACTATTGCTCTTCCTTTCATTTGGAGATCCTGCTTACTGTTTCATTTTACAGATTTGGATATACTGGCTTTACGGCATATCTCCCGAACCTGGACCTTGGGTATATTTTCTCTGGACTAATCCCTTGTTTTCGGCAATATGGATGACGGCTCTGGGTGCTCTTACTCTCTAGATTTTACTGTTTATTTTTTGCCACTGCTCAAAATGACCTTATCTTCTACAGTTTGTACTCCATCCCTATATTATTTCTTATTATATTTGTGATTCTTAATTGCTCTATTGTGATTTTATTCTACTGCGCTCGTTATGCCAGCAGCTTCTGGAACATTTAAGGCACCTGCCATGGTGGTGACTCAGCATTCTTTTTTCCTTTTTATTAGGCATCCTACTTATTGTTTTATTTTTCCAGTGGCTGCAGATCTGCAATTTTTTGTGTTTTTGGTTCTAATTTTGGACCTTTTTTCAACTCTAATAGTGTTAACATCTATATTCTACAGTTAGCAGGGGTGTATGCGGGTCTGGGTACGTTTCTCATTTTTTCCCTTTTTTTTCTTTAATACTGTTTTATTATCTATGGCAGCTATTTTTTTATACATTCTTTCTCTCTCTCCTCGATCAACCATCCCTTTTCCCCATATCACTCGGCCCCATGACCCCAGTGTCCACTGGGACTCATCTCTCCCACTTGGTCCTCCAAGGTGCCCTGCTGGCCGGGTGTGGAACCTTTAAGGAACCGGTATTATACTGCCAGTCGGCCACTGTTTTCTACCCTTTTCTTTCCTCGGGTGCTGCACGGGAGCATGGAATGATGCCAATAGCCGAGTTGCTTGCACTTCTGCATGCTGCACGCCAGGCATCTGCTCTGCATCTGCCCCCTCTGTCTGCAGGTCCATTGTGCCTGCCACCAGCTGCTGCTAGGGGCCAGGCAAGCAGTGGACTCCATCCCCACCGCTCTCTGGGAGAGGAGAGCTGTCCCTCAGACACTCTATCCTCTCCCTTCCTAGCCGACCCCCACTCGCACCATGAACACGTGTCGCTGGTATGGCAGGAGGTAAGACATGGATGCCTTAGCCCTCCACACCACTGGGACAGCTATGCCAGCTATTTTTAGTTTGCACAATAATGATATTTACTTCTGTAAGTTGGATTTTTGCTGTCCGATTTTCATGCTTCAAAGTTCAAATGCTTTTGTAGGCTTTTATATATTTTTACCATTTTGACATTTTGCTGTTTGTGGAAGGGGGGGGGTGATTTCGGGCATTGGAAGTTACATCAGGGGCCTGTATAATGTTTGGGTGTTGCAATCATTAAGACCAGGGACTCTTAGGATTTTGATGTTTCTGAGGTTGGGTTGTTACTGTTGATTCATGGGGGAATGCTTGTTATACAAACACAGTCATGATTTCATTATTCCTCCTTTGTTTATTGTCATATGGTTTGTGGGTTCATTTATTCTGTGGAGGTTTGGGGCTGTGGTGAGGATTTTTTTTGAGGGTTAGTTTCTTTTATGGAGCTCAGTAAGTTGGCAGTGAATACCAGGAGAATGTGACTGTATTCGGGGTTTTATTTCTTCACATGCTAATTTTTTCTTCTTTTGTTTCTCTCTTAATTGTGGATAATTCTACATTTATTACGTAACATAAACATAAACGGAACATAAACGGGGGACAAGACAGGTGCAAGCTTCAAGTGGTGCTTCATCATCTCCAGAAATTAAAGGTAGGGTAGCCTATTTACATGAAACACACACTAAGAGAGAGGATGCTCTTCTGTTTTGGAGGACATGGGTGGGACAAACCTATAGGGCTGAGAGTAGCTCTAAGAAGGGCGGGTCATCATTCTCATAGCCCATCAAGTGCTCTTCATCCTAGTGAAAGAGTACTGGGATGAAGCAGGCAATTGTGTATTTTAGCATGGCAAATTGGGACCGGTGGAGCTTGTCTTGGGATCCGTTTACAGTCCCAGTGCAGACTCCCCAGTTTTTTTCTTGCAGTTTATTCCCTTGCTGACCCCTCTGGCCCACTTACCTATTATAATTGGAGGAGACTGGAATATTGTCTACCAACCAGATAATGACAAGCCCAGTTCATGTTGTCATGGGTTTTCTCCAGACAAAAGGCATTTTGGGATCTTTTGGATAGTCTGGGTCTTGTTGATCGCTGGTGTATACTCCACCCCACTGACAGGCATTATACTTTCTATTCCCCTCCATATGACACTTTTTCTAGGCTTGACTTCTTTCTTATTAACCAGGAGTCTCTTTCTAGGGTTTTCTCATTGGAGATATTGTCAATGGTCATCTCAGATCATGACCCTGTAAATTTGATTCTTGCTGTCAGTGGGGTGGAGGATCGTGATTCGATGTGGTACCTCAACACCTAGCTCCTCCAGGATTCCAAGTCACTTCAATCTATACGCACCTTTTTAAACATCTTCCTTGAACAAAATGAGGGGTTGGTCACTGCTGAGAATGTCCTGTGGGAAACACTGAAGTGCGCTGTGAGGGGTGAGTGTATTCGACTGGCCTCTAGATGTGTTAAATTATGACAAGGGCACCAAGAACAGTTCCTTAGAGATATTAGGAATCTGGAGCATGCCCTCTCCTCTCACTCCACAGCGTATGTCTGGCTCAAGCTGCACCATCTTAGAGCCCAGTATTCTGATCTGAAGGCCCAAAGGGCTGAATTAGCTTTATATAGAACCAAAGTGAAATATTTGGAATTGGGGGAGAAGGCCAGAAAATTATTGGCTATTCGGCTCTGGGCTATGGAGTCTGCAAATTATATTTCTGATATCCGATCTACTATGAATGTGGATGTTGTCACATGGCCTAGCGATATTGCTGAGGTTTTTCACTTGTTTTATTCAGACTTATATGCTAGTGATCCTCTCAGACCTCAATTATTGGTCAACATTGCTGAGTATCTGGATCCTGTTCCCTTACCTGTACTAGATTTTTCCCAGCAAGAGGCTCTTAAGGGACCTGTTACCTTGGCAGAAGTTGTTCAGACCATGTGTTACCTCCCTCCAGATAAAGCTCCTGGGCCGGATGGTTTTGTTAACAACTTTTATTCATCCTATTCGGTGGAGCTCGCCCCTCACCTGGTGCAATTGTATAATTACTGGTATGACTCGGGTTTCTCTGACCTATCTTTTTCTGAGGCCTGGATCACTTTAAATAAGAAACCTGGTAGTGACAAGCTTTCCCCGGAGAGCTACCGTCAATATCTTTAATTAACTCGGACCTCAAACTTTTAGCCAAGATTTTGGCCAGCCGATTGGCTCAGGTATGGGGGGTTGCTGGTTGGTCCTTCGCAGGTTGATTTTATGAGTGGTTGCCTATCCAGCGATCATCTTAGGAAATTACATTATCTCACTTTGGCATCCAGGGAGGGCAAGTCCCCAGCGGTCTTGGTTTCCCTGGATACCAAAAAGGTATTTGATCAAGCTGTATGGCCTTATCTCTTCATGGTTCTCACTAAATTTGGTTTCTCACAAGAGTTCAAACATTGGGTCCAGTTACTCTACAGCAATCCATCAGCCCGTGTTTGCTGTAATGGGGGCTCATCGGATGTTTTTCCTCTGCAACGAGAAACTAGGCAGGGTTGCCCCCTCTCCCCTTATTTATTTAATCTTTATTTAGAGCACCTTATTTATCTCCTTCAACACCATCCAGATATTAAGGGCATCCTAGTTGGAGATAATAGACATGGTTTGTCAGCTTATGCTGATGATCTGCTATTGCACATCAAAGACCCCGTTGTGTCTCTACAGGCTGTTTTACGGGAAAGTCTGCGTTTCTCAGATATTTGGGGGTATAAGTTAAACTTGAATAAAACAAAAGTACTACCTCTTACTAACTTTGTTTGTAAGCAAGAAATTGTCAAAATGGGGTTGCTGTTGGAGCTGTGGACAATCACTTATATAGGAATAGAGTACACCTGACCCACACTGTCATGCCTTGTTAAGGATACTCTGACTCCTTTGTTAACTATTCAACAGGACCTACAAAGATGGATCGCCCTTCCTCTTTCTTTATGGGGCCATATTAGTACCATAAAAATCAATGTATTACCTCACATTCTTTATTCTATGGGTATATTGAATGCTTTTTTACCAAAAGTTTGATTTACTCGGTTACAGTCTATTATTAATGAGTTTCTATGAAAGGGTACAGCTGTCCAGCAGGCCTACTTTAAATTATCTGGGCCAGATTCTAGAAGAGTTACGCCTGGTGTAACAGCTGTTGTGCCAAGTAGAATGGCATATGCAGCAACTTATGCCACCAGTTGCGACATGCGCGATTCTACGAAGTGGCCTACGACATGTCGCAGGCCGCTTGAGCCGAACAGCAGTTACGCCGGCAGTTGCACCATAAACACCCTGCGACATGGCACTAGTGGGTTTATGGCAACAGTTGTGCCTCATTCTAGAAGGGCAGCCACAAAGTCCCCACCATCGGGATTCTACAGGAACTCCCAGAGGAGAACCAGTAACGTAAGTTACATCAGCATTTAGCTGGTGTAACATATGGCTGCTCCACAGGGGATCCTGTAGACCCACCTGCAGACATGCCAACATGTCCATCCTCCTTGCCAGCATACCCCAGTATGGGTCCCACAGGGCTACCCATCCCCCCGTCCCCCCGAACCACCTGTTAGCATAAGCCCTGCAGGGCGGCGCTGCCATCCCCCCACCAGTGCCCCGAACTGGGAGTCGCTGGCTGCATATGCAGCAATTACCCATTTCTGGTAGTCTCAGCGGCCCTCGATCATTGTAATAAACAGTAATATCCCTATTCGCTGGTGGTTAGTGCCCCCAATCATTGTAATACATATAATATCTCTATTCCCTGGTAGTCTAGTGGCCCCTCGATCATTGTAATACACATAGCCTATTCTCTGGTAGTCTAGTGGCCCTCGATCATCATAAAATACATAATGTCCTCTCAATCCCTGGTAGTCTAGCTCTCCCGACCATCATAAAATAAATAAAGATCTTCATGTCCCTGAAGAAGTTCTCGTCTCATCCCCACACAGTTTGCAGAACCATTTCAGCACTTTCACCTATCTCCAGCTGATGACTGGCACAGCCCACCTCTCGTCTCTACGGCCAGCTGCCAACTGAGTGCTGTAGGAGCGCTACTGTAAAGACGTGCTCAGAAATTAATTTCTGAGTGCATCTTTGCAGTAGCGCTCCTACTGCACTCAGTCAGTGGCTGGCCATGGAGGTGAGAGGTGGGCTGTACCAGTCACCAGCTGGGGATGGGTGATGGGGTGCTGGGTGGACTGGCACAGCTGGATTGGAGCTGGAGGGCTACTAGACTACCAGGGACTTGGAGAACTTTATTAATTTTATGGTGGTCTTGGGGCGGCCACTAGACTACCAGGGATTTGGAGAACATCATTTATTTTATGATGATCGGGAGGGCCACTTGACTATCAGGGAATAGGAGATATTATTATATTACAATGATGGGGGGGCCAATAGACTACCAGGGAATAGGAGATATTAATGTTTATTACAATGATTGGGAGGCCACTAGACTACCAGGGAATAGGTGATATTAATATTTATTACAATGTTTGGGGGGGCGCTAGACTACCAGGGATTTGGAGTTATGTACAGTATATGTTTCACAGTGATGGGGGGGACACTTGACTACCAGGGCTTCCCTGGGTATATGCTGAATTTGCGGCTGTCGATTCGGGGTCAGGGCACGGGCGGGGGGTTTGACTGCGCCACCCTGCTGTTGCGGCTTGAGACATGCTCGACAGGTGCGCCTGCAGTTCGGCATACCTGGCCGCATGTCGCACGTCACAGGACTTAGCTGATGACCCTGCCCCTTCTAGAATAGGGTGCAGGGTGAATGTTGCAGTTGCAGGTGGCGTAAGTTGCATTTGGCGGTGACTTGTGCCACCCTTCTAGAATCGGGGCCTCTGTTCCTAAGTTGAGTGGTGGTCTACAACTCCCTAATTTTTTCCTGTACTTTTGAGCTCTCCAGAGTAGTAAATTCTTGAAGTGGCACATTCCAGATGGTGAACAGGGGCCAGGTGCTTATGATCCCCTCTGGTTGGATTTGGAGCATTTGTTATGTAAAGTCCATGGTACACAGCTTAACAGCCTGCTCTACATTAGACCATCCTCACTTCCCAATCCCTTCAATCCATGCCATTATGCTGGACTCTGAAAGTGCATGGCTCTATGATGTCCCATCAACAACTTTGTTGCGACGGGACCCAACAGTGATGGCTTTATGTCGACCGCACTTTGTGGTTGCCATAAAGCCGTCTGGAACACTGTATGTGTTTACATTGGAGGGCTTCACTCCCCCAACCCCCCCATTCTAAATGATTCCAACTCTGAGTCAGAGTTGATTTGGGGAGGGGATGCAGGGCATGGGGAAGTGTTGCCAGCTCCTGGCCAGACTTTTACAATGACATGTCGATGCTGTCGGCATCAATGTATGTCGCTGTAAAAGTGTTGTTATGTGGGGGTGCATAATTGGGGTTTTCATGGCTTAGGGCTCTGGACCAACACCTAATAGGCAATCCTAATATCCATATTGATGGTAGACCAGTGCCACTCTCTTTTTGTCCTCAGCTTAGGGATCTTACAATATAATCCCTACTTGATGGAGAACATTTCCAATCCTTTAATGCCCTTACAGACAGATACTACCTGCCCAATTCTGCTTGTTTTAAGTATTATCAACTTATTCATGCCATAGAAGCCTTTCTAGGCCCTATACCCTGGACATGATGGAATGCTGCGGTGTCTGACTCTTTCTTCTCTGTAGCCCTGCAGCCCCACTCAGTAACCAAACTTTACCAATTACTGCAAACCTTGGATTCCAACAGCCCAACTGGAGGGTGCTTTTATTGATGGCAGACCCTGGGCCTACTGGAGTTCCCCAGCTCATGGTATTCCACTTGGCAAGCTCATTATAAATTTATTAAGCAAGATAGGTTCCTACTAATTCAATTTCGTATTTTACATAATTTGTGTTATACATCAACAAAATTATTTAGGATGGGTAGGCTGTATTCCCCCTTATGTAACAGATGTTGCCTTGAGGAGTGTACACTGAAACATGTGTTGTGGGACTGTAATAAGGTAGTCCCTTTTTGGAACTCTATTAGGGACTCCTTGAATCTCCATTTAGGATTGGATGCTCTCTTCTCCCTTGAAATTTGTTTAGTAGAATCTTATCCCCCAGATCGTCACAGTATTCATAAAGCCCATATGGCAATAATAGCCATAACTGCCAAGTTAAGTATATTATGACACTGGAGGGACACTTCTATTCCCCAGTATCATGAATGGCATCAGGAAATCTTATCAGCCTTGATGGTAGAGAAACATTTAGCTTCTCTTCCGAAGTGTCCCAACCAGTATCGATCACAATGGGAACCCCTATACACTTTATACACTTTATTGTTGATATCCTCTTCAAGGCCGTGGGTTTAGTTACAGCTGTCATATATGGATACAGACTATGATTTCATAATGTCCTTTTGTTCCTTTTCTCTTTTTTTTAAGTCTCCTGGTATATTTCTTCTTGACGGATCTTGTTTTATTCACTGGGTAACTGAGCTTCGGGGTTAGGAGTTAGGGGAGATTGATTGTATCTTTATTGTATGTTGGCTGTATCTTCTTCCTTTTACCTTTGCTGTGAGATATTGTTTTTGTGTAGTTGTATGTTTTATTGTTTGTTGTTATTTTATGATTTTGAAAATTAATAAAGCATGTTTAATGACAAAAAATAATCTGTTTTATTTCTTTTATACACTTCTTAGGGTTTCATGAGCACATAGCTACTGTCAATGAGTAAATACAACCATGTTATCAAAAGTAATACAAAGTAGCCGGCCCTATGGTGCTGAGGGCTGCGTTGCTGAATGCCTTACCTCAGGCCATGCCGGTGACCCGTGTTAGGGAACAAGCAATGGGCTGCTGGGTGTTGGCAGGGGAGGAGATGGATCAAGCATCTGAGGGACTGCTCTCCTTCTCCGGGGGAGTCGCCAGTGGTCGGTGTTTGACTGGCCCCTAGCAAAGACTGGGGGATAGTGTGCCAACACTGTAGAAAAGGGGAGGAGATGGGGCAGACACCAGGAGGGACCGTGTGCAGACAGATGCACTCTCACTCCACAGGTGCCATTGCACGCCTCATCTCCTAGGAGAAAAAACAGGAAATAGTTGCATGGCAGAATGATGGAGGGCACCTAGCAGGCTCAGCTCCTGGCTAGCCACGGCACTGGCCACACTGGATGCGGTCTCCAGTGGGGGTTGGGGAACCCTGCTAGCCCTACCTTGGGGGGGTAAGCCCTGGGGGTATGGACCAGTGCCAGATGGTGGATGCCAGGGGATGGGGCTGGGGGCTTCCTTCAGAAGAAAGAAGAAGGGCCACATCAATGAGGAGAAAAAAGAAAATAGCAAAAGTAATATAAAGTAATAGGAAAAGTAATATGCATTACAGTTATAGTTACTAATTACTTTATATATAAAAGTAATAGGTAACTGTAACTGATTACAGTTATTTAAGTGATAACATCCAACGAGATGGAGTATACGAATCAATAACCAGCTTCTGTGGATGATTAAACGCTGAGGCGAAGCCGAGGCATTTAATCTTCACAGAAGCTGGTTATTACGAGTATACTCCATCTCGCTGGATGTTATCACTATTATACGAGTTGAAGTTTCCCAGCATATGTTTTGAAGTGCCCGCAAATTGCTTAGTTTGAGTCCCCGCTCGCATGCGCTCATCAAGAACACAGGATGCAGTGGCCATCGTTTGAAGTGTTGGTGGCACCCACACTAACGAGGTGAGGTCAGCTACATTTTTTATATCTGGAGTGCCTGAACATTTGTAGTAAAATAGCAGGAGAAAGATATTTTGGGTTGACAGACAAAGCTCAGTGGTGCGCGTTTACTCGAAGCAAGGTTTCAGGCATGCATATTAGAGAATGCGTTAATGCGTATGCCTGGAATCTAGCTTCAGTTTTTGATGGAAAATAATTAATTTTATAGCATTCAGTTTAGGTTAGGAGTGAGTTTGTGCTATTATGTGCTGTGTTGTGTGTCAAGAAGTATTGATTTAGTTGCATTTTAGCAGAAATGTGTCTCTCGTTTACGAAGAAGTTTTCCGTCGGCTCCACGCTGCTGGAGTGAGTGAACACAGGGCAATGAGCTTTGCAATGGTGGATGCAAAATGTGATTATAATTAATATAAAAAAAAGTAGTTTAGAATACAGTTAAGAGGATATTTTTCTTTTACAATACTAATTCAGACTGGACAGACCTTTACTTGTTCTGAATGTTGTTACTGTGCTCAGTGTGGGCTTGGCATGTCTCTCATTAAACGACTATGGGAGTGCTTATGGTTGGAGTAAACGACTGTGGGTGGGGTTATGGTTTGATTAAATGACTGTGGGTGGGATTATTGTTTCATTAAACGACTGTGGGTGGGGTTTGAGTTAATAAATTACTCTGGGGGGTTTGGTTTGACGTTTGTAAGAGAATAACTGACAGCTGTTCAGTTGTCTCATTGGCTGAGACCAGATACCTGTCAGAAAATTGGAAGTAACTAGTAGCTGAAACTGATTACTTTTTAAAAGTAACTTACCAAACACTGACAATGAGTAGGCCTCTATCCATCACTGTGTTCAAGTGGTCAGTGAACCTGACTAAGGCAGTATGGGTAATGTGAAATTTTCTTAATCAATGCTGTTCACATGTAGTGTGATTATATTTAAAAAGACATTTATTCTCCTGAGCAGCAATAAATTTCTGCAAACGTTTTCTAACAGTAGAAAGTATAAATGAGATAATTTTCTAAAGGCACAGACAAACCCTTTTTTGGAAAATCTATTTATTGAAATTTAAGAAATTGAGAACAAAGAACAGCATCACAATTTCCCTATGCTATTTAGTAACTAATGTAATGTGGCATAAGATATTACCATGACAATTTAAAATTAATAATAGCTTATCCAGACATATAGATTATGAAATGCTGATATCAAGAACAGAGAACAAACCACCATACAAAACAAATCAAAACATGCAGTCAGTTCAAGGTGTAATGCCCATTATATGTCCAGTGCTCACATAGAAGAGATAGGTCTGCTGTTGCATGACAACAATGTTTTGTACAGTGCCAGAGAGGCATGCCACCACAAGGGGTTAACTTACAAGGCCAGCTATCTTAACGCATATGAATCATTACTTGCTCTGTGGGGGACAGTGAATCTACATACAGGCTCCACTGCTGCTCAAAGCTATCCACCCATTCTCAGAGATCAAAAATGAGCTACTCCAGTTGTAAGTTATTGAGGAGCTGGTCTCTCCACATCTGGAGCATAGGACAGACATGTGACACCCATATATTTTAAGGATACCACCATGCCATTACTAACGTAATTCTGATTGCCCTAGAATAAAGCTTCCATCCGTCCCCTTCCCCAGATTCCACTCCAAAAAGGAATGCCCATGGGTTCACCTCTATTCTGATTTACATTGACTGTGAGGTACATTGAACCTCAGCAAGAAAGGACGAAGCTCACAGCACTGCCAAAAATAGTACAGATACATGTCCCTCTCAGGCCCACATTGTCTACACATCAGTGAGATGCCATGGTTAAATTTACTTATAATAGATGAGGGCATGTATAATCTATACAAAAATTTATACTGAGCTTCCTTGTAGCAGTTACATGTAACCAGCCTCATATGAGGTTCTCATAATTCAACCAACTCCTTCTCTGGTATGGGTTCCCCCATGTCTCTGTCCCACAAAGCTTTAAAGTTAAGCAAGTAATCAGGCAAACATTCCCTAAAGTAGTCATGTATTTTAGCCAAAGTCATCCTAAGGTCAGTCCGGGTTTGTAAAATATATCATTTTTAGTCATGAAGTGAGGAGTTCTGGGGTTGAATATGGTCCAGACACCAAACCCAATTTTGCACTTGAAGGTACCAAAACATATGTGATTGTTGTAGCCCCAGCTCTGTAACCAACTGTTGAAAGGACTTCAAATCCTGGGAACAAAACAGGTCCCCTATACACAGCACTCCAGATTGTTCCCAGAGATAAAATCCCTGGTCTTCAAGTCCAGGCAGAAACTCATGGTGAGAGCATAGCGGAGTCAGGAGCATTACCTTTCTCACTTCCCCCAGAACGTGACATATTCACCCCCAGGCATCTAGAAGACTGCTCACTAAAACACTTTGAGGTTCCCCTGATCTATATGCCCTCTGTTCCGTGGGACTGAGATATGCAGTGTTCCTCTGTTCATGCCCCAACAGATCTAGTGAGGACCATTGCTGCCCCCCCCCCGGGACACTTTAGCCTGTCTATAAATAGTTTAGCCTGCTCAATAAGGTGATAAAGCCTGAAATCAGGAAATCATAATCATCCCTAGCTAACAGGGACCTTTAGGGTTTTCAGACTAATTCAAGGCTGCTTCTGTTGCCAAATAATATTGTTACATGCCTTCCCCAAGACTGTGAGGTCTGTCTTATGGACTCTCATTGGGAGCTTCTGAATTGGATACAGGAATCATGGTAATACAGTATATTCATTTTGTTGAGGTTAACCCTGCCCAGCCAAGAAATTGGGAGGCCCTGCCATCTGTGTAATTTGTTCAGAATTTTAGATAGGAGAGGCTTAGAATTAAGCATATACAGGGTCTAACAATCACCCTACCTGGATACCCAAATATTTAATATGTGTGTCTACCACTCTAAATCTGGACCTGTGCAAGGGGTCCATGTCAACAACCCCTAACCCTAACACCACTGATTTCTCATAGACTTTGTACACTGAAAAAACAGAAAACCCCTCTATAATAGCAGTTACAGCAGTAATCAAAACCTCGAGCTAAGTAATAAATAACAAAACTTTGTCCAAATATAGTGAGATGTTATAGTGCGAACCCCAAGTGCCCCACACCCCTCTGACATCCTCTGCCTCCCTGAGGATTAATCAATGGTGCAAAGAGGAGGGGGGACAGATGCAACCCTGCCTAGTGCCTCTAGCCAAATTAAAGACCGTGATGGATACCCCATTAATCAAAACAGATGCTCTGGGATCCTCATACAGGAGCAGAACAAAATCTATAAAACCTTCACCCACCCCAAAACCATCCAACATCCAAAACAAATACCTCCACTCCACCCTATCAAATGCTTTCTCTGCATCCATTGAATGCTGAGACACGAGTCCTACCACCCCCAATAACTGTTTAACATTTTGGTGTGAGTGCCTATGCTTAATGACCCAGTGTGATCATCCTTAATTAACAGCGGCAGAACCCACTCCAGCCTCCTGGCCAGTGCCTTAGTTATAACTTTAACATCGCTATTTAGGAGGGAGATTGGCCAATATGCCAGGCACTGTGTAGGGTCCTAAACCTCCTTGTGGATAAGAGTTATCATAGCCAAATTAAGGAAGCCTGCAGATCCCTCTGCTCCTTAGCCTATAAATACATGTGCATATGAGTCCACACTGTGTCATCTAATGACCTATAAAATTCTATAGGAAGTCCATCTCGGTCAGCTGCCTTCACGAGGGAGAAGGCCACTTCCCCAATTTCTCCCAGTATCAGGGGCCCATTCAGAGTCTATGCACAAGCCTCTGATAATTGTGGGAGGTTCAGATGCCACAAGAATGCATCAATGGAACCCGGTACCTGGTTAGAATAGTACTACATGAATAGCGCTAGTCTACAGAGTGCTAGTTCATGTAGCACTATCATGGACACCGAGAGGGGACATACAGAACATTCAGTAAGTGCTCCTCTGGTCACTGTCCATGGTGCTGTACAGCACAATGGCACCAGAATCCAGGAGGCCTGCAGCAGTGGAGATCAGTGTTCTAATCCTGGTCTCTAAAACTTTTCCTGCATTGGAACTTCATTTTTTTTTTTTATATGGGGCCATGGAAACAGCATTCCATGGCCCCACAAATTTCAACTTTCACTGTGACCCGCTCCCCCCCCAAGTGAGAATCCTTCAGTCCAGGAGGTGCGGGGGGCAGAGCCCCCATCAAAAACAAAAGTGGTGGTATTTTTACCATGCAGTCCTAGACTGCGCTATTATTGTCAGCACTGTTTTGAACCAGTGCCATGGAACCCTCCTGCCTCTCCCTCTCAGACCAGTAAAGGTTTGAATAGAACTGCACAAAGCTATCCTGCAACTTCTTAGAGGCTGTGATCAGTTTGCCATTTTTATCCTTAACAGCAGCTATCAGGGTAGATCTGGGTCAACTGTTTGCCAACCATGCCAACAGAGGACAGGAGTTATTGCTGCATTCATAGAATCACTGATTAGTATAAATAAGGGCCCTGTTAGCCCCACTCATGTGGTCTCGAATGATGGCTTCACATGCCAGCCAAAGATCATGCAAATTGCTTTCTTGAGGATTCTGGATAGCAGCTAGCTCCAGCTTCTTGGCAGCATCCTCTAACTGCTGCAGTTTGTCCCTTTCCCTTTTGTGTAGCGCTGCCATATAGGCCACCACCACCCCCCTCATATAGGCTTTTTCAACATCCCAAAGAACTGCTTTGGATAGAGCAGTGTGAGCATTTGTGTCCAGATAAAAGTGGCAGCTTGTAATCATATGCTCTTTACATTTCTGGTTAGAGAACATATAAGATGGAAAATGCCACCACCTAACAGGCCTTTCCCCGCCCTAAATGTAGTGTAACCAGCACCCTAGCTTGAGCCGAGACCATTATAGGGTTAATATCTGCATGGCTAACCCTATGGTACCACACTCTAGGCACTAAAAATTAGTCAATGTGTGACCAGGATAGATGAGGATTAGGAAAAAAGTAAATTCCCTGACCCCAGGATTCGCCTCCCACTAGGCATCCCCCCAGATCAAATTCAATGAGGCATGCCCACCACCATTCAGTTGTCAGCTCTCCTCACTGAGAAAGTGAGGACCTGTCCAGGACAGGATTCAAAGCAACCAGAGACAAAATATCTCTGGTTGCTACCTGACATAGTACTCGTGTACCTGTATTATGACTACCGTGATCTACCTACTACCAAGCGTGTACCACCAGTGAATGCCTGTAACACTGGTTGCTTATTTAATCTAAGCTTTATGTACTGTACTGTTTTGTTTGCTGTGATGTATTGCTCTCTTGACGAGGTACCTTTCTAAATGAGTCTATGACTCAAAGGCCTGTAAACCGATGATCTAATAAATACATAAAATACTGTTTAAGCAAAATAAATAAATAAAGTCCCCTTCCAGCATCAGACCCAGAAACTGTTCTTTTTGTAATAGAACTAGCATCTGGTCATAAAACACTGGGGACTCAATTTCCAAAGGGTAGGGAATAATGCAAAATGTTTGTGCCAAGGAAACATGATACAAGGGGCTCACTGTGCTGCACCTTGCACCATTCCCAATTCTCAAAAGGAGCTTGTGGCACCAGTGGGATGCTGTGCACCAGACAGCCTTGAGCCTGGCTTGAGGCATGCTTCAGGAAGTACCATAGTGCTGAGGGGTGTTGCACCAGTATTCAACTGCCATATCCTCCAATGAGGGATATTTAACTCCCCCCCACCACTACCCACAAACCTTGCCAGGTGTTAGTCTACACAAACCTGGTCTAATGGGCAGGATGCTGACAGTGGCACCAATGGTAGGCTTGCCAGAGTATCCATACTGGCCACAGTCATCCCAGGACCAGCTGTAGTGTTCCACCTGGGGCAGGGCCCAGTACCAACCAAGGCAGGGTTTGGCAGATGGGCATCCACATGCCCCAACAGCAAGGCAGTATGTTCATCATAACGGTGGTATGGGACACACAGCAGCAAAGGCAGCAGGAGCTGGAGCCACTGGCTGGGTCACCTATCTATACAGACTCCCTGAGCTGAATGTGTCCCCCTTCATGCTGTTCTGACCAGTCTTGCCAGTAGTTTAGGTACAGCGGATGATAAGGATGTGAGGCGCTGTAGGTCTGACTGCACATGTGTAAACCCCAGGCCACTTTTTAACTAGTTAGAACACCCCATATTTAAATCTGAAAACATTGGTACCCACCTACTGGCATACCATTTTACTTTACAAAAGGTAGGTACCACCCTTGACATTAGGATGTATACCTGGCTCATTTTCTAGAGGAAGAGAGGGGTGGGGGTACAGAAACAAAACAACATGCACCTTGAGTAAATAAAACAATCTAGGTCCTGGGTGGAGGCAGCTAGGCATATGCTAGATCTAACCTGCTGAGGGAGCCCCAGTAAATCCACACAATCAGAAGCAATAATTGGAATGTCAATAACAGTGACTGGGATTGTGTAGTATGGCTTTATTCAACAGATGGAGAGTTAAAGCAGAAGTGGACCCCCAAGGGTCGGTCTAGGCTGGACAGGCACATTTCACAAACTCTCCTTGTATGTATTACAGTTCATGAACACACAACAGAACAATCTTCTTCCCAAACTCCCAAAAGGTGCATTAGTGGTCACCTGGCCATGCACATGAACATTTTCCTCCCATGAGTGACATTTAGTGACTCAAAGCCACACACTTAAAACTCTTCTTCAAACATAGGTGCACATAAGTGAAACTCAGTCATACACCTTAACCTGCAGCTTGGCATCTTGCTCAGATAAAACTGGTGCCTGTTACTAACCAGGAAGCCCTGCCTTGTAAGCACTTAGATGGTATTCCTCCCACCCTTGGCCCCAACTGACAGTCTCTGCCATTCTTCAGGGTTACACCATTGAAATCCCCATTCCCCACTGAAATGCTAGAGGTCCAACACTTGACTTTGTCACTCACTGGGTTGACCAAAGAACAAAACTGCACTCACTTAGGTGAACAGTTTAACAGTACTTCACTCACTTGGGTGAAACTAGGGGCACTGCCAGGTGCGAGCCAGCCTTATCAATGGGCATACACTCCCGAGACTATTGAATCCCCTTAAAATGTGGAGATCTAGTCTCCTAGAACAGTACTCTCAGAGGTTGTCCCATCCACAGGGCATGGAACAACAAAAAGAAAAGAAAGGCACTCTCCTGGGTAGCCGATCAGTCTATTTCAGGTCCTATGCAAGGCAGCTGAAAACATCACAGAACATTTAGGGGACTGCCCATTGAGTCCACTGAGAACAAGCAGTTCCTTCCACTTCACGGGGAGTAAACAGTGATGTCATTATTGAGCCCCTATTGAGCTCCCTACCAGCTGCCTGCTACCTTCCTAAAAATAACACTGATAGGATTCTAGTAACCCCAGGGGACTGGGTGGTTACACTCATCTCTGCCAGGCAAATGACTGTCCATAGTCATATCTTCACCTGGCATCAGGCCACCCTACCTCTGATGCTCCCTATGGGACGGGTTCATCAAGTCCTCCCCTACCATGTGCCAGGCACAGGCAGGTAACACCACAGGATAGAGGCCCACTGAAGAAACTTCAGTTTCTACCCTACTACTGTACTATCTATGGATCCTCAGTGGCGCCAAGAAACTGCCTGAAGCATGTCCTGTCAGACAGTACTGGTGACCCTATCAAGAATCAGGACCACCAACCTGCCTTTCCCCCTAACCTTCTAGGAGAAAACTGTCTAACCTATGCTACCTACCAGGTGCCCAAACCAAAAAAACATTTTACACCATGAACCTGTAAAATGAAAAAGGGAATGACATTGTATTACATAGTTACAGAAGCCTAACAACTGTCTACACAAAGAAGGACTCCGATGAGACCCACAGATTCTCTTCAGGTCTTCTTGTCTTCTTCCAGAAACACCTGCAAAAGAAAACACTGCAAAATTCATTTTTGTACACAACTACAACTGGCAAAAGTCAAAAACAGTGACCAAAACCCTCCCACTGGACAATGCACAAGCCCAAAAAGCATTTCCAAAAGGAGTTTCTACAAATGTACAAAAATAGAAAACATAAAAACATTTGCAAAACATTTGGGGGGATTCCCTGCAATGTCCAAAACTAGGGAAGAGTCCAGAGTGCCAAAGCACTGCAACAAGAGTCTCTCCTAGGCTGGAGCCTGCTGAAGGACAGTTCTGGAACAGGCACAAGGCCTGCAAGCACTGTGGTCTAGATAGCAAGTCCATTGGAGACTATATTCCAAGGAATCTTCAAACTTGCAGGAAACAGCAAATTAAAAATGAAAAAGGTATCTTACCAGTTCTGGGCAACAAAAGGATGTCAACATCACCTCTCTGGACCTGCAGCCTGATGACCTTTGGCTGCAGGGTAGAAGAAATCTTCAGATCAGATGCTTCCACAACCTCCTATTGGACCTGGATTGGAAATCTTCTCCGAACTGCTAGGCTGATGAACCTGGATGTTACCACAGATGAACCTGGATGCTGCTGGAGCCGAACCTGGATGCTGCTGCAGATGAACCTGGATCAACAGAAGAAAGGTACCTCCATCCTGGGTTTCTGCCTCTTCAGCGGCAGATGGCTGAGATGGCTGCATTCCCTTTTGGCAAGTGGGTACAATTTTCAAGAATGGCACCACTTTCTGGGGTAGTACTATTCCAGATCTGGAGGCATAAACTGTCATCCCAGCTGGATGAACCATGGGAACATTTTAGAATGTCTCTTGGCCAGCTTTGTCCAATACTCTCACAGAGTTGATTAACAAGGTCCTGCCGTGCCTCCAAAATTGCAGTCTCTTATTACACACTTTAATTCAGACCCACTTGTTTACTCTAGAGTGCAGGTTGGCACAAACTTCCTCCCACAGGCCCCCAGACCAGGGGGAGGACATAGACACGTTACTGTTAGAAGATATACAAAACATGACAGCTAAAGAGGAGGGCCTCAAACAACTGGTACAACAACCCACAAGAGACAGGGCTATCCTAGATCTAGTACTGACTAACTGGGAAGGGATCACAGGTTTCCAGGTAGAAGATCGCCTGGGGGCCAGTGACCATCACATGGTATGGTTCAATTTGGCCACTACAACTAAATCATCCCATTCCAAGGCAAAAATATGGGACTTCAGAGGAGCTGACTTTGATAAGATGGCCAACAGAGTTAAGCTAGCCCTGGCAAAAAATAAATACAGATGAGGAGGTACCGGCAAAGTGGGCAAGCATTGAGGATGCAATATTTGAAGCAACATCCCATTGTGTCAGAGAGAAAAGGAAGTGCAAATGAAGGAGGAAACCACATTGGTTCTCAAAAACAGTAGTAGAAAAGGTCAGAGCCAAAAAGCTGGCCTTCAGGAAATATAAGGGAACACAGCGGGATGAAGACAGGGAGGCATACCAAACTTCCCTAAGGGAAGCAGGGAAGGCAGTAAGGCAGGCAAAGGCCCAAACCGAGGAAACACTAGCACAAACAGTAAAATAAGGTGACAAGACTTTCTATAGATACATTAATGAAACGAGAAAGTCCAGAGTGGGTATTGCTAAGATCAAAGGGAATAAGTGGGCATGTGAGGAGGAGGACCATGTAAAAGCATCTATCCTAAATAGATACTTCTGCTCAGGATTTACTGAAGAGAAGGTAGGGCAGGGCCAACAGCTCAGCATCATGAACACAGGGGGGAGGGAGGTGAGCACTAGTCCATTCACTAAAGAAAGAGTCCTACAAGAGCCTGATAAGCTCAGGGTGGACATGGCAACGGGACCTGGTGGCATACATCCCAGGGTACTAAAGGAGCTAAGGGTGGAACAAGCAGAGCCATTATCAGAACTGTTTAGTGAGTCTCTGAGCACAGGAGAGGTCCCAGAAGACTGGAGAAGGGCTCATGTGATCCCGCTCCACAAGAGTGGTAGCAGGGAGGAGGCAGGGAACTACAGACCAGTCAGTCTTACCTCAGTACTGGGCAAGATTATGGAGGCACTCCTTAAGGAAAGGATATTGCAACACCTGGAATCCACAGGAGCAGAGGATCCAAGACAGCATGGGTTTACAAAAGGAAGGTCCTGTCAATCTAATCACATAGATTTATTTGACTGGTGTAACCGGAGAGGTGGACCAAGGGGGAGCAGTTGATGTCGCCTACCTTGACTTCAGCAAAGCTTTCCGATACTGTTCCACAAAGAAGATTTATTAATACACTGGGTAGGCTCAGGGTGGGTCAGAAGTTGGTCAACTGGGTGGCAAACTGGTTGACAGGTAGAAACCAGATAGTGGTGGTAAACGGTATACAGTCAAAAGAGATGCAAGTCACAAGTGGGGTGCCTCAGGGATCAGTCCTGGGGACAGTCTTCTTCAATATCTGCATCAGTGACACTGCAGATGGACTGCAGGGTAAGGTTTGTCTGTTTGTAGATGACACCAAGATCTGCAACAGAGTAGATGATCCAGATGGGGTGGGCAGAATGAGAAGCACTCTGGATAAACTAGCAAAATGGTCAGAAGAGTGGCAACTGGGGTTTAATGCTAAGAAGTGCAAGATCATGCACATAGGGAAGAGAAACCATGAAGCCACCTATAGGCTGGGAGGGGAGCTGCTGGCAGTCACAAGGGAAGAAAAAGACTTGGGCATCATCATCACAGATGACCTGAAATCATCCAAGCGGACCACTAAAGCAGTAGGTAAGGCTAGGGCACTGTTAGGGTGTATTAGTAGGGGTATCACAAGTAGGAAGAGGGAGGTAATAATCTCTCTTTACAAGACACTGGTTAGGCCCCATCTGGAGTACTGCATGCAGTACTGGAAGCCACACCTTCACAAGGACATTAACCAAATTGAGGCAGTCCAGAGAAGGCAACCAAAATGGTGCAGGGACTGCATCAGAAAATATATGAGGACAGATTAATGGAGTTCAATATGTATACCCTAGAGCAAAGGAGGGAGAGAGGTGATATGATCGAAACATTCAAACACCTTAAGGGCATTAACAAGGTGAAAGAGTCTAACATGTTTCAATATAAGAAAAATAGCAGGACAAGAGGACACAGCATGAGATTAGAGGAAGGCCGATTAAGGGGTAATGTGAGAAAGTTCTTTTTCACAGAAATGGTGGTGGATGCATGGAATGGCCTACCTCGGGATGTGGTGGATATGAATACAGTGCAGGGCTTCAAACAGGCATGGGATAGGCATAAGGGAGCAATACAGATGAGTATGAATAGATAGGCCATTGACAGATCAAAGGCTGATGGCACATTTCTATGGTAGAAAAAAGAAATGGGCAGACTGGATGGGCCTTGTGGTCCTTATCTGCCATCAACTTCTATGTTTCTATGTTTCTCCCACAACCAGGCATGCCTGTCTTTCTCAATTTCTCCCATATCCTCTTAGGGTAGAAAGGGTACAGTTGTCCATACTTGGCCTCATCTCGTCTATGCACAATTCTCTCCACCTTGCTGCTTTTACCTAACTCCAATCCAGAAGCACGGCTTGGAGGTGGCCAGTCCTGGTTGAGCTTAGAGAAGAGCTAAAGCAGTCCACCTCTGAATTCAAGGGCACATTTCTTGAGCCTTCCTCCACATGGACATTGGGAGGCTCCATGGAAGCCAAGGCCAATGGTGGCTCACGGAGTCCCAGTGACGCCAGGCACTGGTCTCTCAACGGCATGCTTCCTCCACGTAGGACTTTCCCATGAGGCTTGGACATTGGCCTTCTACCCACGGATCTACTGAACCTGCACTGGCAGCATCCAACTCCACCCTCTGCAGCATGGAACACTTCACTTCTTCTGGGCCTTGCAAAGCCCCAGCGTAGACAATGTCTAGAAAGTCCTTTATAAACTCTATGGGGTCACTTTCACTGCACCCAGCCTGTCTCTGTTGTTCCGATTCTACAGGGTCCCCTGTCTGTGTCCAAGTTGGAGTTAAATGGATGTGTTTCCCTTTAACTACCCTTGTGCCACCTGCCATGCTCATTCCAAATCACGTTCTACAGTCTGTGCAATGTGGAATTGACAAAACATCTCTTCCTGGCTTTAGACATACTATGCACACATTAACTGGATAGTTCGGCGAAGCCACCTCAGCGGGTGTTGTTTAACAATCATACTATTGCTCAGAGTAGGCTAGTTCTTGTTTTTGTTGTGCTACCCACACCCTGGAGTGGGATGGGTAGTGATGGGGTTGCTGCACCATGTTCTGTAATCAAAACACACAGTCCCAAAATTACTATTTTTGCAAGCACTCGGAGATTTAGGTTTTAACACACTGGAAAAAGTTCACTAACAGGCTGCCTGGCTGCTGCAACTGTATTCCACAACACTTAGCAAGAAAACATTTGAAACTTTGTTTTGGGTTTGAAAACACTGTTCTAAAATGGTGCTGCTTTATTTACATTGTTGGCTACACCCCAATATGGCAACTGTAATTTTGCATCACACTCAAACATTGCTAGGATTCTGTCTGGATCTTTTGCATTTCAACTGATATTCTCAAACACAAGTTTACCTTACTTTTTCTCAGTCCATTACTTTATAAGGACTTGGACCAGAGGGATCATTTGCCTTAAAGTTCACTTTCTTTGAAAACAGCACTTTTACACACAAAGTCCAAAATTTAATAGTTCACAAAACTTTCTCTTTCAGTACTCTTGCTGCATTTGCTTAAGTTCTTACTCAGTTTTCCGATCTTAGCACCATAGTCATTTACCTTTGCACAGGGTACTTACAGGCAGTGGATGGTTTTCACTGTCGATGGAATACAACCTGCTGCCAACCTAATGAAGGCCTCTGGGGTGAAACAGGCTGGCGGTCCTGCTGATCGTCCCTACTATCGCTGCGATCACTCTCTTGTCAGTTGGAATACAGGTCAAACATGGGTTATTTGTGTAAAAGAAAAACTTCTGCTACAGAAGCGCTTTTGCTGTAAGCGATTCCTCCTTACTGCCACATGAACTGCACGCTGCTCGCACACTGTAGGTTGCTCCTCCATGAATGTTCCACAAGCCGAGACTCAGGTAAGAGCAGGGCTTAGGTGCACTGAGATCAATAACACAACGCCATGCAAATGAGCTCTCTGTCTGCCGCACTCTTGCACGGCGATCGGTCGAGAAGGCAAAATTTAAACTGCAAACTGCCACTTTTTTCATCAGCTTGAAATTTCAGCAGGGTAAGCATTTTAAGGCATTTTCACTCAGTACTTGCTGCATTTTCCTTAGTAACGCCTCCAAATTTCATTGTACACACTTGAAACTTTATGAGCACTTAGAAAACACTGTCTTTTAAGTCCACAAATATTTTTCTCAGGAAATTTGCAACTTTTAAACAGTTTTTAAAGAGCTTTTGCTACACAGCAAGGGCAATTAGTTCTCAGTCCACAATTCCAAAGTAAACACACAAGCAGCAAATGTTTCCTCTTTCTTTTCCACAAAAACTCGGGCAGCAAAAGATTTTCAGTGGCATTTTACCTGGCACAACTTTGCTTTCTGATAAACGATCTTCTGTTTGGGGCAGCACCACCAGACAGGAAGATCCTAGACATATCCTCAGCATGCCTCTCACCCCAAATTAAATATCTCAAGATGAGACCCCAATTTTTGTAGCCCCCAGACCACTTTTTAACTAGTTAGAAAACCCCCCATTTAAATCTGGAAACATCGGTAACCAATTACTGGCATACCATTTTACTTTACAAAAGGTAGGTACCACCCTTGGCATTAGGATGCATACCTGGCTCATTTTCTAGAGGAAGAGAGGGGTTGGGTTACAGAAACAAAACAACATGAACCTTGCATAAATAACACAACCCAGGTCCTGGGCGGAGGCAGCTAGGCATATGCTAGATCTAACCTGCTGAGGGAGCCCCAGTAAATCCACACAATCAGAAGCAATAATTGGAATGTCAATAACAGTGACTGGGATTGTGTAGTATGGCTTTATTCAACAGATGGAAAGTTAAAGCAGAAGTGGACCCACAAGGGTTGGTCTAAGCTGGACAGACACATTTCACAAACTCTTCTTGTATGCATTACAGTTCATGAACACACAACAGAACAATCTTCTTCCCAAATTCTCAAAAGGCGCATTAGTGGACACTGGCCAAGCACATGAACATTTTCTTCCCATTTAGTGAATCTAAGCCACACACTCAGAACTCTTCTTCAATCATAGGTGCACATAAGTGAAACTCAATCACACACCTTAACCTGCAGCTTGGCCTCTTGCTCAGATAAAACTGATGCCCGTTACTAACCAGGAAGCCCTGCCTTGTAAGCACTTAGATGGTATTCCTCCCACCCTTGGCCCCAACTGACAGTCTCTGGCATTCTTCCAGGTTAAACCATTGAAACCCCTATTCCCCACTGAAATGCTAGAGGTCCCACACTTTACTTTGTCACTCACTGGGCTGACCAAAGAACAAAACTGCACTCACTTAGGTGAACAGTTTAACAGTACTTCACTCACTTTGGTGAAACTAGGGGCACTGACAGGTGCAATCCAACCTTATTTATGGACACACACCCCCCAGACTATCGAATCCCCTTAAAATGTGGAGAGCTGGTCTCCTAGAACAATACTCACAGAGATTGGCCTGTCCACAGGGCATGGAACAACAAAAGGAAAATAAAGGCACTCTCCTGGTTAGCCGATCAAACAATCTCTTTCAGGTCCTATCCAAGGCAGCTGAAAACACCACAGAACATTCAGGGGATTGCCGCTTGAGTCCACTGAGAATAAGCAGTTCCTTCCACTTCACTGGGAGTAGAAATCAGGAAATTCTGCTGTTGCACTGCTCTCTACCACTTCACTGGAAGCCGGAAATGTCACTCCACTAGGGTGAGCAATCCTGGGCCCTCTCCTCAAAGCCCACTGGCGATCCTTCTGCCACTCTCACTTCCTCACTGAACAACTCTCTACCAGAACTCTGACTGACTACTGGCCATTCTAAGCTCCCCGGAGCAGCTGTCCACACAGTGTGGCTTATGCTGCTACGAGAGTTCCAAATATCCTAATCATTCTTCCCTCAGGCTAGCTGAGTAAACAATGATGTCATTATATAAGGATCCCCTATTGAGCTCCCTACCAGCTATCTGCTACCTTCCTAACAATGATACTGATAGGATTCTAGTAACCTCAGGTGACTGGGTGGTTACACACACACCTGTGTAAAGCACCTGTGCACTAACCATGGTAATGTATGCAGTTTGGGACTCTGTGGACCTGCCTTGGCATTGGGTGTATGCAGGAAACCACTGTGGTGTGGATGGATCACTTCATCACCAATCCCACTTGACTCTGCAGGTGCCCCAGAACCCCCACAGTATGGACATGACACAGACAGGTAGGTGGGTGCATCTGCACAGCAGCCACTGCAACTGCAGGGTTGTAGGGATGGCATTTACAGACTGGCACTATTACAACTGTTATGTGGGCCAGTGCAGTAGTTGCAGAGGCACTCCTGTTCATGGGAGCCATGTACACTTTGGTCTAGACTGTGCACTTTGGACCCTGGGTTCTCTGGGGCACTGCCAGTGGGATGTGCTACAGCCTACATCAAACCCCTCCAGCGTGCCTTTTGTTTGTCACAAAGGAGAGATTGTGGCAAACTCAGAGTTTTTGGTGCCAGGACCTCACCGGTATGAAAATAGGGTGCAGGGTCCTTGGCACACTGGCGTTTGATGTAAGCTGCTGTTTGCTGCAGCTTTCGTTGACCTAAGGGCCAGTCTGAAAATTGATCCCTGGGTCCCTTTCAGCTAGTGCATAAATGTTACCAAAAGCAATGGTTTCCCCTTTGATCCTGCCACACATGAACACATATCTGCCATTCACAGGGTCAGCCACCTCCCACTCCTTATGTAAAAGGATGCCCACTCTCTCCTATGCCATTAAAGGAAATTGCATAGCACTGGTCCACCCCCTTCCTGACCAATGTGCTATATTCTTGCAATGTCATATGGGTCTCCTGTAACATGGCCACATTAACACCATGCCTCTTCAATACTGTATAAATTTTCTTCCACTTGATGGGCGTAGAAATGTCCTGGAAATTCCAAGAGCATATTCTTATGTAATGCATAGTAACACCATAAAATGCCCAACTAGGGCTGTAGAGGGAAGACCCTCCCAGAGATCAGCCAATGACTCCAAACACTAGCCAGCCCACTTCATCCACGACCCCCCCCCCAAGCAGCACTGCATAATGGTGTATATAGTGACTGTGTGTCCTGAAAACAAGCAACAAAAAAAACACAAACACCTACTGAATTAGTCCACTGGAGGAAGCACCATGTGGAAAATATATAACAACTAGGAAGAACAAATATTCTAGAACAACATACCCCCTCAACCCCCCATCCCATGCTAACCTGTATGTAGAAGTCATTGTGAAGCCCATAGAACACCACCCAATGAGCCACTCCAGTGGTGCATGGCAGCAAACCAGTGCAGACTATATCAATCCCATGATGCATGTGTTTTCTCTCTCTCCCTCTGTCCCTCCCCCGTGCAGTACAGAATACTGCAAATAATCAAAAACTCGACCTAAACATAACTGATATACCCAAGCCTTCTGAAAATAAAATGGTCCAGAAGGCCAGTTGACAAAACCCAGTAAGTACCCCCCAAAAGTAAATCTCCAATATTGAAAAACCAGCAACTCCTCCGTGAGGATCCCCAACATCAGTAACCCAGCAAGAAGGCAGAGAACACTCCGGCCTGGGACCAGGCCTCCTCCACACACTCCACCCCAGTCCTCCAGTCCAACCCCGCTGCCTGGATTCAGTAGTCCTAAATCCCCCTCATGATGCATTCATTCTCTGGACACCCCCCCTTATGATCAGCCCTTAAAGGCAGCCATACCATAGGTCAAAAAAGGAAAACTAGTTTATTCACAATAACCAACATTTCTAAGTTAGTCTCCTTCCTCAAGGTTACACTGCTTATGAATACGTAATGGTTTACCTTCAAATGCACTCAAATGCATATTTTATTCTTTTCCCTTCTGGCACCTTACAATGTTGATCATTTGCTATAATGCTAGTAAAACATTCATGCTGCAGCATGGCGCACCGCTCTCTCTAACTGGGAAAGGCCTTTCCCAGTTAGAGAGAGTGTGGGACCATGCTGCAGCATGAACGTTTATCTGGCACTGTAGCAAATGAGTAAATTTGAAGGTGCCATGAGGAAGGGAATAGAGTATGCATTTGAGTGCATTAATTTATTTATTCATTTATTAAAGTGTTTCACCAGGAAAGACATACTGAGCTTTGAATTAGCTTGTTTCCATATGTGTCCTGAGGGGCAGGGGGAAGAGGATTTTTTTTCAGCTTTATTTAAGTAAAACCAGCAAAGCAGAGCATATCAAATACACATAGTTATAAACAAGACAGTTGTACCTTCCATTTTTGTTTGACAGTACATGGTTCAAATAGATTTATAGATGAGAATACCAATATAGTCAGTTAAGTCATCCCATTTATACCAATACGGTCATAAAGCTTATTTGAGTCAGTTATAATAGCAGTGGTTCCAACCAGGTGGACCCTAACAGGAACCCAATATAGTGCTCAAGTCCATTTGTGGCTAGGGAAACCCTGGATGCCAACGTCTCGTAGGACCTGCTTTTTCAAAGTGTGGGGAACCAGTCATTCTTTAAAGCTTTTTCCAAGGGGTCCCATGTCGAATGATATTTATCCAACTGGTCTCTAACGGAATACTGAGTGTGTTCCAATTTCATGCATTGGAGCAGGGATAGAGCCCATTGTGCAACTGTAGGAATGGGATCCAGTCTCCAGTGCAGGGCTAAAACCCTCTTACCCACAGCATACCACAGAGACATGAGTGGATACCTCTTTTCCCTCCCATGCCCCCAGCTACTGGGGAATCCCAACAGAATTTCTGCCGGGTCCATGTTCACAGGCATATTCAAGGCTAATGCTAGGATCCTGTGATTTCTACCCAGAATGCTTGTACTTTGGGACAAGCCCAGACTAGGTGAGAAAAGGACCCTATGTGTGCCTTACACTTTGAGCATTCCTCAGAAACCAAGGGGTCAATTTTATGTACTAGTACAGGGGTGAAGTAAACTCTATGAAGGAAGTTCAAATGGATGGCTTGTAATCTGTTATTAACAGAACACTGCATACCCAGTTTTAAAATGCTGTCCCAGTCTCCCCCCGTTAGGTTCCCTGAACCCAAATCTGCCTCCCACCTACGTTTAAGTTGTGAAAGTGGGTCTGGTAGAGCCCCAGCATTAACTTATAACATCGACTCAGAGGCCAGGTCTAGTCAGTGGGGAAGCCAACATAATTTCTTCTACCGGAGAGCAGGAGAGAGGTTCTTGCCCCCCCTCGAAAAATGTCTGGCCTTGAGTTTGCAATATACAAAAAAGTGGGAAACCTTCAGACCATATTTCCTAAGAAGCTGTGGAAAATCCAGCATGCCATCAGCATCATACAGGTGTGAAAGATGTTCCAGGCCCTTCCCAGCCCATTCCCTTAGAACTCTCACAAGTCCAGTGAGTGCATCCTCCCGGGAAATTAAGATAGCTCCTATAGAGGCTTCCGGGGAAAAAATGTTAAGCTGTACCAACATTTATTTTTATTTATTTTATTTTAGTCTTTGGTAACCGGGTAAGGCCCACAAGGCACAAGTGCCTGTTTTCAGGGGCAACCTGGGAGCAGTGGGCGGTTAAGTGACTTGCTCAGAGTCACACAGTATGTAAGCGAGGTTGTGAGAATCAAACTCAGGTCTGGTCTGCTAGATGTACCAAGCTTGTTCACACCTTGTTACTCTGACCTCTAGGCTATACTGCCAGCCAAACATATTTTGTGCTTTTACCCAAATTTTGACCAGCTTCCCAGTGAGGGGGTTTCTAAATTTGGCATAGTCTTGGCAGACCAAGCTGGGGATCAGAAGAGAGTGATAAAGACCTCCCTCCACCACCTCATGGTCTGTTCAGGCGCACACACTAGGGAACTAAATATTCAACAAAGGCTAGTTGAGCAGCCAAGTAATATAAATATAAATTAGGCAGGCTCAGATCACCTCACTTCACTGGGGGCCACAAAGCCTCTTTCTTAATTCTAGGACATTTACCCTGCCATATTAGGGAGGTTATAGCCCCTTTTAAAGCCCTTATATATTTCATAGGGACCTGGATGGGAATGGACTGAAACAAGTATAGGGACTGAGGCAGAATACATATTTTGGTCAAGTTCATCCTCCCCAGCAAGGTTAGAGGAAGCACCTGCCATCTTATACAATCACTTTTCACTTTTTGGATAAGGGGTTTAAAGTTGCCATCAGCTGATTCAGGCAGTTTATTAGTAAGTTTAATCCCCAAATATTTAAGTTTGGTTGCCATAGTAATCTGGGCCCCAGCTACCACTACTGGATCCCTCCGGGGGCCCATCAGCATCCACTCGCATACGCTCCAGTTAATCTTGTGTCCTGACACCAGCCTGTGTATAGAAAGCAATTGTGTTAGAGCCTGAAGGGCCTTTTCCGGCTTGTCCAAAAATAACATAATATCATCAGCAAATAACAATACTACATGATTCTCATAGTGACGGTCAGGGCCTCAATTGTGAGAACATAAAAGATGGGAGACAGTGGGTGCCCCTGCCTAGTACCTCTGGTGAGAGAGAAGGGAGCGGACACCGTGCCATTTGTTAAGATTTGTGTCTATGGGGTTTTATAAAAAGAACCAATCCAGGATCTAATATTAGGGCCAAAATGGAATTTTTGAAGAACTACAAACATAAAGGGCCACTCAAAGTGGTCAAATGCCTTCTCGGCATTGACAGCAAGAAGGCCTTGACATCCACTTCCTCCTCTCCCTGACCAGTGGTAAATAAAGTTGGTGGTATGTCTCAAGTTATGCTTGGACTGTCTCCCCCCAACAAACCCCCCTGGTCTGGGTGAACCAGACCTGGAAGGACCTCATCCAGCTTCCCAGCTAATATCTTGGCGATGATTTTGTAATCTGCATTAAGCAGAGAGATTGACCTATAAGAACCACACTTCTGAGGGTCCTTACCAGGATTGGGCAGCACTGTAATGGTGGCCATAAACTGAGATTGAGGGAGGGAGCCTGCTTCAAAGGCTAAACCCATCAGCTTATGCATCAAGGGGCCCGTGTCCCAGACTGCCTTATAAAACTCCAATGGGATTCCATCTGACCCGAGTGCTTTACCCCTTTTAGTGGACCACACTGCCCATCTCAGCTCTTCAAGTGGAATGGGGGAGTCTAACTGTTTCTGTCACTCTGGGGACAACATCATTACTGTATCAAAAAATGCCTCCGGAGGGAGATTCTTTGGGGCCTGGTAAGTATAAAGGTCTTGATAGAAAGCCCTGCATGTTGCACTAATTTCTTATTGGTTAGTTGTGGTAGTGCCATCACCTTTTTCTGTTTCTAAGAGGGTCCTTTCCACTCTTTTTTTCTTAATTTGCCATGCTAGAAATTTTCCTGATTTGTCTCCCTCAAAATATACACGAGAGTGGGAAATTAGGAGATCTCTTTCTATCGACTGGATAACATTTGATTAAGCTTTCTCTTGAGATGAACCAGATGACTGGTACCATCCAGGGTGCCCTGAGTCATAATTTGTTTCTCTAGTTCTTTAATGCCTTTTTCTAGTGCCTCCTTTTCTTGGATTTGTTGTTTCTGAACATGGGTAGCGTATGCTATTGCTTCCCCCTAACAAATGCTTTCATGGTGTCCCAGACCACTAAGGTGGATACCTCCCTAGTGTCATTAAGAGTAATGAATACCAAGAGCTTAGAAGAGACAGATGACACAAACTGAGAGTCTGTCTACAAAGTGGGGTCCATTCTCCACTGGCAGGTGCGGGTGGGGGGTATCTGGGATTATCTGGAGGGACACTGTGAGAGGAGCATGATCTGAGATCAGTATGGGGCCATATCTAACTTTCACTACCCCACCCAGGGTACCGACAGGGCAGAAAATATAGTCCAGTCTTGCATAGACTTTATGTGCATGGGAGTAAAAAAGAGTATTCCCTATCCTGAGGATGCTTCTATCTCCTTATTTCCATGGGGTTCCTTTCTCTCATCATATTGTTCAATGCTTCTACACTTTTTGGAGGTGGCCTACTTTGTGAAGCCAAATGATCCAGAACTGGGTCCCAGTACATATTAAAGTCTCCACAAATTATTAAGGAGCCAGTGTTGGGGGCCAGGGCTACCGAAAGGTGGTGAAAAAATCAGGGGAATCAAAATTAGACCCATAGAGGGATGCCAGCATATGGCAGGCTTGCTCTATTGAAACATCTACTATAAAGTAGCTTCCCTGCAGATCAGCTAAGACTGAGTGAATCTCTATCCTTAATGAAGGCCTGAACCAATTTTCCAACCCCTAGCCCTTGAATTAAAAGGGGCCACCAACAGGGGTGTCACCCCATGAGGATGCTAGCTTGTCTGCCTCTCTTTGGGTCATATGCAGCTCCTGCAAAAATATAACTTCCCCCTTCGATTTCTTAATATGTGTCCACACTCTCTTTCATTTTACCACTGTTTTGAGTCTGTTGACATTCCAGGTCAAGAAATGTATCTGTTCCATTTTACACTAAGGATTTTAAATAACTGATCCACTGACCCCTTTTATACTGTCTCAGTACAATAGTATATGCTGTTGTTTTTGCTGGTTAACAAGTTTTTCATTTTAACCCCCCCCATACCCCCCTTCCATAAACAACAATGTCCTCAATTAAACCAAACTAAGACACAGGTATGGTGCACAGACAAGAAAGCAGGCAGCAGACAATCATAGGTTAAACACCAATGTGTAATTTTACTGTTTGGCAATAAAAAAGCAATTGTCACAAGCAATAACCCTAGCACCTCGACTTCTGTATGAGTCTTCAAGGGGGACCAAAACACCAGTCTCAAATAAACAGGGGTAAGGGTGTTGATACAAGAATAACAGTGTATATAAAGTACAATACAGTGAACAGTAGTTATGCTTGTTATGACAAACAGCTATTTACAGCACTTACAATCATATACTGGTAAGATACAAGGTAATAGTGCAGCTGAGTCCTCATGGGTAGTTGAAGCAGAGACCTAACGCCAGGCGATTGATAACAGGATCTAGTCAGGGGTCAGGGGCAGAGTGCAGTGGATTGGGGGAGGTAAGGGAGGGGGACATGAGGGAAGGTGTGGGAGGAGGGAGATAAGGAGAGGGGAATGGGGAGAGGGATGGAGGGAAGACAGGCAGTGAGGGAGGATTGGAGGAAGGTATGAGAGGTGGAAAGGAAGGAGGAGATGGAATAAAGGGAAGAGAAAGGAGGGAATAGAGGAGATAGATGAATGTGAGGAAAGGGAAGAGGGGAGGTGGAGAAGAGAGATTGAGAGTAGGGGAGAGGAGAGAGTGTGAGGAGGACAGGAAGCACAGAAGAAGGTGGGGGCACTGAGTGGGAGGGAGCTGAGTGAAACAAATGGGCTGGTAACATGGGACAGTAATAGGAGGGGGTGGTGTGGGCATTTGATGGTAAAGCATAGCACTGCATATTCATAACTTGTGTAACCCTCAAGAAGGAGACTAACTCTGAAACATAGGTCATTGTGAATACACTGGTTTTCCCTTTCTTGAAAATATGTGCATACGAATACAATTTTTTAAAATCTATATGTGAGTGAGCCTTGTTATTCCAGTCTGTTTTCTAACAGTATCTTTTGCCTTGATTGGAATGGCTACTCCCTTAATGTGTGTTTTTTTTTTATCTCCAAGGTAGGCTGTACTTGAATATTTTCTGACATACCATAGGTCACTCACTGTATAGAGGCTCACTGAGATAAACTAAAGGAAACACGCCTTTGCTAGCTGCCCATCCTGAACTTGCAGCCCTTTTTACAGCTTTGGGTGGTGCCTGCAGCCATCTTGCTGTAGCTGGAAAAATGGGATACCGAAGCACAAATATTAGGAGTTTTCAGTGTATTCTTCCACAACTGCAAATCACTATGTTAGTTCAATGAAATACTCTCTTCTCTATGCTGAGTAGACCAGTTCCAACAATTGTTTGTCTCTCTCGTCATGCCTGCTTTAAGTGACCTGACAGCTAATGCCTCCGAGTAGGCACAAAGGCAAGTTAATGACACCACTTCTTTGAGGTAGTTTAACTGTCTGCAACAATGCAATTAAAAACTTTTTTTTTGCAGGCTAGTGTCAAAAAAGCCTTGCTTCAGTAGCCAGCTACAGAGAGAAAGAGAGAGAGGAAGAGAGTTGTCCAGTTTATTGCCAGAGATGTACCAGGTATTTGTAAAAAGAAAACATCAGACCTCTATTTGACCTGTTTTAACACCAAATTTAATATAGTCACTTGATGTCTTGTTAGTTGCATTTATTATTGAAATGTAATTTGCTAGTCTTTGGAACCTAAATAACTTACTGACATAATTTTCAACAGAGGACACAGCGAGGTTTTAGAGGAAGTAACTCTGGAGGAGTTTCAAATTACTTTATCAGTCCCAAATGTGTGTGTGTGTGTGTGTGTGTGTGTGACAATAATTTATCTTCTCTGAAGAGCTGCTTTATGTTAACCCTCTCAAGGCATATCTATCTGTGAATGGCTTTGAAACTCTCATGGTTTTATATTTGTAGGAGGGGTAAATGCTAGCCAACTAATGGTTTAGGGGTTTTCAGGGATTGCAAAGTGCATCATAGAAGATTGCATATAAATCATTGTGGTGTCAGCTGCAATACCTGGCTACCCCAGAGTGCATACCTCTCACCCTGCCAGGACCAAAATGAGTGACACTGTTCATTAAAATCAGGGAAAAATTCTCAACAGGGACACATTTCTTACTTGACGTACAGTGCAGCATCACAATATTTACATCTATTCAAATGGACTCTGTATCCTGTCCTAAGGGTAATAGTAATATTGTGCACTTGCATTAAATATAGTACTCTCTTGTAAAATGCATACATAGGTAAACCAAAAGTTAATTGGCTGAACAGAGTTTCAGTCATGTTACAAGTGATTTCACAAAAATGAATGAAGTGGTTAAAAAAGATCTTAAATTGTAAGCAGCATCATTAGCTTTATGCCATTACTGTGTAGACAATGTCTGGATTATTAAAAATAAAACAAAACTAAATTAAATCCCATATTGTAGCTTATTCAAAACTGGTATTGAGCTGTATACCATCATAATATAGTAACTTCATACAGTATGTCCCTAACATGGTGTCACCACTCTATGAGTAGCATATTGCTTCACACGTGTTCCCCATTATTTTTTCTCCCTTGCTCAATGCAAATACTACATTGACTATGACAGCAGAAAAATACCAACGGTCCATCCAGTCTGCCTAGACTTCCCTATCTGCCCCTGGACCTATTGTCCATACAGGGTTTTATCACTCCCGGTCCACCATTCCCGCTCCCCTCATTAATGCTGCTGACCTGAACAAACACCAAACCCTTTAACTCCATCCTAGCCATGCCTGAAACCATTTATGGTATTAGTGCCCACCACTTCTGCTTTTCAGACTGTTCTACAACTTCACCACCTTTCCGTAAACTAGAATTTCTTCACATCCCTTTTAAACCTTCCCCACTCCAGTTTCAACTTGCGACCTCAGGTGCTTGTTTGTCAAAACATGTTTGTGTACAGTTCTTGATCAACTCTCATTGCATCTTTCATGGACTTGGGCCCCCCCAAAAAAAACATCATTATGCAGTGGGAGGAGAGGAAGCTCACCACAGACGTATCGGTTCTGGCTAGATCTTATTAAAAACTTGGAACAACCTTAATGGGTTTTCGGAGCAAGGAACGGAAAAAGTACTCAAAGATTACTTGAATATTTCTGTCAGGGGAGAGGTGATAAATCCAGCAATCAATCTGTGAAATCCAGGCTCAAGGCCATCAAATCCTGTGCTCTTATTTATAGGCATCAACAACATGAAACTGTCAATTTCATAAATAACTTTAAAACAAGAGGAAGTATGAATTTTTTTTTCCCAGATTGAGAAGCTGAACATGTTTGATTACTTATAAAGTTTTGATTATTACCACTGGTCCAGCGTAGGCATAAAAAAGTCAGTGATACATAGCTACTGATGATAGATAAGGGCCTTTGGCCCACCTAGTCTGCCCAATTGTGTATCTAATTTTGCCTCTTCTTTTTTGCAGTTAGTCTTTTTATTAGAAAATTTCAGACTTTGTTTCAGAACTTTAACCATTAAATCAAATGGCAGCCAAAGTGGTTTACATTACCACTCGCTACACACAGCCGAAGTTCTAGAACTACATCACAGGACAGGCACATCTGTAGGTAATACATCTAGTTATTCAAACATCTTCTACAGGATGACTATACACCTAGTTAATCATACAATGGAGATAATAAGAGGCAACATAAAAGACAGTTACATAGTCAATGTTCAAAAGGATAAAAACAGTAGTAGTTGAGCTTCTTCCCATACAGTGAGAAACCTATAGTAGGGGGGGGACCACAGATTGATCATCCGGAAATGGAGCACTTATGATAGCTATATAAAGAGAAGCAATAAAAGTGTTTAATAACCAAGCAACCATTTTACTAGGAAGTCAGGGGAGTTTCAGTTTGTCCTTCAGATATCTGGAGGGCAAGGCTCGCTTATTGGAGTCAATATACAGCATGTAGGGGGCCCATATCTCAGCAAATTTCTTTAGACACTGGTTTCTATAGCATGATATCCTAGTCAAAGTGGCCATCCTTTCCAAAGCACTAAGCCATTCTGAAATGGAGGGGACCTCTGCAGTTCTCCATCATCGTATAATAAGTCATTTACATTTTATCGAGGCCTGTATGAGCCATAATAAAGAAGCTTTTGGCAGGGTAAGAGTTTTAGCGGTTAGGCCTAGTACCCATAGACCCGGATCTGCTGGTAGGATGGTAAAGCAGTGTTGTATTACTGCCTCCCAATTGGGCTGCAGAGGTGTACATGATCACGGGACGTGGAGCAGATCTGCCTCTGGGACCTCACACCTCCAGCAATAGTCACTGGAAAGAAAACCCAACCTTTTTAGTTGGGATGGAGTGTAGTACCAAAGGTGCAGTATTTTGTTCTGTAGAAGGAGGCTTTGGGGGATGCAACAGGCCTGGTGAGTTCTCAGCCAGCACTGTCGTCATTGTAAATCTGTAATGGTAGTGTCCAATGCAGTAGTCCACTTGACCTTGGCCGGCAGAGAGGGATTAGGAGCACTATTGCTTAGGAACCTCTGTATAAGACCAGCCCTACCTTTGGAATGCATAAGCCATTTTGTAAGAGGAAGTGGAGGGGATTTAGCAGTTTTGCATTTTTCACAAGAAACACAGGTGCATCTCCTCCTAACCCAAGATTGGTAGAGGCTTCTCATTTGAAGGTATTTCCAAAAGTCATTGTGGGGCAGGTTATACCTGACTTGTAAACTTTGGAATGAGTCCATATCGGAGTGTCCCAGGGATTCTAGATCCCCAATATTCCTTATCCCTTTAGAAGCCCATCCCATCCAGTTCAAGGGGGAGTTGTTAATACAGAGGTAGGGATTCTGCCAGAGTGGAATGTAGTTCCCCAAATCAAGACAGTGGGAGGATGTAAGCCCCAGTTTTTGCCATGCCAAATGAGCCTGTTGGATGGAAAGCCAACACTTATGTTGTTTAAGTAGAGGATATGGCACAAGAGCGGACACCGAGGGACCCTTCATAAGGTCTCTTTCTATTTGGATCCAGGCTGGAGGGTGGTCGGTGTGTTGCAAGCCTTCATCTTTTATTGTCTTTGCTATGATAAATGCAATGGAGTACTGATAAAAATCTGGTAAATTCCACCCCCCTCTTACATTTTGAGCCCTTAGCTTGGTCCTACTATATCTTGGCCTGGTAGAACCCCAGAGAAAGGAACTAATCAGCGTGTTTAGCTTTTGGTTCCATGTATCGGGCAAGAGGAAGGGAATGTGAGATATTAAGTCATATACTCTAGGGGCAAGCAGCATTTTAATCGTGGCGATCTTGCCTGCCATAGAAAGATGCAGATGTGCCCATCTGTTCATGGCAATTCGAAGTTTGGCCAGAAGGGGTTTTAAATTAATGTTCATTAGGGTTGAGACTTTGGAAGTAAGCCGGATGCCCAAATATTTTATGTCCAATTTATCCCAGGCTAATAATCCCTGAGTTCCCACACTAACTGACAAGGAAAGATCATTAAGACGAAGGATTTCTGACTTTGCCACATTAATGTGTAAGTCAGAGAGTTCGACAAAAGTTTTTAGTGTAGACAGGATGTGTGGAAGGCTGTGTGGTAGGTCACAGGTCAGGATGAGGCAATCGTCGGCATACAACTAAGTGGTGTAGCATTTGTCTTTAACCAGAATACCACAAATGTGTAGATGATTCCTTAGGGCAGCTGCAATAGGTTCAATAGCAATCACAAAGAGTAAAGGGGCATGTGGACAGCCTTGTCTGGTACCTCTGTGCAGGTGAAATGGATCAGATATGGCATTGTTAGCAAGAACCCTGGTGGTAGGGCACGCATAGAGTGTTTTTATCCAAGTGGAAAAATAAGGGCCAATATTAAGAGTGTTCAGGACAGCATGTAAATATTCCCAGCTGACCAAATCAAATGCCTTCTCAAAATCAATGGTAACTGCTGCTGCCGGGGTAGGAAGTGAAGCCACCACCTGTATTAATGATACTAGGGCCCGAATGTGGTCTGAACTGATTCTGCCCTTAACAAAACCCACCTGTGATGGATGAATAATCTCTGGAAGAAATTCCTCCAGTTTGGTAGCAAGGACTTTGGCCAGAATTTTCACATCAGCATTATTTAACGAAATGGGCCTATAGCTAGCCGGAAGGGAAAGATCTTTACCCTCTTTCGAAGTACAGTAGTTAAGGCCTCAGATAGGGTGGGAGGAAGTTGCCCACAGGAGTACGTTTCATTCAACATGTTCACGGGGGTTATAATCAAGGGCTGAATCAGTTTGTAAAAGTCTACTGAAAAAACAGCCCCCCCCAGGGGCTTTGTGGAGAGCCATCTTATTAATAGCTCTTTGGATTTCCTCCTCCATGATGGGTTGGTCCAGTATATCTCTCTGTGGAGCAGAAAGCTTAGAGAGGGGTAAGAGCTCGATAAATTGAGCATAAGAGTTTTCGTTCCAGCACCCATGTGAGGAGTAAAGTGTTTTATAGAAGTTGGTCATAATATTATTAATTGAAGAGGGTTTTAAGGAGAGCTTCCCTGACTGGTCCTGTAGGCTGATAATAGTTCTTTCAGATTGTCTTTGTTTTAACCAAAAAGCCAACAACTTGCTAGCCTTTTCACCCTCAGCTTGATATGGGTGTTGGAGATCTTTGAATATAGAGCTCGGCCTTCCTACTTACTAACATGTTCAGTTTTATTTGTATGGAAGACAGGGCGGATATTAACCAATGGTGACTGAAGCAATGACGGCTTCTCTTTGTTTTTAGCCTCCATACTTTTTAAAGTGTACTCTAACTGCAGAAGTTCCTGGTCCCTCATCTTCCGTCTGTGCGAGGCGAAGCTAATAAGTCCTCCCCTAATGGTGGCCTTGTAGGCATCCCATATGCTTGCTGCATAGGCAGAAGAAGGGGAATTGTGCTGAAAGAATTCTTCTGTGGCTGTTCGAAGCCACTGGGCAAAGTCTTTGTCCAACAATAGGAGGGGGTCGAGCCTCCATAATAATGATTTGGAGGTTTGGATGGCAGGTAAGAGGGTAAGGGATACAGGGGTATGATTGGAAATATAGACTTCGAAGATCTCTACCACAGAGGTAGCTGTAGATAGATTAGGGGAAGTGAGCCAAAAATCTAAACTACTTGCCATTTGGCATGGAGCAGAGGAAAAGGTGAAGTCCTTTGCTGAGGGATTCAAAACCCGCCACATGTCTGACAGTTGGTGTAGAGACATAAGCTCCTGCAGTGCCTGCAGAGCTCTATAATGGGGCATCCAGAAGGCTATCCAACACCAGATTAAAGTCCCCTTCTAATAGCAAATCCAGATTGTCAGAAGAAATGTCCATGAGTTTTTGAGAAATGGCATGGAAAAATTCTGGATAATCCTGATTGGGGCCGTATATATTTGCCAGGATCAGGGGACAGGAGGGAGTAGCAACCTTCATGATGATCCACCTACCATCACCCCCCCCCATAAACCTCTTTAGATTGCCATTGCAGCAATTTATGCAACAAAATGGATACACTCCATTTGGCTGATTTGGTCATACAGTGTACTTTGGTGCCCACCCAATCCCTCACCAGTTTCGAAGCTTCTTTGGAACTTAATTTAGTCTCCTGCAAAAAGGCAACTTGGGTACCCAGCTTCTTCAGGCCAAGCCAGAACCGATTTTCTTTTTATGGGAGAGTTCAAACCCCTAACATTCTGAGTAGTGGTTGTGATATTCGGAAAGTTAGCCATTATCAAGATGGATCCATTTTGCGTGCCAACCATTATAAACAAACACTGAAACCATCCTAAGAGATAGTTGAATTTTAGCATATATACTCCAATATATAACTAAGGGTCCCCACCCTAGAATAAGTAGTGTAGCAGCCATGAATACGGCCACAAAATGCCCAAAATAAGTCTTAGCAACTCCTGAAAGCATTTTTGCAGCTGATGTTATCTCTAGTAAGATGCCGAAGGAACAAGGAAGCTGATATACCACCTTGGTATAGGCCAGATATGTCCAGAATGAAATCTTACCCCAAGGGGTTAAGATAGGTAAGGTGGAGAGGGAAACCTCAACTGAAAGGCAAGATGTTGGAATAACTTCTTGGGCTACTCCAAAGAAATGTTGAGAGGTCTCTCTCAGATTCTCATAGGGGTTGTAGTCTATTATCGGCCAGGGAGGGGGAAAGAAGTCCAGCACCTCGCAATGGCCCAAAACTCTCCCTGGGGGTGGGGAGGTTGTGAATAGAGTGTGGGTGCCAAGCCCCACATCTTGGTCAGCATGTTACATGCAACACCGACCATCGAAAACGTTGTATGGAGGTTACCAGCTATCCATATCCTGAAATAAAGGCACCCATAATCACCCTAGGCTGGCCTATGCCCATAGAGGTACTTGAAAAAGGGGGGCCACAGTGCAATTGGTATTAAGTGAAATGTGACAAAGTTCCTTCACTACATCATAAAGGATTATACCCGTACCTAAGAGGTGAAACTAAAAGTCGCCTATAGTTGCTCATTTTCCCTGTGTCAGGCATTATAGTGCTAACTCCCTTAAATCAGCGCCCCTATGTGAGTCTGATGGCATGCATGAACATCGCTAGACATCAAAGGCTAGGGACACTGCGCATAGAAACTAAATGCCATTAATTATGATTATGTATAGTGTGTCCATAATCATTATTGTAACCAAAACGGTAGTGTATTAAACACTTAATATACCCAGCTAAACAACAGCTTAATATGAAATAACCTTATCCCCAGAGGTAGAAAACTGCCTACAAATCTGCCTTCTCAGGCCCTATTTCAATACCAACCATAGGAGCTATCACCTAGTTACCCAGACACCTTGTTTGTACAAGGCAGCAGCCCTAAATTACTGACATGACGTCAGGTACCAGCAAACAAACTGGTCAAGGTATTGTGTCTGGGGAAGATAAATCTCAAACCTGAAATATAACCCCTCATTCAGACATTTAAGGTTAAGATGTTTAGATACAAAATCCTAACCGGGGGGGGCAAGCAAGTAAGTTCTAAAGTAATGCTGCTATACCACTTTCTCTCTTGTCCCTGTTAACGATAACATCCCCACACCAGAGGGGAATTAAAGACATTAACACATTAACAATTGCAGAGACTAAACTGCCCAAAAGAAAAAAAAACAAACCAGCACAGATTCCCGGGGTCCTGGACTGTATTATTAGTCAATACTGAGCAAGTGGTGTGACTGAGGCGTCCTGAAGAATCGGGGTGAACTTAACCCCGAGAGGAGGCAGAAAAGCTTGGTGAGCATTCACCACTGTGGTCACTGGACCTCACAGTTGGTAAAGGGACACCTCGCACAGGGAAAGCTAAACTAAAGAGATCCCAATCCGTATAAGCGGGGGAGGCCCAGTGATTTCAACCACACCACTTACTTCAGCAGACCATATGTGTATATTAGTCCCGGGTCTTTTACCCTTCCGAAGCAATCGGCAACATGCTCCTGGCACTTTTGTCTTTGCGAGGGATCCACGGTACAGCTGGCCAGTCCTTGTCAAAGGGAGCCAAGTCGGTCACCACATCCACTTGGACTGGGCAAACGGCTTCTTTGTGGCTACCACTATTCTCAGGCAAGGCCAGGGCTCCCCGTATCAGCATCCCCAAGCTGGCTTGTAGTGATTGGACAATTTAATAGGTGTAGAGTAAGCAGAGGAGCCATCACTTCCAGAGAACTGTTGAACCTGTTACCAGCTCCTCGAGCGGCTTCTCTGTGGCTTCTCTGCCACCGGTGGAAGGGACCTTCCTAATTTACTGGGCATTTTCTCCCATTGCCTGTTTTTATGGTGCAACTGCCATTCAGGCCTTTTGGCTGGTGCTGGGGGTGGTGTACAGACGAGGTCAGGAGAGCAGTCTGGTGGAACTGAAGTATCCATGGGTGGTGCAGTTTCACCACGAGGATATGGAGCAAGGTCATGGTGCAGCCTAGAATCACCTCCAATATCCTCCAAGAAAAGTTCCACCTCAGCAGGGGAGTTGAAGGTAAGATATTCTTCTTTGTATAATACTCAGAGCTGCGAGGGATATCTTAGAGATGTAGGTAGGTTGAGTTTGTAGAGCGACTGCTTTACCTGCCCATAGGCTCTCCATCTCCGAAACAAATCGTAAGAATAATCCTGGAAAATCTGAATGGATGCCCCATCCCATCTGAGCATTCTAATGTCCCGTGCAGCCTTCAGGCACTGTTCTTTAATCAGATACCTTAAGAATTTACAGAGTATTGGCCAGGGTCGATCTCCAGGCTGGGGTTTTGGAGCTATTGACCTATGGGCCCTTTCCAGCTCCAAGGAAGAAAGATGATACAACTTGAGCATAAGTGGAAGGGCTTTTTGTAAAAAGGAAATCATATGGGGCCCCTCAGCCTCCTCTGGTAGTCCCACAATCTGAATGTTCTTCCTTCTCCCAAGATTTTCAAGGTCATCGACCTTGGCCAGTAAGTACTGTACTTGGTTTGGCTATGATGGTCCTGAACTTGTAGAAATTGGTTGTGTAAAATCTGATCCTGTTGCTTGATTTGAAGTTCAGTATCCCCCACTCGGAAGTTAGTTTTTCCACATCCTTTTTGGTAGTAGATGTAGTAGAAATAAGTGCAGCCGTATCAAATAACACTTTGTTTAGCATGGAAGTAATGTTGCACAGTTGTTGTTCCACTGTTTGGGTAAGGGGGATCTGAGGATCATTGGAATGAGCCATCATCAGTCTGCAAGGATGCTTAACAGCTAGAGCCTGAAGGTCTGTGAGTGTCTTATAGGCATGAAGTGGCAATGAGGTGGAAACTTCAAAGTCCAATATAATTGCAATCCCTTGTTCGATTTGTTCACTATAGAGGTTTTAGGCTTTAGCTCGATGTGCAGAATGCAAATCTGAAGAGATATCCTGTGGAAATAGGTGCTGGAATTTCAGATGTGATAGGATGGATGAAGCTAGGACTGCAGCAGATTAGCTATACGCCTTCCATCTTGGCTGGCTAGCTCCCCCCCCCCCCAATTTTGCCTCTTCAAGCTTCTCTTTAACTGGGTTGTCCCTTTTTCCCAACTGCTATGAACCCCCAATGCCTTTCCCATGCATTCTTGAATCCCATAATCATTTCAGCCCCCACAACCTTTTCTGGCAAGGTGTTCCACTGGTCCACCACCCTTTCCATGAAGAAATATTTCCTCACGGTTACCTCTGAACCTCCCTCCGTCCAATTTCATCCCTTGACCCCTAGTCCTGGAACATATCTTCCTCTGTAAAATAATGTTTTCCTGTACCTTGTTGCTTCCCGTGAGGTACTTGTTTGTTTGTTTGTTTGTTTGTTTATTCGCATAACGGGTAAGCACACTGGAAACAAGTTCCTTTTACAGGTGCGACCCACATATATTACATACAGACAATACATAACAGGTACTTGTATGTCTCTATCTTATCACCCCTCTCCTCCAGGGAGTACATATTCAATTCTTTCAGCCTGTCCTTGTAATACTTGTGATGCAAACTATGTACCATCTTGGCTGCCCTCCTCTGAACTGTTTCCACCCTGTCTATATCCTTATGTAGGTAAGGCCTCCAGGACTGAACACTATACTCCAGGTGTGGCCTCACTAATGTCTTGTACAGTGGAACTACGACCTCTCTTTTCCTGTTGGTGATGCCCCTGCCTATTCATCCCAGCATCGTATTTGCTTTACCTGCTGCCTTGTCACACTGACTCCCTACCTTTAGGTCATCAGAAATGATAACCCCTAGGTCCCTTTCCTGCTTGAAGCATGCTATATCTTCCCCCCCAGCTGATATGTTGTTCCAGGGTTTTTTTGCCCCATGTGCATTATTCTGCACTTTTCTGTGTTAAATCTCAACTGCCACACCCTTGACCATTCCTCAAGATTCTGCACATCTCTCCTCATTCTATCCACTCCCTCCGGTGTGTCCACTCTGTTACAGAGTTTTGTGTCATCAGCAAACAGGGAAATTCTCCCTTCTATGTTATCTGTAATGTCACTGATAAAGATGTTGAAGAGGACTGGACCCAGCACTTATCCTTGTGCCACTCCACTGGTCACCCATCCCTCTGTGGAGTGACAGCCATTTACCACCACCCTCTGTGTCCTGTCATCCAGCCAATTCCCCACCCACCGCACTACTGTCCTATCCACACCCATATTGCCAAGCTTGTTTAATAGCCTCCTATGAGGCACAGTGTCAAAGGCTTTACTGGAGTCCAGATAGGCCATGTCCACTGCCCCCACCCCAATCCACCTCCCTTGTCACCCAGTTGAAATGCAGATGAAATCAAAAGGGTGTGTACAAAAATCAATCATGGGTTCTCATGATTAAATGAGTCTTTATTTTAAGCAGGAATAGGCACCTCACATTTTTAATCAAAAGTGAGTCAGTGCTGGAAGAATATATGCTAGTCAATGTCAATGAATCAAAGGGCCCAGGTAAATTTCCAGGGGGTTAGTTAAAGGGGGAGCAAAAATATTGGTCCAGGCAATAGCAACAGCATTAAATGTTGTAGTGCATAGAAACATAGAAACATAGATATTGATGGCTAATAAGGACGGCTTGGCCCACCTAGTCTGCCTACTTTCTTCACCTACTATAACACCGCAGACCCTACTTGATCTCCAGCTTTACCCACCCTTTCCCTACCTATAAGTTTCATTATGTCTTTCCCATGCATTCTTGAAGCCCATTACAATTTTTGGCCCCACCACCTCTGCCAGGAGGCTGTTTCAGCCATCCACAACCCTTTCTGTGAAGAAGTACTTCCTCACATCTCCCCTGAGCCTCTCCCCTCCAGCTTCATAGCATGTCCCCTTGTTCTTGAGCATCTTTGTTTCTGAAAAATGCTTCCCTCTTGAACTTTATTTATACCCGTGAAGTATTTGAATGTTTCTATCATATCACCCCTCCTGCCAATCCTCCATGGTGTACATATTGAAGTCCTTCAGTTTCTACTTATAGGGCATGTGATGCAGACCCAGCACCATTTTGGTTGTCCTCCTCTGAACCACCTCTGCCCTACCTATGTCCTTCAGGAGATGTGGTTTCCAGAACTGGATATGGTACTCTAGATGAGGTCTCACCAGTGATCTATATAGTGGCCATACCATCTCTCTCTCTCTCTTTCTGCTTGTGATACCCCTCCCTATGCACTCCAGCATCCCACTAGCTCTTCCCACTGCCTTGTCACACTGGCCACCTTTAGGTCATCGGATATGATTACTCCCACATCCCTTTCCTGTTTAGTGGTGGTTAATACAACCCCCCCCCCAATGCAGGAAAGAGAGATATAAACTGAATGGAAAAAGGAAGAGGTGTTCCCTCTGCCCAAAATGTAAAAAGTGAAGAACCTCAAAACTGATTGAGATCAATGGCACTAGCCTCTCTTGTGGCAAAAAAAGCAGAACAATGTGCGTTTGGATATGGGAGAAATTGCACTGGAAGATTAATCTCAATTAGTTCAGTAACATACAAACTGTACATGTACTTATCAAGTTACTTCATGATTTCCACATTTCAGCAAAAATTAGTCAGGCTTTCAAGTGGATTTGATAGACTTTAGTAAGGCATTTGCCCTTCTAAATCACAGCATTGTAATGCCATTATTCGATCTAAATGTTCATTTAGCCCTGATTAGATGGTTTTGCTCCTTTTGTAAAACAGAGAACAGAGAGTCACATGTTGTAGAATGAGTGGGTACTGCAGAACACCATGTTGGGCCCATAATTTCTTTTTTAATTATGATGATTTAACTATGGTAGTGCAACATGGCATGTACGTAGATGGCCACACACAGTCACTGTCACTGTAAGGGTGCGTTGGGCAATCTTCAGCAAGATTGCAGTTACATGGAAAATTGGGCTTCTGAGAACATGATAAAGATTAATAATCTAAAAACTGAGATTTTGTTAAAAACTAGAACTACAGCTGTGCATTAATAATGAGTGTACATATACAACTTCAAATGATAAATTATTTAGTTTAATAATTTCAGATGACTGAAAGTAGTGTCCTCACAGCAAGGAAGTATGTAAGAAGACCAATAAAATAGTTTATTTTGTGTCAGTTCTTAGAGGAGTGGGGCTGTCAAAGCAATAACTTAGAATTGTCTTTAAAATGTTAGTGAGACTTTGGACAGGGTATGCATGTCCAGTCTGGCAATTAGGATTAACAAAAACAGAAAATGAGTTGATACAGTCCCTTCAGAGGAGAGCTACCACGATTATAATAAATGAGTCATATAGAAGGAGAAGTATATTGAGGTTAGAAAAGTTTGAAGACAAAAGATAAGATTTATGTAGACTTTTTTTTTATTTGATTCAAAAATCATATAGTAAATTGCAGGGACTTTTCTGAACCACTAAGAAAGGAAAGTATATAATTGGAAACATAAAGAGATTTGTAACTCTGCAGGGAAAAACAAAAAAAGGTATTTGAAAGTTGTATATAGTGATGGGTGAAGTGGCCCCAATTCACTCTGTGAAGTGATCCACGGAGTGAAGGCGAATTCGCAGAGTACTCCGCAACATGAAGCAGAGTACTTTGTGTTATAATGGGTAACACGACATCCATTGAAAACAATGACTTTGTGTTACTCCGCCATCCCAAACCACTACTCCACACCAATTCTTAAGGTGAAGTACATTGAAAACAATGTACTTCACCTCACTTCACCTTGTTTTTAAGCTCCAAAGGCGAATTTTGCAGTGATTCATGGGATTTCAGGTCACATGGGCTCTAGAGTGTTCTGCACAGCCTCCGTTTGGGGTAGTGCGTGTAGGAAGCTGTTGGAGACAATCTGCTCTGAGAGCTCTCTGCAATTTAAACTTTCAAAAAGCTTTTAAAAAAGCCTTTTTGAGTCATTTTATTTGGTGAAACTTTAGTTAATCGATTATAGGAAACCCTCCTGTGCTCATATCATCGAGCATGTATTGTTTGTGTATGGATTTTGAATGTTAATGTACAACATTCAGTCTGTGTACTGAGAGACAGTGAAAGTGTGCTTTGGGAGAGGGACGTATCTGTGGTGTAGGTAGATTAACTTGGAGAAAAAGACAGTGCTTTCTGTTTTGGTGATATTTTTCTTGTATAAATGTGTTAATGTACACGCAGTAATATTTTCAATATTTCTTGCCATTTTTTTGCTGATTATTGTGGTGCAGCAGTGCATAATTTTAGTTTGTTTAAAATATTTGGTTATATTACTGAAGTTTTCAATGTGCTATACATTACTTAGTGTGTGTGTGTGAGTATGTGTGTGATGCATGTCATCAAATCAGACACCTTTTATTGTGCCACATAATAATTTCAGCAATGTGAAGCTGCTATTCACTGCAGCTGTGTGATTTTTGTACTTCTTTGTGGTATCTTTACTGGTACTAGTACTAGTGACTGTTACTGCAGCAGTGCAGTACACTGCCCCCTCCCCGCGACCCGCCCCAACCAGCAAATGTATTCTTTTCCAGATTTGAATTTCTGATGGTGTGCACTGGTTAGGTGTTGTGCCTGCATCTCTCCAATGCACAGCGCAATCTTAATCTGTCTGTGCATTTGCATCTCTTTAGGGCCCAATCTCCATCTGTAACTTAAGTCACAGTTGTTTCTTTGGCTTCCCTTCAGAGTACTGGACAGGTGTGGTGCTTAATTCTGCATGAACATTGTACCCATTAATATGCATTTTTAAGTCAGGACCATCATCACGAGTCACTCATGATACAAATCACGTTCTTCATCATCATGGTCACAAATGCAGTCACAAATCATGATTCATGATCATTCACATTACGAATCACAACATTAATACTTTTTCTAGTTACTTGGATGTATTGTAAGCCTGTTTTGTAGTATCTCTCCAGGCTTCACCACCCCACCATTGTACTCACTGATACGTGTTTTTAAGTCTGGGAGTTTTAAGCTACAGCTCATCGGGGAAGTACAGCCAGAGGCATTCGCATTCCCAATACAGTTCCATACTGGTTATCTCACACCATTGACACCGAATCACATTCTTCATTATCACGGTCACAAACGCAGTCACAAATCATGATTCACGATCACGTCACGAATCACAACATTAATTTTTTTTAATAGTTACTTGGATGTATTGTAAGCCCATTTTGTAGTAACTCTCCATGCTTCACCACCCCACCATTGTACTCATTAATGTTTGTTTTTAAGTCAGGGAGTTGGACAGTGTCTGCATTACATACACAGACTGGAAAGAAGACTGACTGCATACATGCAGTTTAACAAAGTATACTTGCACTGCTCAGAAGTGTCACGCATATGGAAGACAACAAAAAAGGGCATAATTACATACAAGTGTCTGGGATGGTGGAGGAATACATTTTATAACACAGCAAGGAAGGTGTGGGGGGCACGTGGTGTGAAGCAAAAAAAAAAACTAATGTGGGATCCCATGGTGACCCAGCAGCAGTTCCAGCATGGACATCATTTACAATTGATGTCCCTCTATGTGATCCAGCTGCTACTCCACAGCACTCACCCTCTCATTGTTCTCCTCGACAGCACTCCAGAGAACTGCCAAATCAGCCTGTGTTACATGCAGTTCTCTGGGGTCTACGCGTTCTAGAAGCTGACCTGCTGGTGGTGGCGGTGGTGGGGGTGCTGGTGGAGCAGCAGGTGCTGCAGGTGCTGCTGTGGCCTTCCTCTTTTTAGGGATGCCGCAATACACAGCTGCACCGACTGCCACAGAATGGCCAGGAGGTGCAGGCATGGTCTGTTCTGTGACAGCCTGCCACTCCAACTGCTGGTGATTGAGCATATGTGTGTGCTGGCCCCCAGTCCCCAGGTGGCTCCCCCAAGGACCATGGCGCACCTCCACCTCACATAGGCAGCACTTGACCACACTGCTGTCCCCCCCAACACAGTCAAACAACTGCCAAAAAATGGAGGTGCAGGGAGGACCAGGCACAGGCAGGAGATGGCCAGATGAATTGGCAGTCAGCTGGTCACGGTGCTGAACAGGGATGGGATCCACACCTGGGCCCAGGGGAACAAGCACATCCTGCTCCAGAGGACCTGGTGCTGGACTTGGCGATGGTGGTGGTTCAACTGCCTCAGAGTCAGGACAGGAGGCGGTGCTGGTCCTGCTTCTGGGGGGAAGGACACTCACAAGTTTTGAGTGGTCCAACAGGAATGGGAGCCCATGCCCTCCACACATGCACACAGTCCAATGCTTACCACTACCATGCTCTCCCAGATCTGCCCCACCCCAGACATTCCCTCACCCTGGTCCATCTCTCCTACTGAGCTCCCTTAGTCCGAGCAATCACTGCTCACGCTGTCACAAAACACACACACAGAGTCACACAGACACAGACAAACAACTAACTACTTATAAAGGTAAGAAAAATAAAATTTACAGAAAGAACAAATTAAGTAAAAAAGAGTACAGAAAAGACAAAAAAATGTAGCTTTTAAAAAAGCTGTTGGGTCTAAATCAGAGTTTAAATCTCCTCCTCGCTCTGATCTCAAAGTATCAGCAGTCACAAAACACACTACTCTCTCTCCGTCTGCACAGCAGAAAGTAAAAGTGTCTGCTTGTATGACTTACTTTCTTCCTATCTAGCTAAAGAGCATGTGACTTACAGTACTGTGTGGGGGGGGGGGGCTGCCAAATCTGAAACACCAACTGGATCACTTAGAATCATAATGAGGAACGCAAAGTCCATTAAAAACAATGACTTCCCCTGCATTGCCATTCTGCCTTAACATGAAGTGGCAATGACAAGGCGGCGTGAGCACTTTGCATTGCCCACTCCGTGCAGCGGAGTGGCAATGCGAAGTGCCAACTTTGCATACACTTCGCAGGTGGAATTTAAATTCGCTGCATCTCTAGTTGTATACCATGGGCTGTGTGGAAATTCAGATAAGTCTTTTGGTAAATGATGGAGAAATGTAAAAGTAAAAAGCTAAACTTTGTATGTTATGGGTGTATTACCTAGTTGAGATCCAGAGTATCCCACTTGGTAAAAAGTGAAATATGATTTCGGTATGCAATCGGCTAGTGAATTGCAGAGGTATTACACTGTGTCCACATCCATGTTTATATATTATTTGTTATATCTAATTCTTGGATTAACAAATTGTCAGATTTTGTCTTAGAATGTTACTTTATGTCATTGCAATTTTATTTCTAAAGGTATTGTATGTATTATAGGGGCACAGTAGCATGCCCCTGTAGTTAGGGTTGGATAGGATGTTTAAAGCTAAACCCCTAACTTTGTACCTTAACAGCTTACCTCCATTCAACAGAACTGCATAAGGTTTTGCATGCTCAGTCTAGGGAGCAATATCTCTTGACTTGACAAGTTTTGTGACAGTTATGGGTCCAGATTCTGAAATCTGGACAGAAAAACAGACAAATTGGGGGTCTTAGCAGTTTTGTTTTGTTTGTTTGTTTTTTTTGCTTTCTCTTACAGCCCAGATGAGTTGGAATTTTTTTCTGAAATGTTCAGGGTAGAAGAGGCTTTCCCTGTAATAGTACCTTTCACCAGTTTGGTGAAAAAATATTAATCCATTCCTGAGTTATAAGGATTTAAAATTTCAGTTTTGAGCATCCTGTAAAACATCACTGTGATTACAGTGCAGGAAAATCTGTGCTGTAAAAATAGTGACCTGAAATACAGCTACAGGGATAGTGTAGCACAGGTAACATTAGTGCTATCCCTGTAACTGTTGGCTGTTGGGGGGGGGATAAAACATCTGCTGGTTGGTGTGCTACTGAGCAGCTGCAATGATGTAGAGGGTAGGGCCACAGGCAGCAGAGGTTGGTGAAATGCTGGTGGACCAGGGTTTGACTCTTGGTCCCGGGACAACTGATTCTCTTTGCCTTTTTTTTGGTTCCACCCATTCAGAGCTTTGGCATTAGTGCACCTGATCATCAGGGCACCAAATCAGGATTTCACTGACCCCTGTTTTTGCAGTGGTCTGCACCCTCCATGCCCCCCCTTTATTATTATTCTAACTCTGGGGGAGGACCTTGGGGAAGGGGGTACAAATCCCAAAATTGGTGCTCTGATGTGCTGGTGCACTAATGCAGGCACTCTAATGGCCAGAAAGTTTTTTTCTCCCCCCTCTTGACTTACATCTTCACTGTTTCTGCCCCCTACCCTACCCTTTTTGCCCCACCCCTGTTTGTCCTGTTGGGTTCCTTCTGTTCCTCCTCAATGATTCCTCCCCCCCTCGGCAATTCTTCCCTGTCACCTAGTTGCCTCCCCAGAGCTGATTATTTATAGATCCGAGGTTTGAGGTGAAGCCCCCCATAATAGAGGGTGTGGGGTGCAGAGTCCTCCTGAACACACAGGGTAGCATTTTGTTTTGGCATTATGGTAGCTCTTGTATTTTTACAGAGTGCATCCATTGATTGCATCATTTTTCCTGTGTGTTTTTTAACCATGCTGCATGTGTTTTCAGTGTCTTCTCTTCACCTAGTGCCATGGTCTGTGGGGTATTTCACATAGATGTTTGATACAAAACAAGAATTACTGCTCATGAAAGAAGATTCTTATTTTGTGAGGCTGAATTCCTTTATCATGAGAAAAAATATTTTTTCATATGGTGACCATCTGGTTTCCATTTTTTGTTTCAAAAACATTTTCTTAAAAATCCATAAAAATTATGCCCTAGGGAGACCCAAACACAAGAATGTAGCTAAACAGGACATAGTTACCTCAGTTCTGGACTTTGCTTTTCAAAAAAACCCAGAAATGTATTTTTAGGAGATCTCTAAAATTGTTAGTGAGGCTTGTTTCGTGAGCCAATTTTCTAGTTTTATGAGGCTTACAAAAGAACCACAGGGCCTCAAAAAACATGAATTTCAGCTCAAAAAACAAGATGTTGGACTTGGTTTATTTTTCTACAATCTTGTTTCATAAGCAGGCAACTTGTTTGTGAGCTCATGAAAGTGTCATGAAACAAGAATTTCGGGTCACAAAATAATGTTGGATTTAGCTTTCTCTCAGTCTTGTTTTGTGAGCAAACATCTTATTTCGTGAGCTCACAAAACTCTTGTGAAACAACAATGTTGGCTCTTAAAACAAGATGTAGGACTTTGTTTTTTTATAGTCTTGTTTCATGACTGGTCATCTTGTGTTGTGACTCATGAAACTCATGAAACAAAGATCTGCTCATAAATCAATATGTTGGAATTAGTTTTTTTCACAATCTTGTTTCATGAGGAGCCATCTTGTTTACTGAGTTGTCTTGTGAGTGATGAAACAACATACCTACTCACCAAACAAGACTGGAAAAAAAAGCCAAGTCCATCTTCTTCTTCTATTGACATTTTCAGTTATAAATAATGATGCACATCAAAGTTAGGACATTGGTACACTATTTGTATGTGCATGGCAGTGCCGTAGGAAGGCATTTTGGTGCCCTGGGCGAGAGTCTAAGTTTGCACCCCCCCAAGAAAAGAGCCGGGGGTCTGGGGGCCACAAGGCCCCCAGAAGCTCTGAGGGGTTTGCATGCTCTGTGGTGAGTTTTGGGGCCTTTTTCAAAGAAAAAAGATACTTTTGTTACAGTTCCCTATCCCTGATTTCAGGGGAGGGAATATTTTGCTCCCATGGAATATTAGTTATGGGAGACTCTGAGTGGGTGGTATAGAGTGTGCCACCACAATTGTTGTGGATGAGTGGCTGACCAAGAATGCCATCAACCACCCACCCTATATGTATTCTGAAATATATTGTGAAAGATTGCTACATAAAGCATGGGGGTCTGGGGGCTGCAAGGCTCCCAGAAGCTCTGAGGGGTTAACATACTCTGTGGCAATTTTTGGGGCTTTTCTTGAAGAAAAAACATACTTTTGTTACAGTTCCCTACCCCTGATTTCAGAGAATATTTTGCCTCCATGGAAAATGAGACATTAGAGACTCTGACTGGGTGGTATACAGAATGTGCCGCCGCAATTGTTGTGAACATTTGTGTGACCAACAATGCCATCAACCACCCACCCACCCTATATGCATTTCTGAAATGTACTGTGAAAGATTGCTACACAAAGCATGGCACTAGGGGTCCTCTAGGCCCACTGAAGCTCTTGGAGGGAGACGGTTACATGCTGTAGCCTGATTTGGTAGTTGTGGGTAATCTACTACTGAATCACTCCCCTACTGAACCAAAACACACTTGTGTTACATGTTCTTCCAAATTGAGTATCTGTAGCAACCCCTAATTTCAGATTTTTTCTTCATCATGGAATTAGAATAAACTGTGTTGTAAAGTGGCCAAATGAGAACCAGTGGTATTTAAATGAAAATCACAGTTTATCTAACAGAGGATTCTACATTAGAAAGTAATGCAGATGTTGATGCCAGTTCAGTACTCCAACTTAATTGATAAATATATGAAATGTGAGAATTGAACAATCTATACAACACACAGGAACAGTTACACAGCAATAGAAGATATGGAGCTGGAGCTGAATGAACCAAAGCCCCACACACGTCAGCACAGGCCACTGAGTACTAAACCAAAAACCTGAAGGCAATCAGGACAGGAAACCGGTAACTGGCGAGAGCTGATGGATGCTATATATTTTCATGCAAATATATTATTTGAATCCGAATCGCATATCCACAGTAGTCAGATACAGCTTACACATTTCACAGTTGTCTGTCTGGTCTATGTGTGAACCTTTCTTGCTTCAAAGAGGCAAATTCGTCAATGACTTTGTCAAAGTTAATGGCACTGTCTACAGCATTTTCAATAGATAGTATAGCGAGATTTGACAGTCTTTCTTGTCCCATAGATGATCTTAAATAGGTCTTGATCAGCTTCAGTTTGCTGAAACTACGTTCGCAAGAAGCAACATTTACAGGAAGAGTCAAGAAGAGTCGGAGAGCAATTTCAATGTTTGGATAGGAAGTACTCATAGATCATTTGTGAATGAGCTTTAACAAGCTGAGGGGTGTGGCATTAGAAAAATTGGGCAGTACTGAAGCTGCCTGAAATTTGAAGCTCTCTACCTCATATACTATTTCACAAGCATCTAGGTCCTTAGAATATTTCATTGCTAGATCTGCTGCACATTTCTTTAACTCACTAACTTCCATTGTTGAGAAAGATAGCCCTGTAAGGAAGTTAAAGTCAGCAGCCACTTCAGACAATGCCTCATACCGCCACTGAATCTGGGAAGTGAGGGTGTCTAGAACATTGTTGAACTACATTTTGAAATCCTGCTCAGCAGAAATCAAGTGCCCTTTATCTTCAATGTTCTCATCGGCCATTCTTTTCACCTTTCTTTTTCTTTTTTCTGTGAATTCTGCATTCAGTGACATCTGTTCAGCAAGTTCTGCTGCATGTTGTACAACATCATGTATTCCATCATCCCGTATGTGCTGCAGTGCATCCCTTAATCCACTGATATGTTTTGAGGCACTATCGACAGGCAATCCCTTACATTGCAACAGTTGGTTTACTCGTTCAATCAGGTTCAGTATTTTGTCCCACATTGCTAGGGTACAAAGAAATTTGAAATCTATCTGCTTGATTAGGTTCTGGGCTGTTGATACCGTGTCGGCATTGGTTGCATCTTCACTTATTTGGTACAATGCCTTTAAGACATCAGGTATTTGAAGATGAAGGGAGTGAACTGCACGAAACTTTGAAGACCATCTTGTTTCAGTGTGACCCTTCAGAGTGACCTTTACTGCTTGGGACAGCACCTCCCAGTGGCTTGTTGAAGCTACAAAGAATGTAAACAATCTCTGCACTGTGCCAAAAAATGATACCATGTCCACTGATACACTCACAGCATGGACCCCAACTAAATTAAGAGAATGAGCTGCACATGGGACAAATCTAGCATGTTCATTCACTTGTGCTATATGGGCTTGCACACCACGATACTTTCCTGCCATATTAGTGCTGTTGTCATACCCTTGGCCACGACAGTTAGCTATATCTAAGCCATCATCACTTAATTTCTTTTCAATTTCTGCATCTAGCCCACTTCTTGTCTTTTCATGTGAGTTGATGAAATCAATGAAACTTTCCTCAACAGTACAGTCATTATCCTGTATCCTCACATACCGAATGATTTGAGACATCTGCTCCTTGTGAGCCACATCTGGCGTACAGTCAAACATAATAGAGAAATATTTTGCCTTCTTAATTTTTGCGATTATTTCACATCTCACAGTGGAACCCAGCAAGTTAATAAACTCGTTCTGAATTGTAGGAGAAAAATAAGTGGCAGACCCCGTCTTATGGTTGGCAATGTGCCCTGCAAGCTCCAGATTATAGTGACTTATCAGTTCTAGCAAATTAAGAAAAATTCCAGAATGTGTGTGTCCAATTATCTCTGTGGACCCCCTGAGAGCCAAGTTGTTCTTTGTGCAGAAAAGAATAGCATCAAGAATAATTTTCAGAATGGTACGCCACTTTTCTTTTTCTGAGGCAATTGACTTTTGCAGTTGATCATCTATTGTGGCCCCTGTCTTCAAGCACATTTCAAAATTCTTCCAATGTAAATAACTGTCGTGGTGTTCAGGGGAGTTTTCATGATCTGGAATTCTGGGATTTAAATGTCTCCAGTCACAAAATCCTTTTTTGGATTTGCTAGACTCGATGTAGTGGATGATTTTTTTGCAAACAGCATGCATGGAAGCAATAGATAGCTTTCTTGGTCTCACCATACATTAGCCGCTGCGTTCCACAGTCTCCATTGGGAAGAATTTTGTGAACCAATCCGATAAAAGCGCCTGCCATCATCAGACGCTGAGAAACTAAAATCAGCATTTTCTTTTGTTCAGGGCCATTTTCCACCAAGCAACATCTAACTTTGTCAGTCACGTCAGGCCATGATGTTGGGTCATTAAAATTAAGTTGGAGTACCGAACTGGCTACAGCATCTACATTACTTCCTAATGCAGGATCCTCTGTATAATTTTCAAAGCTGCACGCAGACGGTGTCGGCTGGCAATCATCATCATCATCTTCTTTTTCTTCAACTACTTCTTCTTCTGTAATATTGCCCTCAACATCTGTCTTAGTAGGGGTAGGCTTATCGATGTCAATTGGTGTTGCTACTGACGGAGTCATAGAACTTCCCTCCTGCTCCTTAGACTTAGTAAGCCAATGTTGCCACTGCTGGGAGAGTTTTCGATTTTCTTCTTCTCTTGCTTTCCTCAGTTTTCTAAACTCTGCCCCTGATGGTTTCTTTGGTGGCATCTTCAAGAATCAGGCCTTTCTTTACAAAATACTGAAGCGAGAAGTGTACAGTATATATATATTACTTACTTAACTTCGCAAGCATCCCAGTCAATGTCCTATCCAACTTCCTGTTTGTGTAATCAATAAGGCACAACAGGGTGTGGGTTACTGGGAGTTTACCCATGCCTTGTGTGGTGTGCCACGAGGCGCGGCGAGTGACTTAACCATAACCACACAAGAAGTGGGACAGGTTATTGACTGGGATGTTCTGAAGTTAAGTACATCTATTTACCCGGTCATGTGAGAGAATGCTGAAGATCTTAGAAGGCAGTTTCATTGTGCAAGATATATATATATATATATATATATATATATATATACACATATATATATATATTACACATATTTTAATTGTTAGAGTTTGCTAACTGGGTTAGTCCTACTCGGCACAAGTGCCTCATTTCGTGGTGACCTGGGAACACTGGGCAGTTAAATGACTTGCTCTGAGAATAAGAGTCACACAGTATGCAGGTGGAGGTTGTGGTGATCAAACCCAGGCTGCTGGATGACAACAAGGTCAAAATTCACAGCTCATTACTGTAAACTCTACGCTATACATCCAGCCCCCAAAAGTCATTTGACTGGCTTGGCTATTAGGATCAGCCTTACATTAATCGTCATGTACAGCCTGATTACCATGGTATTTTGATTCTTCCTGAGTTTTAGCATTTCATCCTGTCACTGCTGACTGACTGGAATGCTGCACTCTGATTTGAAGCCAACATTCCTAAACTGTTGGTGGAAGAACTTTTTTCTCAAATATCTCTCTGTTTAAATTATATAAACAGTTGATATTATTGTAAGGTCAACTTTTAAGAAAAAAGTTCTTCTATGAACAGTTTTTGAATGCTGGCTTAAAATCACAATGCAGCATTACCAGTCACTTTCTAACTCTAGGCTACAGAGAACATTCATAACCATAAACCATACTTGTTACAGTTTTCTTTTTGAATACATTTTTATAATAGCAATAAGACTCTCACAGGAGTTAGACTAACATTCAATTAATTACAACCTGGGGCAAAATGTCCCTGGGCCACCAATCTTTGTTGTGCCACATATTACATGACATCCCAGACCCTAGAGAGTGGTTACTGACTATTAATCTAACCTCTGGGAGTGCCTTATTGCTTAGTAACTTATTTCCATGCTCTCCAACCACCATTACTACGGTACTGCCCCTACCTCCCCTACTTCCGCCCCTACCCTAACCCGGACAGTCAGACAAACTACCAGTCAATGCTACAGAAATGCGATCAAGATACACCCGTCACCCAATTTAAAAACACATTGACTTATCTTTAATAAGACTGACAGTTGAAGGTGACTCCTCGCACGGCCTCTGGTGACTGCTGCTACTTATGTAGGACAGGAACTCTCTGATCTGATGGTGATGGTCTGGAGTCCACACTCAAGTTCGGGCCTACAAATGAAAGTTCACATTTAAATTAAGTACATAATTTATTGCTATTTTCACTCAAGAGCAAAGCACTTCCTTACACACATACAGAAAAGTACTAAGTCATGGTTTCCATTGCTGGTGTTTCTTTGGTAACCATGAAAAATAACCCTGGCTCCATATTACTTACTTTACCAGCTTTCAGGGTGAAGCTGAGCTGACAGTGGGTTCTGCCAGAATTGATCAAAATGTATATTTCAAAGGGCACCTTATCTTAAACTGCAAATTTAAACTGAGTTATTAAATAGAGGCTAATGCCTGATGTACAGGTGATTAACCGGTGTAATTACCTCAAGTGGCTGCTAGGGCATCAGTAAAACTGGCTTGAGAGCACAGCTCGAGAGGGTTTGCCATTGCCTAGCAAGCACAAGAGGTAATTATACTGTGGTTATCACCTGTACACATCAGGCATTGACATTTAGAGGGTATAGGACTCAATATGAGAAGTTACTCCCACCCCGAACACAATTAATGTAGCCTTACCTTATTAATGAATCTGCACTATGGCCACATGAATGTGTAGGAAAACTATTTATTATGATAAAAGATTGAACTACAGCAGGACAAAATAGGACCAGAGTTAAGATCTCTATCAGACATGGTGATCGATAGACTCAGCAACAGCAATGTGTGACAATTGGAATTATGTTATTTGAATGGTGAGCCCTTATTGTCCCAATTTCTGCAAGTTTATGTTGCTATGGTATCGATGTGATGTCAAGAGGTTGTTCACCCCCCTCTTGAGTATGTCACATCGATACCATGACAATAGGAGTGTAAAAAGATAACACAAAAACATCAAATTCCAAATTTAAAAACCCATTACCTTACCTTATAAGACTCAGCCGAGTCGCGTCGTTCTTGTCCACTCCAAGAGTCGTCTGCAGACTGTACTCAATTTCGACACTGGCTATAAAATGAAAGTCCACACATTACATTAAGTAGTAGTCTAGTACAGTAGATTATCAGCTACAGTCATACATATTTATTATTTTTTCACTGAAAAGGATAGCCCCTGCCCCCTCCTTAGACACATTACAGAGTACATTTCAGATTACCTAAAGGTGGGCATGCATGTTACAAGTAATTCGGAAATAGGGAGGGTGAGTGGAGGAGGGATGCTGGGATATGGGTGCCAGTCAGTAGAACAAAGAGGGGCTGTGGATATGGCCTACCTAGACTAGCAGTCCCACACTGTCACAAATGATTAATAAACAAGAAAGCCAGCCGGGGAGTGCATCCCAGGATGGTAACCTGGGTAAACAATTGCCAGGGAATGAGCAACAGGACATAGGGACGGGTAATAGTAATCAACAAATGGAGTCCATGCAGAAGAAACTGGGAGGTTACTAGTCATGTACCATAGGGTTGGAATCAGTCCTCTTTACTGTCTTTATAAGTGGCAGTGCACTGCAGAGGAAGGAAACGTATGCCTCTTTGCAGACAACACAAACAAAAGATGACATAAATGTAGGCAAGCAATTTGAGAAGGCAGTTATGAGCCAGGGCTTGTGGATTCTCTGCATAGGGAAAGGCATTGCTAGTATAAAACAGGGGGTTGTCATCCTGGCCTCTGTACAGACAATTTGTGTGAGACCCCATCTGGAGTACTGCTAAATGGTGCAAAAGTCTAACATGATGATGTTTCAATATAAAAAAATAGCGGAAAACAAGAACACCATGAGATTAGAGGAGGCTGATTAAGGGTATTGTTTGTGAGGAACTTCTTTTCACAGAAAGGGTGGTCACAGTGGATGCATAGAATAGTATGGTGAGGCCTGCCTCAGGAAGTGGTGGATATGAATAAGTGCAGGGCTTCAAACAGGCATGGGATAGGGTAGGCATAAGTGAGCAATACAGATGAGTATGAATAGATAGGCCACCATTGACAGAGTAAAGGTCTATGGCATATTCATAAGGTAGAAAAGAATGGGCAGAGTAGATGGGCATTTGCGGTCCTTATCTGCCACCAACTCTGTTTCTATGTCAGTTATATGGCTGTTTATCACCAGCCTAGAGGATAGCAGCATTGGTCACTCCCAGTTCTGTTTGGGTGGGAGTGAGTCAGTCAGTTACTCCCTCGCAGACAAAACCGAGGGGCCCACCCAACCCAAGTACAGTAACACTAGTACTACCACTGGTGCTGCTACCCTTTAGGCTGATGCCTGATGATAGCAATCAGATAACTGACATAGAAACATAGAGTTGATGGCAGATAAGGACCGCAAGGGCCCATCTATCTAGTCTGCCCATTTTAATTACTGGAGTCAGGTGACACCACACTACACTGAACTGACTACTGGACTGGCTGGTTCTCTGCGACTGGGGCAGATAGCCTGCCGCCTCCAGTGACAGCTGAGCTATACAATACAACTGCATACAGTATTATTCTGCTGTACTGTCCGCTCAACTCCCAGAGTCTAAAGTAGTTGAATTTAAAATCATGTAGACCCACTCTCAAAGGGAAGGGCATTTGTATTACATCAGCAAGGGAAATTACAGAGTGCACAGTGGGAGGGGGGTGTTGTGTGTCAGTTCTATGCTTGTGCAGTACTTACATAATACAGACAGTGCTTCTGTGCTTCTGGCAATTATTTTTTAGACTACTGCCCTCCTGCCTGGCTAACCCTAATGCCTTGCATGCCAAAGCCTATTAATTATATTACTTTATTATTAAGCTTAAGCTTTTCCTGACTTGACTGCCTGTAGCTAATAGCGATCATTCCTCCCCCCCCCTTAAAATGCACTGGCACTGCACTTGCATCACCCACCCTCACAGATGACTCGGAACTCTGTACTGTCCAGTCCAGTCGCAGCCTATCAGCCATGACCTGGAAGCTGGCCCCCACTCTCACATATTCCAAAAAGAGCTAGAGAGTTGAGAGACAGGACAGGGCATGGGTGGAACGGGCTCCCAGTCAGTCACTGCTCCTGCCTGATGTGGAGCTGCCATGCCACTGCAACCTGAATTAAGTTGTGCATTATGTGCAAGTCTGGAGGGGACTCGGGGAGGTGGTGGGATACAAGCCTGGCTTTCCACGGACTACCCTTTTTAATAAATCATGGGAGGATGGTGTGGTACCTGAGGACCGGAGGAGGGTGGATGTGATTCCCCTTCACAAAAGTGTGAGCAAGACAGAGCAGAGGCAGAAAACTACAGACCTGTCAGTTTGACCTCAGTGGTAGGAAAATGATGGAATCACTGCTGAAGGAAAGAATTGTTGAGTACCTAGAGGCCAGTGTCTGTGGGCACAGGACCCGAGGCAGCATGGATTCACAGCAGGAAGGTCATGTCAGACAAATCTAATTGATTTCTTACTGGGTGGCCAAGTAGTAGTCCAGGGAGGCTGTTGACACAACCTACCTAGAATTTAGCAAGGCATTTCACAGTCCGCATAAAGACAGACAAATTAGCCAGCCTGGGAGTGGGTGCCAGGGTGGCAGCGCCTGGGTAAAATACTGGCTGGACAACAGGACACAGCAGGTAATAGTAAATGGAGTCCGTCCACAGAGTGAAGAAAGGCGGATTACTAGTGGTAGTAGTGGGGTACCACAGGGCTCACTACTGGGGCCGGTCCTTTTTAATGTCTTTAAAAGTGACATTACAGAAAGCCTAGAAGGGAAAGTATGTATCTTTGCAGATGACACTAAGATTTTTTTCTTTTTTTTACAATTGATTTATCCAGGAGAGTCCATCTGAGAGATTGAACTATTCATTTCCAATAGGGTCCTGCTTCTATACCCACATTTCTGCAGTTTGTGTACACTGAATACTGAGAGGTTACTGTCTTGCCCAAGGTCACAATGTAAGCATTTAGCTCTAGCAGTGTTTGGACTTGCAGTCTCCTGCTTTCCAACTTAGCTCTACCTACTGCTGCATACTCAATTTTATAGCCCTGGTACCTGTCTTTTTTCCTTTTTCATAATGTATTAATCACATTTCCACTGATGGCCTCCATTCTGCTCTGATCCTCTCATTATAATCACCTACTTCTCCAGGGTGTACCTTTAATATATTTGTATGAAACTGTAACAGATAAGATGAGAGAACATTCACACTGCTTATCAGTTTATATGTTTTATTCCACTTGCCGGTGTTTTTTTTTCCATTCTGGGTGAGCAATAGATACCTATTTAACAGCACTCAGGGCCTATAAAAGGACTATGGGTTGTTTGTGTCTTGCCGAACAAGAGAAATTATTTTCCATACAGCTGACAGCTATTAATGCAATAGCATATTGGATGGATGAATTACCCCGAGAGCAAAGACATTTCCAAGAACGTTCTGATGGGATTTGTGAATGAAAATCACCTTATATAGGAGGTCCTGGATAAGGCATTTTCTTTCTGGAATTCAGTGTTGGAAAATAAGATTTTAATATTTAATATTTTGTCTGCAATTCAGTTGTCTATTGTCCACTGTTTATTTGCACTTTGTAATTGTTAATTACTTTATATGCTAAAGCTGAAGAAGAATGCACCAACTCTAACTAGATGGTCAAATGGCCATCTCAGTCCAGCTCTGCCTTTACTTGCTACTATCTTCCCCACACTCCTCTTCTGATGTCTTCCACCCAGCCTTACCTTTATTGTGCCCACTGAATCAACCTCCATGTAACTATTGTATATTGTACTACTCTGTAAACGCACCTGTAACCTGTTGTATACTGTGTTTGACAAATGCCTGTATTCTTTGGCTGATTCCTAAATGTACTCAGATTTTTTGTCTGCCGTGATGTTTGTTTCTTACACTGTTTTGTCCTCACTGTGATGAGGTACCTTTGTAAATGAGCCTCTGGCTCAAAGGTTGTTAAACTGATGTTCTAATAAATAAATAAAATGCCACTGTAAACTAGACAGTATCTCTTCAGGGGATGAAATAAACAGCAGCATGCTGTAAGATGACTTCTGTACTGAGATTATTACAACAAAGGTCCAAGGATGTCCAAAAATGCACTTCAAATGCCTTTTTAGCAGAATGTGAGTCATTGTGCCCTGCCTTTAAAGTACATTTGTGGTTCCTCCTCCTTCTAGCATGTATCACTAAACTAATCAAGTGAACTACTGTCTTGTCCAGTCCTCAGAAAGTGTCATCACAGTGAGTGAAAGTGTGAAACTTCCTATCAGTAGCCTTGGAATTTGGTCAACACAGAGGCTAGAAGTACCCAGTCAGCTGTAGTACTAGTGCAGTACTATTAATTTCTTATTTATTACATGAAGTCTGGCCACACTTTTTTTTAAACACCCAGCTGTGTGTGTAAACATTGCTGCAGCTGCATACAGGATCTTCAGATTCATAACTTCAGAAGGGTCTGTTTGAGATCATCTGCCTCCTGCCCTGATTTTCAACAGCATCTGAATAATGAATTTCATTTGTTAGTAGAACTTTGGAAGAAAAAATATAGCAGTAGCAGCTGTGGCAAGTTAGGATGTGTTGTTCAGACACAAGTGCACTCAGGGTGGCGCAAAACAAAACTTTTAAGTTTTTTTTGGTGGGACACTGCAGTCGGCAAGCAGGGGCGACCCGTCGGGTCGGCGACAGAGAAGACAGCGGGAAAACCGTCTTTGAGAGGGAGAGAAGTGAGCATAATAAAGGAGACAAAATGTAAATCAGCCAACCTTCTCCCCTTTCAGCCGGACTGTTTTGCTGACTTTTCAACTTGTCTTGTTTACGGGCGTTGAAAAAATACAAGGCAGGCTGCCTGTGTAGTTTTCATTTCAATGCCCGTATATAACTGATGGCTTCAGAGTTACAAAGCAGCAGGTAGGGCCAGTGGGATGCAGAGGAAGGGGTACATCCAACAGGAAGAGTGAGGTGGTGTTGCCGCTGTATTGCTCGCTGGTCAGACCCCACCAGGAGTATTGTGTCCAGTTCTAGATTCTGCACCTCAGAAAGGACATAGGGTGGAGACAGTCCTGAGAAAGGCAACTAAAACTGTGCAGGGGCTACACGAGAAACCCTATGAGAAGAGACTAAGGGATCCCAACCTGTACACCCCAGAAGACAGGAGAGATGGGACATGATAGAAACCTACAGTACCTCACAGAGGTGAACATGGTGCAGAGGGGAGTCTCTTTTAAAATGAGAAAGAGCACCAGAACCAGGGGGCATGCCATGAAGGGGAGGTTAAGAGGAATGTGAGGAAGTACTACTTCACTGAGTGGTAGACACATGGAAAAAACTGCCAGTTAAAGTGGTGGAGGGGAAATCAAGTGGGGGCTTCAAGCACGTGTGGGATAGACTTAGTGGAAAATTTGTAAACGGGCAGGGAGGAGGGAGGGATGCCTGAGACTAGTTAGTGTCTGCAGCGACTGACAAGGCATGGAACATCTGGGCAGACTAAGCAGGACTTTTCTGCGTACAAATTGTGTGTTTATGTTTTATTTAGTTTAGGGAGAGATTGTTTGGGGGCATAGATAAAAAATACGACCAAAACAGTAAAACGCGTAAGCTAGGCAAGCGAGACCAACTAGACTGGACATAACTCCGCAGCCCAGCTGTTCCGCCCGATCAATCGATTCGGTTTTTACAGTTTTGGTCTATCTGTTCTGGATGGTCCAAATCTCATCTAGGTGAAGGTATGTATGAAATCCGAACCGCCTCACACTGTTTGGACCCTGGTTTACAGGATTTGAGGAATGCTGAACCGAGGATGGTACACAGGAGAGGGAGTCTGCGAGATACTCTGGTCCACTCTGTGCAACCAAGAGACAATCCCAGAATGTGGTTACCAAAGAAACCGGATGGTTGCCACAAATGTGGCAACTGCAAATTCTGTGTAGTAGTACAAAACACAAAATGTTTTTTTAATCCCAAAATAAAGGAGTAAAAGTAAGAGGATTTATCACCTGTGCTACTGAAGGGGTTGTATATATGGCAAAGTGGTCTTGTGGGTGTTTTTACGTGGGAAAAACTAAAAGAAAATTTAAAGAATGCCTAGAGGGAACACATAAGAGCTATAGAAAATAAGGACCCAAGAAATGTCTTGGCAGTACATATGAACATGGCCATCAACACCAGAGACCATATGGTATCCTTTGTGGGGATAGAGAACCCATAAAAGCCCCAGAGGAGATTACAACAATGTACTGTTTAAAAGGGAACAGTACTGGATTTTCTCCATGGGGGGGGGGTCAGAAAAAACAGGCCTCAATGAAAGGACTGAGTTAAAACCTTTTCTTAAAGCTAAAAGTTAAAATGAATAAAAAGCTTTATTAATTCCTGCCCCCCACCAGTTACTGTCTCCTGCATCTTCATATTTATAGCCCCTATTACATAAAAATATATGGTGATTTAGTATTATAGTCATTAGGTAAAAAAATAAAAAACTGAAATAATAGAAACCGTAACTAGGGCTACTCTACCCTGAGGGTCTATATAAGAGCCCGCGAGATGGAATGGAGTGGACTTAGGTATCAGGATGGCAGTGATCTGTCTCTTGCCCTCTTTAAAAGAAGAAGCCACCACTGTACTAAGACTAAATTTCTGTAGTTTAACATGTCTGAAAGGAGACTGGTGGGTCACATAAGGGAAAATAAAGGGAGGACATACTGTTTTTATGTCTGTCAGCATTTTTCCACTTAACTGGATTGTTCAGGCCATTAACCTTTAGAGAATAAATCTTTGTAAGTTGGACTTCTCCCATAACTCAAATATATAACTGGTGACCTTCTAAAAATAACTAGACAGAGTTTCTCTAGTGAGACAGACAGCAAGGATTAGAAAAAAAATAAAACTGCATGTGGTCCTAAAACACTGACCTGTCCTGCAGAGGACTCCATAATATATCAGAGTGAGGCATAGTAAATGCACATAAATCCAGTACCCTGTCAGGTGAAATAAAAAAGTGCAGCTATAACAGGTAACCAGTCATAACACATGAACATAAATGATACTTGTGGATAACAGGGGGGCACATCAAGTGGGATTGCAACAGGCAAAACAGATGTGCAGGGAATTGGATAATACTTGTGCCAGAGATAAGGTGGGACGGAAAAAGGCAAAAGGTCCAGTTTGGCTCCAAAAGTCCATATTTCTCCCATACAGAACAGCCCAGTCCGGATTTACCAAGGACCGATTGTTTGGCAAGTTCGGAAATATCGAGAGAAGCCGAAGACTGTGTGACAGCTGCTATTAATTATGTCATAATGAGATCGAAATGAAACTTTGTTGAATGGTCAGATCTCAGAAAGGCTTTCTGAGATCTGACCATCTAAGAGGCTAGTTTCAAACTTCGGTCTCGATCATTTATGACATAATTACTTAAAATTAAGGATGCATAGCCGCTAGGCGGTGCCGTTTGCCTCCGCAAAGGTCGGTTTCCCAGCCCTTTCAGGAATTGATGCAGTTCCTTTATCCTGCCTTTGAGGCAGTATTTTTAGGTCCCTGGCTCAATGGTCCCTGTTCCCAGCTCGAAATCTGAATCGGGTGCGCTAATTTCAATGTAATCCGCCCGGTAAGACAAGTTGAACTTGAAAAGTCGGCAAAACAGTCCGGCGGGCTAAAAAGGGAGAAGGCTGATTTACATTTTGCCGGTTGGTTTTCCGTTGTCTTCTCAGACTGACGCCACTCGCCAGAGCCCGTCCGTTGCCTAACCGCCCCTGCCTGAGCCAGTGGCAGACTGGCATGGCAGCCTGTGCCTGAACATGATCTCGTGGCGGGGACGGGAGGAGGGTTCGACTAGAGCCAGTCAGGGGGCACAACTTAAGCACAAACAAAAAAAATGTAGGAATCATTGGTTTGTCACTCAGAACAAGTCAGAACGGAAGCGAGGAAGGAACGGGAACTGGACGGACCGCGCCATAAACATATGGCATGCCAGCCATATACGGCCGTACTCGGTACCACATTCATTACAATTTACATTAAATTATTTTTACAATTTTTTTGATTCCTTCTTTGATTTCATTTTCAACCTGACCGACTTACTTAAACCCCCGGAAGTCGGTCAGGTTGAAAATGAAATCAAAGAAGGAATCATCACAATAAATTATAACTGTCTACACAGTCAAGTGTGTTCGACTTGCTTAGTTTTCTTCTGCAGCCCCCCTGATCCGCTCCTCCCAGCAGCGCCCCAGCCCACTCGAGTCGGCTCTAATCAACAGCAGCACAGCACGCTCATTCTTCTGTCTATCCTCAGGCTCCTACTCCTAGAGTCGCTCTCTCTCCAGTCCACTAAATTAAATGTAATTTAATTAATTGCCACTCACTGGACTGTCTGTCTCGCTTGTGTCTTGCTCTCTATAAACTGTGCTGTATATACAGTATATAATACTTTTTTTTTTCCTCGTCTCTCTCTACGCCGTCTCGTCTCCCAACTCGCTAGCTCTCCTAATCTCATCAACTCCGAGACTCCCGAGCCCCTTCCTTTAAATACTGTCTGTTTTGTGAGAACCATGTGACTTTTCTTCAGACAGAGAGCGGACCATGTGACCCCCCCCCCCTGGCGGGGATGCGCCCCTGCTGGCAGAAGTTAGAATTTTTTTTTTTTTTTTTTTTAGCACTGTTTTTTTTTGTACTGAGGTTGCGCCCCTCGGATGTATGTGCCCCGGGCAGGTGCCCCACCTGCCCCACCCTTCCTACGGTACTGGTGCATGGTACCATATGGGACAGACTGCCCTGGTGACACATGCAAATGGTACTGTGACATGGAGATACCTGCACATCTGTATTTGTACCTGTACAGAACTACACATTTCCAACCTGGACAGTGTGTGTGTTGCTTGGGTCACAAGGCTGTTCTTGTGCATGTAGAGGTACATTAACCCACTGATATGGGTGTGTCTGTGGCATCACAGTCACTTTGTGTCTCTGTACAGTGTGATGTGCATCTCTGTGTGAAGTCACACAACAACAGTGTTCTGTGTTATATGTTATGCCCTGCAGTAATGCTTTTCCTCCAGACTTCTTTGATGATGACCTGCCTCCTGCACCCTCACCACCCACCTACCCCCTTCCTCAAGTCACCCCCATTTTTACTTCAGAGCAGTCAGGACACATGAAGTCCATAGATACGTCTGTAAAGCTATTGCTGGATCTAGAATAAGTGGTGACTCACTCGACCTAAAACTGCTGTGTCTTACTCTTGATGAAGTGCTATCTTCTCTAACCTGGATTTTCAACCTCTTCCTCACCCTTGGCCAGTTCCCCGACAGATAGAAATCTGCCACCATGACACCAGTCCACAAGAGTGGGGACAAGGCTCTTCATGGAAATTATAGGCCTATATCCATACTCCCCCCCTTCTCTAAAGCCATTGAACGTCTGGTATCTGACCAGCTAATAGAATATCTGGACAAGTACAACATCCTTTGTAAACAACAGCACAGCTTCAGAAAATGCCACAGTACCACATCTGCTCTCTTTGAATTCACAGGAGCGGTTCACAACTCCCTGGACAATAATTACCTTACTGATTCGGTCTTCATAGACCTGACCAAGGCTTTTGACACCATCCATCACTGAATACTCCTCACAGAACTGCTAAAAGCTGGGTTCTCCCGAGTCTACAACTTGGTTTAAGAGCTACCTAGCAAACCGTTCCCAAAGAGTGAAAATTGCTGATGTCCTCTCAGATGCTAGACCAGTACACTCAGGAGTCCCCCAGGGATCCATTCTCGGGCCACTCCTCTTCAGCCTGTTTTTGAACAATCTTCCACAGTCCTGTCCAGAACAAATCCTACTCTATGCTGACTATGCTGTCATTCACACCACCCAACAGCACCCCCACCTACTCCAAAACATGCTTCAGAAGGGTTTCACCTCCATTGAAACATGGTTTAGTAGTCAAAAGCTTGTTCTCAACTATAAGAAAACCAAGTCAATGCTTTTCTGTGGCTCCCACAACAAACACACGCTTCACCCCCTTAATATTTCAAACTTCCTTGGTGCTGTCCTCGAACAGGTTCACTCCTTTAAATATCTGGGGATCACCATAGACAGCAACCTATCCTACAGCATCCACATAGATAGCATCGCCAAAGCTACAAACACGCGCATTGGTCTCCTCTACAGGCACAGGGAATGCCTTACCTCGGATGCCTTAAGGATAGCAGTACAGAGCTCAGTGGTCTCTCTAATTGACTATGGTATGATTATTTATGGTTCTGCAACTGACAAAGCCCTGAAGCGCTTATTCTTGGCCCTAAACAAAGCCTGCCGACTCGTCACAGGATCCCACCGACTCACCCATACGTGTGACCTCTATGCCCAAACAGGGTGGCTCCAGTTATCAAACCGTATCAAGTACCAAACTTGTCTAATGGCTAAGACAATTATGCTACATCTTGCTCCACCAGAAGTCCAAAGTCTTCTCCATACAGCACGCAACTCCCACCTCACCAAGGCTTCAGAAAATCAAATGCTGCACATTCCTTGGTGTTGCACCACACAGGGACAAAGATCCTTTGCGTACCGAGCTCCTAGCTGGATTAATGGACTCAACAAAGACATGTCCTCTCTGCAAAAGCTAGGCACGTTCAAAGCCAACCTTCGTCTCCACCTAGCTGCCTCTAGCTCCTTCGACTGTCCCTCATAATCTGATCTACCTCCTAGCACTTCTACTCCAACCCCTTCTCTTCCTCCTCCTCCTACAGCTCCCCTTCCCTCCTGTTTTTTCTCCCTACCACCAAGCACGTTTTTGAGGCCTGACAAATGCCTACGGCTGCACCAATCTTTTTGTGTCCATTCCAAGCCTCAGTTACATTTGGCTACCCTGCCCCCGGGTACTCACTTTCTCCCAATGTAATGTATTTCAGCTGCTTAAAATGTCTGTGCACCATTTCTGCATTGTTATTCAACTCTATATAATGTTTGTATTGTACTTCAATTGACATGAAACCTTTGTAAAAGAGCCTTGGCTCAAAGGTACTTGTAATCCTAGACTCTAAATAAATAAATAAAAATAAATAAATAAATATGCACCCATCCGTACTGGGACAGATTATAGCATATGTATGGTGCTGCGGTTCTGAAGGTCCATGGTTAAGGTGACTTGATATATGTGAGGGTTGTTATTCTATTGGTATATCCGTAGCTATAGTTAACCACTGACTTCATTCATGGCCTGTAGGGCCATACATGTGTGAATGTGTACTGATAGTAGTATAGTGCCTGAAGGAGCTTGTGCTTCTACACCAAATGGAACCCTCACTTACCATGTAATTTTCAGTACAAATAAAGACACAAAACACTAAAGCTGAATTAAAAATAAAATGTTTTATATATTTTTAAATAAACCATGCAATACTGCACGTAAATGAAAAAAAACATTTCTTTCTTCTCTGTAACTACCCAAAAATTCTGTTAAAGGTACAAATAAAAAAAAATAGCTTTTTTTTCCTTATTGTTCAAATGTTCATCTAAACCAAAAACAAAAAAATAAAGATGAAGTTGCAACTGGCAGTGCTTGTTGCTGATGAGGAGGTCCTCACCCAGTGCCATGGGTGGGATGACTGCCTTGCTGCAGGGGCATTGCATATAGAAGCTGCTGCAAGGCAATGTCTGGGAGGGATAGGACAAACTGGTGTTTCAGATCCCCTCCTGTTCATCACTGGACTGTGTAGGAGGCTCTGTGAGAGGGTCTGTGTGTAGCAGACAATGGACGTGGATGTAGCCATTGAAGACCTAGTCGTTCTGTTGCTGCAGTAGCCAGTTTGTCTCGTGCATTTCCTCCACCAGCTGATGTAGCAGGCCCTGTGTGTTCTCAGCAACTACAAGATGGTCATCAAAACTTTCTTTTAACTCAGCAACATTCCTATTGAAGGAGTGCTACATCCTCATATCTTGTAAATGTCATTTGTTTCCTTGTCAGCAGACAACTCTTTTCATGTTGCTGTTGGAGATATATGAGCTTGCTTTAGTTTATTTTTACTGTTCATACCAGCACCTGTAGCTAGTCTGGGGGTCTCCAGTTTCTGGTTGTTGAAGTCTTATTGTCCCTGAGAGCTGCATTAGCAGATAAAAAACATTATGCCACAGAACTCATTTACACCATGTATCTCTATGCTGAAAGAACACATACCCTGAAAAAACTCCCCTGGAATACACAGATTGAATGCAGTTTAAAGGCAAAAACATGCATTACAGCTAAGACAGTTTGCACAGCTTATAGAAGGCAAATGTGATATTTCACACCTTGCTGCAACTTGTTTTGTTACATTCTAAGTAAGCAGCCAGGCATACTGTACAGTCTAAAGTATGCTGGCTCATTATATTCTCATATGCTAATGCAGTTCTCAGGTACAGTGACATTTCAACAACCTGAAAATCGGGACCCCAAGGATAATAACAGAGAATGATATGAACAGTGAAAATAAAAAGCAAACATATATATCTCCATCAGAGGTGGTAAGAGTCCTCAGGGAACTGGTAAAACTAAAAGTAGACAAGGAGATGGGGCCAAATGGGGTTCATCCCAGGATTCTGATGGAACTAAAGGGGGAACTGTTTGCGCCTCTAACAGCCCTGTTCAATCTTTTATTAGATACAGGGGATATTCTGGGGGACTGGAGGAGGGTGGATGTGGCCCCACTACACAGAAGTAGGAATAGGGAGGAGGCGGGAAACTATAGACCTGTAAGCCTGACTTCTGTGGTGGGCAAGGTTATGGAAACTCTACTCAAAGAAAGGATTGGGGAATGCCTAAAAAGCAGTGGATTGCAGGATCCAAGGCAGCATGGGTTCACAGAGGGAAGATCTTGCCAAACAAACCTGACAGAGTTTTTTGACTGGGTTACCATAGAGGTGGATCTGGGAAGAGCAGTGGATGTGGCCTGCCTGGATTTCCGTAAGACCTTCAACACCATTCTACACACAGAAGACAGGTAAACAAGCTAGGCAGCCTGGGAGTGGGTCCAAAGAAAGTAAAATGGGTACAAAGTTGGCTAAGTAAAAGAACTCAGAGAGTGGTGTAAATGGAGTTCACTTGGAGGAGGGTGAGGTAACCAGCAGGGTACCTCAGGGGTTGCTACTGGGACCAGACCGCTTCAATGTCTTTATTAGCGACATCCCAGAGGGGCTGGAGGGAAAGGTATGCCTGTTTGTGGATAACACAAAAATCTGCAAGAGAGTTGACACACTGTGGGGGGGGGTGGAAAAAATGAGGGAAGAGCAAAGAAAGCTGGAATACTAGTCAAGGGTTTGGCAACTGCGCTTCAATGCCAAAAAAAGTAAATTTATGCACATGGAGCATAGAAACCCAAGGGCAACATATCTGATAGGGGAGAAGGTGTTAACAACCACACAACAAGAAAAGGATTTGGGGGTCATTATATCTGAGGATCTGAAGGTAGAAAATCAGTGTGATAAGGCAGTGGGAAAAGCTAGTAAGATGCTGGGGTGCATAGGGAGGGGTATCACCAGCAGAAAAAAGGAGGTAGTGTTATCCATGTATAGATCAATGGTGAAGCCACACCAGGAGTACTGTGTCCAGTTCTAGAGGCCCCATCTCAGGAAGGACCTAGATTGGGTGGAAGTGAGTACAGAGAAGGGCAACCAAAATGGTGCCTGGCCTGCATCACAAGCCCTTATGAGGAAAAACTCAGGGAGTTATATATGTACTCACTGGAGGAAAGGAGAGAAAGGGGAGACATGATAGAGACACTCAAATACCTCAAGGGTATCAATAAGGTCTAGGAAAGTGGCATATTGCTTAGAAAGAGATACCCAGGACAAGGGGGGGACAGGATATGAAGCTGGAACGGAGGATACATAGAGGGGATGTGAGTAAATATTGATCAAGAAACTGCAGCTCAAGCTCCTAATACTATCAAGTTGAATCTGGTTGGGAGCTGAATATTGTCCCTCCTGAGCTCTCTGTAAGTACTCTGGGGGCTTGATTTTCAAAGAGGTCGTAGATAGACACAAGATGCTTGAAACAGGCAGGTTGAATCAAATCCAGTTGTGGCAAACTGCATGCATCCAATTCTGGAAGATTTACAAGTTGCTTTGATTTTTCCAGAAATTATGCAAGTCGCATGGTGTGTCATAAAAAGTCAGCATACCAGGTGAGTATGACAAAGTTGCATCAGAAATAATTTGATGCAAGCAATGGTGGAGAAAATTGGGGAAAGCATGCCACAAGAAAAGGCTGGCAGACAGCACAAGATAACTTTACTGATGAGATGACAGACATCTTTATTGAGGAGGTGGATGCCCAAGTGGACCTCCTGCTGTTCTGAGGTGGGGATAAGGAGCTCAGGGACTGAAGAAAACAAGCCTGGGATGACGTAGCCACCAGACTCAATGCTGTAGGCTCTGTGAAGTGCTCCCTTAGAGAACTGCAAAAAAGGTACCAAGATACAAAGCGAAGGTCAAAAGAAAAGTTATCCCCTAACAGGCAGAGTGCGATGGCAACTGCTGGTGGTCCAAGCCAGAAGATCCCCCTGAGCAGCCAGGAAGAGTGTGTGCACAACATAGTAGCCACATGATTGAGGGTAACAGCAACCTGGATGTATTCATGCTACAGAGCTCAGCAGGTACATAAAAAGGCACAGCAGCAGCGATGGGGGGTTACATGGGCAGCACAGAACAGAGGTGCATGCATGTGTATAGTGGTGTAGGTGTGCACAGCACATTATGTCCAGGGAGGAGTGTTGTGCCTGCAGTGAAGCACACAACCTGTGGTAGCATAGATGAGTGGCACATGTGGCAAGGACCACACACATGGCCCAGAGATGAGCATGTGGAGCAGGCATGTGTCCTGCATACCTGCTACACACCTGCAGACCCAGGCTTGTGCAGAAAGGATGCATGCCTGACCCATGGTGTGCATACTGCTTGACAGTGCACATTGGACATGACAAGGCTGCCAGAGGGACATGTGCTCTGTGAGTACCTGTTCTGTGGGATGGACACAGACCAAGACTGTATGCAGATGCATATGCTGTTGTGGTGACAGTGGCATGAGGTTGTGTATCATGATGTGGAGCACAGGCTGCCAGTGTGGATGTGCCGGACAGGTGAAAGTGTTCTGTTGGCAGATAGGTGGAACACAACACCTGTAAAGTTGGGAACAGCATGGGCATGACCCCCCCCCAGGTCAAATGGAGCAGCGGCCATGGATAAGGGGATACCTGGGAGGCACCAGTGATGTGGACTTTAGGCTCACATACTGCAAAACAAAAACATGGCTACCCATACTGCTTCCAGAAAAAAGATGTCCAAAGCATCGATGCAGAGGTTAAAAAGTAGAATCTTTGTTTTCATTACTTCCAGCAAACACAGTTGTAAGTGAAGACACCCCTTCCCACAGTCAATCGTTTTTGTGTGTGGCTTGCACTTGAGAAAGCGCAAGTCAAGTGTGAAAATGTTATCATCTAGGTAAGTGAGCAACCTCTAACTACTCTGCTAGGTTACCTGTTCTGTAAGTCTCTTTTTACATCCCATGCTCAGTTGCAGTGAGAGAAGCATGAGGATGTACACCCAGGTCAGGAACTACTAGGTAGTCTAGTCTAAACTAACAACAACAAAAATGGAAAGGGATCTGGGGGTAGTCATATCAGATGATCTAAAGGTTGGTAAGCAATGTGAGAAGTCAGTAAGGAGAGCCAGGGGGATAATGGGATGCATAGGAAGGGGCATCACAAGTAGAAAAAGGGAAGTGGTTATCCCTCTGTACAGACAGTTGGTGAGACCCCATCTTGAGTACTGTGTGCAGTTTTGGAGACCTCATCTATGCAAGGACATAGGATGGAAGCAGTCCAGAGGAGGGCAACTAAAATGGTGCAGGGTCTGCATCAGAAACCATATGAAGAGAGACTGAGAGAGCTTAATATGTATACCCTTGATGAAAGGAGGCACAAGGAGGACATGATAGAAACGTTCAAGTACCTCATGGGAATCAACAAAGTCCAGGAGGGCAGCATCTTTCAGAAAAAGAGATGTGTAAGAACAAGGGGGCACAATTTAAAGATAGAGAGGGGAATGGCTGAGGGGTAATGTGAGGAAATTTTTTTTTCACAGAGAGAGTGGTGGATGCATGGAATCACCTTTCTGGGGAGGTTGTTGGGTCTAAAACAGTGGGGGAATTCAAACATGCATGGAATAGACATAAGGCAATTGTAGTTGGGGGTGACAGGAAGTAGGCTGTTAGTTAACTAGAATCTGCAGCTTATCCAGTAGGTAGGGAAATGGGCAGACTGGGTGGTCCAAGTGGTCCTTCTCTGCCATCAAAGTCAAAGTCTAATATACCCATACCCCATCTAAAGCAGGGAATGCCACAGAACTCAGCCTAAAGATGATAACAGTGAGAGTCCCTGGAGGTTATGCACTTGTAAACATCAATACATCAATTCCTCTCCAAATTCTGGAAAGTGGTCCACACCCTATCCCCCTCCTTCACATCCACCTTCTCCTGTGCTTAAAATAAATAACACATTGGTCTCTGAACCATGTGCAGTGGCTCAAGAGTTTAACTCCTATTATACTGCTTGCGCCACAGCACTTCTAAAGTCACTCCCCTCTAACTTCCCCACTCCTCATCCTCTCACACCCAGTACTCAACCCATCCATGCCCATCCTTCCTTCTCTTTTTCTGCGGTCTCCCCAGAAGAAACATTAATGGCCTTTCTCTCTCTTAATCCTTCCAAAGGCTCATTGTTGGATGATCTTGACCCTAAACTCCTCTATCTTATAGCTTCTTCCATAGCTTATCCTCTCTCTTTGATCTTAAATCTTTCCTTCTCATCCTCATCTTCCCTTCATCCTGGAAACATGCTGTAGTTCTCCCTCTTCCAAAGGGTGGAAACCCCTCCTCCCCTGCAAATTTTCACCCAATGTCCCTACTCCCTGCCCTTGCTAAACTCCAAGAGCACCTGGTCCTCTCTCAGCTAACCTCCTTCCTCGATGACTCTTTCTTTTTTACCCCATTCCAATCTGGTTTTCAGAAGAACCACTCCACTACCACCTCCCTACTCAGGCTCACTGACTCCATCCTCACTGGGATGGATAATGGCCTCATTACCTCTGCCATCTTTGTCGACCTCGCCAAGGCATTCAACACAGTCTCTCATGCCCTACTTCTTGACTCCCTTACGGCTGCTGGGTTGTCTATTTCTGCCCAAAACTGGTTTAGAGCTTACCTCTCAGGCAGAACACAATCAGTCAAGATCCAGGATGCAATCTCTCTCCCCCTTCTCTATTTTCACTGGAGTCCCACAGGGCTCGGTGCTTGGGCCCATGCTCTTCTCCATCTTCCTAAATGACTTGCCCTCAGTTTTCTCCCCCTCCACCTCTATCCATATGTATGCCGACGACACTGTCTTGTTCTCTTCTGGCAGATGCCCTGCTGATGTTGCAACTACCCTTCAGCTTGACTTTCACCAGGTTAGTTATGGTTTGTCTCATATCAACTATTCCTAAATGCCAAAAAGACTGTCTCAATGACCTTTGGCACTAGGTAGAGACTCTCTAGGCTCCACCCTTTACTGTCTTCCCATACCCTTGATGGGACAATACTAGAGGACACCTCCTCATTCAGATACCTTGGGGTTTGGTTAGACCAACATCTCAACTTCTGTGGCCACATTGACACCATCCTGAAAAAATTGCTCCCCAAACTTGGTGCCTTATTCTGGAACCATAGTTGCATGCCTCTTACAGCGTGACTTGAGCTAGTCCAGAAGAGGATGCTCCCCATTTTCAACTACTGTGATGTAGTCTATGGTGTTGCTCCCAAATCCTCCCTAACCAGATTGGACACTCTATTTAATTCCTTCTGTTGATTTGCCCTTGATGCTCCATCACACACTCATCATTGTGACCTCTATCACATCATTCCCTTTCCCCACTTGCCAACAGGCGCTTCACTCATTGTTCCAAACTCACTTCTAAATTTTGGTAAGGAAACTTCCCTCCTACCTCTCATGTTTGCTGTCTTCCTGCCTCCCCTCTCCCATTCCCTCAGATCCTCTGTCACTCGCATTTTTTTGGTCCCCCGTCGTACCACTCTCATTGGTCAGATAAGCTTTACCCGACGTTTCCTGCAAATCTGGAACTCATCTCCCCCCAAATATGGCACTCCTCCTCCTCCTCCCACTCTCTTGCCTCTGCCTTACATAACCTTCTCTCATCTAACTGCTCCTGCTTTAACCCTCCTTAACTGTTCTCTTATGCCTCTGCTCCTCTCCATGACTCACATCACCTATTAATCCTTCCACCCCCTCAGCCTGCATCTCAGCACGCTCTCCTCCCCTTCACCACTATGTACTATGTTCCTCAGATATGCCATTTGTAATTAAATGCATATTTCACAGGTATGATATATTTAATTGTATGTTATATTACAGATGCGACTGAATGATTATTTATATTTTTTTTAACTGTCTTGTTACAAATGTAATTGAATGTTTAATTTCTTGTATGTTTTAAATGTTAAACTGTATGTCTAATTCTTCTTCCAATAGTACCGCCTCCCCCAACCAGATCGCACCGGGAGATGAGCAACTTGTTGTTCGGTGTGCCTTCCTGGTGAAACATTTCAATAAATAAATAAACAGGTACCCTAACAGCCTCAGCAGGCTAAATCATAACCTCATTCATCAAACCACAACACACGACATGATGATTGATTATTCTCTTACAGCAACACACCTCATTTTAATTGCAATAATTTTTCTAAACAGAACAAAAGCTTATTGCAACGCATATATACATACCCAGAGAGAGTGATCATAAAGGAGTAATGCATTTCTTGGGTGCTTGCAGCATCTGGTTAGGCCTCATGCCCCACAACTACCCAAGACATGCATTACTCCCTTAAAATCACACACCCTGCTGTGTTTTATCTTTGACATTGATCATTTGTTTTTGTTCTTAATGCCTCCAAAATAAAAAAAAATGTAAAGGAAGTGTGCCTTTTGACTCTGTTTCTGCCATTTGAATTAACTGCTGGCTGTCCTGAAGCTCCAGGAAGTGAGAGGACTTGCACAGTTGTTAAATGTAAGCTAAGCTCCCTGAAGGATACAGAGATAAGAGCATAGGATTTTAGGGGTATGAAATATTAAAATATAGAGATGCTTCCTTGCAAATCTTTATTTCGTTATGGATGACACTTAATATAGTGTTTTTTTGTTACATTCCAATTAAAAACTTTTAAAGACAAATGAAAATTTCTTGAATACCAAATAAATATTCTTTACAGGTCGCTCCTGTAAAAAAGCTTTCAGCTTAGTGTGCTATACCTGGTTAAACAACTAAATAAAAAAAAAAAAAAAATAGAAGCCTTACTGCAATAATATTTAAGCAAACATCAATTTACTAGATGAATAAAGGAACATTTAACCTGAAAAAAATAGTGCTGGCATCTACCTAAGTGTTTGAGACAAATGCCTACTTCACTGGGAAAAAGCAACACTGATCAGGCAATTAACAGACTGGGCCAGAGGCAGACCACTCAAACACTAAAGTCATATACTGTAACTGCAAAAAGTAACATGGTCACAAAACATGCAACACTCAAATGAGGTTTTGTTTTGCAGGTTTCATAGATAGGACCACTGTAATAAGCATTAAAGTACAATGGCCTGCAGTTATTACTCACATTATACCTGTATAGCTACAGTAATATATACAGTATATATAATATATATATATATATATATATATATATATATATATATATATTTACAAGCAATATTAAGGAAAGGCTATCAAGGCTGGAGCAGAATAAAGCACAGGAACCAGATGGGCTCCACCCACAAGTTATTAAAAAACTTGCAGATGTTTTAGCAGGCCCTTTGACAGTCATTTTTCAGAAAATCCCTGGACCAGGGAGAAGTGCTGGAGAGGTGGAGACAGGCGGATGTGGTTCCAATTTACAAAAAGGGTTCAAAGCAGGAGGTGGGAAATTACAGGCCAGTCAGCTTGACTGCAATCTTGGGTAAAATTCTGGAAGGCATCATCAAAGATCATATTTCACTCCATATGCAGCAACAGGGTGAAACAGGTCATACACAGCACGGCTTCACAAAAGGCCAATCCTGTCAGACTAACCTTTTGGCTTTCTATGGCAGGGTTAGTGCAGCTCTGGACAAAGGGGAGGCAGTGGATGTTATTTTATTGGATTTTTCAAAACCATTCAACAAGGTCCTGCATGGTGAACTTGTTGATGCATTAATTGATAAAAGGATTCAGGGTAACATCTCGAAATGGATTGCTTCATGGCTGTCAAACAGAAAATGGAGGATTTGCATTGGGGAGCAGTCTCAGATTGGTCTGAGGCTACAAGTGGAATGTTGCACGGTTCGTCTTGGGCCCCTGTTTTTTTTAATATTTACATCTCCTCTATGAAGGCAAATGGGAGGGTTTGGGAATCCAGATTTGTGGACGACACAAGGATCGGCTAAACAGTAAATAACACAGACAATCCAAATAGATTGCAGACAGCATAATACAAAATAGAAGAGTGGGTAGTCAAATATAAGCTGACATTCAACACAGATAAGTGTACCGTACATGAAACAAAACTACAGATTAAATGGGATTTCTTTAAGGGTAGTCACGGACAAAAGAGACCTCGGGATCAGAATAACAAATTACCTTAATTTTAAGCTACACTGTAACCAAATTGTTAAAAAGTCTAGCAGCATACTACATTGTACCAAAAAACACATTAAGAGCACGGAGAGTGCAGTGATTATGCCGTTGTATGCTTCATTGGTGAGGCCTCACATGGAGTACTGTGCTCAGTTTTGGTCTCCAGGAGGTAAAACAGAAATAAAGGCACTCGAAAGAGTGCAGAGGAGGGCAACAAAGCTTGTAAACAAAGTTAAAAGCAGAGACTAAGAGGACAGGTTGACCAAACTGAGAACGTTCTTGCTTGAGTTCTGTAGATTAAGGGGGGATATGTGCTTGATTTATAAAGCACTTTCAGATGCAGATCTATGGGAACAGTTGGGTCTTCTTTTCAGAGAACTTAAGTATTGTACAAGGGAACATTCTTTTCAACTAGACAGCGGAAGATTCAGAACCAACAAGAGAAAACACTGGTTTTCTATTAGAGTGCAGAAGATCTGGAATGAATTACCATCTGGGGTGGTGTCAAGCAGCACTATGGGGGAATTTCAACAAAAATTAGACGAATATCTGATACAAAGTAGGATTAAGGGGTACAGTTAAATCAATTGGCAAGCTATATGGACTTAGGTCTACTTTGCTTTGAATCAACCTATGAAACATATGAATGTCAACAATAGCCACAGTCACTTCAAAGCAACATTCCATCAGCAGTGACAGACTGTGTTGCAGCCATGCAGATTTTATATTCAGACAATTGCTGCAATAGCAGAGCAGCCAGCAGAGTAGTTTTTTTTATCTACATACAAAAAGTAAATTTAAATTCTGCCTGAATACTTTGCTTTGCTGTTCTATGCAATGCACTCCACCAGCACACCTTCCACAGTCAGTGAAAATCCCTATAGGAGCTTCAATGAAATAAACCATGGCCTAGCCCCTGACCCAACGAGTGATCCACTACTCCCACTCACTCATTCTGACACAGCCCACACTCGCTAACCGACTGAACAGGCCCTTGGAGTACCCTGCCTCCCGCTGCTCTACTCTCTCTGGCCTCTCCTCAGCTCTGCTCAGCAAGCCTGGATTGCTCTCCTCTTTCCCCCCAGGTCCAGTTTACCTTAGTTGACAACTGACCAGTTGGTGGGTGCCACCATTTACTCCTTCGACTGAGAGAGTCCTCCCCACCTTGACAGTTGACCCCTTGGAGTCTCCCTCCAACTCTTCCTCTCTGACACCTCACCTTCTTCTGTCTCGGTTGGCAGCCGCCTTGCTGCTTCTTGGGGGAAACATGCTGTGCCACCTTAAGCCCTCCTGGTCCTCCACTGGCTTGTGACTTCCTTTTCTCTGACCTTGGACCGAACTGAACAACTACCTTTGACCATTGGCTAACCTGCTGCTCCTTTGTGCTGCCACTGGACGGCGGATGGACCACTGGTGCTGTGCTGTGCTCTGCTTTGCTCTACTACTCCACACACTCACATGATGATAATGCCTACTCACCTATCTGCTCCTTCGCTGCCCTCCTGGTGCCTTCATTTAAACATTAGTACCGCCCAATCAGAATGTGGCTCTGATTCAGCAGACACATGCGCAGACTGGTATTTGGCCCAAAATGGCTCTTATTTCAAAAAGTTCCACCCTAGCCCACCAATGAGGAGCCCACTGGGATGAGGACAAGGGGTGGCCACAGTCTATGGATGGGCACGGGGACAGGGAGGGGGGTGCGCACAACACTGCTCTTGTGTTGAAGCACAGATCCCAATTCAAAAAAATTGAAATGTGTATGGGTAAATAAACATTGGTGGGGCTGAGCCCACATCCAAAATTATTGCTGGGACACATGACCCATGGGACCATACAATCTAGCACCTATGATCTTGTCAGAATGAAAAAGTGATTGTGTGTGAGAACAGTGACTTGTCTGCCACAGTTGCTACCAGTACATGATGACATGAACGTGATGTACTGGCTGCACCTCACACCCACCCCCAGGATGATGATGATGATACGGTCAAAAGGCAGGCAAGTCCCAGATCTCTACTTTTAAGCAGTCCAGTGAGTTTCAAAACTGAAAGCTGATGTGTCACTCCAAAGCTGCAGCACAGGTACTGCTGTAAGTGTTATCTTCGTCAAGATCAGCAGCCCATATGTAGCCAAAGTTTGGCAAGTTAATTGCCAAGAATGTTAGTTTCTCCACATTGTCTGGTGTTAATCTTGTTTGCTTGTCAGTCACAACATCCCCAGCAGAGCTAAATAAACACTCGGAACAGACACTGGAGGGTGGACATCCAATATACTTACAAGTCAGGACAGCCAGCTTTGGCCAGCATGATTTTTTTCTCTTGCCAGTAAGCTAAAGGGTCATCCTTAATACTAATGTTGGGCTCAGACAGATATGCATTTACCATGCTTACTACTGAGCATACATTTTTCCTTGTGGAAGTTCAGTGTCCTGCAGCTGGCCCCAAATGTCATCCTCCTCACTGTCTGCTTCTGTACTGTTTTTTTGAGCAGTCTTCTGAATTTGCAGTGGTGTCATTGTAGTACTGCTTGCCAACCCCACTAATGAAACTAGAGATTGTGACAGTTTTTGTGGACCCCCCCCCCCATCACCACTAGACACTCCTCTCTACCCTGGACCCTATTTCTAAAAAAATCTACTGCAGTAGTTCTTGTCTTCTCTATAGGTCTCCCTTGACCTTTTTTTTCACCCTTCTACCACAATGGGGTGGCCTCCTATTGTGGTAGTCTTCTCTTTTCTAACCCGCTAATTTTCTACTTTTTGTCTAGGTGGTGATACTGTAGAGGTTGACCTAGCTGCCAGTTTGGGCTAAATGAATACTGGGAAGTAATCAAATTAAGCCATATCCCTTTCAGTTTTTAAAAGGGAAGCTTGGAAAAGAATTCATACTGTTTAAGTAAAATGCAGTAAAGCAAAGCCTGGTTGGAAAATAGAAAAGGGGTGGTTGCTTTGCACCACTTGATAAATGCATTCAAATTCCCAAACAGTCCATGTTAATTATGTGCACACTTCTCATCAGTACTTTTCCCTTGCCTTATACCTCCCATATCTGTACCGCTAATGTGATGCTGTTCACTTGTTTAGGGCTTAAATAGTATTGCATGCAGACTAACACTTTTGGAGGCTTTTGGAGCTTAAAACTAAAGTAAAATTCTTCTTGGAAATAAGCCAATGTACTGCAGTTGTTAGTTTATGTTAAAGCTCTAGTAGGAACTGCTTCAGGACACACTTAGTATACATTTTGTTTTCAAGTTAATTTAAGCAAGAGATCAAGGAGGTACCTGTATGCTCTTGAGGCCTGCTCAGATGTGCCCTTGATGCCTGCTCAGATGAAAATGAGCATCCCTAAGGGTTGCAGGCCCCCTAGTGTAGTCTATTTATTATACATTTATGGTGATGTCACGATTTGGAGGAGGAGGAGGAGATAAGGGTCATTATAGGACCCTTGCTTATTCATCTCTATTTATTTCTCCTATGAAAAATGCAATTTTATAGTTTGTAAAGATTATTGCAGTACTCTTCAAGTGTGATAGATCTAGCAGAGTCTGAAGCCCCATTTCCTGTACTAGTATAGGAGTATTCTCTGTATTAGATTGGGGGCAGATCACGATTGATGATGTCACGGTTTTCAGTATATAAAAAGACTTGGACTCAGTATGTGGTCAGATAGGTTGTGGAGCACAGATGATGGTGGTCATGCTGAGAGGGAGCTAGTACCACTCTGTGACATTTTTTTTTCTTCAGAGAAGAGTATCTGAAGCTATTTCTTTTGGAATTAAGTTTATTTGCTTGTTTTCCTGAAGTTTTCTTTATTTTGTTTGCTTTAATAAAAGTCACTACATCAATTGGTGTAGTTTCAAGAGAAAACTTGTGTCAAGTGTTGTCACTACCCACACCCACTCACAGAGATGCAGCAAAATTTAAATTTGGCAACAAAATTCTGGCGAAATTGCAAATTTCACCACAAAAAATATTTCGCAAAATTCAGTCATTTCGCAAAATATTTCATGGGTTTGAAATGTGGAATTTTGCCAATGAAATGTGGAATTTCACCCATGAACAGTGGAATTTCACCTATGAATGAAATTCCACATTTTGCCACTGGAATTTCACATTTTGCACCTGCAAAATATTTCAAGAAATGTGTGAATTTCGTGAAATATTTCACGTTATGAAATTTGCAGATTTTGCCCATCTCTAAATGAAACCTCATCTACTGCATCGGTCAAACAATGTTTGTAATTCTTCTCCTCTATATTGTCAGAAACCACATCAGGAAGGTGTCTGTTCCAGAAATATGGATCTAGCAATGTTGCCAAGAGATACTCCTTGCTCCATGTCATGGCTGATAATTTCTCATCATTGCTACAGTAAGTCTGGTAAGCATGTTATTGACTAGAGATTGGGTCATATCTAAGTTGCTCCTCATTTTCTCAAACCTTTTTTTGCGAAGTAGAATGAGTGGAATACCTTGGCTAAGGGATATCTTTTCTGCACTGACCTCTTTTGCAGCACTCATGAATGGCTTCAGAATGTGACACAACTGTTCCAGCAGAGACCGTTGAGTACAATGGAGTACAGTTCCCTCCCCAATATCATTATACATGATATACTCAATTATAGCTGTCTTTTGATCAAGAATGTGTTCAATCTTTGCAAAGGAGTCTATGACTCAAAGGATTGCAATTCCAAAAAGTTTCAATAAATCAGTAAGTTGAATTCCACCTTGTTGCTACATCCTGCAAATGCTGGAGATGAGGGAGAACTTTGCCCTTCTGGATATCAACAAGGATGACACAGGCTTTTACTGAATGGTTGAAGTAGCCACCCACTTTGTGCACTGTACCCTCAGAGGTTGATACTTGCCAGTCATTATTCAGGAAGCTTCAAACGATTAGGTTAAGACAATGGGCAAAACAGCATATACTGTATGTAAATAGTTGCCATCATGAAGTGCTATTTTAATATTTGAACCATTGTCAGCAACACAAAAAAACAACTTTCAAACCGTGTGAAGTGACCCAAGCAGTAAGTAGTCTTGCCAGTTCTTGCTGAATGTGCTGTGCTGTGGGTGTGTCTTGAAAGTGACATACTTGGATAAACTGCCAGTTTCTGAAACATGACAGTTTTTTTTGATCTCTGAGAGATAGCAGTGGTAGTAAAAGTATTGGTTGAAGAGGTAGCATGCAGACTAGCAGTACATGAGGATGATGATGAGTTGCCTGCAAAACTGACCCAGTGTGCAGTAAGAGAAAGATAGGGAATGGCTGCTGGTCCACATATCAGTAGTGAACCTTCTCCTCAGCCTCTCAGAGAGCATGCCTTACTTGAACTACTAAGCTGTCATACATCCAGGGCACTGTGGTTACTGAGAAGTATTTTCTACTTGGCATTAAATATTGTGGTTTTAAGTACTCCATAAGCCTTCTGAAATCCAAAGCTTCCACAATAGAATGCATGGGACAGGCATAAGGCAATTCTAGTGGGGGGTCGGAGGAAGTAGGCTGTTGGTTAACTAGGATCTGCAGCTTATCCGTTAGGTAGGGAAATGGGCAGACTAGGTGGGCCAAGCTGTCCTTATCTGCTGTCAAATTCTATGTTTCTATGTTTCTAATAGAGTATGGCTATAAATCAAGTACAATCATTTCTGCTATTTTACAAATTATTGCCAGTTCTATGGGATGGTTTCATGAATATTTAGATTTTCTTTCAAAAATGTATTTTAACTTCAATCGCCTCTTATTGGGGGGGTTACATTTGGCTGGGGGTGTTGTATGACCACATGCCAGTGCCTGGTAAAATGAAGACCTTGCAGAATTATCGTGTCCATGACAGTGAGATGTAAATGTACTTATGGATCTTGTCTGGTGCTTGTCTCCCACCGTTTCAGCAGAATGCTCCTGTTCACCGAGAGCCCTCCTAGATTTCCAGCCACCAATGTTAGACTCTTTTTTTCTTTAACCATATACAACAATAGGATGAATTCACAAAAGATGTCACATCATTGTCATGGTTCCAACTTGCCCTTTATTTTTTCCCCTACTAACATATGTTGCAATGCACGCATATATCTTGGCAAGCATCTGCGGAGTTTACATGAAAATGATTCCAAACAGTAGAGGTGGAATGTCTCTGTCTAGTAATGACCTCAGTAGGACTAGGAATCAAGTGGCTGGGTTTACGTGGGGAAGACATATCAGAGGAGATTCAGGTTCATCAGGTGAGACAATCATAAAATCCTCTGCAGCACCATTGCCATCATCATCGTCACTACTGTCAGACTTTGTTTCACTTTGTGTGACTTGTGCCTTTGACTTTTTCTCTGTTCCTTTTGTCACTTAACTGCTGTCATTATTTGTATCCACATTGTCACTGTCAGAACCAGAATGAGACATGGTAAAGTCACAAGCTTATCAGTCTCATCATGACCATTGTCCTCACCATCATCATTATCAGACTCAGTAGAGCTAGCATTTGCAGTCACAGACTGAGTTATTCAATATGCATGTGTTGCAAATTGAGCAAGTCCACTGCAAGTTGTACCTGTGAGTGCTTTAAATTGATGTACAATTGGAATACTCTTTGTTTTTGCACTTTTTTTTTCAGATGACTTGCTATTGCCACTGTCTTTTGACACTTTGTTGACTGTACTACTGAGCCCTTCTGACAGAGACAGTTCACCTACCCTTGCTGGGTTTTCAGTATTTTGAGAGTTAACCTGCACATGGATAGTAGTAGCATTTAGTTCAACCCCTGCAATAAACTGTGGTGCTTGTTGTTGTTGTACTTTACTTTTTGGGCCAGTTCTTTCTGGGCTCTTGAATAAATGTTTTTTACATTTATTACTTCCTTTGGCCCCAGCCTTTGCTTTACTATTTTCTGGAGTACTCATAATGCCAGTCTGTTGCTTGTTCAGGGTCAAAAAGTGGTTATTATTTTTTTTATTTATTCCACATTATGTGATGGTATGCAAGAAGTGCACTGGTGACTGGCTGGCAGATTTTGTTTCACACACACACACACAGAATTTATTTCACACACCACCTACGCTAATGGCAATGCTGCAGGTACTGCTGCTACCCATACCGATTCAGGGACCCTGTCTGGCCTAACCCTCACTGACCAATAATTTTTCCCTTCAAGGTTGTGTTTTTTCATTTATTCCACGTGATGTGACAGCATGCAAGAAGTTGCACTGGTGCACTGATGACTGGCTGGCAGATTTTATATTTCACACACACACACACACACACAGAATTATTTCACACACCACACACGCTAGGGGGAAGCTGCATGCCTTGCTGCTACCCACACAGATTCAGGGACCCTGCCTGGCCTAACCCTTTCTGACACAGTACTTTTTCCCCTTCAAGAATTTTTTTTATTTATTCCATGGGATGGGAGGGAATGCACTACCCACTGAGGCAAAGCTTATCCCCCACTGAGCGAGCACAGGGAGGAAGATGACAGATCACTGGCTTCTTGGGAGGGAGGGGTCACACAGACAGTATGCAAGAAGTGGCACTGGTGACTGGCTAGCAGATTTTATTTCACACGCATACACACAGAATTTATTTCACACACCACCTAGGCTATGGACTGATGCTGCAGGCACTGCTGCTACCAAAAGAGAATTAGGGACCCTGGCTGGCCTAACCCTCTCTGACACAGTACTTCCCCTTCAAGGATTTTATTTTATGTTTTTATTTATTCCACGTGATGTGATGGAATGTCCTCTCCACTGAGCCAAAGCTTATATGCCACCGAGCAAGCACAGGGAGGAAGATGACAGATCACTGGTTTCTTGGGGGGGTCACACAGACAGTATGAAATCAGTGACCCTGTCTAGCCTAACCCTCTCTCACAAAGTACTTTCCTTTCAAGGATTTGTGCTTTCATTTGTTCCACGTGATGTGACGGAATGCCCACTGAGCCAAAGAGTGTATAATAAAAGATTAAATAATAATAATAGTAAATCTCCAAAGAAGTTACTGAGCAGTGAGTACAGGCAGGAGAACTGAGAGCTGACTTTTTGTTGGGGGGGGCAATTGGGAAAACAGCAAGGAGGCTAACTGGGAGTGGTGTGGAATGGGTGGCACGGTTCACCCCTTCTGCTGCTCCAAAGACAAACAAACTGGCAGTCTGGCTCTGGCACTTCAGTTTTTTCTCTTCATGTCTTTCTTGACTCATTTACTTGACCCCAGTCTCCACATTCCTACTCTCCTCCCTGAGTCTTCTCTCCCAACTCCCCAATCCCCTACTCCCAAACCCATGCCTGACCCAGTCCTCAGCTCTAATCCCCTCCCAATCCTGAGTTCCTGACTCCCCACCCCCAAGTTTTCTTTTAGTTCTTTAGTTTTTGTTTTTTTTCCTGAGTCTGCAAGTTGACTTCTTTCTTGCCTAATGGGCAAACGCAAGCAATATGCACAAGCACAGAATCACTGAGCAGCCTGTAGAAGCTGCTGCTCTTTCTCTGTCCTGTATTCCTCTGCATAGCTCCTGAGGTGGAACATATGGGTTGCTAGAGCAAACTCAATCAGATGCCACCTTAGGAGGATGGACAGCTTGGTCATCCAGTGAGGAACCAGAGTCTTGTCTCTGGTCCCTACTGTTGGTTTCTCCTACTCTGGCGCTCCTCGAGCTGCATTTTCTGTGATACTACGGTGGTCCAAACTGATCCAAACAGCTGAAAGTGTTCAGATCCATCTCCCCATATGACGCACAGGGGAAATGCCAGACCTCACCCAATAACTAACACACCGAAATCTGGCCAATGGAAAATCATGTACACAAATGCTCACAGCCTGGGAAATAAGATCCCAGGCCTACAGGCAATAATATCAGAGGCTAAACTGGACATAGTAGCAGTTAGTGAGATGTGGTTTACCAGTAACCACACTTGGGAGAATTCAGTACCTGGCTATGTACTCTTCAGAAGAGACCAAGGTGCAAAAGGGGGGGGGTGGAGTGGCCCTGTATCTCAATGAAAATATCAAAGCTACAGAAATTCAGAATACACATAAGGAGCCAGAAGAACTGTGGGTCACCCTGGAAACAGGAAATGGGACAGCCATAAGAACTGGGGTTGTGTACAGGCCCCCAGGCCAGAGAGAGGACATAGACACATTACTGTTAGAAGATATACAAAACATGACAGCTAAAGGGGAGGTTCTGATAATGGGAGACTTCAACATGCCGGATACAGATTGATCAATACCAGCAGGAACATCTGCCAGAACTAGACACATGGTGGATTCCCCTGCAGGGGGAGGGCCTCAAACAACTGGTACAACAACCCACAAGAGACTGGGCTATACTAGATCTAGTACTGACTAACAGGGAAGGGATCACACATCTCCAAGTAGAAGGTCACCTGGGGGCCAGTGACCATCACATGGTATGGTTCAGTTTGGCCACTACAACTAAATCATCCCATTCCAAGGCAAAATATGGGACTTCAGAGGAGCTGACTTTGATAAGATGACCAATAGAGTTAAGCTAGCCCTGGTAGAAAGAAACACAGGCGAGGGGGTACAGGCAAAGTGGGCAAGCATTAAAGATGCAATACTTGAAGCAACATCCCGTTGTGTTAGACAGAAAAGGAAGTGCAAAAGAAGAAGGAAACCACTTTGGTTCTCAAATACAGTAGCGGAAAAGGTCAGAGCCAAAAGGCTGGCCCTCAGGAAATATAAGGGAACACAGCGGGATGAAGATAGGGAGGCACACAAAACTGCCCTAAGGGAAGCAGGGAAAACAGTAAGGCAGGCAAAGTTCCAAACTGAGGAAACACTAGCACTAACAGTAAAAGAAGGTGACAAGACTTTCTATAGATACATTAGTGAAAGAGAAAGTCCAGAGGGGGTATTGCTAAGCTCAAAGGAGAAATGGGGGCATGTGAGGAGGAGGACCCTGTAAAAGCATCTATCCTAAATAGATACTTTTGCCCAGTATTTACTGAAGAGAAGGTAGGGAATGGCCCACAGCTTAGCACCATGGACATGGGGGGGAGGGAGGTGAACACTACTCCCTTCACAAAAGAAAGGGTCCTACAAAAGCTCGCTAAGCTCAGGGTGGACAAGGCAATGGGACCTGATGGCATACATTCCAGGGTGCTAAAGGACCTAAGGGTGGATCTAGCAGAGCCATTAGCAGAACTGTTTAGTGAGTCTCTGAGCACAGGAAAGGTCCCAGAAGACTAGAGAAGGGCTCATGTGATCCCGCTCCACAAGAGTGGTAGCAAGGAGGAGGCAGGGAACTACAGACCTGTCAGTCTTACCTCAGTAGTGGGCAAGATTATGGAGGCACTCCTTAAGGAAAGAATAGTGCAGCACCTGGACTCCATAGGGGCACAGGATTCAAGACAGCATGGGTTTACAAAAGGAAGGTCCTGTCAAACTAATCTCATAGATTTCTTTGACAGGGTAACCAGAGTGGTGGACCAAGGGGGAGCAGTTGATGTCATGTACCTTGACTTCAGCAAAGCTTTCAACACTGTTCCACATAGAAGATTGATAAACAAACTGGGTAGGCTCAGGGTGGGTCAGAAGTTGGTCAACTGGGTGGCAAACTGGTTGACGGGCAGAAAACAGAGAGTGGTGGTAAATGGTATGCAGTCAGAAGAGCTGCAAGTCACAAGTGGGGTACCTCAGGGATCAGTCCTGGGGCCAGTCCTCTTCAATATCTTCATCAGTGACATTGCAGATGGTCTAGACGGTAAGGCTTGTCTGTTTGCAGATGACACCAAGATCTGCAACAGAGTAGATGATCCAGATGGGGTGGGCAGAATGAGAAGAGATCTGGATAAACTAGCAAAATGGTTGGAAGATTGGCAACTGGGATTTACAGTAACTCAAAGAAGTGCAAGATCATGCACATAGGGAAAAGAAACCCTGAAGCCACCTATAGGCTGGGAGGGGAGTTGCTGGCAGTCACAAAGGAAGAAAGAGACTTGCGCGTCATCATCACAGATGACCTGAAATCATCCAAGCAGACCTCTAAAGCAGTAGGTAAGGCTAGGGGGATGTTAGGGTGTATTAGTAGGGGCATCACAAGTCGTAGGAGGGAGGTAATAATCCCTCTTTACAAGACACTGGTTAGGTCCCATCTGGAGTACTGCATGCAGTACTGGAGGCCACACCTTCACAAGGACATTAACAAAAGGGAGGCAGTCCAGAGAAGGGCAACCAAAATGGTGCAGGGACTGCATCAGAAGATATATGAGAACAGATTAACGGAGCTCAATATGTATACCCTAGAGCAAAGGAAGGAGAGAGGTGATATGATCGAAACTTTCAAACACCTTAAGGGCATTAACAAGGTGAAAGAGTCTAACATGTTTCAATATAAGAAAAATAGCAGGACAAGAGGACACAGCATGAGATTAGAGGGAGGCCAATTAAGAGGTAATGTGAGGAAGTTCTTTTTCACAGAAAGGGTGGTGGATACATGGAATGGCCTACCTCAGGAAGTGGTTGCTAAGAATACAGTGCAGGGCTTCAAACAGGCATGGGATAGGCACAAGGGAGCAATACAGATGAGTATGAATAGATAGGCCACTGACAGCAAAGGACAATAGCACATTTATAAGGTAGAAAAAGAAATGGGCAGACTGGATAGGCCTTGCAGTCCTTATCTGCCTTCAACTTATATGTTTCTATGTTTCTGTGGAAGCCATTCATTTACAAACACTTCAGCAAGTTTGGGTCGGATTGTATTTTTGACAAACTGGTTTGCCCATCCCTAGTTTCTATATGAGTGCTTGTCAGGACCATGCAAGTTTCAGTTTCAGTCAAGGGATAAAAGACAGGCTCCTTACAAAACAATAATTTAATGCAAAGATTCATCATTTTATAAATTGTGAATTCATGTTTAAAGTGTAACTTTTTATGTGAATTCTCTACTTTTACCTTTGCTGTGTTCCTGCTTGCTGGAAACATGCAAGAGTTCTATCCCTCTATAAAAGGAGTGACACCTACACCCCAGAGAACTATCACCTCATTTCTCCTGAAAAGCTGGCTTTTTCCCAGCTCTCCAGCTTTCTTGACTCATCTTCCTTTCTCTCTTCCTTCATGTCTGGCTTTTGAAAAACCCATACTACATTGTTCTGCCTTCTGCTTGTCACTGACTCCATCCTGAAGGAGGGGGGAGCAAGGGTCAAGTAGCCGTAGTCATCGTTATTGACCTAAATAAGGCATTTGATTCTGTTGCCCATCCTCTACTCCTAGATAAGTTGTGAGCTGCTGGGCTAGTAGTATCTTCCATTGACTGGCTCTATCCCTACCTCTCCGGTTGTATTCAATCTGTCCAGGTCAGGGAATCCTTCTCTGTTTCCCTCCTCATCAATTCTGGAGTACCCCATGTCTAAATTCTGGGCCCAGTCTTCTCTGTTTTCCTAAATGACTTATCCATGGCCTGTGTTTCAGCAAATATACATATGCATGCTGACAGCAATGTTTTTTATGCCTCCAGAACCTCTATTCCCTTGCTGGAGCAGTCCATATAATGTGATTTTGATAATATCCAACACTGGTTCTGCACCAACTAGCTCTCTCTGAACACCCAAAAAACTTGTCTTCATGCTGCTTGGTTCACTCTACCAGCTTAGAAGATTTAGCCAGCCCCTAGTTTTCTTCGCCTTTGACAGTACTCCCCTTGAGTCGGTCCCTCAGTTCAAGTACCTCAGGGTATGGTTTGATAGTCACCTCAACTTTTTAGTCTTCATTAATTATATCATAAAAAAATATGCTTTAAACTAGGTGCCCTCTATAGGAACAAATCCTGCCTTCCTCTCCCAGTTCGGTGTGAGATTGTTCATAAAATGATTCTCCTGCTGTGTTATTATGCAGATGTGGTCTCTAGATCTACCCTAGCCTGATCGGATCCTATCTTTTACTCCTTCTGTTGCTTTACTACTGGCTTCCCCCTGTTATCCACCACTGTTCCCAGTACCAACTTCTCATGCTTCCCTCTCTATCCATTTGGCACCTATGCCATTGCACCTGTCTTCTCTACAAGTACTTGTATGTGCCCTTTCCCTTTTATCTATCTGACCCTCTTTCCCCCACTGCTCCCTCCCTCCTCCTATTCCCTCTGGTCTTTTAACTCTTGTTCCTTTAATGCCCCCCATTGCTCTACGCCAACTCATCAGTCCACTTACTCAGCAGCTGACTTCAGCCTGGAGCTCTATCCCCTCCTTCCATATGCTTTGTCCCTCTTACCTTACCCTGAAGCCCTGGCTGAGGTCCTTTTCTCTTATGCTTGCTCCTGTCCTTACTTATTGGGCACCTGATCCAGTTTGGACTCTTCTTTTCTCACCACTAGTGCTTCCTTAACGATCTATGTGTTATGTTTTCTTATTTATTGCACTCATCTGTTTGGATTTTGTTTTTATTTTCTCTGCCCATCCTTTTGAGGGGTCATTTTTTTTGTTGTAATTTATTGTGCTTTGTGAGTTGTTGTCCTACTACAATTGTCTGTAACAAGCTTCAGCTATTACATTTTTCTGTCTGTACATTATGGAACCCTCATGTCAACTACTCTAATATTGTTCTCCCTTGTTCCTTTCGCCCAGGTCATGCCAGGAAACAAGCCTTGGTTCAGTGCACCTTTCCCAGTCACCAGTTTTTATATAACCAAAGAAACAACTAATGTTACACTTTCAATATGAATTTATAATATTTTCATGTAAAGGCCACTTGTCTTGAGATAGCTGTAAGTTAAGTTAAAATGCTGCTGGTGTACACGTGGCCGGTTTAAAGGTTTTCCATTTACAAACAATGAAATTGTTGTAATAGTCCTTGAGCTAAATGACTGTATTGGTGAGTGAGGAGCTTCCTTTTGATCTCAATTGATTCTAGTAGTGTACCATTTAATTTTCAAAGTCAATGAATTAACCTGTGTATGCAAACGTATTAATAATTTATTTCAGTCTTACCTGCAGTAAAACTGTCTAGGAACAAGCCTCATTTGTACACAAGAGATACTGCATCTGTGTAGGGCTATCCAAGATCAATATACAGTATTCCAGAATAAGGTTCAGTGTTATGCAGCAAGAGATGTTTGATGAGAGCGTTTCACAAAAAAAATCATATTCATAAAATACACTCAAAAGCATTTCTGCAGTGCCATCTGCTGTTCATTTGCAAATCTGCATGCTTAGGATCACACTAATGTTTTTATAATTTTTATTTATTTAGTTTTTGTTGACTAGGAAAGGAGAACTAGACAATTCTGCTTATTTTCAGCCTCATCTCGGGGGAGGGGGATACAGATAGATGCCAACTGACATTGAACCAGATTAAACCGTCCCAGCACTGAACCCTGAGGTGCCCTGTTGATCACCTTCCCTTCCTCAGAGTGAACTCTGTTTACCATCACCCTCTCTCGCCTATCCCTCAATCAGTTTCTTACCGAGTTTACCACCTTTTTACCAACCCCTAAGCTACCTGATTTGCTTACTAGTTTCCTACATGGAATGATGTTGAAAGCTTACTGAAATCTAGGTAACCCACATCCACCGCTCCTCTCTGATCTAATTTCTTGGTCACCCAGTCAAAGAAATCTATCAGATTTGTTTGACATGACCTCCCACCATGAATCAGTGACCCCATGTACATATACATTTTGCTTAATTTTCTTAGCATTAACTTATCTTCACAGGATTAAACTTTTTTTTTTTTTTGCAAATAACTATACTTTATTGAGAACAGATACCATATACAACACATACATCACATAGAGTTAGGTTACAAACAAATATATAACCCCCAAACAAAACTAAACCCCCAGAATGAAAGAAAAATTCTCCCCTCATACCCTCCCCTCTCCTAACCCCCCCACAGCTATCCTATGTTGAGCTACTAATCCATAGCTAAGACTCGAGACAGTATAAATTAACACATTGTGGCTATGTCCTAGATTTGAAGAGTGAGAAAACAGAAATCTTGAAGAAAAGGAGCAGGATAAGAAGCGGATGCCCGGCAGGCAAATATTGGTGCTAGATCTCAGGGGCGAGAAACAGTGGTAAAGGGTGGAAGGTAGAAATCCAGAGCAGAAAACGAGAAAGACAGCATGTATACGGGAAAGGGGGCCGTGAAAAAAACCAATAAAGAGACAATAGTTGCAGGATAGAAAATAAGGGAAGGAAAAAGAGGCCCAAAAACAAAAGAAAAAAAATAAACAGTGGAAACAACATAAAAAATACCTTCCCTTAGAAATGGATTAAACTTCTTTATTTTTTTTCCATGGCTGCAGCAACATTTGGATTGGTTAAACAAGCACAAACTATATAGTTAGTATGCATTATACAGTTGTGTGAGATCCCCCAGCATGCTCCTGTCCCTTGGTTTGCAGTGGGAGATGTTCCTCCAACATGGCCTTCCAACATTTCATATGACACCATCAAAATCGCTCTTTAAAAATATGCAGTCTTCTTCCAGGACAGACTGGGCTAAGCGTTGTTTTAAAATACTGCACTTACTGTAGATTCATTGAAAGATTAATAAGTTTAGGTTACACTAGATAACATTAAAGAAAAGTATATTGCTTTACTAACAGTGTGTGCATTTTTGTCTGACTTTCGGTCAAATCAGGGAACTATTCTAAGGTGGTTAAGCAGGCTTCTGCTCCCTCTCCCCCAGAAACAATCTGGACCAGAAGCTCAGCTGAAGGGAGGGATTTATTTTCACCTGGGAGATGAGTAAGTTTGTAACTTCCAGCAGCATTTCTGTCTGACTTCAGGGCAAATTAGGAAATCTTTCTATTTAAACCCCATTGGTCTGTGATTCCCTAGGAGCATATGATACCAGGAGCATAAAGACCACACGAGCAGGAGGATGGCATCTGGAGAGCATCTGCAAATAAGTCTGCAGTGCTTCAGGAAACAATGATCGGGGAAGGGAGACCTGAATAAGCAGGTAGTAGCAAGACCAATGAAAAAGTCACTGTAGGCACCACGCCTGCAATATTGATCTGGGTAGGCTTACAAAGGATACAGCATAACACCAACAGACACTACACCTATCTGGGGTATGCATTTGTCGGGACTTGCAGAAAAGTAGTAAGGCACTAAGTGAAGCCGGGTTTTAGGGGGATACTGCTAGATATCTCCTCAGTGAATACTTGAGAATAAAATAAAGTCCCATAGAGATGGAGGGTAGTGGAGTTGCTGCAGTGACGGTATACCAATGGGGGTGACACAAGGGTAAGCCAGCCATATGGCTTATGGTGCAACACCCCCCCCAGGCCATGTTCTGGATGATGGGGTACTGCTTTATTTCTTGAGGAGGTTTGAGAGCTCCATGCAAAGCTGCAGGCAGCTTGGGGAGAGCTATTCCTGCTGTGCAGACAGCTGAGCCAGAAACCTGAACTACTGCCCACTCTCCTTCCTCCTCCAGAGGCCCACTGGCCAAGGAGGATGCAGGAGAGTGGGTAGGGTAGGATGAAACAGACTACAGTTGAGAGATTATATCCTACAGTAGTGATCACAAACAAATTTTCACCACCGGAGAGGCAAAAATACCTGACTGCATGAGGGGAAGCTGCAAGCCAGTCTCAAGGACTATGATATGGGGGGTATCACTCATTTGGACAGAGAGAAAAGAAAGCAGCAGATAGAATATTCATAGTAGGAGAATCTGTGGTCAGGGGTGTTGAGAGGGTGGTTTTTAGGGGAAAGAAAGTGGGGAGGAAGTTCAGATACCTGCCAGGTGCATCAACCATTAGAGACAGGGAAAGAATGGGGAAAATGCTTGACGAGATGGGGAGGTGCCGACATGCCATGGTTGCTGATGTAATGGTTAGGATAAGAGAAGTCTATAGACCACCAAGGAAAAATGAGCAGGGAGATAGGGAATTGGGTGAGCAAATTAGGAGATGTAGCAAAAGGGGACCTAGTGATGGTAGGTGATCTGAATCTGTGGACATTGTCTGGGATACTCCAGTGGCCAGAAGTTACAGGAGTCAGGCACTGCTGAACATTATGCAGGACTGTCTGCTGGTGCAGGTGGTTAGGAAGCCACATTGCAAGACACCATCTTTGACTTGCTAATCACCAACTCAGAGGTGGTGGGTGAAGTGGCAGTCAGGGAACCATTTGATTCCAGCTTTCACAGTTCTGTGTGGTTTGAGACAGCAGTGGGGAATTCTGGTCCCACCTTAAAGGCGGTGGTTCTGGACCTTGAATGGGAAGATTTTACCTGAATGAAAGAAAAGTCATGGAAAAGATGATGGGGTAGACCAGACCAAAGAGGTAGAGGAAAAAGTGGGGAATGAAAGCAAAGTAATTCTGGAGGCAACAGACCTCTTGCATCAGGAAGGTCACAAAAGGAACAAGCATATGAGATCAATCTTGTTGTATTATGAGGTGGGTGAGGCACTGAGGTCAAAAAGGAAGGCCTTCAGAAAGTACAATGAGGCCAAACGGGAGAAGGAAAAGGAAGAATGGCAGGCAAAGTTAAAAAAGGCAATTGCTGTGGTAAAACAGGTGAAGGCAGACACAGAACTGCCTATCACTGAGGTTGTGAAGGGAGGGGAAAATACATTTTTTACATACATTCAGGAGAAAAAGAAGGCTAGGGAGGGACTTTCAGGCTAGCTTAGGAGGGTAAGGTGGTGGAAGACGATGAGCAGAAGGGCAATGTCCTAAACAGCTACTTCTGTTCAATGTTCATGGTAGAGGACAGTGGACCTATACTGCAAAGTGGGATCTAGGCAGTCACATGGGGCAGGTGCAGGAAATGGTGAGTGTGGTGATCACAGATGAATAATTGGGGGAAGGCACAGCAGACCTTATGGTAGACAAGGTCCTGGGCCTGGATGGCCTGCATCCATGGGTACTTAGGGAATTTGCATCTGAGCTAACAGGGCCCTTTCCACAGCTATTTAAAAACTCACTGAAGTTGGTGATAGTTCCAGGGAATTGGAAAATTGTGGATAAAATCCCACTCCACAAGGTAGGCAAAGACGATCCAGGCAAGTACTTTTACTAAGCCTTACCTCCATCATGGGAAAATTTATGGAAACCATTGTGAATTAAAGGCTAGTGGCCTACTTTGAGAATAATGGGCTGCAGGACAGCAGGCAGCATGCGTGTATGTAGGGAAGTCTGTGTAACAGTGCTGGTGCTGCTCTGGTAGAACTCTTGAGGGTTCTTCACTTGGAGATGTGGATGTAACTGTCTTACTACCAGCACCAGTGTCACTCCCCCACAGGTGTTGTGGCAGGGCCACACTATAGGTTCCTAGGTGGGTAGATAGAGGCACCCGACAAGGTGAGGCAGGAGTTGTACACACAGGTCTGATAAAACAAAGATGTTTATTAGACAAGAGGAGAAGGAGGACATGGTCATAAAGGAAAACACCAATGGTAAAAATGACAGGGAGTATGGACAGCATTATCATTATCTAAGCAGTAATCACATGCAACTATAAAGTAAACTCGAAACGTACTGTAAACTCTAAATACTATACAAATAGCTCAACAGGCTAAGTCAACACTGTACAGGCTGTATGAGCACTCTACGAGCTCTCTGACCCAACCCTGAGGTACACCTCTGCCCTCTTGGGGCTACCTTTGGAGTACTCGAGACATAAGGACTTCTGTAATAAGATATAGCAAGACTCTAAAATTGCACAGTTTGCCATTCGAGCATAACTTTCAATGTCTCTGTTTGTATGATGGACAATCTGTTGTGGGAAGAAATGCAAAACAAATCAAGATTCTTGAAAAGGGGAACAAGCAGGATGGCTGGCCAGCATGACTCTGAGGACTTCTTGTGAAACTAGAGGGATGCAGAGAGGTTTTCTAAACAGACCATGAGTCCATCGGCTGCACCCACCTCTCCCAGGTTGCCGGAAATAAGAACAAGCACAGAGATTCACTTGGCTAAGAACCCACTGAGTGCCACTGGAATTGAAGCACAAAGGGTCCAGCCATAGTTCGTTGATGGACAGACAGGATGAAATGGCGAATGGGAGTGACTACCCTGCCACAGCCTGCTGGTGGGCTGCCGGGTATAGAAGATGCAGAATACCCCTGTCACAGCCCACTGGTGGAATGCTGGGTGCGAACGATACAGAAGAACCCCTGCCACAGTCCGTTGGTGGACTGCTAGGTATGAAAGATACAGAAGAACCCCTGACAGAACCGGCTGATGGACTGCTAGATGTGGAAGATGCAGAAGAAATGATGAGAGGGCCCCACCGAAATTAGGAACCAGAACGAGGAAGTCTTTGGATGTCGGAGAATGACAAAGTTCTGGGCCCCAAGGCTGGACAATTCAATGACTGACGTAAAACAATAAACAGGATGTTGGCTTTGTGCAACTGGAGCAGAAGATCTGGAGGACACTATGATGCAGATGGCAAAACAAGAAAACGGATGGCAGAATCTGAATTGGGCCAGGCCATACACTAGGACTGTTAGAGGAAAACAATAAACATGACATTGCAAGAGTACAGCCATGGACACAGATCTTCAAGAGTCCTGGTGCAGCCTGGTTCTGGAATATACTTGTTGAACACCCTTCGAAGACTGCTGAAGACTGATTTAGGAATGTACTTGCTGAAACTATTTCAAAGGCTGCTGAAGACTGAGTGAGGAATTCACTTAGTAAAAGATAATGACACACTGTGGTGTAACTGCCTCCTGGGGTAATTACACAGTTTCAGGAGCAATTGGATGACTTTTGGGCAACTGCACAGTTCCAGGGGCAATTGCAGAGTTCCAGAGGCAAACTGATGGCTTTAGAGCAATTGCACGACACCAGGGGCAATTGCACAGTTCCAAGGAGTGAACAAGTGACTGTGGGGCAATTTAGCAGTGCAGCACAGTTCAGACGGTGTTTATGCCATATGACACAGTTCAGACAATTTGTATGTCATGTAGCACAGTTCAGACAGTTTTCCTATATGGTGTCACTTTAGAATGCCCGGAAATTACTCTGATGGCCCCCCTTTAACACTGTGGTGCTAGCTTTGCTGAGCCCCCTTTAACTACAGGGCTTAGCTCACTGGGACTCCTTTAATTATGGGGCTTGCTTTACTGGGCCCCCTTTGGACTTTAGGCCTTGCTTTACTAACCCCCTTCTAACTTGCAGGGCTTGCCTTGCCCTTGTAACTCCTCTCTCAGCAATGCCCCTTTAAATAATTGTTTGGGCCTTGGCAGGGCCTAATGTCTCTGACTCCTCCCCTGCCCCACCTCTTCATATATATTCATTTTGCCATCTATGGACTGCTATTCCCTAGCCATGCCCCTGGGCATTGCTCCACCCAAAATGAATATTTAATCATTTAAATTACAGACCCACCTGTCCTCTCAGCCGTCGACAGATCCTCTTCATGCCTATCGCCTTTAATAAAATAAAAGAAAAAACTTTAATCTTTCTGGTGGCCAGCACCTTGGCAACAGTGCTGCCATTGACTCACCACCCTGGCTCCGGAAGAAGTAGGATGCTGAGCATAGGGAGGTTTGCTGGCAGTGGGAGGAACTTCGGGCAGACACTGAGAAGGTGACTCTGGGGCCTTGGGGTCATCACAGGGCTCCACGATAGCTGACTGCTCTGTCTCGCTCAGTTCCAGACAATGCAGCTGTTGCTATGCTGCTGACAATGGACAGAAATTTTTACTTTTATTTAAAATAAAAAATGGAGCGGAACAGAGCACTCACCACACAACAGGAATGGACTTCAGGCCAGCTGCACACTACAGAGCACCACGCACAATGGGACCTGACGTGCACCCAGAGGGATGAGACATGGAATGGACCCACTATTCACATTAGAGTGATCGAAAGACAGCCAGCACAGGTGCAGTAATTAGACAGGTAAACCCTTTTCTATGCTTCTCTACCTGTGTCCCCTCTCTCCCTCATCCCAAGGCTGGCAGACATCCTAGTTTTTCTGGAGTGCCTCAGAGCACTCCCTTTTAGGCTCTTCTGTGCCCACAGCACAGCGGTGACTGACCATCTTCTTCACTGGCCCTGACCATACAGCCATGCAGCCAGCATTCGGGACACCACATCCCTAGCAATGCTGGCACCCTCCAACAGCCCAGCATGGGTTGAACTTGAAAAATGCTCCCTGGCTCGAGCTGCCTGCTACAAGGCGGAGGGGTTCTAGAATGGAGCAGGAGGTGGACAGGGGACACAGAAATACTTTCTCTTCATTTATTTAAATCCCCAGCACCCACAGCTCTACCTTTTCTAGCTATGGGGAAGGGAAACACAGACTGTGGCCCCTACTTAACACCGCTATTGCTGCCCACACTGTCCAATGAGGGGCACTCAATTTATTATTATTTCTGTTGTGCCCCCAACCTTGGGGCACTACAACTGTATCAGACAAACCTGATTGTGTTTTTTGACTGAGTCATGAGGGCAGTAGACAGAGGCCTGGTGGTGGATTTGCTGTACTTTGACTTTAGCAAAGCCTTTGATTCTATGCCACAAAGGCTGCTCAAAAAGTTGGAGAACTTAGAGGAGGAGAAGGGATCAGTAATGTGTTGGGAGGGGACTGGTTAGGGGAAAGGCAGCAGAGAGTGGTGGTGGTGAACAGGGTCTGATTTGGGGACAGAGAGTCAAGTGTGGGTTGTCTCAGGGATCATTCTTGGGACCTGTTCTATTTAATACATTCATTCATGACAAAGGAAAAGGTATACAGGACAAGCTGTGTCTCTTTGTTGACATCACAAAAAGCTCTGTGGCAGAGCGGACAGTGAGGAAGAACTGAAAGAGCTTCAGAAGGATCTAAAAAGTCTTCAGAGGTAGTTGAAGGTCTGGCAAGTGAGATTCAACATCAAGAAGTGCATGGTGATGCACTAAGAGAATAAGAACACAAGTATAGAGTATTAAATGAAATGGGTTATGCTAGCCACTTAATCAGAAGTAAAGTGATCTTGGAGTCCTCATCAATGACTCATTCAAGCAAACCAGTCAGTGCAACAAAGCCTAGAGGAGGACATCTATATTCTGAGGTATATAGTTGATTTTTTGTTTGTTTATTCGCTTAATGAGTAAACACACTAGAAAACATAAGTTCCTTTTACAGGTGCAACCCACAGCAAACAAAACATACATACATACAGTACATACATACATACATGTAACTTACTATAAATTAACAATCCATAAATATTCAGACTAAAAAATCCATGTCAAAAATAAGTCAACACCTATATAAAACAATTACATTCAACCTGTGAAATAAAATACATCCTCAGCACATAAGCAAAGGTTTTGAAAGATTGCAACTGTCTGATGTCCAGGAGAATTTCATTCAAAACAGTTGGAGCAGTACAGGCAAAAGACCTCTGGCCACTGGCAGATCTCATAAATGGGATTTTTAGGACCCCCATTATCTACCCTTTGTCTAGAGTAATAACCCTCCTCATGTAATTTCAAAAAACCTCTAAGTCTTGGCGGGACCCCAGAATTAATAACTCTATGTGTAAATTTAGCCATACCCAGTCAAAAATGAAACTGAACAGGAAGCCAACCCATATAATTGAAAATGTCACAATGATGAGATAGTTTAGGGGCAGTAAGAGCAAATTGAGTTATTAGTTGTAATAGACTAGAGTTTTTTGAAGTTATTGTTGCAGAAGCATGATCTGTAATTATAGTAGCATAGTTTACAATTGGGGCTAGGCACTGTCTAGCAATTACCATCCTAGATTCCTGAGTAAGAAAGGAATGGATTCTATATAAAATATTCACCTTTGAGTGGATCTTTGATGTAACCCTTATAAAATGAGATTAGTAACTTAAGTTTGGGTCCAGTAAGACCCCAAAGTACTGGAAAGTGACCGCACCTTGATTACTGCAACTCCATTTACCGAGGACTTCCAGGTGTTGACATTCATTGCTTGCAGCTGGTGCAGAATGAGGCAGCCAAGTTGTTGACTGGCTTACCTTGATCTTGCCATATCATACCTGTTCTCTGCAGATTGCACTGTCTGCCTGTTCAGTGGTGAGTCACCTTCAAGGTCAGTTTGCTGACCTATAATGCCCTACACGGACAGAGTCTATGATATTTGCAAGAACTCCTGTGTCCTTATTACCCCCTCTGCCCACTTCACTCCGCTGATGAGGGATTGCTGGAGATTCCCAGGGTCTGACTTAAGACATGAGGTGCTAGGGCATTTTCATTTCTGTCCCTGATCCTGTGGAATTCTCTATCTCATTCGGTAAGGGAGTGCCTGATTGTGGAGAGCATTAAGTCGGCCTTGAATACCTATTTATTCAGGCTCACCTTCCCAGAATGTGGATGACAGATGGTTCATGATTTCTATTGTTCTTTGTCTTAAACTGTTTATACTGTAATATGATGTTTTTATGCTGCACCTTTTTATCTTTTGTACAAGCGTCTAGATATTTTGATTTGCACTTTTTAAAACATAAAGAAGGTGAAGTTGAAGTTGGAAAGTGTCCACATGTTCAAATAAGGTACCATCAGGTGACTTAACCTGTAGATGTTGTCTCACAGCCCTAAGATGTGCCCTGGTGCCAAAAAAACATTGTTTTTGTCTTTGTCTTATTCAGGACCAATCTGTTATAAGTAAGCGACTGTTGCAAATTATACATTTCCCTAGTTAATAAATAATTCAGTTCAGTAATAGAAACACTCTGAGTTCAAATTACTGCATCATCTGCAGATGATGTAACAAATGCGTTCTCCATTACATTTACCTGTTGATCAAAAAATAAAGAAAACAATATTGGTCCTAGTATGGAGCCCTGGAAGACCCCACACTTCACAACTGCAGATTCAGAAACAGCACACCCAAATGTAACCCTTTGCGATCCATCCTTTAAATAATCATCAAACCACATCAAAGCAAAATGTCCTATTCCTAAAGACTCCATTCTATCAAATAAAAGTTGATGGTCCTCCAGATCGAATGCCTTGGCCAAGTCCATACCATCTAGGACTGAGCTCATGAACTCGACCAAGGCAGTCTCTGTACCTCTACTTTAGCGGAAGTCATGCTGATTTTGTGACTAAGTTCTCTATATAATCAATTCATTGATTATATGCTGTTTTTTTCTTGTATTTTAGCCCAATCTGCTTAAATTGATATGGGCCTGTAGTTTAAAAAATCTTGTTGTGAACCAGATTTATGAACAGGAATAACTAAAGAATGCTCCATAAATCGGGTACAATGCCCAGGGAAAAAGATAAATTATGTGTAATGCTAATTGGGTATGATAAGACCGAAGCTGCATCTCTCAGTTTATTTTTTAGTTTATTTATTCACTGGTAAGTCTGTAGGCTATGTAGCCTGTTTGCATTGTCAACCATATAGGCAATACAAAGAATACAATAATAAATAAACTTACAACATGCAATGCATATCAAAAACAAAGACTTTGCAAGAAGACATTTAAAAAAAATAAATGAAACTATAGTTTTTGCACTGGCAATCGGCTGAGGCATGGAATTAATAACATTTGGGAATGAGAAAAACAATGAGTGTTGCCCTCTAGTTGTACACATCAAGGGGATGAGAAAGAAAATACCACAAGGTGGTCTGGTATGAACCTGTTGGTCTTGCAAAGGAAAAATACTGTGGAACAAATGAGGAACTACTCTTTGAAGGATTTTTCCCATAATACCTAGTTTGGAATTGAACCTTTGATCAAGGGAGACCCAACTGAGAGAACTTGTAGTTTGCAGTGATGGATGTCAGATAGGAGTTGAGATGCAAAGTGAGCAATCCATTTACCTGTATATCTGTTTCTTATCCTGGACAGCTCCCCTTCACCTGCAAAATAATAAAGAAGCAAACTAAAGTCAAAAACAGGCAACAAAAAGCTCTGCGCCAACAGCCTTCCAGTAGCAGGAACATAAAGGATAATGTGTGGCCCACTATACACAACAAACATGTGTATCCATCGAGTGGTTGCCATGACAAACAATTGAACCTCAAGCACGAAGTTCAAGAGGTTTATTCTGCCACCACGGAAACCTCAAAATGTCTACTTATGGCTGTAGTGTATAGTGGACCATACACTGTCTTTAATAATGTATGGTCCCCACACACAAGAAACTTGAGAGTGTGCAGTCATAAACATCACTTACTTCTATTCATGGCATTCCAGTGTTGAGACAAAGAGTTGGAGCAAGTAACATATGATGATCTGATCAAACAAGGCAAACGGGGAACAAACAAGTCAACAATTAAAAAATGTCCAACTTTAACTGCAGGTTTCAAGAAAATAAATGAAGAGTTCTTTTTTTAAGGGATAGAGAATACTGCAGCTGCCATGGTCAGGTATATTCAAGCTGTGTGAACTGTGAAATTGTCAGTTTCACTCACACAGCACTATCTATTTCAGCTGTGGCTCCAGAGGGTATGGCGTGAGAATGCGTTCCATGTTGTTGTGCTGCAGTAGCTATGTATCTAGTTCAGCACAGAAACAAAACGATGTAGCTACTGCAGCACAACAACATTGTTCTAAGCATGGACTTCTACCTAGAATAATATTCTACCATATGCTATATATAGAATACTGCATGGGCAACCATGCACAATCAGCCTATTGTACCACAGAAGGGTTCTGATTATCTGAGACCTTGATAGTGAAGCTAGAGAGGTGTGAGGTAATCAGAACCCTGAGGTCACACAACAGGCTGGTTGGGCATATGGTTGTCCATGCACTATTTTTTATAGTGTATGGTCCCCTTTGCCAATGTGGTTTTAACACATTTTAATTTTTAAAATAAAAAAATCAAATGTTTGTCGGCCAGTCGGGTTCCGGGAGTTAGGGCTGGTTGCTAGAGTGACATGTGTGGTTGCTAGGGAGCAGACATCCCTATATTTGTTGTGTAGCCTTCTACGAGCTGTCAGTTGGGTGTGGGAGGGATTTTCAACAACAAAAAAATGTTGTCTGGATCTCTTGCTTAATGAGAGGATGTGGATTCTGAGCAAGAGATGTACCTTGTATGTTATTTTAAATATCTGGTTGATCCTGATTCTCATTTGTATGTAGCTGCACTTATCTGGTTGATCTTGTATTTGTTTGGGAGATATCTGATTGTTCCTTTTCATGTCGCAAGTTCCAGTGATCATGCTGCTAGGGTCTATTTGGTTTATTTATTTATTGAGTTCTAGGATTACATAATACCTTTGAACTGTTCATTTACAAAGATTCCACATCCTGCCATTTCTGTTGCTAGGTGGGCTCGAGGCCAATTTGTTTCAGTGATAGAACTTCTACAGGTTTTCAAAATGCTGCTGTACCACAGTAGAGTAAAATCACATTCCATGACCTTTTGAACTGTGGTACAACAACATTTTGAATGCCAGTGATTTCCATGCACAACAAGGGCTGACTATACACTATAAAAAATATGAAGTCTAAAAAGAGCACCAAGGATTGTGTGCACTGTTCTAATAATGAACTCAATATAGGGTTCAAAGGTGAAGATACTGTCTAGGCCAAGTCCTATTTATTGATGGAAAATTGCTCAATAGGTATGGGGAGGAGTTTTGACAGTGGGGAGGTGATACTGTTCCTATACAAATCACTGATGAAGCATCACCTGGAGTACTGTGTCTGATTTTGGAGTTCTCACCGGCAAAAGGACATTGATAGTCTGGAGTCAGTGCAATGAAGAGTCACAAAAATGATTCTGGGCCAGTAGTGCAAATCATGCAAGGAACGTCTAAAGGCCATGAACATGTACTCATTGGTAGTCAGATGGAAGGGGTGGGAGTGTGATAGAGACTTATGCATTCCTAAGGGGTATATATAGGGTAGATTGTGATGACCTGTTTTTTAGAAATAGAAATGCAGTCATGAGGGAGTCACAGCTGGAGATTAGTGGCAGGTAAACTCAAGAACGATGTGAAGAATTTTCAGTTCATTGAATGACTGGTAAAGCCTTGGAACAGATTACTGGCAGAGGTTGGTCAGGCAAGGACTATTAATGGGTTTGAGCAGGGATGGGACAGGGTCAGGGAACTAATAATGCCACTGGGGGGAACCAGGAGGACGGGTGAGGAAGTAGAAGGAAGGGAGGGCATGAATAGCCCACTGTGGCACCAGGCCAAGAGGGTAAGGTAGTGCCAACTATAGGCAGGCTTGACGGACCATCTGTCTCCTTCTGCTATCAGATTCTATGTTTCCATGTTTCCATGTCTGATTATGCTTCTGTACATACTGTAAGCCACTGAAGGGCCAAACTAGAAAACAACCATAAGAAATATACCAGAGTTTAATAAAGGGGATGATAGCTACTGTGACCCTCATTTTTTTTTCCAAGTGCAGAGTCCATAAATGCATGCAGTACTCCAAATGCAGCCACAATATGGATCTGTATAGGGGCAGGATCCCCTCTTTCCTTCTTCTATTGATTCCCTTGCCTATGCATTCTAGTACTATACCATAATATACCTTACTGTATACACTTGCTAAACATTTTTTATAATGCCCTGTACCTAATTTGTATTTATTGATTTATTGAGGTTTTTTTTTTGCTTTTAACTCTATTTATGACCCTCTCTGATCCTCCAGCTCAGCTATCCTTCAGGCCACCTCAAGGATCTAGACCTATAACACCCCAGACTTCAACTTACCACCACCATCAAGCTGTGGTTCTGCACCCAAGAGGGAACAGACAGGAGGTGGCAAACCCCCAAATCTCTCATGTTGCATCAGACACATGGCAAAAAGGTGGTGCACAGACATATTGAGGAACATCATCAACCACTGACGGACAATTTTCCATTGTTTCGTCTTGCCACTGGGATGTCTGCATGCACAGAGCTCAGTGCAGGGGTGCACACATCTGCACCATAAAGGGAAAAATATTACTATGCAGAACTTTTTCTGTCAGGAGAACATGTTGTCATCTCATATACAGCTACTCTGAGAGCAACTAATATTAAAATATACCCCTCCACCGTCATGGGGTATATTTGTGTATAGTGACTGCATTTCAATGGTGACTACAAGCCACTGCTTTTCAACACATTGAAGTTATTCAAGAGCCTTAGCATATCAGTAGAATCATCAATGACCCCCGGTAGGTCCATTCATTAGCGACTTCATAAACTGGGGGATTTGTGAAGATGTGTGATTTATTCTCTGGATTATAAATTCTGTACACACTAGTGGTCAATAAACCTTGACCATGAGCCAGCAGTAAGCTTAAAAGTTTGGTAGCGGTGTGGATGGATCGGTTTTACTGCTGCTGTCATAATTTCTGTGATCTGATTGACACAATAATAAACATGATATTGCATGTGTATGCACTGCATCTAGTCCTTTTTTATCTGAATTGCATGTGCATTACTGTCTGCAATGAATCCTGCTGCCTTAGCAGCATTTTCTAATAAATGAAATAATAAAGAAACATATATTCATTGGGAACCATATGATCATTCTCAGTGACTTTTTTCAAGTTACCTGGTGATGGTTTTTAGGTGGGGGTGAAATAATAGAAGGTTGGCCCTTAAAATAAGGGACAGTGTGGGACAATGGCCATCAGAATGAAGGACACACGCACCCTTATGCTCCACAGGAGTTTGTGGTCCTCCCTGAACTTGCCATGCAGTATGAGTACTGTGATCATACATAAAGATGCGAAGCAAAAACACTGTAAGGACTGTTGTTTTTGTTTGCTTCAAGATTTTGAAGTTTTTAGATGTTCACACTATGCCCGCTATGAAAAAAACTGCACATCTTGGTACAGCGTCATACTGAATACCATCATAAACATGTGGCAGCACCATCGTAAAGTAGTACATCCACAGACACCATTCTAATGCTGTACATCTACACTGTAAATCTAGTATATATAGTATAGCACATTCAACAGGTCACCTCAGTGGAAGATTTTTCTAAAAAGTGCTAGTGGAGACCAGTTTTAATTACCTGAGTCACTAATTAAAAGTGATTGAGCCAGGAGGTGGATACAGATGTATTTTAACAATTTTGGGGATTATTGTAGGACAAGTTTTCCACTGTGTACAGTATTGAATGTTAGCAACTTTATCTAATAAATATTTGTATTGGCAATAAAACACAGCATGGCGTGCAACACGGAACTGAAGTTAGTTTCACCGTGGTGTACGCCATATAGTGAAGGATCCTGACAACCATGGGACAATTCCCTCATTCACTATCACCTCCCACCTACTGTAACTTATAAGCCAGGCATGCATAGTTTGAACATCAATGTCAAGTTTAGAGATGCAGCACAATTTAATTTTCTCGGCGTAATTCCAGCGAGATCACCAATTTTGCCTCACTGAACATTTCACAAAATTATGACCTTGGGGCGAATTTTCACCGGTATAGTGAGGTGAAATTTTGCCTGTATAGTGAGGCAAAATTTCACCTGTAAATTTAGCTTCCGCCGGTAATTTTTGCCTTAGCGTTAAGCTAAAGCGAAATTAGGAAAAAAAGGCTTGTCACTTGACTTGCTCTCTGCAGTACACTGCAGGTCACATGTGTGCCTGTACTCAGGCAGGAAGCCACTGAATCTACATCATTTTCCTGCAGTTTGTAGGCCAGAGAGAGCAGCACAGACTGTGAGAGACAGACAGTAAAAACATAATTTTGTGAGTGAGAGTTGAACTTCTGTTCATCCCCTATTTCTTTGTATGACAAAAGTTTATATTTCTCTTGTGTTCTATTTTTCTAACTTTATTTTTATAGTTTGTGTGTGTCCGTGTGTGTGTGTATGTGTTTCACTCCCCCTTTTTTCCATTTTTCTTTACTAGTCTCTTAACAAACCATTTTAACATAATGATGGAAGGGAGTGGGTCTGACTCTGGAGCTGGACAGAGTGAAAAGGGAGGAGGATGAGTTTGCCTTAACAGGCATGTATTTATAAGTGATGCTCCCCCCCCCCCAGCAGTAGGAGCATGTGGCCCTGGCCTTTGTTCCCCACTCAGCAGATGCTGGTCTTTGGCCCCAACCAGCAGGTTCACCCCACCCCTGTCCACATCACTGTCAGCAGGAGCAGCTTCCCTCCCAGCAGCAGGAAGTGGCCCCCACCACTGCCACCCAGTACTCAGACTCAGAGCCCATTACCCCCCCCGCAGAAGGAGCATGTGGCTCCCACTAGCCTCCAGCATGGGCAGGATGATGATGCAGAGGGCGAGGCCTCCGCTGGGACATCAGCTGGTGTACCCCCAACCAAAGATCATCAGTCTGGTCATTTTTTACCACAAAGGCAGATGATAGAAGTGTGGTTGTCTGCAGCCTTTGTGGGAAAATGTGAATGGGGGAAACCAGAGTCCCATTTTGGGACTTATCAAAGGAGCCACCTGAAGCACCACCACGCTGTAGAGTGTCTCTCCAAACAGTGAGAGACAGCAGCAGGAGGCAGCACTGAGGCTTGGTGGTGCCAGTCTAGACGGTGCCATACTAGGAGGCGGTCTAGTAGCAGGACACACCCAGAGCTGGAGAAGACAGAAACAGTATTCTCCCACCCCCAGCAGAGATGCACTACGGTTGACCCGGTGGTGCTGCCCCTGACCTGAGTATCCTGCAGCCCCCCCAAGGTGGTGGTCACCAGTGCAGACCTGGAGGCTGTGCAAGCCATGCTCCAAAGTGTCCATCAGGACATTGACCAGCTCTGCCAGGAGGTCAGGGGGGACCTCCAAAAAATTATGGAGGCCCAGAAGAAGGTCTTGGACCTCCTGGAGGAGCATTGTGGTGTCGGTGGTGGTGGTGGTGGCACAGGTGGCAGTACCTAATGTAATGGCCCATGGTGGATCAGTATTGTATTATTTTTCTTCTCCTTTCTTTGTTATTGTCACTCTTCTTCTTCTGCACACCCTCCCCTAAAAAAGAAAAAAACAAACAACCATTTTTCTGTCCTTTTTGTCTTCTGTTCTATATCTTCTTGTTTATTTTTTCTTGTCCAGTTGTTCATGCGCCCTCCCTTTCCCATCCACTCTCATATATGAATACCTTTGTCCTCCTGACCATGCATGTCCCCGGTCCCAGTCTCCTTGACCCCCTGTGCATAGTTCCATGCCTATAAACTGTGTACCTTTCTTCTTTTATCTTACTCCATTCTTTTTTATATGTTTCCTCCTTCAATCCTATCCACAAATGTCAAGTATTTGAACTTGTTACTATGAACAAACATATTTTCCAAAGCTATGTGAAAGTGAATCTTGGCTCTGCTCATGCCAAACAGGGCCCTCAAGTAAAGAAATGCTTCCAAAAAAATGTTACATTAAATTCAGACAGAAACCTGGTCTCAGTCAAGATGTTTTATGGTGCCCCCTCGAACCCAGACATTAAAATGATGTTTAGGTCCTTCTTTGCAATTGTTTTTTTGACCACATCTTGTTTCTGCAAGTGAAGCACAGGCAGTACATGTCCAGAAATGTTTACCAAAAGATGTTACATCAAACTGAGACTGAAATCTGCTGTCAGTCCTGATGTTTTATGGTGCCCCCACCCCAGCACCCAGACATGAAAATGTTGTTTTTTCACTGTTTACTATTGGTTTCAGGCCACATCTTGTTTCTGCAAGTGCAGCACAGTCAGTACATGTCCAGAGATGTTTCCTAAAAAAATCTGATATCAAATTGAGACTGAAATTTGCTGTCATTCCTGATGTTACATGCTGTGCCACCATGTCAGTGAACTGGAAATGCAGCTTCTGCTACTGTTTGCCTGAAACTCAGTGCTGCTGGTGCCAAACAGGGCCTACAAGGCCAGAAATATTTCCAAAAAAATGTTACAGTAAATTCAGACGAAATCAGGTATTAGCCATGTTGTTATATGGTTCCCAAGCCACCACTCGAACCAAAACATGGTCTTTGGTCCACTGTTTACATTGAAGTCATACTGAATCTTGTTTCAGCAAGTGCAGAACAGGCTGTACATGTCCAGAAATGTTACAGGAAAAATGAAACATAAGTGGAGACTGAAGTATGGTCAGAATCATGATGTGAATGGTACCCCCCCACACCACCACCACATTATATTGCTGTTTTTGGCCCTATTTACCAATGATTTCAGACTGAAACTCGGTGCTGCTAGTGACAAACAGGACCTACAAGTCCAGAAACACTTCCAAAAAAATGTTACATCAAATTGAGACTGAAATCTGCTGTCAGTCCTGATGTTACATGCTGTGCCACCACCTCAGGGACCTGAAAAGGGGTGCTGCTACTGCAATTGTGTCCTCCTGCTGCTGTTTCTTCAATTGACTGAGATAGAAATGTACAATTATCATTTCCCTATGCTGCTGCCCTGATTGGCTGGCTGTGTTGACTTAACTAACTCTGTAGTTGCAGCTTGCCTGGCGATGGGGAGTGAATGACATTTTGTGGCACTGTAGCTTGCTGTCTGCTGCTGTCTCTGACTACTACTTGCCAAATTGCCACAAGAAGTACTGTTCTGAATGGTTGGTATTAGATCATGTCAAGTCACACAGTCCATACTGCTGCTGCTGAACATGTAAGTACCTGTCTTTATTTTTTTTTCCTGTGCAAGATAAGGGTGTTGGTGGGTTGGTATAATGGCATCTTGAGTTCTAGTATGTTTGTACTGCTTTTTTATTATATTTCAGTGTGCTGTGGATGACATCATCATGCCAGGCCAGGATTAGAATATAGGGATGTTTGAACGCAACACATTTCCCAAGTTCCCAATGCAGACAGTAAGTATTGAAATTTTATTACTAGTGTGGTATGTCTGTTACTGCCATCTGGATGTTTGAGTTTGATAGTAATTGTGTTCTTCTTTGCTTTTGTCGACATCAGAAATTCTGGTGAAGTTAACTCTTGTTCCTACATGTCTCCAATAGCAAGTGGCAGAAAATATTTTTTTGGTCACATTGAGTGCATTGGTGTGTCAGGTCAGGTGATGAGAGGGGGCGGGGGGGTGGTGTGGCACTTGCCAGCATGGGCACTTTTAAGGACATCAAGATAACATATCTTGCTGTATGATGGAGTTGATAGTCGACATGAAAAGTAAGATATTTTTGGCAGCAAAACATTCTAACTGTAATCGTGCAGTTGCAAAATCTTTATGGTTATGGTAATTACATTGCTGCTGCTTTATATGGACTGGGGGACTGGTGGTAACCAAACAATGGGTTATGGCAAAGGGTAATCAATTGAAACTTAAACACACTGCAGCAGATAACACATTATCATAACCAATCCATGGTACATAGCTAAAAATAAGGTATGACACACCATACTGAGCTGAATGTGGTTGGGGAGGGTTGCCTTTGAGTAAACTCAGCCTTTTTCCACTTACACATCATCCAAAAAGCACCCCTCACAGTCTTCAAGACTGGAATTCTCACCAGGTGGGAATTCTCTCACCATTGCTGCTTCATCCACCTTATATCTGGTGGATGCCTTATTCGAGGAATTGTCATCATCCTCATCACCGAGACACAGTTCCTGCAGCAACACCACTGACATTACTGTGTTGTGTGGAATGTGCCTTTCATTCATTTTGATGAATGTTAGCATGGACACATTCTTGGGTGACAAATTGGTCCTACAATCACTCACAATGGCCCCAGCTGCACTAAACACTTGTTCCACAGTTACACTGGATGGTGGGCAGCTCAGGTATTTCACAGCAACCGATGTTAGTGCTGTCAAGTCAGTCATTTTGCTGCTCCAGTACAGCAGTGGCTTGTCAGTAATGGCAAGGTGCTTTGGGTCCTCCATGTAGGCCTCCACCATTCATTCTGCTGCCAGGAGTCCAGCTGCCTCATCTGTTTCCTCCTCCTTTTCCTCCACATCTTTCACTCCCACCTGAAAAAGAACATCCCAAATGGGATTGCTTACTGTTTTCTGCTGTGCCTTGCCCATTTTCTCTGATTGGGTTGCCTGTGAGCTGCTGGTCATGGTAGCAACACCTGTTTTTGCTGCAGCGCATGCCTTTTTCATGTGTGACATGTACCATTCTAATGAGGTTATCTATCAACTGTTGTACTCACTGACGACATCCTTCAATTATAGAGGGCAGGCCACGTTTGTAGCATGGATCCAGCATGGTGGAGATTGCAAAGTCAGCCGACTATAAAATACAGGATACATGGGTATTTGTGTCCAGCACATGGAGCATGTGATCCATTAGATCACAACTGCCATGATCCCCACTTGCCTCCATCTCGTGTCGCACATTAACTAGTGTCTGCCTCAGCACACATATGAGGGGTATGGAGTGACTTATACAAGCAGTGTCCCCACTCACTGCCTGTGTAACATGCTCAAAGGGACAGAGAATGCATATTAGCCCATTCACTTGGTGCCACTGCTCTGCTGTTAGAGTGATGGACACTCCAGCACTGTCACAGGTGGTGTGCTGTGGCAGGTATTCTGACACAGCCTTATACTGTTCCTACAGCTGGTCAAGCATGTACAGTGTGGAGTTCCACCTGGTCACAACATCAAGCTTCATCTGGTGCTGAGGCAGATGGTTATTGAGCTGTAGCTTAGGTAGATGATCACGGGACTTTGCAGAATGGGTGAAGTGGACATGGATGTGACTGGCGACAGTAGCTGTTTCCTTAATGTCCACATGGTTGAGAAGCTGCTGAACAACAAGATTAAGGCAGTGTGTCAGGCAGGGCACCCTGAAAAAAACACCATTGCTAAGGCACTTCACTACATTGGAGCCATTATCACTTATGATGAATCCTGCTATAAGTGACTGTGTGTGTAGCCACCCATCAATCTCGTCCAGCAGAACATTAAGCATTTTCGCAGTCGTGTGAGAACCAGTAACACTTGCCATACTCAGGGTCGCATGCTGCAGAATATCAGGTGTGTTGCTACCACCACAATTTTGCTTCACACAGGTTTTGCCATTCCCAAAATCAAGTACCGCCCCAGGAAACTGTGCCTAGTGTGCGGTTATGCATAGATACAAGCTTGCTGCTGTTTGTCCACTGATCCACATATCCATGCTAAGATGGATATATTTTGATGCCCTATGTGTCAGCGCATGTCTAATGGAATCAACAACTCTACTGTTCAGCTCTGGCATGGCACGCTTAGTAATATAGGTTTGTGATGGAACTTGCCATTTGGGACAGGCATGGACCATTAACCTGTGGAAAGCAGCATTCTCCATGAACAAGAAAGGCAACAGATCAATGGCCAGCATTTCAGCAGTAGCAGCAATTAACTCTTGAGCAGCAGCATGATTGGGGGGGTACTTTGTCTGCCGCTCAAGGATGGTCTTTAGAGTGGGCTGCGTCTTTGGGGCTGTTCGACCAGAACGCTATACTTGTGGCAGCAATGATGTTCTTTTAGGGGTACACTTGACTCTTGGGGCTGGGTAGACCACATGAAACCAGTTATTTTGGTTGCTTGTGGGTGTGGTGGTGTACTTTTCAGACTCAAGGGACTGGGACTCGAACCTCCACTGCTATGCCCACTACTCAAGAGATCAAAGGATTGTTCACCCTTCTCCTCCACCACTGACCCACTCTGCCCTCCCTCCTCCTGGTCTTGCTCTACTAAATTTAACTTGCCACCAACAGCTATGGCATCCTTCTGGTGTTGCTGCCATCTCAGCAGGTGTTTTTTTTTTCAGGTGGGTGTGTTGGCCACCAGTGCCTATGTGGCTTCCCTATTTCCCCTGACTAACATGTGCTTGACAAAGTTAACATATTGCTATGGTGTCATCAGCAGGATCAAGCACATAAAAGTCCCAAACTAGAGACTTTTGACCTCTGGACTTCAGATGCTTCTGGGACTGGGATAATTCAGAAACTGGTGTGGAAGTGGGTGTCTTTTGGGCTGCTCTCATCACTTCCATAAGACTACTTTTGGGGGGGGTGACATGACTTCTTGGAGGTTTGCCGATAAGCTTAGTGACAGACTGACCCACCACGGGCTGTACATGTAAATGGCCCACATCACCCTTGACCTTTTTTAACTCAGGCTCCCATGTGAGATCATCCCAGTCATCATCATCACCACCACCACCACCAATAGCGATGCTGTCTTTGTCTTCCTCTTCCTCCTCCCTGTCACTGTCTTCTAGCAGCAGGGCACCTTTTTCTTTCTCTACAACCATCTCAGGGGGCTGACTATCCCTGTCTCCAGGATTATCAGACTTTGGTTGAACACTATCATCACCAACTTCTGCAAGAACATGGACAATCACACCAACAGATTTATCACACTCCTCCTGGACCACTGTTCCTGTGCTGGTGTCTGTGCCTCCCTTCTTCTCACTGTCATCATCCCCCACTAGCATGGACACAACAGTCTGAGCTTTAAAAAAGTAAGACACAGGTATGCCAGACCTAGTTCTGTCAACAATTCCTTTGCTGGTTCCTGCTGCTCCATCACAGCCCACATCAGAAGACACTGATGAAGACATATCTGTGCTTTCACTGCTTTGGGGAACTGGAACTGAAGCTGTACCTTTTTCAGCAGACTTCTTTGCTCCCTCATTCCCCCTGCCACATTTCCCTCCTGTACTTGGTTGTCACTTGTCACTTAGCAGGCATTTTTGCTGGCTACTGCTTCAAAGCTTTTCCTTTCTTTGGAAGTATTTGAAGAATGGATGTATTACTAACTGTGTGAATGACACCTCACATGTGAAGTCACACCTACAATACTGGCTTTCTTACAAGTCCAAACACAATCAGGACAGGCAGCAGCACTTAAAGTACAACTAATACTGTATATGGTTGGTAGCCTATTCTAGTAAAAATGAAAAGGTAACTTTTTTCTTTCCTCGAACAGGAATTAAAGAAACACACACAAAGAAAAAGGGCACAAGTGATCAACTTTAAATACAGATTACCTGTGTCTGGACAAATAAAGTACTGTAATGTGTTATTACTCAGTTCATACTACAATTTTTTTTTCATCATATAAGAGAAGAGACAACCATAAAACTTCAACAAAGGCAAGTTCCACACAATATGGTAGTGGTCCCGATGAGAGGGATCACCAATCAATCTCTTGAAAACAACTATATTAACATATAGTTTTTTATAATGCACGCGTCAGGTGTTAAACAAACAGTGCTGTAACAGAGAAAGGGTAAGGTAAGTGAACTAAAACAGGAACACTGCACAATGTGCAGAGGGAAGCTCCAGCAATAAAATACAGGGGAGCAATTCAGCAAAGCAGTGTGACTGTAAATGGACAAGTTCAAGTGATCAAGTAAAAGTACTTAAGTAAACATATAAAAAAAATATAGAACTGTTGATTTTCACAGTTCAAGTGACACAAGTTAACACTCCAGCAAACAGAACTAACCACAGACAAATAAAATAGCGGATCAGCTCTGTGTGTTTAAAACTTTAGAATTCACAGTCACAACTAAAAGCGGAAGAATGGTATATAAACACAGGCTAACAGCGGCAGGAACTTTCTCAAACAGGATGGAGTAACTTTTCAGAGAATAAAAAATGGAAAGGTAGAACAAAATTAATAAGAAATAACAGTAAATAAATAACTCACAATTTGTGAGTAACCTGTTTGTAAAAGGCTAGAATAGCCTGCATTGCTTTACACTCCTACCCTATGCCACTCAACTTCTTCAAAGACACAGACAAAGTAAAAACAAATTAAACTAAGTATTATGCAAAAATCCACAAAATTAGAAAATGTTCTTCAGCAGCAACCAGGAAAAAACTTTATATTTTGGAGCAATTAGCTCTCAAAAACCAGTTTTAATGAGGTTTTAAAGGGCCTTATTGGCTATGATGCACCACAATAGACAGCTCTCTGACTCAACATGCAGCAGAATGAGCTGTAAACAAGCTGTACATGATATTTGACCTATTTACACACAATGCATTGCAAATTTCACTTTTGGAGCAAAATTTCATCAGCGAAATTAAGTTACGCTGGTGAAATTGTGCCACAAGGTAAAATTTTAAGCATCAATGGGCCAAATTGGCAGACCAAGGCATTTATGCAACATTTTGCCGTTATACAAAATCATGAAAGCAGGTGAAATTTTGCTTTGCCTAGCCGAAAAACTTCACCAAGGCATTTTATGTGAAATTTCACCATTACGTGAAAACAGGCGAAATTTTGTTTCACCTTGGTGAAAAAATTTGTGGAAGTGCAGAATTACACAAAATATTTTGCCATGTGAAATATTTCAATTTTGCACAACACTAGTCAGGTTAACAATGATCAATCAACTGGGTATTTAGAATACTGGCCTAGACGGACAGTTATAGTGTAACCTTCGTTGTGCAGTTTATTTATTTAGTTATTTATTTATAGTTTTGTTTGTAATATTGTTCAGAACAGGTTTTCATCAGTATTTTCAACTATTTTTGTATGACTATTTTCCCATAATGGCAAAAATGTTTAAGAACAACAGAGAATACTGATGAAAACTGGGCTGAGCCATATAAAAAGGCATGCTTCTTTTATTAACTGAAACGTATCTGCCTCAGTTAGACCTCCACTTGTCCCACCACACATTAATAAAAGTGCACACACAGCTTTTTAAAAATAAAAATATTATTATATTATTATAATTTTAGAGTTCTGCATCCTGATTGACTGAGAGGTACTACCAATCTGCTTCATCAAAGGCTTGGCTCTCTGTACAGAATCTGCAAGTATCAAAGGCCTGAAGCCACACATTGAATAGCACAGGCAAATCTGCTTCCTATACTGGACTACGACTCCTTGGTCACCAATGCTGTCAACAAAACTATGCTACAGAAGAAGCACACTCACTGTCACAAGATTTTTATTTATTTATTTAGATTTTGGGTTTATAACCTTTGAGTCAGAGACTCATTTCCAAAGGCACCACATCATAGACATATATACAAACAAGGGGGGTACATAAATGAGATTGCAGTGGATAACATAGGTTAAGTACATATAGGGGTTACACAATATGATTACAGTAAATAGACAATAGGTTGTGTACATACATTTGCTGTAAGAGATAAACATTTGTAATAACAGATTGTCTTAGCCAGGTTGGAGGCCTGACAGTGTCATGTACTATAGGAACAGAGATAGCAAGGAACACTTCTGTTAGATGCAAAATAGAGTTAGATTATGGGCAGGAGTGCAGGAGGAGAATCCTTTGTCAAGGGCATAAAGGTGTTAAGGACAGTCACACCCATTGTTGGACTGTAGGTGTTCCTTCAAGAGGGTTTTAAATGAGCCAAGCTTTGTTTCAGTTGTAATGTGGAAAGGGGTGTCATTCATCCAGAGGGGTGCACTGTACGTAAAGGTTTGCTGTCCAAGTGAGGTTCTGAGACAGGGGATGAGAAATGGGGATCTAACAGAGTTGTGGGTGATTTTCATAGTGGGGGCGGGAGTCAAGAAGGGGGCAAGGCCGGCAGGGGAAAGCCTCTTGGTGATCTTCTTGGCCATGAGGCAGGGGTGGTACTTTAGTCTGTTGTTGAAGTTAAGACAGCCAGACTGCTGGTAGAGAGAACACCTGTGAGTGTGGCGGTCACAGCTTAGTATTAGGCGGCTGACCTTGTTGAGGGTTATTTTAACTCTCTGGAGGGAGGTGATGTCAGTTGCACCATAGATCAGTATGCCATAGTCTATGGGGTCAAGGACAGAGGAGAAGGAGGAGAAGGAGAAGACTGCAAGGTGGAGGACATAGGGAGTGAGGCAGTGTTTGACCGCGTGGAGTAGGCCGATCCTGGTATTGACAGCAGTGCATAAGTGATGAATATGGCTGTGGAAATTGAGAGCAGGATCAATGTGGATACTGAGGTACTTGAAGGAGGTAACCTGGTCATGGGGTAGGGACTGGGAGTTGAGGATACTGAGGATAGGGTCTTTATGTCAGTTCTGTGGGTTAGCAAAAAGCATTACTTTTGTCTTTTTGTAGTAGAGAACAAGACTGTGCTCTGTGAACCAGAAGTCCGCTTGGGTGAAGGTGTTTTGCAGTTGGAGGGGGTCAGAGTGGGAGATGAACAAAACCGCATCATCCGCGTACAGTACCAGCTACCTGGAGCATGCCAGGGGGACGGTGTTAAGGAATAGACTAAAGAGGAGGGGCCAAGGATAGACCTTTGTGGGATCCCTGATCTGACAGGGAGGGAGGGGGAGAGCACGGAGCCTATCCTTACTTGTTGTGTTCTACCTGTGAGGTAGTTGGTGAACCAGCTAGTGGCCTCATGAGAGAGGCCAGTGTAGGTTAAAGCATTTAGAAGGAGGGCACGGTTTACTGTGTCAAATGCTTTCTACAGGACTATGAAGACCGCCCCAGTGAGGTGAGCTTTGTTGAGTGCAGAGTGAAGGGGGGATGTGAACTCCAGCAACACCGAGGTGGTGCTGTGGCCCTGATGGAAACTGTGCTGCTGGTGGCAGAGCAGGTTGTACTTGGAGAGATGGTCAGTCAGGTGGTCAGAAATGATTCTTTCCAGGGCTTTAGAAAGGGGGGGAGGATGGCGATAGGGCGGTAGTTGCTTACTTGGGAGTGGTCACCACCTTTGTGAATAGTTGTGATGACTGCACCCTTCCAGACTGAGGTGAAAGTCCAGTGTTGGAGGGACAAATTGATGATGAAGGTGAGGGGGGAGAGGACGCTGTCCAGGGAGAGGTGTAGAAGCTTGAGGTCAAGGGAGTCAACACTATAGCGAGCATGGCCCAAGACCTTTAGAAGATAGGGCCTCACTTAGGCTGGGAGAATGTCTTGAGTCAGAAAGAAGGGATGGCATGGGATGATGCAGTCTGGGGAGGAGGGGGAGTTGAAGACATTCAAAGGGACAGTACTGCTGAGGTTGGAGAAGGAAGTATTGAGGATGTCATCTATGAGAGTGAGGTCACAGACAGTGGAGCTGTCATTGATGATGAGGGATGGGGGTGAGATGTGGGTTTACCATTCAGCTGTTTGAGGTTGTCCCAGAACTTTGTGATGGAGCCCTGGGTGGAGGTGAGGGTGGACTTGTAGTGATCGGCCTTGGCTTTGCAGGACTTCCATGTACATTTGTTATGTTTGCTTGCACGCATGTGCAAGAAACATAGTGCCATCATCTGAGTTTTCGGAGGTGTGTCACCCCCTCTTCCAATTCAGTCAGTGTGTTGGCAGGCACGGCCCCAGTCAGCCAATGCATGCTGGAGCTGTCTATGACAAGCTCCAAAATGCAGTGGCATACAGTTGAAAGGGGGAGCTACGCTTCAGTGAACAGTGATAAGATATCACCTGCTCATGCGCAGCTCCCCCTACACACACACACACACACACACAGAAAGCAGCACACACATACTCGCGTGCTGCCCCCAGGCACACACAGTGATAGCCGAACGGGTGCCCAACCGCCGGCTGTGCTGCACCTCCCCCAAAGCCTCTTGACATGCCACGCTGGGTGCCCACCCCAGCATGGCAACTCATAGAATAGCCGACGGGGTACCCAATTCCCCGCCTGCTTCACTGTCCTCACCCCCCGAAGTACTGGTGCCACACTGAAGCCCACCCCAGCGTGGGCACAATAGATGTTATGGCTGATGGGGGTGCCCATTCCCCATCGGCTCCACGGCGCCCCCAGTTATTCTTGTGCCATGCTGGGAGCCCACCTCAGCATGGCAAACATCCCAAGGCCATCAATTTAAAAAACACCTGAAAATTAAAAACGGTCCCATGGCGCTTCTCCTGCCCTCCCCGCAACCTGCACCCACCAACTGCGCATCCTACCTCCCACACCCCCTCACCCCATACTTACCTCCGGACCTCGGCACGATGATCTTCGGTGGACCGGGAACACATCTGCACTCTTCAAAGCCGACCACGAACTGAGGAAATGCTGGTAAGCTGTATAATGGGATAGACAGGGGTTTTTCAACTTTGTTGCATATCTCAGGCATTTTTTGGAATTTATTCACCAAATTTTCAACATGGGGTTTTTGGGACCCCTTCTCATGAATGCTGTCACTGTCATGGCGTTATTCGGGCCCGAAGGGTGATTTCGCAGGCACTGCGTGAAATCCCCTTTCGGGACCGAATAATGAAACGACACTGCCAGTGTTCATAAGGTGGGCTCTCAAGAAGCCTATTTTGAAAATTTGGTGGAAAAATTTTAAAAAAAGACTGTTTTACAAGCTTGTGATATATAGTTCCCACGCACGTCAGAAGTTCTGCTGAATTTTCAATATTTTCACTCCAGATTTTCAACATTGCCATTTTACCACACCTTCTTATGAGTAGTACAGCTGTCATTTTTCACATCTCACCCAAAATGTGTTTCCGCCCATGTAGCACACAATGCCGCAGTTGGTGTGCGAAATCAATGTATGGGACAAATTAAGAAAATCACAGTGACACTGTTCATGAGCAGAGGTCTTAAAATGGCTATGTTGAAAATTTGGTGAAAAAATTCCTAAAAATTACTGTTTTACGAGCGTGCGTCGCGCAGTTCCTACGCACGCTCGTAAGTTCGCAAATTTTCAATATTTTCACTCCAGAGTTTCAACATTGCCATTTTAACATACCTCCTTATGAGCAGTACAGCTGTCATTTTTCACATCTTACCAAAAATGTGTTTCCGACCATGTAGCGCACAATGGTGCTGTTGGTGTGTTAAAGCAATGTTTGGGACAGATTAAGAAAATCACAGTTACACTGTTCATGAGCAGAGGTCTTAAAATGGCTATGTTGAAAATTTGGTGACGAAAGTCCATAAAATGATTGTGTTACGAGTGAGCATTGCGCAGTTTCCACGCACCCACATAAGTTCATGACTTTGTAATATTTTAAGTCCAGATTTTCACCAGTGGCATTTATCCGCACTTCCTTATTTACAGTACAGCTGTCATTTTTTCACAACATGGCCGAAGTGTGTTTTCACACTTTCAGCGCAGAGATGCGTGGTCGCTGTGGGAAATCATTGTTCGGGACAGATAAAGAAAATAACAGTGACACTATTCATGATCGGAGGTACCAAAATGCCTCAGTAGACAATCTGCTGTAAAAAAATCCCCAACCTAATTATATTACGGGTGTGCATTGCACAGTTTCTATGTATGCTCGTGTCTTCACCATTTTTTTAAATATTTTTACTGCAGATTTGCAACATTGCCATTTTTTACGCCTCCCCATGAACAGTACAGCTGTCATTTTTTACATCCTGTTCGGGAATGTTTTTGCACCTGTGGTGCTAAATGCCGTAGTCGCTGTGCATAAGCAGCTTTCGACTAACAAACTGATATTCCCCCTGTTCATGAGGTGGGGTCACAAAAAAAACATGTTGAACATTTGGAGTGAAAATACCAATGAATGCCTGAGGTATTAGGGTTTCCAACCATAACGCCCAACCCTGTAGAGGATGACAGGCATCAGGGTGTGACTTGGGATTCTTGCCTGTAATGCTCATACCATTCCACACCCTGCAGCCAGTGAGAGGCATCGAGGTATGCCTTGGACTCTTCGGCCCCAAAGTTCACCCCATTCTCCTATATCGCACCCATCTCACCATGTTTCCTAATGGAATGGGGAGTGCGCGCAAAGGCCAAAGACCCAAGAACACCCGTGACACTTGTCAGTATCTGCAGGGTGGGGTGTGGTGAAATGGCGTGGCCGTTATGCCTGACGACCCAAAGGCACACCCCAATGCCTGTCACTCTCTGCAGGGTGGTGGTGGGGTTGGCCTCAGTTCAATACTTCACTGCCATTCCTATTACGCAGCTCTGTAACTTCTACACTACCACTGCCAATGCCAGCAAGCAAACATTCGGCATTGACAAATGCTTGTTTCTCAAGGCACAATACTTTTGCCTATCAGCCGGTCTACTTGAGTCGAGGGCAAGTTGCCATTGGGAGTTACACTGGTGCATCAGGTCTAGAAGGACCTGTGTGATCCAGGGGGCGATGTGACCCTTGATGACACTTCTCACAAAGGGAGCAAATGTGTCACAGGTGGAGGTGAAAATGTGTATAAAGTTATCTAGTGCTAGGTTGACATCCGAGGCGTTGTAGATGGGTGACCAGTCTAGGGTAATTAGGTGCCTTTTGAGGTGCAGGAGCATACCTGGCTTGAGAAGCCACTGAAAAATGTGTTTTGGGGGGTTTGGTGTCTTACAAGACCAGATGCAGGTCACTAGGGAGTCGTCACTCAAGACATTGGGATGCACTGTTACTCCTGAGATTCTGGAGGGGTGGTTTGATAGTATTAAGGCGAGCAGGGTGGCAGTGCCAGTTTTGGGGTTATGTCTGGTGGTGGTGGGGATGACTTGGGTGAATTCCATTGCAGCAATGGTGTCCTTAAGTGGGGCAGCTGAGAGGGAGTGCCAGTTAATGGTGAAGTCTCCAAGTGCTAGGCACTCAGATTTAGGGGGTAACTGAGAGAGGTAGATAAGGGTGGCATGGAAGGCAGATTTTTGGTTCCTTGGTGGAATGTATACTGCCGAGGCTTTAGTAACTGTGATTTGCAGAGTGAGGGCTTGAAGGGGATGGCTGACTTACACATGCGCAGTAATTTGTAATGGCAGCTGACAGAAGTCCAAGAAAGAACCACCATGGTGTGGAGACACAAGCTGGAATCCCCAGGAGAAACCCTGAGACACAGTCCTTGTGCTAACTAGAGCAAGTACACATTAAAATAACTGAAACAGTACACATGCAGGCTGAGAGAAGAACGAGTGCAGTAAGTCTGAAATTGCAGTGAAACTGGGGTCACACTGACTTGTTCTCTACAACGGATTTACAAGTAGCTAAGCAGGCACTGGTACAGTATGGTGTTAGATGGCTACAGAAACAGTGCATAATGAGCAGTAAGGCAAATGAGTAGCTGATATAAGAAGGCAGTAAATAACACAAATGCAGTCCTTTTGGAGAACCTTAAAGCTCTGATGATTTTGCTGAGAAAGCCATCTGTGGAGTTGCAGTTGGGAGCCACCAATTTTATCTGTCACAGTCAGCAGGAATTAAAGTCCAACACCCCTACAGAGAATAGCTGGGTAGGATGTATTTACCTTATCTGGTCCCAGTGAAGCTTGCTCTGCAGGCTGGCTCTAGTGAGGCCTGTGTGTGCTCCTGGGGCTCCTGGGGCACCTTATCCAATCCCCATGGAGCTTGTGCTGCAGGCTGGCTCTAGTGAGGCCTGTGTGTGCTCCTGGGGCACTTTAATTGATCCCCATGGAGCTTGCACTGCAGGCTGGCTCTTGTGAAGCCTGCATGTGCTCCTGGGGCACCTTATCTGAGCCCCGTGAAGCTCGCGCTGCAGGCTGGCTCTAATGAGGCCTGTGTGTGCTCCTGGGTCACCTTATCTGATCCCCATGGAGTTTGCGCTGCAGGCCAGCTCTAGTGAGGCCCGTCTGTGCACCTGGGACACCTTGTCCAATTCTCATGGAGCTTGCACTGCAGGCTGGCTCTAATGAGGCCTGTATGTCCTCCTGGGGCACCTTATCCAATCCCCATGGAGCTTGTGCTGCAGGCCAGCTCTAGTGAGGCCTGTCTGCGCACCTGGGGCACCTTGTCCAATTCTCATGGAGCTCGCGCTGCAGGCTGGCTCTAATGAGGCCTGTATGTCCTCCTGGGGCACCTTATCCAATCCCCACGGAGCTCGTGCTGCAGGCCAGCTCTAGTGAGGCCTGTGTGTGCTCCTGGGTCACCTTATCTGATCCCCGTGGAGCTTGCACTGCAGTCTGGCTCTTGTAAAGCCTGCATGTGCTCCTGGGGCACCTTATCTAAGCCCCGTGAAGCTTGCGCTGCAGGCTGGCTCTAATGAGGCCTGTATGTCCTCCTGGGGCACCTTATCCAATCCCCATGGAGCTCGTGCTGCAGGCCAGCTCTAGTGAGGCCTGTGTGTGCTCCTGGGTCACCTTATCTGATCCCCGTGGAGTTTGCGCTGCAGGCCAGCTCTAGTGAGGCCTGTCTGTGCACCTGGGGCACCTTGTCCAATTCTCATGGAGCTTGCGCTGCAGGCCAGCTCTAGTGAGGCCTGTGTGTACTCCTGGGACACTTTATCCGATCCCTGTGGAGCTCGCACTGCAGACTGGCTCTAGTAAGGCCTGTGTGGGCTACTGGGTACCTTGTTACGATCCCCATGGAGCTTGCACTACAGGCCAACTCTAGTGAAGTGTGTGTGTGCTCGTGGGGCACCTTATCTGATCCCTGTGGAGCTCGCACTACAGGCCAGCTCTAGTGAGGATTGCCAGATTTGCAACAGGTAACGATAGCAAGACACATCACTGCCTTTCTCTGAACACTTTAAACTGGCTATCACCAGGGCTCAAATCCAACCTAACACTCGGAAGATTTATCAAAAGAACTATGGTTAAAAACTCCCCTATCTATTTAGCTGAACAACTCGAGTTTGTCAACTTGCCCTCCTCTCGATCCACCTTGAAAAATAACTTAAAAGTTCCCTTTTTTGAGCAAACACTGGATAATACTCCTTCAGCTACCGTGCCTTTTCACTACGGAATAAAAATCCCTCCACTCATTAGAGAATTATTGTCTCTGCTTTCTCAAGCAATCTGAAAGAATTTTATCCATCACTCAGTGTCTTTGACTGCTTTGCGTATATACCCCTTGTTCATACACCAATGCTCCTGCACTCAGTGTAGTATCTGCACTAATCAGCTGTGCTTTCTATGTGCCACAAGTACGTAATTTTCAATCAATGTGCATATGTTTCATTTTCTGCAACGTGCACTCAAACATTTGTATGTATGCCCTCAAATATATGTGCAATTGCACCCTGGTTGTGACTGAAAAAGGCACTTGGTGCCAGTGCACATACCCGGTTACCAAAGTGAAAAAAAATCAATAAAATACCAGTGGTTGTGTCCTTATTTGGGCATATTGTGCCAACCAGCACCTCTTCAGCCAGTTAGGATGTAGCACATCTGGAAATCGATGCCTGCCAGAAAGGTTTGAATAAAATTTTGTGGCAGCTTTCCAGGCTAATTACGATCACTGCCAGCCCCCCCCCCCCATGGTGTGGTCTGTTCGAAGATTCAGTGAATCCCCCACCCTAAGAAATGCAATGTCTTTAAAAGAACAATCTGACCTTAACTGACATTTGTTTTGAGAATTTTGTGGCAGGTTGCTGATCCATAGCTCTCCCATGGACTGTTGCTGCTGCAGATTTGTTCCCTATCGTGTTACTTCACTCCCTCTTCCTGCAGTCTCTGCATTACATTACATTCCTCAGCCTCCCCTGACCTGACCCAGTGATAGGAAACAGGGAAAACAGCCACCCTCCTGGGAATGTGGCTTTCCAATCAGCAATCAGAAACTGACCCCCGATAACTGTGTAGCTGAGGGTGAGAAAGTCGATCGTGATTAAACGACCATCCCTGTGCTGCCAGAATGCTGCTTTAAAATCACATACTGACCCCCACTACTGTATATGAAAGGACTGCAGTGTCAAGCTGGTATGTTAAACATGAGTTGTACCTCTTGCTTATTTTTAAAATAATCATCATGACCCCACTGTGACAGGTAGTGGAAAAACCAGAGCTGCTCTCTGTTGGCTAAGCTCACTCTGAGAAATAAGCTGACATGGAAAGCCATGTGAGCTAAGGTGGCTGCAAAGGGACATGCTTGCTTGCTCCTTGTAAAAGCTTTCCATACAAAGACAAACTCAGACAAAAAAAATACATTAGTCAAACAAAATAACGTATAGTCTTTGTGTGGGGGACTAGCCTAATTAGTGTGTGTATGCTGGGCGGGGGGGTCTCTGCACCTATGACCAAGCCTACATAAAACAGCAGAGTACAGTAATAGGAAACTATTTTTTACTATTTTAGCTATAAAAACCTCTTTACCCCCATTTTTCATATCTTTCTTTTTTTAATGTTTACTTAGGGGACTCATTTTATAAGCTGAATAAGACACTCCCAAGTGTGGTTTATGGCCTAAGAGCACTTCCTAGGTACTAAAGACACTCGGCACAAGTGCCTCATGCCTCATTACGCACCTGTGGTGTGCTCTTATCAGGTCATAAACCACACCTCGTTGTGTCCTATTCCTTCATTCATTTACATTCAGATTTAAGAAATGCAAATAAATAATTAGTTTTGATGAATTGCACATGTTCATATTTTTTCTGGGATTTTGCAGTCATTCATTAATCACGTCTCTGATCAACCACATTTGGGATGTGGTAATATTAAAATGGTACCAAACAACTGACTTCACTTCTCATCTAATACTGTGTGGGATCTGGCAATTTAATCTGTTACCATCTCAAATTACCTGCTTCCCCTAGGATACATACTAGTGCAGTGGCACCAGATGACAGGACACCAGAGCAATGAGACAATCAGGTCTCTCAGCAGTTTATATTACTAGCTTGTAATCCATCTGCTCCTTCAGTCTTACAAAATTACAGTCTGGTAGTGTCCTGCAATAGTCTAATAACTCATGCAGTAGAACTGGTGTGGAAGTCACCATATTTACTCAGTTTTCTGCCTGCTCACTCAGTTTGTTTTGGCAGCAATGTTGTGTCCAGTTTCAACCTAGTGTTTGCCAGTCAGTGTGGAGCATCTGGTAGAAAGAACCGGAGGATGATCAGCAATGCTCTGCATAGCCACCGATTTAGCTTACAAGCTACTGGTCGCTACCATCTGGAGCAGGATATTTTATTTTATTTATTTTTTGATGACTGGGTAGGTGCACTAGACATAAAAGTGACTATTTTCAGGCATGACCAGGGAGGTCAACAACACAGAGATATAACAGGTACATAGAATACAGCATCAAGAAATAAGCAATACATCACAATCAGAAGTGAAGCAACATTAAGACAATAATGGTATTCAGGCACGTAAGGAGTAATTGTACAATAGAAGGTAAGTGCCCATGTATAAACAGTAATAGTAATATCACTTCTAAGGTGCAAAAGTGCCACAGGATATCGTTATATCTGGCTGAGACTGAGAAAAATCAGCTGCAGGGAGGATGCAGGGAGAGAGGTATTGCTGAGATAAACTTTAGCGAGAGAGAGAGGAGAAGAGAGGGAAGAAAAGGAAGGGAAAGAGGGAGGGAGGGAGGTTGGATAGAATTTTGGGTAGACTGAGGAGCAGGGTGCCAGCTCACACCACAGAAGGTGGAAGGGAACTGTGAGCAACTGAGGCAAAGGGAGCCGAGATCTACGGTGGATTGAAACAGGTGCAACGATCACGTCCGGTAAAGAGGGAGCAGTGTCTCTTTTTAAAAGTAGCGTGATTAGGTGCAAGGCATACATCTAGGGGCAGAGAATTCCAGTAAGAGGGACCAACGTGTGAGAAACCTGATTTCCCTTTGGTGGTTCTACATCTAGGAATGCTAAGCAAGGACAGGTCAGAAGATCAGAGACCGTAGGAGATGGGCTGAGGGGTCAGCAAGGAGGCGAGGTAGGTAGGCATACTGTACCGCAGTATACTGTCCAGAAGGCTCCCAAGAGAGAGGAGCCTGCATACAATGGGGGAGGGCCAATTTAGGTCTGAATACAGCAGGCAGTGATGTCTTAGTCTGGAGGATGCAGAGGCATATCTGCATATACTGTTATAAGTTATATCCCACCTATGAAGAGTAGCCTTGGATGCGTTAGTATAGATTACAGATCCATAAGAGAGTGACGGAAGTAGGATTCCTCTAGCAATGGCTGTCCTAGCAGAAGGGGTTAGAATATGACTAGTTTTGTAGGCTAAGCCCACTTTGGCATTGACAGCCTTACATGTAGAGGTTATATGGGTGTCATAAGTATGGGATTCATTAAGCAAGACACCTAGATATTTAAAGGAAGTTACCATCTCCAGTGGGGAACCATTAGCCCAAGAGACCCGGAAAAATTCATGGCATTACTTAAGTTTAATAGAGGATCCAAAGAGCATAGCCTAGGTCTTTCCAGCATGAGTACAAGCTTATTTCTGGAAATCCAGGACTGAATATTTTGTAGGTCCATAGAGAGCTTGTGATTATTAGAGTGGACATTATCTGAGCTAGTTCCAACATGCCAAACACTCCTTAGATGAATAGGAGGATGGGGTGCTCATAAAAACCAAAAAATAGGCTAACAGGGTAGTGCACTATACCTCGAAGCTGTATGTTAGCAAAAATGAGAAACCAGCATATAATGCTGGAAATGACGTCAGCACAGCACACACACTTCTGAAGCTTAGTATAAAATACAAAACAGTTTTATTCAAAAACCATATCAAATTGAAACACATAAAATGCATCTCACCACCTTGCAGTCTCAGGTGTACAGATGTTAAACAGACATCACAGCAATTATATACTAATGTTGCTGAGGTCTCAAACGCAGGAAAAAACAGCACGTTGGCGTCTTGTGGTGCCGAAATATGCTATACCCTAAAGTGGCTAAAAACTACCCAAACAATCCCAGAACGGGATAAGCATATATATTCGGCAGCAGCACAATAAAAAGAGCCAAATGGCAGAATTATTAGAGTGTTTAAGTATATAAGACCTGCTAAAGCACACCATGGAAAAAGCACATCAACTCCTCACAGTACTTCCTGGTAGTAATGCTTAAATAGCGACCTGATTTAGGTCATCATCAGAGCGTATTACCAACCAAAGAAGGGCTGTTAAATAGCACCAAATTTAAATTGCCACATACAATTTAAAAACAGCACAACAGAAAAACACACATATAAGATATTTAAATGTGGAACATACATATAAACATGCTCAGCAAGAAACAGATACCTGTAACATATATGTATACAGTATATACTTATCTCAGTATTGCTCAAAAAACAAAGCACAGACAGAAAACAGAAGTTGCATGAATAAGGGAGACAGAGCCAGCAAGTCGTACTCCCCCTGAGAAACAGAGCCATCAAGTCTAATCACTCATTTCGTATACTTATTCATTATAATGGAGACAGATCCGGAAAGTCATATCTCTGTGGAGACAGAGCCGGCAAGTCTAATCTCCAAAACCACATATATCGAATAATAACGTATAATTCAGAGTATGTATTATTATCCAAGGGAATGCTAAAGCAGTTCATAATCTCCAACACAAATCCTTCTATCATCACTTTCCTATATAGCAATGCAAAGATAATTCTTCATTGAACCCCTTCGAGGTCATACTCTCAAATTTATATATCCAGTAAGCTTCACGTTGTAGTAATAACAAATTCTTATCACCACCTCTCAGACCTGGTTCAATTTTTTCTATTCAAATTAACTTCAAAGTCGCAAGAGAACCATGTTGTGCCATAGCGTAGTGTCTTGCCATCGCATTCTCACAATTCCCATTTCGAATCGCACCCTTATGTTTACCTATTCTATTTTTCAATGTCCTTTTTGTCTGCCCCACGTAACTCATTTCACATGGGCAAAGGAGTAAATAAATCACTCCACCGTGCTGCAATTAATAAAGGCATTTATCCAATATTTCGTTCCCGATCTAGGGTGGCAAAATCTTTTAGTGTCTAATGTATTGGAACAGTGTGTACAGTGCCCACATCTATAATTACCGTTAGGTATAGGTGAGATCCACATTCTGGGTTGCTCATTGTTCACTGGCATATAGGAAAATACTAGTATATCTCTAAAATGTTTTCCTCTTTTATAAGTAATTCTTGGTAGTACTTTAATTAATTCCATATGGTTTTCATCCATTTGCACCTTGAAGAGTAGCCTTGGATGCGTTAGTATAGATTACGGATCCATAAGAGAGTGATGGAAGTAGGATTCCTCTAGCAATGGCTGTCCTAGCAGCAGGGGTTACAATATAACTAGTTTTGTAGGCTAAGCCCAGTTTGGCATTGACAGCCTTACATGTAGAGGTTATATGGGTGTAATAAGTAAGGGATTCATCAACCAAGACACCTAGATATTTAAAGGAAGTTACCATCTCCAGTGGGGAACCATCAGCCCAAGAGACCCAGAAAAATTCACGGCATTACTTTAGTTTAATAGAGGATCCAAAGAGCATAGCCTGGGTCTTTCCAACATTGAAAATGAGCTTGTTTCTGGAGATCCAGGATTGAATATTTTGTAGGTTCATAGAGAGCTTATGATTAATAAAGTGGACATTATCTGAGCTAGTGTAAAGAACAAGGTCATCAGCGTATAGCAACGACGAAAAGGAGGATATATGTTGAGCTATGTTTATAAAAATCAAGAAGAGGAGGGGTCCTAGCATAGATTCCTGTGGTACACCAATAATAATGACTGCTTTTTCAGAAGTGGCTGAGTTGAATTTAACAGCTTGAGTTCTGTTCAATAAGTAGCTATGGAACCAGGTTACAACTCCAGTCGAGAAACCCAGGGTTTGGAGATTTGCAAGCAGAAGAGGGTGGTTAATGACATCGAAAGCTTTTGTCAGATCGATAAATACTGCACCAGTTTGATGACCGTGATCCATGGCATGAAGAACATCATTTGTCAGCTGTAAAAGAGCAGTTTGAGTACTATGGCCTTTTCTGAAACCATGTTGGTTAGTGTGGAGATGGTTATACTAAGTAAGGTGTTCTGAGATCTGTGCTGAGATGAGCTTCTCAAGGACTTAATTTAATACTGATAGTATAGCTATTGGTCTATAATTGGTTATATCTTTCTTATCACCTTTTTTAAATACTGGCGTGACTCTGGCCAGTTTCCATATATCAGGCACCACGACTTCACTCAGGGACAAATTGAGTATTCTGGTCATCTGTCCTGCAATGAACGGTGCCACAAGCTTTAAGAGTTTAGGTTCAAGGCAGTCAGATCCAACAGCTGTACTGTCTGATATGGAATTTAGATGTTTAAAGACAGCCTTCTTTGAGATAGCTTTAAATTAGAAAGGAGGCATCTTTATAGTGTCCTTTGGGGTTGGGGATCCAGACATTAGGTTATCAGAAGAGAAAGCAGTAGTGTAATTGGAGAGGTCAGAGAAGTGAGAATTAAATGCATTGGTAATTGTGCCCGGGTCATTACAATGAACACCTTTCAATATCATATCATTGTTTAGGAGACTTTGGCTTGATCCAAGGAAGGTTTTGATATGGGATCAGAATTTCTTAGGGTCACCAGCTGCATCCATCAGAAGGCCCTTACAGTACTGGCTTTTTGCATGTCTTATTTGTGTTTTGCACTTCGATCGCTGCTCTCTGTAGATGTTAAAGACCAGAGATTTTAAACTTTCTCCAGTATTTGTCCCTGTTTTTGAGGGCTGTAAGGAGGTCTTTATGCAGCCATCTGGTTTGTTTACCATGAACTCGATGAGTGATGACTGGAGTATGCTTATCTTGTAGGAGCACGAACCTACTCATGAAAGCACCTACTCATATTCAGCATCCTGTCAAACTCAGCCACTCAGTTAGACTGTCTGGAGTTCCTTCATACTCTGCACCCTCTCACTGACCAGTCACAGCACTTCCTGTATCTTCTTGTAGGCCATGCAGAGTACTTGCACAGAATCCTCATCCTTCAAGTTGTCCTGCCTAGTAGTGTTGGGTGACAGTGACTTTGCCTCATAGCCAGGGCTTCTCTGTTCCTCATCCATTGCAGGTTCATCACCAGGAATATGTTCTAGCATAGGATCTTGTGTGGCAGTATCTCTTGCGCTATCCTTGTCTAATATGGGAGCACAGACCTTGATATGCTCACACTAGAATTAAATACAGTGAATTAATGATATATTTGCATGTATTTCTTCATACTGTGAATCTCCCTCACTCCCTCTCTCTGTGTGCACATCTTCTTGGTTACTGTGCAGCCCACCCATTAACAAATGTTAGTACATTAACAATAAAGGTATGCTGTTCAGTACATAACCTTACAATAAATACTATACTCAGTTTTCATTGTTAATGGGTGGATCAGCAAGCACATCAGGATGGTAATGTGCAGCACTGAAATACTGTGAATGTACTGTGCAGTATAGGTGAAACTTTTAAAAGACACATACTAAGGCATACTACTAATGGAACTGAAGAAAACTGGGAGCCAACACTTACAGTACAGTTCTATACTGCACATATGTAACACAAATATGTATGCAAAGAAAATATTTAGAATGGAAAGAAAATAAAGAATGTTCCTTCAATTTATTAGAATACCAAATGCCACATAAAGCACAAATTACCTTTGATTTGGGGTCTTTGATTTTGTTTTGGTCTCTTTTAATGTCAGGTTCTTGTTTTAGCCACCAAACAGCTTCAGACTGTTGGGTCATTGTTCTTCCCTGCTGATTATGCCTATATTCTCCCCACTGGTTCAGCATGCCTAGGTCTTTCCCATAGAATCTTGTTGTGTCCATCTCCATGATTATACTATACAGCAATAGTACATAAGTCATTGTAAAGCAAGGTGCTGTGTGTGAGGCAAACCTGCTTGTTTAAAATGTGTGGAACTCTGGTAAGATATAACATAGGTGTGAATGGCACACATCAAATGCAAGGAATACAAGAACATTGGTCCACTTTGAGGTGATGTGACACTCTTTGAAATGTCATCCGGAATTCTGTTCTTTGGAATCAGCCCCCTCCCCAAATAAAGTGTGCTGAACTTGACATGCACAGGAGAGCATTTGAACAAGCAGTATTCTCACTGGGTGCAGTCTTCTGAATATTGTATTACATTGTTTGATAACCTCCTAAAACTACATAGTTTGTTCTATTATTTAACTGAGTTGTCTTGTTTCTGATTTCTATGCAGATGGTTAAGAAGTTCAGTGATGAGATGAGCCTTTAAATTTGGAAAAAATCTAGGACAGTGGAGTCCATGCACACTTAAAAAGACCAATAGATGCTCAGTGTTATGCGGCTCCCACTGTTTGTACAAAGTTACTGTATCAGCACAGGCCAGTGTCATACCTGAAAATGAGCCTTGGCTCAGTGTGCCTCTCCTGCTCACCACTTTTTAAATACACACACACACACACACACACACACACACACACATATATACATACATACTGTTTATGTAAGTGTGCATACACCTTTTAAAGTGTTTTATTGTTATGGGAAAAACATGCATCTCATGGATGGTATCCTGAACGAGAATGGTGAATTAACCACAACAGAAGTGTATGTGCTTCTGAACATGGCACTTTGTGTTACCACATCTGCTAGCTCAATCAAACAGATGTGCAGATGCATGGGCTGGTGATACTGTATATGTGAGCACTATATGCATTATTCTGAAGTAATTGTTTGTCTCTAGTAATGAACAGTGCTGTACTGAAACAATTTAGTTTTCAAGGTTGATCATCACTTAGTTTTTTGCCCAATAGTACAAATATGAGTAAGGGTAAGTGACTGAAGCAGGTCAGGCAATGGATCAAGGTGAGGGGAGAAGTTCCAAGACATCACTGTTTAAAATGAGATGATAGTATCTTTGGAGCAGTTTGCATGAATGGGCTTTAGGAAGAAGCAACTGAACTATCTGAAACCAAAGCCAAAACATCATGTGAGGGTTTATGTCTGGATGGGGGGGGGGGTTAAAAGCAGGGCAGAAGCTTGATCAGTATTTTTGAGTGTAGTTTGCCATTTGTCCATGGCTCACTGCAGGTATTACAATGCTGTTTGTACATTAGTGTTTGGATCTCTATATTAACCATGTCTGTTTCATCACCCCAAGTAACAACTGATTGTCTGGTTTTAGAGAGAGAATGTCATCAATGTACCCACAGAATTTGTCAGAGATAAGTTCCCCAGTGGTCATCACTTATATGGAGGCTGACTTAAAACACATGGCTTCTGGAACATTTAGTGTTGAGCAGGGCTTTAACTGGGTCAGGATTTCACCCAATGAGGCCTTCAGGAATACATCTTCTTATTGGTATCTCTGCTGTGTGGTAAGTGTATACCATATATATAACTAATTATATTTATATTGAAGGTACCCAGACATGAACCCTATGGAGACGGTTTGGCATAGTATGATAACAAACACCCAAGAAAAGATGAATCCATGGATGAAACAGGAATTAATCAATGGAATACAACAGTTTTGGAAAATGTAAACCATGTCACTGCAGGAAATATGTGACGAAATGTGAGTGCTGAAGGTCACCAGTTGCAGTATTGTGAAAAAGGTAAGGTAGTCTTCATGAATAAATAAATAATGAACAAGTAAGCATAAGCAGAATGCTACATGACACAAAGCATAAACAATGAACAGAGCTTTCTTGGAAGGAACAGGTACACATCCAGAGCTTTGATTTCCCAGACAAAGGGTAGTCAGTGGTGTCACTAGTTCTACCTTTAGTTCTGAAAGAACTAAGGGTAGAACCAGTGACACCACTGACTACCCTTTTAACAAATCATGGGAGGATGGGGTGGTACCCGAGGACTGGAGGAGGGCAGATGTGATTCCTCTCACAAAAGTGGGAGCAAGGCAGAAGCAGGAAACTACAGACCTGTTAGTTTAACCTCAGTGATAGGGAAAATTATGGAATCACTCTGAAGGAAAGAATTGTCAAGTATCTAGAGGCCAGAGGCACAGGACCCAGGCAGCATGGATTCATTAGGAAGGTCATGCCAGACGAATCTGATAGATTTCTTTGACTGGATGACCAAAGTAGTAGATCAGGGAGGGGCTGTGGACATGGCCTACCTAGACTTTAGCAGGGCATTTGACACAGTCCCACACAAAAGATTAATATACAAGTTAGCCAGCCTGGGTGTGGGTCCCAAGATGACAGCCTGGGTAAAGAATTGGCTGGAGAATAGGACACAGAGAGTAATAGTAAATGGAGTCCACTCAGAAGAAAGGACGGTTACTAGTGGGGTACCGCAGGGTTCAGTATTAGGACTGGTCCTATTCAATGTCTTTATAAGCGACATTGCAGAGGGACTGGAAGGAAAAGTATGTCTCTTTGCAGATGACACAAAGATCTGCAACAGAGTTGATGCACAGGGTGGGGTGGAAAGGATGAGAAGGGACTTGGCAAGGTTAGAGGAATGGTCAAATGTATAGCAGCTTAGATTCAATGCTAAGAAGTGCAAGCTAATGCACCTAGGAAACAAAAACCCAGGGGAAGAGTATACACAATGGGGGGTGAGATACTAACAACAACAAAAATGGAAAGGGACCTGGGGGTAGTCATATCAGATGACCTAAAGGTGGGCAAGCAATGTGAGAGGGCAGCAAGGAGGGCTTGGGGGATACTGGGATGCATAGGGAGAGGCATCACCAGTAGAAAACAGGAAGTTATTATCCCTCTGTACAGACAGCTGGTGAGACCCCATCTGGAGTACTGTGTGCAGTTCTGGAGACCCAATCTCCGCAAAGACATAGACAGGATGGAAGCTGTCCAGAGGAGGGCAATTAAAATGGTGCAGGATCTGCACCAGAAGACATATGAAGAGAGACGAAAGGAGCTTAATATGTATAGCCTCGAGGAAAGGATGGAGAGAGGGGACATGATAGAAACGTTCAAGAACCTCAAGGGAATCAACAAATTCCAAGAGGGTAGCATCTTTCAAAAAAAAAGAGGTGTGCAAGAACAAGAGGGCACAATTTGAAGATGGGGGGGCGGCTCAGAGGTAATTTAAGGAAGTATTTTTTCACAGAGAGGGTTGTGGATGCATGGAACGGCCATCTGGAGGAGGTTGTGGAGTCAAAATCAGTGGTGGAATTCAAGCATGCATGGGACAGTCATAAGGCCATTCTGGGGGGGGGTAGGAAGAAGTAGGCTGCTGGTTAACTAGGATCTGCAGCTCATCCAGTAGGTAGGGAAATGAGCAGACTGGGTGGGCCAAGCGGTCCTTATCTGCCGTCAAATTCTATGTTTCTATGTTTCCCCTATTGCCTTTTTTTTTTCTCTGCTCCATGCCTAGATTTTAGCATAAAGTACTGTTGTAAAAAAATACCATAAAATCCATAAACAGAAAAAAAATTACTTAAAAATAGGACTGCCAGACCAGACCAAAATGGTGGTCTGGCATTGACCTATTTATTTGACTAAATTATACTCCGGTTTGTCTGTGTCCTGGGTTCAACTACATCACATTTTACCCAGCAGACATAAAGCAAACACAAGCTTTTAAAAAACAAACAAACAAAAAGCAAAACAACAAAAAACAAGGTGCAATGTACTATGAGAAAAGCACAGCACATACAGCATGCATCTAGTGCAAAACATGTTAATCAAACAATACTTGGAGTGGGTGAGGGCTGCTGCCTGTTTGTCTTGATTTTAACTTAATAAGTTTTATTGTAAAAAATGTTTTTGCAGTAGATTTAAGTAACTAGTTTTTGTTTAATGGGTAAGTGCCCCAGACAATATAATTCCTACTTTCAGGCAGCATATGCACTCAAATGCAGAGGCTGTTCTTGGAGTAAATTGCAACTGATTTGTAAGCTTGTAAATGAACTGACTTTAACACTATTTGTAGGATACTAAAGCTCACAAAAACTTGCTAATCAAGAGAATAATGGGCCTGTGACTGCAAGGGTAATATGACACAATATAGTCACAGGCATACAGTATGAAAATATGTGTTGTTTAATCTTTGAATACAATATGTAAGGAATAATCCACTGTCAGTTGCGCAGCAACAGAGTAATAACCAAACAACCTGGGTTGGATGTGCACTTTGGGCCTTCAGCCTCCCAGAAAGTGAGGTTATTACAGCACTGACACACATCAGGAGTGAATTATTGCACTTATTCACAAAATTGTCAAAAGTGTTATAATATGGTATATCATATCTAATGCAATACAAAAAAATCATGGATAAAGAAATGGGGTATTTTTTTATTTATTTATTTTTTTTATTTTAGTCTTTGGTAACTGGGTAAGGCCCACTAGGCACAAGTGCCTGTTTTCAGGGGTGGCCTGGGAGCCTTGGTATCTGGGTGTCATGGGAAATGTAGTTTGTACTTTGAAGGGAACTACTCATAAACACAGACTACTTAAAAGTGATAAGATCTATAGGTGACACATCAAGTTGCGCCCGGTCAACTATCACCATCCCACCATTGTGGGGAATGGTAGAACTAAACAATGTGTCAAAGTAAAGGCTAATAGAAGGTGAGTGAATAGAATGAGCTGAACTCCCTCCCCCAACTCCAGCTGTCTCTGTCTGCCTCACTGCTACTCCACTGCTTGAGTTTTCCACTGAAATACTTGAATGGAGGCAGTTTGTTGAAAATGGGATCAGTTTATACTACAGGTTCAGTATGAGAGTTTTAACATCAAAAATGTTCCACTATGTATTGCATGATTGTTAAAGATTCTGGGTTAAGGGGTGCCACTCATTATTTTCAGTAGTAATGATTCGCCAGTTTGTCTGCCTCTGATTATTTTGGCATGCCTGTGATGTGTAGGCTGCTGTACTGTGCATCAGTGCATATCACAAATGTCAGCAAGCCTGTGCTGTGAGACCTGAAGCAAAATTAAACTTTAAATAAATAAAAGAACTGCTCATGCCCAATGGCAGCACTCAGAACAAAAAGCTACCCTTGCTTGTCTGCAGATCTGGAAAATAAGTACCCCAGTATTTTATTTATTCCATATTGCTGATAAATTGAAACACCTTTCCTTGATTCAACAGATGAGCAGGAGTACCACTAAGTAGTGAAAGTGCCACCACTGAGTGCTTGCACAACCCTTTCCCCCTTTGTCCCTCATTGTCACACATTCTGTTTGTATACTGTACCTCCTTTCAGAGACAGTAAGTTTTGTTTTTTTTTGCAGATTCTTTTCTCTCCCACCTGTCTGGAACTCTCTCTGGATACCCCGCCCACCTAACCACTCTACCACCCACTGTATCCCCCGTCATTGTCAAGGACGTTACGACTCCCTGGGGACATGGGGACCAACAGCCCCAGGGAGATCGAAGGGGCAGTGACGGGGAACCAGCATTGAGTGTGTGGTGGCAGCACTGGAGGAGCAGTCACCTATCTGGCAGGTGGGGTCTTTTTCCCCTGTATGCACCCTCTTCCCCCCTCCAGTGTGTGCTGCATACCTCTGACTTGTTGGCACAAGGCAACCCTGCCAGCATCGGGCCATGCTGAGAACATGCAGTCCAATGCTGTGTAGCACCCATGGTCTCCACCCAGGGTTGCAAGAGTGCTGGACATCCCAAGTACCCTACCCAGGAGAGGAGATCAGCCCTATGAGCACTCAATCCATTCCCTTCCTGCCGACCCATGGCACCCGAGCTTGCTCCCGAACCCGGGTAGCTAGCATGGCGTGAGGTGTGGTGTCCAGTGCCTCAACCCTCAGCACCACCAGACCAGCTAGAGATAGTAAAGTTGAGAAGTACTGAATGCTGTGAAACACTGAGGGTGTACTGTGCAGTACTGCATTATAAATAAAAAGTGGGACAGGTAAAGTGCATGTGCAGAATTAAACATGGCCAATATACGTACAGAAGTGTTTTCTCAAAGCACCATCTACTGGAATAAAGGCAAATATGGTGAATGCAGAATTGATAAATATGGAAAAAAAATGATGTTGAAGTAACAGTGACACATCTGACACAGGCCGAGACACACCATGCCATTTGTACACTGTCATGGCAGGTTTCAACAGACTCCAACGCAACCCTAGTCATGCTTGTACTGTACAAAAACAAGGATAAACATGTCAAGGAGAAAAAAAAATGAAATAGGTAATAACAGTGCATCAATTAACGAAGTAGAATATATAGGGATGTCCACAATGGAGAAACAGAATGTATAAGAGTTATGCATATGAGTTTTTATGTTTATAGGGCCTGTGAGAGGTCTCTTTTACTGAGAAAGACTGCCATCCCATGCAGTTTGGATAAGAGAACCACAAAGTGAAACTGAACAGTTCTGTCTGCATAAACAGCATGATATAATTCAGCAGTAATACACCACAATGTGTTCCATGTCATGGGAAATCATCACACCTCAGATGCATCATGAGTCATGAAGCTAAAGATCGAATGTCTTATGCACCTAAAAAGTGATGATATCCTATGACATATCAAACCCTGGAATGTATTATTGCTATCATGCAATGGGACCATTTTTTTATGTATAAGAAAGTAAAATAATAAAAAGGGTTACTTAAATATTTTATTGTGTTTATGTGTACATATACATTTAAAAATGCTTTTTGACCAGTAGGTGGTACTGTTTTGAAAGATATGCTGGATTTCTTGGTGGAGGGATTTCAAGTGGGTACAAAAAAAAAGTTGACTGGAACTTTTTCTTACCCATGAGCATGTACTAGGATTTAATTACTTGAAAGAAGATGTCTCAGCCAGTCTAGGTTCCTGAATTTTTTTCTATCTGTTGTACAATGCCTTATATCATGAAGAGACATTGCAGGCCCTATAAACATATTAAGAATCACTCATGTTTCCTAGAGTGACATAAATATGTGCTAAGCAATTTTTTTCATAATAAACATATATGTACTGCCACTTCCCTACACTGCTTAATGAAAATATTTTACTCCAAGCCTCCAAGCTGCCTCACAATATGTAAAGTATACAGAGTATAATAGATCCTGAGGTTCTCCATGCTGATTGTTTGAATTCAAGTAAGTGATACTAAAGAGTATTGATGGGTGGTGTGGCTATACGCTGGCAAAATGCCAGCTTAAACTCAGTATCTGCCGTCACTGCATGACAAATCGTTGGTCATCCATTCATTATCACAAGCATTCTCCACTAACCTACATGGCATGTTGTAGCCTATATAGTGCTGCATTATTTGGTTTTGAACCCGTGTACATCAGGAAACTGCTGTTAAACTATATGGCCCTTGCTGTTCCGACTCCTGATGAAAATGAAAGTACAAACCTAAGGCTGTGCGATGAGCCACAGACAGTCCAGATCTTCAAGATGGCTCATCCGAATCTCAGCATGACAATGCCACAGTTATCCATGACAGATATGGGCAACATCACTGCACTTCTGCAACACATACTACAAGATACTGCAGATATCAAGGTGGCAGCAACTGAGACAAAAGAAGTCTTGGCTGGCTGCCCTGGGGCAAAGAGTAGAAGAAACTGATAGCTGTATCAGCCAGCTTGAGAAAAAGGAGGAGGATGTGCATGGTCAACTTTGAAAGGAGGATGCAGCCATTAGATACCTGCTCTCAAAGGTCGACAACTTTAGAAAATGGGGCCATAAGAAACAATGTTAGATTTTTTAGACATCCATAGGGAGTGGAGGGCATATATTTAATCCATTTTCTACAGCAGCTCATCCCATCTGTCCATAATGTCCCAATCTGTCCACCACTGGAAACTAAATGGGCACATAAATTGTTGGCCCCTATCCAAGCCAAGAGGTTGCTCAAGGCCCATCCTTCTAAAATTCCTGCACTACCCTGCAATTGAAAATGTTCTAAGATTAGGGAGAGAGTGGACAATTCAAATGGAATGGCCACCAGATCTCCTTCTTTCAGGATTTCTCTACAGATGTTTCCCACCATTGCAGAGCTTATGACCCTGTTTGAGAATGCAGCCTGCTCTGCCAGAGGTCCACCACCAGCCCCAGCCAAACAATTCTACCATAGCTCCTGAGCAAGACACAAGATCCGGGGTTGACAGAGCTGCCACCCCTCCTGCAGCTCCTCAGGTCTACCCATAGGAGCCAAAAGCACCCGCAGCTCCCAAGGCCCAGAGATCCCCACAGAAAAAAGCAGAGTTATCCATGAGTACTGACTTTTTAATGGCTTCTTTTCTTCCTCAGCAGCCCTGCCTTTTCCTGCCTTCTGCAGCTCTCTGTCTGATTCACCGGGACTGGTATATTATACCATATATTGCAGACCGACAGTTAATGCTCATGTTATGTTTGAGGAGACAGTATAGTGTAGTGGTTAAGGGCACTGAGCTGCAACCTGGAGACCTGGGTTTGAATCCCATCATTCCCTACTTGCACACTGTGTGACCCTAAGCAAATCACTTAACTTCCTTGTGCTCCCAGATCGCATCTGGAAACCAGCTCTGGTTTAGTGTGCCTTTTCTGGTTAAACAATTTCCCCTGTCACTTATGCAAATGTTAAATGAAGATTGCTCTACCTTGGTGCCAAAAAAGCCCTCAGGTATCCAGCCCAGTACAGAATTATGATTAGTGGGGCTATTTATTAATTGAAAGTTCGTGAATCAGTGGCCAGATTATAAGCTCCCATCATCTCTGACTAACCTTACCCCCCAGTGCTCCCAACCAGCTGCAATGGTCAACTCTGACCCACACATTCTGTCTTTGCATGGTGAAGACTCCCCCTCCCGACTCAGAAAATGATACCTATATTGTCCAACAATGCTGTGGTCAGGGCTGGAAGCATCAGAAAGCAGAGGTGCATTTGGCACAGGAGGACTACCTAATAGACCCCGCAATCGGCAGTGTGAGTCTCCTTGGTTACACTTTATGTGTCCATTTCAAAGTAACTAACCATTAATTACATGCAAGACGGTAATTACACTGTAGTTACCTGTTTGTTGCATGAAACTATGTTGGAATTGCAATGCAGTCACAGAGTAGTTACTCTGTAACTACAGTGTAGTTAACTGTAAAATAATGTGTAGCTATCTCCAGTTACGCTTTGTGTTCATTTCAGTACCACCTCCATGAGTAGACTTGCAACTGAATCCCCCCTGCCAATGGGAAACAGATTTGATCCTCTCCACCATGCTCAGCCTGTGGAGCCCCTGCCTGAGAATGTAGCCTTGCAGCCTGCTCTGCCAGAGGTTCACCATCAGCCAAACAATCCTCCCATAGCTCCTAAGCAAGACACCAGATCTTGGGCTGACAGAGCTGCCACCTCTTCTGCACTTCCCCAGGTCTGTCCATAGGTGCAAAAAGCACCCCACAGCTCCCAAGGCCCAGAGATCTCCACAGAAATGAGCAGGGTGATCCGTAAGTACTGACTTTTGAATTGCTTCTTTTCTCCCCAGCAGTCCTGCCTTTCCCTGCCTTCTATTGCCCTCTGATTCAATGGGGGACTGGTATATTATATAATTTGTTGCAGCCCAATGGATAATGCTCATGTTGGTGTCTAGACCAAAGATTTATGGTGGAAAGGAGGGGATACCCCCCTACACAGTACCCTGCCCTGGGGAATGACAAATTTCTTCTCCAAGGCACTCTTTGACCAGCCTGGGGCAAGGTATAATTGTTCATCTGACCCTGACAGACTGCCTCCTATGTGGCTGCTTCTTTATCATAGTGCTGAGAAGCACAGCTTGACTGATTTGCAACAAGACCACCTTTTTTTTCCAACAGGTGCCTGATATGTGCTCCCCAGGACTGATGTACTGTGACACGTTAAAAGATTACCCTGTTGTGGTCAACTCTCCATGTCAATACCTGCTTTGATTTTGCACCTGGGAACAAAGCCCCCCATAGCTGTAGTTGCAATCTGCTACATAGGGTGGTGGTACTAACAGAAGTGGCTTTGGGACAGACCCTTTGAATCAGTAGCTCCAGCTGCACCCAGCTTAGGCCTGTGGATCACTTTACAAGCTGGACCTCCCTCCATGCTATGGGATAGCTATGGCCCCACAATGACACCTACCTGCCTTATTGTTTGAACTGGAGGTTCGTTACTGCCCACCTGACTGGAACTACCACTGATCTGCCTGTGTTTTGGAAACTTACTGGACAGCATGAATATCCTTTTCCTAATTAGTAAGGAAAGAACCTGGTCTTTCTTTGTCAAGCTGACCCAGTTGTTGGCTTTCATATAAATGTATTTGTGATGGTTCTGTTTTTACTGTTTACTTTTTCAGTTTCACAGGTAAAGGTACCAGCCTTGTAACCATGATATAGGTGTGGGACTAAAATGGCATTGCCACAATAAGTCAAAAAAGTGTTTCTCCCCCATGTAGTTGGATACATGTTGCTGTTTGGAACTTAGCCTTAGTATCTCTCCACCGAGCCAGATATCCCCTCCACCCTCCTAGGTGGTGTCTCTGATGTTGATCTACTCAGCAACTTAATACATTCTAATTACTGTGATCTACATCACTTACTTTCCATTATCATCCCTCCCTTCCACCCTCCCTCCCTTAACCTCTCTAGTTCCTAACTGGATCCTGGTGTAATACAATAGCTGGTGTAGATACATCTGTCTTGTGATCAGCTGGTGCCTGACTAGGTGTATTTAACAACTCCCTATGCGAGGTAAGCTGGACAGGTAGATATGGTTGGGCAGCCTTCAATATGCTTGAGCGAGCCACAGTAGCCTTTCCTTGACAGCTCCAATTCATCCTCCCTCCTCCGAGAACCCAGACACCTGGTTAGCTAAGGTGAATGAGGGGGTTCTTATGTTGCAACACTGGCTCACTTTTTGTCAGTTGTGACTGTTGCACTCTCTCCAGCAGTGCCCCTACCGGCTTTATCTCCAGGGCACTAGCCTACCTCAGAAACAAGGCATAAGTGTCAGACACCTGTGACTAGAGATGGGTGACATTGGCTAAAATCTCTCCATGAATTAATCTATGGATTTGGTGCAATTTGCGAAGTGTGGATCGATCCATGAAGTGTAAAATTTCACCGTGAATGGCGGGATTCCACCTGTGAATGGCAGAATTTTGCCATTCACCGGTGAAATTTCATCATTTGTGGGTGGAATTCCACTGTTCAAATGGAACTCTTTGCTATTTCCGGCAAAGTCGAAGTTGCTGAGGGTAGGAAAAACTTTGTGAAACTCCCCAGATGCAAGTTTTGTCCACTTTGCAGCAGCTTTACTGGTGAACTAAAACTTCCGCCCATCTCTTCCTGTGACTAGTACATGGACTGTTGATCTCTACTTCAGGACCCCCCATCCACAAGGCAAAACTTACTCCCAGTCCCTCCACAAAATCCCACTTTGCAACTTCTCTTGGAGATTATCCTGGGCTTAATTTACCTCTCACACCTCACTTAGGAATATAGTGTTTCTCAATATTATACTGCAATGATTGGTTGCTGAATGCTAATGTATATTTCGGCTGAGTGATTTTTTCAGTGTGTGACAATTGTTGGAGACCTTTGTGTTGTTACTGTCTCCACAAATTACTATTCATTAGTGCTTTCTCCTTATTCCCTGAATCTGGGCCTTTGAATTTTTAATGTATCTGACCTGTAAGTCTCAGGGAATACCAATGAGCTTAAATTGTTGTTCTTACTGTATTCTAAACCTTTACAATTAGCCATGAATGCTGTGAAGCTGGAAGGGGGTAGATTCAGGAGAACTGTGAGGAAGTATTTCATCACAGAAAGAGTGGCTGGGATAGGAACAAGGGGATCATAGTGAAAAGGAACGGGGAGGGAGAAAGAGCTATTGATTAAGTAGGGTCAACAGTGACAATATAGGAAGAGAAAAATGGGCAGATTGGGTGGGCCAAGTGGCCCTTATCTGCCATCAGATTCTAAGTTTCTATGAACAGTTATTAAATTGTTGGTTTTTATGAGTTACATTATGCAGATTGTAAATCATGATTTTTTTCAGCAACACTAGAACTTGGGCAGGTCCTGCAGAGATCTGGAGAACCGTGGGGGTTCCTTACTTGCCCCACCCACAAGTGGCCATGATTGTTCAACTCCATAACAATACCCTTATTTAAGAAAATAAAATGACTACCCTAAAATGCATCTCATGGAATGTCTGGGGCTTAAATTCCCCAGTTAAGAGGAAGCGCAAACTATCCAGACTTTAAACTCTCAAGGTCAAGATTGCCCCACTGCAACAAACTAAGATCCGCCCTGCAAAGCCACAAAATTGCATCAGGAGTTGGTGGGTCTGGATGTGCATAACTGTGCACTCACATCTAAGGCTGGGATCTCTGTTCTCATTACTGAAAACCTGTGATGGGCCTTAGGCCCCTGTTGGGCCAATGGGGGCAGGGTGATGGATTTGCTGCCACATTCACTACCCCTGAAGGGTCCTTAATAATAGCCAACATCTATGGCAAAAATCATTATCTATTCAACAGCCTCAACCAATTCTTGATGGAGCTGGTGCCCCTAATACCTTCTCTTTTTGGGAGGGGACTTTAATGTAACCCTAGAGGCCTACATGAACAGAAACTTAGGGAACACCAAGCTCCATGTTAGGGCCCTTGTGGCAGTCAAGGAGATGACGTCAGTGTTTGCTCTAGCTGATATATGGCACAATCAGCACCCCCAAACCCTTGATTATTCCTACTTCTCAACCTCCCATCACAACTCCAGCCACATTGATTTATGACTGGCCTGCCCCTCAACCTTCCAGATAGTGCTTGGCTCAATATAGCTTTCCTCTATCTGTTGGACCATGCTGCAATGGAACTGTCTTTCTTCCTGGGTACTGCAACTCCAAGGTCTGCCTCTTCTGGGTGGCTGGACCCTCTACTACTCCAGGACAAGGAATTTGCCCTCTGGCTCCAAAAGTAGCATCCATATATTTTGGTCTGAATGACAGTGGAGACATCACCAAGGCCTCATTGTGGGAGGCATTGATAGCCTATATCCATGGCTGTATTATGACCTACACAGCTGCCTGGAGCAGGAAAAGATAGGTGGAGCAGAACTCCCTCAAAAATGAGCTCTTTGAAAAAGAAAAAGCTCTCAGAGAAACAAACCCCTCTGTTCTTCAAGCCACTTTACTTTAGGATGTTAGACCCCTCCAAATGCAACTCAGTTCCTGAACAATGGGGACAGCAGGACTGGCAATCTTGTGTCTTAAACATAGGTACTGGGATGGAGGGGAGAAGACAGGAAAGCTATTGTTTATAAACTCCATCAGCAACAGGCTGACAGATACAGTCTCGGCTTAAAGGGTGTCCAAGGCACCCTGCAAACTGCCCTTGAGCAGATCAACCAGGTGATGCACGCCTTTTATGAGAAGCTTTACTCCTCTCAGGATCCTGTGGACCATACAAAGTTGGAAGCCTTTCTTGTGAACCTCTACTTGCCCTCCCAGATGAAGGAGCAAAGAGACTCACTGGAGGCTCCAGTCTCCTCTCAGGAAATCTGTACAGCCATCTCTGCCCTTTCAACGCACAAGACTCCAAGGAGCGATGGCATCCCAATTGACTTGTTTCCGATGATCCCAGACATTGTATTCCTAGACTTGCAGTCCATCATTCCAGAGTCTCGCTGACATTACTCCTCTAACCATCTCTGCAAGAGGCAGTGATTACTGTCCTCCCTAAACAAGGGAAAAACATCTCTCTACCAGACAGCTATAGACCTGTTTAGCTCATTAATGTGGATGCTAACATACCTGTCAAGGCACTGATCTCCAGGTTAGAGTTGGTCCTCCACCACATTATCCCCCTCCTCCAAGCAGGATCTGTGAAGCGGTGCCTTAGTTCTGATCACCCTAGGGCACTTTATTCCCTGCTATCTCAGGCTTCTTCCACCCCAAATCCAGCTGCTGCCATGTTTACTAACTTCAAAAAACCGTTTGATTCAGTGCAGTGGGGGTACCTATAGGCTATCTTACAGAAGATTGGATTTGGCCCTCAATATAGGGGATAGGTTCAATCATTGTACATGCAACCCTCTGCCACAGTCCTAACAAACTCATTCCTCTCCTTCTCCTTTACCCTGCAGCAGGACATTCATCAGGGCAGTCTTCTGTCCCCTATGCTCTTCGTACTAGACACAGAAACCCAAACAACAGCCCTGCACCAACACCCGGCACTGCAGGGCTATCATGTTAGGCAACTAGATATATGCACCCTACTGTATGCTGATGATTGCATGGTACTACTATGAGATGTCACATCCTCACTGTCTTCAAAGTTCTTGTTACCTTCCGGGCATATCCAACCTTCAAACTAACCTAGGTAAAATAGAGATTTTTTTTCTCTGCAGGAGTAGTGCATGTGTGAATCAATAGTGGGTTTGGGACTAACATGGTCTCTCAAAGGCATCAAGTACCTAGGCATCTGGGTCCATCTGGATCCCTGGGAAATGGTTTCTAATAATTTAACCCCTTTGCTAAAGAAGCTAAAATAGGAGTGTGACCACTGGAAAGTGATGTGCCTCTCCCTAGCAGTGAAGACAGCAGTGGTTAAGATGACTATGGCCCCTAAATTTATTCATTGCCTTGCTCAGCTGGCAGTGGACATTCCCACGCAATGGTTCTCTAAAATGGATACACAACTAGGTGACTTCTTATGGGAGCTCGAGTCACCTTGCTACACTAGGGGGAAACTTAGACCCTACTGGAGGAGGGGATTCCAGGTATATTACACTGCCTTCCATTGTGCACAAGCACTGCAGTGGCTTTCACCACTCAACCCCAACAGGCCACCCCTTGTGGGTAATCATTGAACATCAATTAGGGCTGGCAGTGGAACCCTCTGTCTACCTATTTGTCCCACAGCCCAGAGTTTAAAATTATGGACAAAAACAGACTAGAGAACAAGACTCCCTGACCACAGTTTGTATATTAAAGATAGGTATTATTTATTTCTCATAACATCAACAACCAGATGAAAATTAATGCTATAATCAATGTTTTGGAGAGGTTCTCCTTCTTCAGGACTATCTAGTGAGTGTTCTAAAATTAAAATGAACTTAAATAAAATTATTTTATAAGTTATTTGATTACATTTTGATTAAATATGAAAATATACAAAACCACATATTTAAACATAACACATTAGAAAAAGCAACAGCTTGTTATTGGAGTTCACCTGTTTAAATAATCATATTTGAATTTTTCAGCTGTGATAAATTTATATGCTAAATATCTTTCAAAAAATATGTATATTATATAATTGCTTGCATTCCTATGTTTATTCTTTACTATATCCTTGTTATGACCTATAAAGTATATACCAGTTCCATGCTATAAAATGAAAATAATACATTGTTCATCCTCATTGTTTAAAAATACAGAGAAATATTTACATCTATTACTTTTGTGGCATTGCCCTTTAAAATCTCTTTGTGCCACAAGATCCCTAAAGTCACCATTTCATATATACACACCATTAAATGTATATGCACAATGTACAGTAACTATAAGCTTGTGCCTTATTATTTCACCAGATGAGCATATTTATTGTCTTATAAAGGTTGCTCTGCAATAATCCATCCCCTCAAGGCATGGAAGAAGCTAGAGGCCTGGCTATATATACTGTACCCCTCACCTCTTTGTTCCTATTCATCTCTGGAGGAATCCTCCGGTCAAGGGAGGGGGCGCTGACCTCAATGGAGAACCTTGAGAGACAAGGGCATCATGCTCCTCTCTGACTCTTCACTTTGTACCTAGACTCTGTACAGACAGTCGGTAAGACCACATCTGGAGTACTGTGTACAGTTCTGGAGACCCCATCTCCACAAAGACATAGACAGCATGGAAGCTGTCCAGAGGAGGGCAACCAAAATGGGGCAGGGTCTGCCCCAGAAGACATATGAAGAAAGACTAAAGGAGCTTAAGATGTATAGCTTCAAGGAAAGAAGGGAGAGGGGGAACATGATAGAAACTTTCAAATACCTCAAGGGAATCAACAAAGTCCAAGAGGGTAGCATCTTTCAGAAAAAGAGATGTGCATGAACAAGGGGACACAATTTGAAGATGGGGGGTAGACAGCTCAGAGGTAATGTGAGGAAGTATTTCTTCACAGAGAGGGTTGTAGATGCATGGAATGGCCTTCCTGAGGAGGTTGTAGAGTCAAAAATAGTGGGGGAATTCAAGAATGCATGGGACAGACATAAGGCAATTCTAATGGGGGTAGGAGGAAGTAGGCTGTTGGTTAACTAGAATTTGCAGGTTATCTGTTAGGTAGGGAAATGGGCAGACTAGGTGGGCCAAGCGGTCCATATCTGCCATTAAATTCTATGTTTCTATGACTCCTTCAAGAACATTCAAATGAAATTTCACATGCCCAAAGGGGATTTTTTGGAAATATCCCCAAATAAGTGGCATAGGTGATTGCATTAAGAAGCTTCCCCCCCAGACCCCACAAACACTTACCCACCTAATCCAGGCCTTTCTGGCAGCTCCCAGGGGAAAAGCAGACATAATATATAAAAGTAGATCTTAGAAGCCACCCCTGATCCATCAGTAGTGCCAGGACCAAATGTTTCCAAACCATGGATACTGATATTTCTGTGTCCCACTGGTCACAGCTATGGGTACTTATTTATTTATTTATTAAATTTTGGTGACTGGGTAAGCCCACTGGGCCCCGGAGGTCCATTTTTCTGGGGCGACTCGGGATTACATAGCATTGGTAAATATCACAGTATGAATGAAAATTATACAGTATGATACAAGTTTTACAGTAGTATACAGTCAGCTGGTTACATATGCTGAGAACAACATGCATTTGTGGTGGGTACAGGAGTTAGCAGAGTACGTGACTACACACGAAGAATGAGAGAGGAGGGTGTGAGCCCCATTACATAATACCATTTACTCACTGAGGGTAATATTGGACTGTGGGATTCAGATGACTGTGAGGTGGTCACAGGAGCCTAGCAGCGGCATTTGGAAGTTGCAGTCATGTGAGCCTTAAGCCTACTGTGGAAACTTTTAATTGACAGTGCTTCCTGCACCCGTGAGGGTGGGAGGGAGGAGGAGTTCACAGGGTGGGTGCAGTGTGAGCAAAGGACTTGCCTCCCGCCTTGGTTCTTACTCTGGGGACAGCTAGGAGAGTGCAATCTGTTGTGCAGAGGAGTTGGGGGTTAGTCTTTCACGCAGTAAGTCCAGATATGCTGGGAGGGGGAGTTTGGCTAATTAATTCGAAGGTTTAGCATTACAGAGGGTACTGGAGATGGGCATCCATAGAGGGCCAATTTAGCTGTGATTGCATGTTGCAGTGGTGATTCCTGGGGTTTGACTGGGCGGCAAACTGGGCCTCCTTATTATACAGGGCCTGGAGTCTATTCATCTCGGTCTTTGCTACTCCATGGAGTACTGGGGCCACTTAGGTGATTGTCGGGAGGAGGACGCTAGTGGCGATGGAGACCCTTGTTTTGGGTATCAACTGGTTTTTCAGTTGGTAGAGGGTGCCCCGTTTCCCATGTAATGTTTTAGTAACTTGGTCCACATGGTTCTTGAGGGTGACGCCCTGGTCCAGGGTGAGGCCAAAGTATTTTAGTGACTCAACTACCAAAACCTGTTCAAACACCAGGTGTGTTCTAATACAAAATAAAGTTATACACTTCTGATACCACACACCAGCAAGATTAAACTCTCTTGGCCTTTTATGCCATGAAGTCTGCTGGAAATGTCTGGTAGCCAGAGTTGACCACTTGCACATTCTACAGAACTGCCTCAAAATCCAGCCCTTCTGGTCTGAGGCCTATAGGTGACGTGGAAAAATCATGGGCTGATTCTTCTCCCTCTTACCCAAGTTATATATTCTTGGTCTTCCTCTGCCACCTGTAATGCTACCTTCCAAACAACTTCAATGGCTCCTGATATCCAGTATCGAAGCCAAGGGATTCATACTTCAAAAATGGAGATTGGAGGAGTGTCCCACAGTAGTTCAATGTCTTGCTGCTCTGAGGGACCTAGCCATCCAGGACAGGATGTCCAACTTTGTAAGGAAAGCTCTGCCAAAGTATGGCAGCATACAGATGGAGACCCTTCTTATTTTCTTGCTTCACACTGAAAGTTCCTTCCCTGCCCTTCATAAGGGCACATCAGATGATACCTAGGTAGAGAAGGATCTTGTTACTCTCTCCCCTCCACCCAGTGCTCCACTCAAGGCTGGAGGTAACTGATGCAAGTACGCTAAGCCCTAAAGCTTTTCTGCCATTTTTCTGCCAAAGTGATTTGGATGGTGAATTGTATGAGCTGGATACCCTCTACTTATCACTGAACTATATTGTAAGTGTGACTGATTTCTGAAATGTGACCTGTATTGTTACTGTGACTGTTCTCTTTGCATTCTATGTTAAATTGTTGGATAAAAAAACTAACTGCAAGAAAAAACAAACGTGTATGGATGGTAATCAAAGAGCTTACTTGAGCAATAGTTATCCATCTGATGAAACTAAACATATTTTGGGACTTGCTAGATCGAAGCTCATTCGCCAGTGACTATATTTTAAAACTGGTAATGGCAGTAAATGCCAAACATGACACTGTGTATAAGGTCAAATGAGATTTCTCAAGCAAGGCTAAAAAAAGGCCATTCTTTGTATTTTAATGACAATATTAGACTATGCTAACATACTCTGTTATCGTTTTGTCACGGAAGCTGCATTTCATTTAATTGGCTAAATGAAGCTGGATTCCCATTGAATAATACACTGACGCATGTTAGGGTGAAAGAACTGGAATCTAACGATGAACTGGAGTAGAGAATGAGAGAATATACTGCTTGTTGTATGGAAAGATGCACGAGTATTTTAACTTAAAATCATTAATTGCATATACCAGACACTACTCTAAAATGCAAAGTGGTGGCATTTCATTTTGTTCACTGATCTTAGCTGGTAGTGTTAACAATATGCAGGTACTGTACACTTAAGCATTTACTTTGGGAATGTAGATTTGTTAGCAAAGTTTGGGTCAAGTTAATTAAGCTCATTAAACATATTGCACTTTAATAGTAACTTGGTCTCAGAAGTCTACATTTAAGTAGAAAAGGCAGATCTTGGTAATTTATCTGCAATGGAGATTAAATGGAGTTTGAGATTACTGTATTTATATACAGTATAGCTGCTAAGATCATGATTCATGGTGTTATGAAGTTGGATATCTTCTAGGATACTGTAAGTGTTGCAGTGCAAAAATAAATTGTTAGATCTATTGAACCTGGAAACAGTTATGTACAAAAGGTTAAACCTATTGGATACTTTGATAATTTATGAAGTCTATTTATACTTAGGCAAGCTGCAGCAGGATTATAACAAAATATGGGTTTTGATAATGTTTGTTTTCTGATCTCTACTGTATATGTTTACAGTAGTCTATTCATTCATGATGAATGAATAAATGTTGTAGAAACTTAAATGCATAGACAATGACCCGTACAAAAAGGCATATCCACCCATTCAGTCTGCCTACTCTTCCTAATTACTCATCACTCTCCCCAGTGGCTATCACTCCCCTTTGTTTCTGCCCACCCCTTTCTAACTACACCAGTGTGCCTGCCCCTTCCCAGTTTGAAACTGCTCACTGATTTGGCCTTTACCACATCCTCTGGCTGCTTGCTCCACTTGTCCATCACTATTTCATTGACAACGTGCTTGTAGGAATCCATTTTTAATTTCCTCACTGCAGGTTTCAATGTGATCCCCCTTGTCCCTGTATTGGAGCTCATGGATTAACGTTCCTTACTGTCCACCCTATTTATCTGGGTAGGAACTTAAATGACTTGATCATGACACCCTTTTCCTTCCTCTTTTCAGAGGTATACATGTTCATGTCCTGTGAACCAGCATCCTGTTTGCATTGCCACCTGCTCTACTGCAGTGTGTGGTTGTTTTAAGGAATAGCACTTAACACAGTTTGCCACATGTTGCTTTTCTGTAGAAGTATACCTCTCATCCTCCTCAGCAAGTATGAGTTTGATCAGAGTGGATCCCATAGTTAGACAGTAGCTTCCCCTTGGCATGGCTTATTCAGTGTTGCCCAAAGGGAATGATAAGGCAAAAACCCAAAATTGTGGCACACATAACACTTCTGACTTTCTACTCTATTACTCTTGAGCTCTGTCAGAGGATTTCTTCCAGGTTCAATAGGCTCTAGGGTTTTAGGACCCCCTTGTGTCCCACTCCTCCTTTGTGAATGGAACCCCCTCGCCAATGTTCCTTCTGGAACATATCAGGGTGACTGGCTGTATCTCATTGACCCATTTAACAGCTTCTGCCACAGTACTAAGATTCTCATCCATTAACCATATTACAGGATCAGCATGCACACATTTTAAGTTGTTCAGTAAGTATCAATTCACAAACATCTTCAGCAGTTAGAGATCTCGTCCCATGTAACTATCCCTCCAGCAAGAAACTCAATTGCACACCCAATTCTTTATAATTCTTCCCCTGGCTACTATCTGAATTGTCTTAAGTGTTTTGTACACAATATCAGAAACCTTACAAATAAAAATTAACCCAAATAAATGTTAAATCATGGTTTTTGCATTGGACAACATTAATATACAGTAAATGGAAAATGGGTACAGGATACCTAGACATGGTAAGAGAGTATGTTTACCTAGCTATAACCTTTATGGCTAATTGCCTCTGGAGAAAACATATCAATAGTACAGAGGCTAAAATAAAGAAAACAATACTGGGGTTAAAACAGTTCTATTATAGATCTAGAGGTAGCTTTGTGCTTCTGGCACTTCAATCACTTCATGCTAAGTATAATGCACGAGCCCTATATGGGGCAGAGATTTGGGAGGTGCTGTGTGGAACAGCTTGGATATACCTGCATCTCAGTCTTTCAGACCTTTGTTGGGTGTCCAGAAATCAGTTCCACCAACTTATTTTAGAGCTGAATTGGGCTGTTTAAATGTTGAGGCACAAACAAAATCATGGAAAATTAATTATTGGATCACTGTAACTCATATGTCAGATAATAAGCTACCAGAATATGCCTTCATGGAAAAAATTAGTGGGAAGAGGCAGGATTTATCAAATCTTTATGGTTAAATAACTTAATTCATTCTCTTCATGAATTTAATCTTTCTGCGCTTTGGAGTTACTTTAAAAATAATATTGTGATAAGTAATAAAAATACAAAATACGTGACAAATAGAATTCAGGGTGTACAGGCCTGCAAGAATCTTGAAGCAATAAATGTGATTGTCTCCATGGCTTACCGACAATGCTAATAGACATATATTGAGATTCTGGGCCTGACTTTCAAAGAAGTTGCATTTTCCACAAGGGACTTGCAGCAGAGAGTTTGCCACACATGGCGACTTGCTTCAAATTGTGCCGCAAGTACAATTTAAAAAAAAAGGCTTGCACAAACCCCTTGTTGCAAGTCCCTTGTGGTGACGCAGCACAGTTGTGCCAGCTCCCCCTGGTGTAACTTTGCATCCATGGAGGAGCCGGTTTATGGGGCTTGACCCACAGCTTTGGTGCAAGCTGCTGTAAAATGAGGGCACTGTCGCAATTTGTGTCCAAGGTTATAAAATCTGGTGTAAGTTGCGGCAAACCCTTGGATGCTGGTGCAGCAAACTTTGTGGGGATGCAGGCCAAGATTGCAAGCCCTGCACCCCTGTTTGAAAATTGGGCCCACTGTCTTTAGGAAATTACTGATGAAACAAACTCTGGTCAGAGCCGACACAGCTGCTCACAGTGGTGAGAGTGTGGCGAGAGGGTGTGAAAGAATACTTGGAGCTATCACCATGCTCTCACTGCATGTGCACTGCATAAAAGAAGTTTGCAAGAATGGTTTGACCTGCATAAGAAGTCTTGGATATGGGCCGTCCCACCAGCGCAGCAGCAAGGCATCCATCTGTGGTGCCAACATCCTGGGTTTGGAGATGGACTTGGGAGTCAGAGGGCTGACCGGGTGAATAAGGATTGATCATCCCAGAGACTGCTCTCCTTCTCTGGGGGGAGTGGGTAAGAGTGTCTGGTGCAATGTGGACCTCTATTGGAGGTTGGGGGTAGCAACATGGCCAGCCCCACACATAAAGGGAGAGGGACGGATGTTAGTGTCATTGCACGTCCCCGCCCCAAGGAAAATTGCAGCAAAAAATGCCATCCGCTAATGACAGCCCCTGCTTTCATCTCCACTCCTTCTCAGACAGCGGACTGCAGGGGGGTCCCTCTCCCACAACCTCACCCTGGAGGGCAAGCCAGGGCTAGAGACCTGTGTTTCCTGAGAGGGGGTACCCACCCGGCAGTTCCGCCAAGGGGGTAAGCCTGGAGATGGTGGGCAGCGAGAGGAATGGGGGACCAGAACTCCCCCCAAGGGGGAAGAAAGCTGAAACAAAACAAAAAAGAAGTCCTGGATACTTTTTTCAGTGCACCAGAGAATGCCATTGTAAAGATGCTTGCACTGATGGAACTGTGCATGCATGATACTTGCACATGTGCAGTTTGAGTTGAAGCCACCATCTTGTGCATGGCGGCCCTAACTTCCACAGTTGCATAAGAAAAAATAGAGCACTGGTGAAGGAGGTGTGTTTATGCAGCCCACAGAGGGGAAATGCCACATAAACTGCAATAGTGGAAATGCGCCGTAGCATTGTGGAAGCACATCGGACAGTGGTCTGGTTACGTGCTTCCACAGTGCTAGTAAACCTCTAATGATAGCATAATGTCTGTGGAGCTTTGCCCATGCAGCCATAAAAAGGAAACTATGCACTAATTTTAGATTTGAAACATTTCTGAGCAAAGTATTGTGGGCCTGTTATAATAAAATTAGAACAGCAATAATCAATTGCTCCTGTGAGGTTGGTGGGACCAATAACTTAAGTCATGTTATTCTGGATTGCTCCTGGTATAAAAAGGAAAGGAAAAGATTGGTGGGGCCATTTCTGTGTGGTAATCAGGTAAAGAAGTGGGAACTAATTTTAATACTCATGACAACAGAAGATTCTTACTGTTTAGGGAGAGTTGCCAACTATCATAGTGCTAAAACAAAAACGAGAAAGAAATCCCCAATCTTGTTTAATTAAATTCAGAGTTCTGGGAATCTAGCAGTTCATAGAAAATTGTTTAAACATATTGGGCCAAATTCACAAAACTTTGCCCGGGCGCAAACCCAGTTTGCCTGGGGCAAACTGGGTTTTGCCCAGAGTTGGTATTCACAAAGGCCAGTTTGCTCAGGCAAACTGGGTTTGTACCTGGGCAAAGTTGGGAGGGGGGGCCACAATGCAAATGCATAATCCCCCAGTCCAACTCACAAAGTTATTGCTCCATTCAAGGGCCATTTGTGAAGGCCGTTGCATAGAGAAATTACTGCCAACAAAAACCTGGTGATAATCCGTGCAACCCTAGTCATTGGCAGTAGTACTGGACCCCACTTCCATTCCACAATCTCTGACCCGATGTGTCAAATAATGTTCCACAGTGTGGTGGTCCCTCCTCATCCCCGATCCCCACCCAATATCGAAAATACTTTTTCCATAGTGTACCAGTCCCTCCCAATCCCTGATCGTCTATCTGATGTGTAAAAATAATGTTCCATACTGTAGTGGTCCCTCTCCCCTCCCCGATCCCCACCCAATATCGAAAATACTTTTTCCATAGTGTACCAGTCCCTCCCAATCCCTGATCATCTATCCGATGTGTCAAAATATTGTTCCATAGTGTAGTGGTCCCTCTCCCCTTCCCGATCACCTACCCAATATCGAAAATACTTTTTCCATACTGTACCAGTCCCTCCCAATCCCTGATCATCTATCCGATGTGTCAAAATATTGTTCCATACTGTAGTGGTCCCTCCTCATCCCCGATCCCCACCCAATATTGAAAATACTTTTTCCATAGTTTACCAGTCCTTCCCAATCCCTGATCATCTATCCGATGTGTCAAAATAATGTTCCACAGTGTGGTGGTCCCTCCTCATACCCGATCCCCACCCAATGTCGAAAATACCTTTTCCATAGTGTACCAGTCCCTTCCAATCCCTGATCGTCTATCCGATGTGTCAAAATAATGTTCCACAGTGTGGTGGTCCCTCCTCATCCCCGATCCCCACTCAATATCGAAAATACTTTTTCCATAGTGTACCAGTCCCTCCCAATCCCTGATCATCTATCCGATGTGTCAAAATATTGTTCCACAGTGTGGTGGTCCCTCCTCATCCCCGATCCCCACCCAATATCGAAAATACTTTTTCCATAGTGTACCAGTCCCTCCCAATCTCTGATCATCTATCCGATGTGTCAAAATATTGTTCCATACTGTGGTGGTCCCTCTCCCCTCCCCGATCCCCAACCACTGTGTCAAAATAATATTTCCACAGTATAGTGCTCCCTCCCTCTCCCCCAATGTCTGATCACTGTCCCCTTATGAACAAAATGCCCTGATAGTCTATTGTTACCCCCCCCCAATACCTGATCCATGTCTACTGACAACAGCCTTCAATCTCTGGTGGTCTAGTGGCCCCATCCCCACCCTCTCAATTAATCACCACCACCCCTCACCCCATCAGGACTCCCATTTGGTGAGCAGTACAGCCCTCCTTTCGTCTCCATGGCTGCTCACCAACTGAGCTATGAATGAGTGCATACTTTAGAGTGTGCGCTCATTCATAGCTCAGTTGGCGGGCAGCCATGGAGGTGAGAGGATGGCTGTGCTGCTTGCTAAATTGGAGTCCTGATGGATGGGGGCTGGCTGGTGAGCGTAGTAGTGGGTGATTACCTGAGAGGGTGGGGGATGGGGAGCAACTTGACCACCCAGGATTCTCAGGCTGCTGCCAGTGAATGGGAATCGAACTGCGCGGGGGGACCACTAAACTACCAGGGCATTTTGTTCACAAGGGGACAGTGACTGGACATCTGGGGAGAGGGGAGGAACTACTAGACTACCAGAGAAAATATTATTTTGATAAGGGATGGCAACGGTGGTCGGGGAGGGGGGAGGGACACTAGACTACCTGGGAATGGGGTTTTGTCTATTTGGGGACCTCGATCAGTGATTGGGGTGGGGAGGGCACCACTACACTATGGAAAACATTTTAACACATTGGGTGGGTGATCGGGGAGGGACCACTACACTATGGAAACATTATTTTTATGCTCAATGTAAGTACATTTTCTTTTTTCTGGGAATAGTGGCTACATTATGACTCGAGCCATGTAGGTAACCAGACACAAACCACATTTTTCATCCAGTTTACATCCTGTATTCATGATCAGCTAAGTGCATTACACTTCTCAACATCTTACATATGCAATGGTTTATACAGGTACTAATCCGGTAATAACATATATCAAAATGTATGGCTTTATTGTGATCAGTTTATATTCTGTTCATTTAATGAACCAAGTGCAATATGATTTTTTAATATATGAATAGTGTTATAATTCCTTAAATTGGTCACTGGTACTGGTGTAACTAAATGATGAAATGTATGGCTTAGGTGTATGTTTCTTTCTTTTTGCAAATTGTTAGTTATCTATTTTCATTGGGTCCTATGCACGAACGAATGCAGTGCCTATGCAACGTGGATCCGAGGTGTGTAGGCAACCGCAAGAGTGAATACCATGCAGTGAGTGTCCTGCGGACCCCTGGCGGCATTCACCAAGGGTGCATAAGTGCAGCACAAGGCACTTACAGGTATGTGCCTGTCACCAATGTCCCTCAGGGATGTCCACACAGGGGGCATGTCAGGGGCATGCTTGCACTATGCAGCATTCACATAGCCATGTAGGCCAGGGGAAGGGGGTACTAAGTATGCCTGCTGAGACTATATGTAACCCAATACATACCTTCGTGTCCTCTGGGTGCCGGGTATGGCGACACCACAGATCAGACCTCCATGCTGCCTCAGCCCACTAGGCTGCAGGGGAGGGCTGGGGCAGCACCTAAGGTAACTGTCCGTAGATTTCACAGCACTGCCGCTATACATGGCTCTTCTCCTTCCCCCTGTGCCCTCCACAAGGCTGCAAGGGATCCACACAGGGACCCTGTACAGGCATCCAATTGGATGCCAGCCCAGGTCCATGGTTCTTCCCCCTACTGACTGCGGGACCCTGCGCAGTGAGGGTGAGTAGCCACGGACATGCATGCAGATGGCAGGTCAGGACCTCCTCTCTTCTCTGGGTCAAGAAAAGTAAGAGGGTGGGTACTCACCTTAGGCATGTATAAACCCCCCCCCCATTAATGCATAGGGCCCAATGTGAATTTAAATGTGATTTTGTTTTGCAATGACATGCTGTTGATCAAATAAAACTGTGAACTGAAATGAAACAGAATTGTCTAAATGCAAGTTTGTAAGCCTGAAGGGTGAAATTAAAAATACTTTAGAATGGCAGCCCGACTTTTAGATAGTCACTGCTGTAATTAGGGTCCAAGCATGAAAATGCTGCCTTCCTAGTAAGCAATGGAGTCATATGGTCTGGCCAGGACTTTTATGCCATTTCACACTACAGAACCAATTCTCTAATGAATTAGGACAAGTATCAATATCCATATTCTCTGTTAGTTTTGGAAATATTTTTGACACAATTTCTGAGCTTTGGCTACCTCCATCTTCCCCATTACTCACCTGGTCCTGTGTCTGTATTTCACAAAGTGCTGCCATCTGAAGTTCTTGGTCTCTCATCAGGAGCTGGCTCTGCCTCTCACTCTCTTTCTTCTAACTCTCAATGCTTTTGTCTTCTGCATCTGCCTTGCAATGTTTGTTTTCACTCTCCTCTGCATCTACAGTAGCTTAGCTGCTTCAGTTTTCAACCAGGTAAGTTCTATGTCCTTGTCATTCTGCCTGTCTGCAGTGTGAGCTAAATCCAGCTCAACTTGCAAGGCTATCTCAGACTTCTCATGTAAACTGCTGGAGCTACCCAGGGCCTCTTAGTCTGCTGCTTCTAGAATATGAGTCAGCTTGGCTCTGTTCAAGTCTTTATGCAGCATGCCTCTCTCTTCACACATCTGGAGCTCTGGCAACCTCACTGCATCACACTTGCCTGGCATTTCTTTTGCTACACTTTTCACAAACCTGGAGAGAAAATACAAATTTGAAAATAGTTGTAAACACTAATGTTATGTTATTAACCTATCAAATTGTCCAGCTGAATTTATTACAGTCTCTGTTGTGGGATTTAAATACAACATGTTACTTATTTAATTTTTATTTTGTTCACCGGGGAAGGAGAACTAGATAGTATTGCCTATTTTTAGCCTCAATGGGGGGGGATACAAATGCAATCCAACTGACATTCAAACCAGATTAAGCTGTTGGTGGTATTCTTTTTTTGTGAATAGGGAAATTTGGCCTGGACACTAGGGGAATTCCTCTACTGTTGAGTAGGGGGCGCTGCTGATCTAAGTTCCAAGACGGCAACTTCTGAGCAGGTCAGTGTGGCCACTGCTCTGGAGATGGGACTGCTGGCCTCTGTCCCTACTGTTTCTGTGACTAAGGATGATACTGGATTTTGGAAATGAGGATGTGGACGCTCCGTTACATGGATATGTATGACTGCCAGACTGCCCCAAATCTGGTCCTGAATTTTCTACTTTGCCAGAGCCTCTTCTGTACGAGGCAGACTTACAACTATGGGATGCTGTTAAGTCAAATAAATCTTACTTACTTGGCCTTTTGGCTGAAGAGGATACTGCCTATGCACGAGCGAAAGAGAAGCTGTTTGACATGCAAGGGAATGATCCGCTGTTTTAGTGAGGGGCTGACATGGCTAAGCAGGACCTGGCGTCTGAGGCAGATATCTCCCTGGGGCCGTACCTGCCTTTCACTAGCGTTGTACCTCCTACAAAGAATTGCACTCCGGTTTTGCACAACTTGCCTGAGGGGGTTACTGAGATTATTTCCACACTGAACATATTAGAAAAAATGAAGCAGAAGCCAAACTTTGTTCTAGATTCTCAGAAGTATGTAGCAGCCACCTCTCCACCTGCTTCCCCAACGTGCACTCCAGCTTTACCAGGTGCTGTCACACCAGCCTGATTAGATTCTTCTTTCAGACAAGCTCGTCCTACGGCTACTTCAGTTCTGGATAACAGGGGTGTCTACCTCCTTGTGATTGGTCCACTTTTAAAGCACTATCAGAGGTGGGGTGGACACAGGATGCCATAGGGCAATGGTATTCTCGGCAATCCTGTGAATCGACGGATATTATCATTGAGCCAAGCTTGTCTCAGATCCATTTTCCTGCAGATGGGGATCTCATGTCAGTTTTGATAGGGCCGGAGACCCAGGTTTCTAAAACTCCCTTGCAGTATGAGCCTGCCATAGAGCCTGCCCCCCAACCCCAATCTCATTCTCCCTTGCTTGTGGTGGGAGAAAAATCTTCATTTGCTGATGGTGGGACTACATCCCATTTCCTTGAGTGTGAGGTAGATTCTGCTTTCCCTGCCCAGGTCCCAGAGAAGCCTTCCTGTTTGGTTATTCCAGAGTCTCTGCCTGAGGGAGTTATTCATTCTGCTGTTCCTAACCAGTTCCCAGAAGACATGACAACAGATGACAGCAAAGAGCCTGACTCACCTGAGACCCCTCCTCCTATAGTTTTGTCATGGGTGGACCAGGTTGAGCTTACAGAGCCTGCTCCCCCCTAGCCCCAACCACCCTACCGTGAGGGCGCTGGACTGTTAGCAACACAAAAATGGTACCGGTTCCACCAGTTGGATATTTTTTCTAAAGCACTTGCTCCTGCCCAATGGAGAAATGCAGTGTGGCTACTATATTAGGGGGGACTGGACCCATAACCTGTTAGGGCTTATGTGGGATGATCTTATTAAAAGACTCTCTTCATGTTACATTCTTTACTGCATTCTTCGACTGATGAATATTTTGACCTGAGTTTTCGGGCCTCTGTTTTTCTGGACAGATTTTTGTCCCTATATAACAAGCTGAAGTATACTCCTCTCTGGGTTTCCTTCCAGGCCATTCCACTGACAAAGCCTATGGTATGTACTTTAACAATTATGTTGAAAAATGAAGGGGTGAATATTCAAGATGTACGTTATTGGCTCACACAACGTTGAGAGTTGCTGACATCTCCTGAACCCATTTTGGATTCAGAACTCTTTTGGACCGGTCACTGGCAATTTAAAGTTAAGCTTTTGCATTCAGTATCTGGGTTGCAACATCTTCCCAGTGTTTTCATCTTTGGATGTGACAGGGCGCAATGTTTCTACCTTGGTCAGCCCAAGACCTGTTTTTGATGAAGATCAGGCTCTCATCTCAGCAATGACTGTGATAAAGTATGCTGCAACCTGTGCTTAACTCTTAGACACATGAGCTCACAGTGCACCAATGGCCTATGCTGCAACCTTTGTGAGGAATTGGTCATTCCTGTTGGACATGCCAGTGGGCGATGCATAATTAACAAGATCTGGATCGGCAGGATTCCCTTTTGGAGAAGGTGCATCGGCACCTACAACAGAAACAAAGTAAGAAACTGGCTGCTACCCTGGCACATCAGGAAGATTCCATTGTTTTAGGTTCTATACTGTGGTTGACAACCAAAACCACCCTGCCTCCGGTAAAGGGGTCTTCATCCCTCTTGACTACCTTTACAGAAGCCACTATTCCCACGGATAGTACCCTTGTCTTTCCAAACCCCACCAGTGTTTCTACCTCAATTCCTCTAGTTGTCTCCCTGCTGGATGGGACAGTTATAACTCCCCCTGACATGACTGTTGTTAGTCGTAAACACTCACTTCCTCCCCATCTGTCCAGTATCTAACCCCTCAAATTTACTTTAGAGAGAAATCCTATTCCATTGTCGAATAAGTTTGAGACTTTGGGGGATGCTCCCATGGATACAGAACAAGGGGTCAATTCAAATGCTTCTTCTTGTGCCTCTTTGCAGATTCAGGTCACCACAGATATGGAAGACAATACCCCTAATCTCTGTTCTAAATCCAAACAGTGGAAGAAACTATGGTCACTCATAGTGCTTTGATTGATTCCATGGACAGCCCCAGATAGAGTCTGTTTGCCTTCCTTCTATTTCTTCTCTTCTGATGGCTCCCACACTGAGACTGGCAACAATTAATTTAAATAGCATTAAAACTGTGGCCAGAAGAACATTTCTGTATTCCTTGTTGAAAGATCTGGACTTTGATATTGTTTTTTTTTTTTTTTTACAGGAAACATGAAACATAGCAACATAGAAACATAGACTTTGACGGCAGATAAGGATGCTTTGCCCAGCTAGACTGCCCATTTCCCTACTTAACCAACAGTCTATTTCTTCTTAGCCCCACAAGAATTGACTTATGTCTGTCCTATGTAGTCTTGAATCATTCTCCCACAGCTTTAGACCCCACAACCTCCTCAGGGTGGCTGTTCCATGCGTAAACCACCCTCTCTGTGAAAAAATACTTCCTCACATTGCCCCTAAACTGGCCCCCGTCTATCTTTAAATTGTGTCCCTTTGTTCTTGCACATCTCTTTTTCAGAAAGATGCTACCCTCTTGGACTTTGTTGATTCCACTGAGGTACTTAAAAGTTTCTATCATGTCCCCCCTCTCCCTCCTTTCCTCAAGGGTATACATAATAGGCTCCTTTAGTCTCTCCTCATACGGCTTCTCTTGCAGACCCTGCACCATTTTAGTTGCCCTCCTCTGGACTGCCTCTCTGCTGTCTATGTCCGTGCGGAGATGGGGTCTCCAGAACTGAATGCAGTACTCCAGATGGGGTCTCACTAACTGTACAGAGGGATAACAACTTGCTGTTTTCTGCTAGTGATGCCTCTCCCTAAACACCCCAGCCCTCCCTACTGCCTTTTCACATTGCTTGCTAACCTTAAGGTCATTTGATGTGATTACCCCCAGGTCCCTTTCAATTCTTGTTGTTGTAACTACCTCTCCCCCCCACCCACCATCGCGTAATCTTCCCCTGGGTTTTTGTTTCCCAGATGCATTATTTTTCACTTCTTTGCATTGAATCCAAGCTGCCATACTTTTGACCATTCCTCCAACCTTGCCAAGTCCCTTCTCATCCTTTCCACGCCTCCTTGCGTATCAACCCTGTTGCAGATCTTTGTGTCATCTGCAATGAGGCATACTTTTCCTTCCGGTCCCTCTGCAATGTCACTTATAAAGACATTATAAAGGTCTGGACCTCGTACTGAACCCTGTGGTACCCCACTAGTAACCTCTCTTTCTTCAGAGTGGACTCCACTTACAATTACTTTCTGTGTCCTGTTGTCCAGCCAATGTTTTACCGAGGCTACCACCCTGGGACCCACTCCCAGGCTGGTTAATTTGACTGTTAATCTTTTGTGTGGGACTGTGTCAAATGCCTTGCTAAAGTCTAGGCAGGCCATGTCTACAGCCCCTCCCTGCTCTACTACTTTGGTCACCCAGTCAAAGAAATCAATTAGATTCATCTGACATGACCTTCCTGCTGTGAACCCATGCTGCCTTGAGTCCTGTGCCCCACTGGCCTCTAGGTACTCAACAATTCTTTCTTTCAGAAGTGATTCCATCACTTTCCCTACCACAGAGGTCAAACTGACAGGTCTGTGGTTTCCTGCCTCTGTCTTGGTCCCACTTTTGTGAAGAGGAATCACATCCACCTTCCTCCAGTGCTCAGGTACCACACCATCCTCCCATGATTTGCTAAAAAGGGTAGTCAGTGGTTTCACTAGTTCTCTGCTTAATTCTTTTAGAATTCTAGGGTGAATTCCATCAGGCCCCATTGCTTTGTCCACCTTCAGTTTTAGGAGTTCTTTCCAAACCCTTTCTTCTGTGAAAGGACTGGGATCGACACCCCTGTCAAGAGTGCTTCTGTTAAATGGATTAGGCACCTCCCCCTCCTCCTCTCTTGTGACTACTGAGCAGAAATATTTGTTCAGTATCTCTGCTTTTTCACTGTCCCTCTCTGCCCACCCATCGTCCATTCTATTCAGCCTCACTGTCCCTCCCTTTGTCTTTCTATGCTCCCTGATGTACCTATAAAAGGTTTTATCCCCCTTCTTAACCGAGTTGGCTATCTTTTCGTCAGTTTGGGCCTTTGCTATTCTGACTTCCCTCCCAGCTTCCTTCTGCCTTAACTGGTACAGCTGTCTGTCCTGCTCCTTCTGCGTTTCCTTATACTTCCTGAATACTATTTCCTTATACTTCCTGAATACTATCTTTTTCTCCCAGACTTTCCCCACCACCCTCTTTTAAGAACCATAGTGGCTTTTTCTTTCATATTGATTTGTTTATTTGCTTCACGCAAAGGCCTGTTGCCTCTGTGATGGCAGTTTTGCTGTTTCCCCATTGTTGCTCCATCCCTCCTTCTAGCCTGTTTGCTAGTGCTTTTCTAAGGCACTCTCCCATCTTGACAAAGTCAGCCCATCTGAAGTCCAGTACCCTCACTTTTGTATGGCTTGATTCTGTAGCTGAGTTTATCATGAACCACACTGTTTGATGGTCACTTGTTCCCAGATAGCAACCCACTTCTAGATCTGAGATCCTCTCACTTGTCCCCATTTGAGAGTACAAGGTCTAAGATTGCTCCCTCATGAGTGGATTCCGAAACTAGCTGTCTGAGGCATGCCACCTGTAGGGCATCTAGAATGGCCCTGCTCTTGGATGTGGCTGCAGCAAATGTGCTCCAGTTAACATCTGACATATTCAGGTCTCCCATCAACAGTATCTCTCCTTTCTCTGCCATCCTAAGAATGCCTTATATCATATCCTTGTCCATTCTCTCTGCCTGACAAGGGGGTCTGTATACAACCCCTTTTTCAGATTGTGGTGCCATTTTCAGTCTCTAAGACAACCCACAGTGCCTCCTCTCCTTCCTGTTTACTCATTTGCTCAGTTGTTTTTATCCCTTCCTTTACATCGAGAGATACTCCTCCCCCTCCTCTCCCCTCCCTGTCTCTCCTGTAGGTTATGTACCCTGGTATGTTAACATCCCAGTCATGGTTCTCTGTGTACCATGTTTCTGTGACTGCTACAATATCCAGGCATCCCTCTTCCATCAAGGCCACCAGTTCAGGGAGCTTGTTGCCCAGACTACAGGCATTGGTACTCATTACCCTCCATTTCCTGATGGCCTTACTCCTTTTTGCCTCATCCCTGTCCTTATTGCCTTTGTCACTTTCTCCATTTACCCCTGCCCTTCTCCCTATCGACATCTCCATCTTGGTGTTTACCTCACTTACTACCCTGACTTTTTTGGGGAGGATAAGATTTCCCTGCTCCTTTCCAGTGCTTCCCCCTTTGGCTAGTTTAAATGCTTGCCAATGAAGCATTTGAACCTACACCTAGGATCCTGGTTCCCCTCCTAGATAGATGCAGCCCATCATGCCAGTATAGGCCTGCATCACTCCAGGTGGAACCCCAGTCCCCAATGAAGCCAAATCCCTGAGCTCTGCACCAGTTTTTTAACCACTGATTGAATCCCATGGTGTGGAGCACGCTAGCCTCACCTGCGCCATAGACAGGCAGCACCTCCAAGAAGGTTACCGTGATGGCTACTTGTCTAAGGCCCCTCCCCAACCCCACAAACTCTTCCTGTACTGCTCTGATCCCTTTCTTAGTCAGGTCATTTGTCCCTAATTGGACAATGACATCCAGCTCCCTCCCCTATGCAGCTGCTCCGGTGATCCTGAGGATTCTCTCCCAGTCCCTCCAAGCCATGGCGCCAGGCAGGCACCTTACCACCCTCTACCCTTTCTCCCCCAGTTCTACCTTCCTAACAATGGAGTCTAACACCAGGAGTTGTTTTCTTCCCCTGTGGAGTCCCATGCCACCCTCCTGTGGGTCTCCCTTGTAGAAGTTTCCAGCATCCTCCTTGGTCTCCACTGCGGGTGCCTCCATAGAGGAATCACACTTTGCCAGAATGGCATAGGAATTGTGGAGAGGTACAACTAGAGGGATGCACTTCTGTTCCACCACCCTCACCCTCCTTGAGCCCACTGTGGTCCAACTGCTCCTCTTTCTTGGCAACCTCTGAGGCAACGGCAGTGGCCCTGGTGGTCCCTGGATGGAAGAGGAGGTCCCACAGATCCTGGCCAACTCAGCCTGGAGATGAGCAACCTCCTCCCTCAGCCCAAAGAGGTGCCTGCACATGCAGACTTTTTCAGATATTCACCAATCCCAAAGTCAGTGGTGTTGGGGCCCCTTCTTTCGGTCCTTATGTGTGGAGACCTGTGATGGAGTAGGTATTTCATTTAAGGGATGTGATTTTACTATCCTTAGATTGGTCAATATAGAACCTGGTAGAGCATTCCTTCTGGATGTGCAGTACAAGGAATCCCCTTTTCGACTGATTAATGTCTATGCTCCCCAGTTGAAAAGTTGAGAGTAGATATATTCCTGTCTATATAGTCATATCTCTGCATACTTCTATACATGTGGTGTTTGATGGAGACTTTAATTGCAGCCTCTATAGATCTGACAGGGGAGCTAAAATAGAAAAATTATTTTGTGACACCAGTGCCCTTAACACTTTTCAACAGGTGGCTATACATACACTTGAGGGGCCCTGGTAACCAGAATTGTTTGTTGTTTATTTCTAACCACCTTTCTTCACAGGATGTGCAGTTGATACCCACTGAAAAATCAGATCATACTTTGTTAGGGGACACATTTGGGGAGATGGATTCAATCCCCACAGGGACAGGCTATTGACATTTAAATGATTCTCTTTTGTTAAAAACTGCCACTTAGCAAGCTGTCATGGAACTTCTGCAGGCTCAAAAGTCAGTTGCATGCTTGACAGTTGACATTGTGTGTTAGTGGGATGAGACAAAATGGGATTTAACTATCCTTTTCACCAAGATATCTAAATTTCAAAGGAAATCAGATTATTTGAGATATCTATCCTTAACGGTCTCAGCTGACAAAGCTTCTCACCCTAATGCACAAGGGCCGGGGAGATTATTGCTCCCAGATCTGCAGTACGAAAGAACAAATCAGAGCTTATCAATATGATAAAAGTAGGTCACTTTTATTGGAACTTCTTAATGGGATTCAGGGTTCAAAGTGCCTTGGGGACCCATTTGAGAATTGCAAAACTTGGGTTCACCATCAGAATCTCTCTGTGGTCTTGTCACAGACAGGGGACCTGATTAGAGATAAAGAAAGCATTATGGCTCAGGTCCAGATGCATCTTTTAGATATGTTTAGTGGCACAAGTCCTCCTTTACCATTGAAAGCCTTTTTGGTGTTCATTCAAATCCCTGAAATTCCTGCTAGAGATTTGTTGGATCTCACAAGACCGATTTCCCAAATGGAAGTTTTTTTTACCCTTATTTTTCCCTCCCGTCACCACTGACTGGTGCCCCATCAGTCAACCTGCGTGTTCCCCTCCTACCTGAGATCCTCCCAGCTGTATCCTCAGTCTCCTATCACCCATGACACACCTCTGGAATAATGCCCAATCCACTCCCTTGAGCGGGGCCGCCTTCTGCTCCTCGGCGCTTCCTCTTCTGATGCTCCTTGGGCAGAGGTGATTGGTGAGACGAGGTTCAGTGGGCTGGATCCGGTGATGTGGGGGCAGACGATGTCTTCCTCCCAGCCAATGGGAGTTTCTTGAGTTCGTAGCATGATTCCCGTCCCTGGGGCATGGACGTGCAATGATGTCCAGTGCAATCGGACACACTTCTGAGCCCATTCTGCGGATGCCCGCCAAGGCTACTCGCCGTCACCAATGTGATCCCCCAGCTGTTGCACTCCCAGCCTCTGCTGGGAGTCACTAATGTGGGGGAATCATCCACCACCCCTCCCAGGAGAGGAGAGCAGTCCTCCAGATGCTCTATCCTCTCCTGCCCTGCCAACCACCAACGGCCCAAGCTTATTCCCAAACCAGGGTCATCGGCGTGGCATGAGGTGTGACATCCAGTGCCACAACCCTCAGAGCCACCAGGCCAGCTAACCCCAATGGAAGTTAAGTTTGCTATTATGCTTCTGCATCCTAATAAGGCCTCAAGATCGGATGGTCTTATGGCTGAATTTCATAAACATTTTCAAGATATTTTAACGGATATATTGATAGAAATCTTTAATTGGCTACTACAGACAGAAACTATTTCTACCTTATTTGTTGAGGCTATACAGAACCTTCTGTACAAGAAAATGACTGAATCTAATTTGAATAACTGGAGTCCACTGTGTCTCCTTAACACTAAGTTTAAGGTTTTAATGACCATTCTTAATAAATGACTGGCCTTGGTCTCCAAATATGTTATTTCACCAGTCCAGACCTGTGCAGTTCCTGACAGACATATCATAGATAACTTGATTTTGCTGCATGAAGTCCTCAGTAGAGGAGGAAGTAGAAGAGCATGTGAGTTTCCTTTTGTCACGAGGCCAAGAAAAGGCTTTTGAGAAAGTTGCCCATTATTTTCTTGTTCAAGGTTCTATCTCACTACTGAATACCAGATGTTTTCATTTCTTGGCTATGGACTATATATGCCTTGGTCATGGCACTGCCCCTCATTAATGGTCATTAAGGGCATGGGCTTCCACTGCAAAGGGGAGTTTGACAGGGATGCTCCTTGAGTCCTCTTTTGTATAAGTATTGTATAGATCCTATTCTTAGTAAGATCAAAAGACATCCACAGATATGGAGAATCAATAGTGTGGATTGTTACAGTGAATTGAGGGTGACCACCTATGTGGAGGATGTCACTTTACTGGTCCATGATGTCACTTTGGGATGTCTTGCTTTGGATGTTTTTCAATCCTTTACTCCCATTTGGGGGTGCTAACCTTAATTTTTAGAAATGTCAGGGTATGGTAGTTGGCTCAGAGGGTACTCCAGTGGAGGAAATATGGGGAACTGCATTGTCCTCTACCCATCTCAAGATATTGGACCTTACATTTGGTAAGGGAGATCTGGCTTTCTACAGTTGGGGTGATAAAACCACTGCCTGTATGGGTAAGATTCAACCCTGGAAATCCTGGCGTCAGTCTAAGTAAAAGAAAGTGGCAATTTTTAAATCTTTCATTTTACTTTTATTTTTGCATGTCAGTATGGTTTTCCCCATTCCTAACTCTCTGGAAAAAAGGTTTTATATTTTATTTTCCAACTGATATGGGGGAGCACACTCAATCCGATTAAATGCAATATACAGTGAAGTGCAGGATGAATTGCAGTGTCACAGGTTTACTGAATGACAAAAGGGATTAACTCCCATTAAAATGGCATTGTTTGCTTCAGTAACTCCACTGCAAAATTCAACAGTGATGTGCTTCATCCTGGTGGGCTTCACTGTACTGTATCTCCCTGTAGCCCATGATGGCCTGAACATGATTAACCCTCTGGTCTCCTCATTCTATCACTTTATTAAATGGAACATTGGGTCATACAGGGTTATTGCAGCCTGATTTTGGAAGCCTCGGGTGTCACAGTGGAGGACCCCAGTGATAACTGATTAGTCTCTGTTTTCCTTCTCCCCTTCCATGACCAGACAATCGGTGCCATTTGTCCATTCTTTGAAAAATAAAATTAGACGCTGGTGAGTGGAGGTCCCTTGCTGCAACTATCCACAGCAGGATGTACATATGATATGATTATGTCTACTTATTATTTGATGAACCTCATTACCTCGGTATTCCCCTTGTGCGCTGACAGAAGGTACAATCCTCTGTGATGGACCCTAGAGTCCCACCTAAAATCTGGGATGTCCTCAGGTTGTACTGCCATGGGAGATTAAGTGTTAAGGCCAATGCTAAACACAAAAGCTTGGTGGAAAGGTTCTGCACCATAGTGGGCTGTGAGAGCAACCTGGAAACAATGCAACACTTTCTGCTTGACTGTCCACATACAAAAGAGTTTTGGTCACTTTTGGTGTCTCATTGGGCAGATGTTATCTGGTCAGCCCTTTCATTTGCAGATATTATCCTAGGCATCTCCTCCTCCAACAGCGTATGACATTGATATTGCAAGACTTGTACTTACCACATCCAAATATTACTTGTGGTACTCTAGATGTGCCTTTCTGTTACAACAATCAGTTATTTCTCCAGCAGCCTTACTTACTTTAGTAGAATCTGATATATGGGTCTTGTATTTGGAGGATAGTAAAATGACTGAAACCCACATCCTAGCTCATTGATGGAGCTCTGTTGCAGCCCATTGCCTGCCTCCTTGATGGGTTTATTCTAGGGTTTTTATTTAGGTTTACATTTCACAATGTTGAATTATAAGTTTCAAACTCCATCCCCCACCCTTTCTTTTCTCCATTTTGCTTTTGTTTCATGATTTTGCCTGAAGTTTACCACTAGATTTTTTGCTTATTATTTTGTCCCCTTTAGTTACATCATTACTGTGAGACAACAGTGTGTTTAGGATGTTTTACTTGTCCATGTATTTTCATTTGACAAGTTCCTTTTGTTACATAACCTGATTGTGATCCCCTTATATTTGCTCACTGTTATTTTTTTCTCTTTCAGTTGTATTAAACTGTCTTTTGTTTTCTGTGTAATTTTTCTGACTTCTAAATTAAAACATCCCCTACTCTTGCCAGTAGGGGGAGCCCCTGAACATGGTTCCAAGATGGCGGTCATCGTGGAGAAAGGAGCAGAGGCTTCTCAGCGTTTGGCGACTGGGGGATCTGCCTTCCCTCCCCCAGTAGCGGTTCTCACGGAGGTGTCTAGTGAGGAAGCAGGACTGCAGGAGCATGCGGCTAGAGTCCATTGTCAAGTTTCATTGGAAAAGAGCCTGGAAGCAGTGCTGCATGTCACACTCCACAGGAACAAGAGCTGCCTTTGCAGCACAACTCTAGGAAGGCTGCCTTGTTGGAGCAGCTACGAGTGGAGGAGCTCCACTATCAAAAGGAAGTACGTGCTTTGGTTTCTCCTCTACGTTAGGGGTCTGACTCTTGGACAGCCACTGTGCCGAGAGATCATTTTGTAGAGGCTACTGCTACTCAAGTTACTGGGGAGCCCTGGACACCAGAGAGAGCCCTGGTGGGTGTGAGATGGAAAATAACAGATACAAGGACTAGGATCCCTGATGACAAGGACTCAGAGGTCAGGAGATATCAGGCCTTTCTGACTGACTCACCTGTGGCTCTACTCAAGCCCCCTTTCCTGTTATTCTGTTATAGACCCCAGTATTTCCAGTTGAGGGGACACAGGATTCCTCTTGAGTTGGTTTTGCCTCCATTCCTTAACTTTCTGATAGGACTATGCTAGGTGCCCTGCCTTTGAAACCTGACTTGCAGCCACGGCTGCCTTCAGACTCTATTGACCCTCTTGGGGCAGTTTTTCCTTTTGCCCCAGCTCACATGGATCATGCAGCTCCTCTTGAAGAAGCTTCTGATGCATTAGCACATTCCCTGACTTCATTTGGTTTGAATACTGTTTCACCCCCTTCCCTTACTCTCAGAACAGCCTTTGTCACCATCTGCCAGACCTAAACAGTTTCCTAACTTATTCCAGGCTCATGAGGAACAGGTCCCTTGCTGGAATGTGGTTTGCTTGATCTATTACAGGGGTTTGGATTGTGCTCCTGCCCATGTCTATGCAGCTAGAAAGCTACTCAAAGACTCCTATTTGTTTTGTGCTTCTGATATCTATGCCTTGATAAATGTTTTTTTATTTTTATTTATTTAAGTCTAGGATTACAAATACCTTTGAGCCACGGCTCTTTTACAAAGGTTCCAAATCATTTACAGTCAATTGCAATACATCACAATACAACAAGGGGAAATACAAATAATTGAGTGGAAAGGCTGGATATAAGACGGAGAGCAGAAGGTGGCACAGAGGGGATGGTGGATACTGCTGGAGAAAGGGGCAGCCGAAATGGCATTTGTCAGACATATACAGAGGGGCGTAGAGAGTGAACATATAAAGAACAGTACAGGGAGGAAGTGCTAGAGTGGGTGGAGGTGGAGGAGGGGGAAGGAAGGGGGAAGAAGGGGAAAAGAAAAAAGGGGGTAGGGTATGATGTGTGGGGTAGGGTATGAGAAGGCAGGGCAGGAAAGTGGGATTGGCCAACAGGATAAGTGCCTGGTGTTGGTTTGAAGAGGACTAAAGGAGTCAGTTATATGCTGCAGTCACATGAGCTGGTAGCAATGAGATGGTGATGGAGTGTGGCTTTGAAAGGGCCAAGTTTTGTCATGGAGGAGATGTCTGGACTGAGTTCATTTAGCCAGCAAGGTCCCCTATGGGCAAATGATCTTTGACCTTGGGTGGTGCAGCAGCGGGGGACTTGGAGGAGTTGAGTTTCAGATTTTCTGGTGTTACAGGTATTCAGGCAGGGTTGCAGTAGAGCTTGGACACTAGGAGGTGCAAGGTTCATGGTAGCTTTCTTAGCCATAGTGCATGTTAGATACCTTATATGGTTGGAGAGTTGTAGCCATCCGGTTTGCGCATATAGGTCACATGTACGTGTCAGACAGTGGGCACCAGTGATGAGCCTACAAGCCTTGTTGAGAGATGTCGATATTCATTGGAGCGCAGTGGTTGTTGCAGAACCGAAGATGATTAGGCTGTAATCAATGATGGAGACCACCGAGCTCTGGGCAACAATCCTCAAGGCATCCGATGTAAGGTGACGTCTGTGGCGGTAAAGCAGGTCAAGCCCAGTATTTGTGGCTTTGGCAACACAGTCAATGTGGGAACCATATGACAGGTTTGGATCTAGATGAATCCCAAGATATTTAAATGACTGAACCTGCTCAAGGGTGCTTCCGTGGCTAGTAGTGATGGAGAGAGGATGGAGCCTGTGCTGGTTTCAGTGGCTGCTGAAGAGCATAACCTTGGTTTTATTATAGTTTAGGGCAAGCTTGTGCTTGCTAAACCAGTTTTCTACAGTGTCAAAGCATTGTTGGAGACTGTGCTGAAGTGGTTCAGGTTCCTTGAGAGAGGTGACAATTACTACTTTGTCAGCAAAAAGAATTAATTGCTCAGGACAGGATTAGGGAAGGGTGTTCAAGAAGAGGCAGAATAGTAGGGGGCCCAGAATTGACCCCTGGGGGACTCCATAGTGGACGGGTCTGGCATCAGAGAGGACCCCATTGATTTTCACTCTTTGTGTCTGATTTTCTAGGTAGCTACTGAACCATTCAGTAGCGTTGGGGGAGAGTCCGGTCAACCGGAGCTGTTCAGTCAGCAGATGATGATGTACGGTGTCAAAGGCTTTTGACAGATCGACAAAAATGGCCCCAGTTAGTTGACCATTATCCAGAGCGGAGTGTAGTTTACCTGTGAAATCTATTAGGGCTGTTGATATACTGTGGCCTTTCCTAAAATCATGCTGTTGCGGACATAAGATGTTGTATTTTTCCAAGAAGTCAGTAAGTAGATCTGCCACAATGCGTTCCAGCGCCTTCGAGAGAGGAGGGAGTATGGAGATAGGATGATAGTTACCATGGTATGTTTTATCACTGGTTTTGTGGACTGGCGTAACAGTTGCAGCTTTCCATATGTCTGGGAATTGGCTGAGACTAAGGGAGAGGTTGAAAATATGAATAAATATAAGTAAATGTGGGGGATTCCAGCTATGATATCAGCTTTAAACTTATTGTTGGGCTCAAGAAATTTTGGGCACCTTATGAAGCGTATAAGGATACCCCGTTGTGGACCCCTTTCCTAACAGCGCCTCTAGTTAGACCAACTATTCATACCGTTACAGTGCTTTTCCACAATGAGGAGGTAAACATTGTTGATATCTTAAGTTGGTTATGAAGGTGTTGTCAGGTCCTGTATTACTTAGAACCCCTAAATGACTCAGAACTGATCTGGACTGGGGGATGGTTTTGTCTTTGTAGAGACAGGGGCACATTGTTCCATCAGGGACAGCCAAAGACCTGCTTTAAGTGTGGCTCCCTCATTGACTTCAGTAAAGTCTGTGACAGCATTCACTGTAGCCATTGCATTGTGTTTTGTCACCTGGCCAAGGAGTGTCTAAATGGTTTCTGCTGTAATTTGTGTAACAGATGGGGCTATTCTTATACTAAATGTCCCTGTGCATCTCACAATAAGGGGTCGGCCATGTCTCAAGAAGACATTGTCTCCTGGGCTCAGCATCAGAGCTCACCCCAGAACCCTGTTGATGCACTGGTTTCAGCACCTTTATTCCCCAGGAGCCCACACAGGTGTGTCCCCCCCCCCCCATGCTCAGAGGCACGCAATAATAACAGTTGAGCCCTCTGTCCCCCTGCAATTGCTGCAGATCCTAATAAAGAGTTGGGACCCCCAACATGCCACAGTCTAATTTTGGCACTGAGGACGATTTACCTATTTCGACTCAGTCTGCACCCCCTCTACATTTGCCTGTTATGCCCCCTCTCCCGACCCCAGATGATTTTGCACTTGTTCCCCTCAAAGGGAAGACACAGAGATCCAGGCATATCAGCTTCTCCCAGCAGGTACTGCGGGACACACTTTTCAGAAGGGCAGTTTTACAGGATTTAAGACACTGTCCAACACGCTGGGCCATTGGAGTTCTAAGGGCTCAGCTCCAGGCAGCATGGGCAGAGATTGCACACCTCAAATCACATATTCAGGAGGAATTATATTATAAGAACCACTCGCCATTTCCCCAACATCCAACAGAAGCACCTTGACCGCAGAGGGTAGTTGGTCTGGGAGGTTGGCAGGTGGTTAAGAGGGGCAAATAGGGTGCTCCATCACTCGGTGCTCTCCAACATAGCACCTCTACAAACTATATAAAAACTACAAACAGGTATCTGCCTCTATCTCTGAAATCAAACAAAAAGGCAGAGGACACTGCAGAGCAGAACACTGCAGCACAGGAGCTAGCACAACAAAACTCACCCAAAACAGCAACCAAAACGAAAAAAGCAAAAAGGAAATCCAAAAAACTTCTGATCGTAGGAAACTCCATGATTCGGGGAATTAATACCTATCTCCAGCCAGGGGTAATGATCAGATGTCTCCCAGGTACATCAGCGTGGAGAGACATTGACCACATTGCTAAAATTGAACAGGAAGCAGGAGAAAACATTAATGTACTGGTACAAATAGGGACTAACTATCTCGCCAGCCGGTCAGTTGTGCAGACCAAGGAACACCTGACCAGGCTGGGTGGCAAACTATCATCTAGTTCATCTAGCATCTCATTCTCTGAGATTGTGCCAGTCTGAGAGGGGGTCAGAGAAAGGGAGATGGCTCAAGGGCTGGTGCCAGAAAAAAAGACACAAATTTGTAGGAAACTGGCAACAGTTTTGGGAGCGAAAGTTCTTTAAATTTGGTGGACTGCATCTGACTAAGGAGGGAGTCAGTGCATTGGGTAAAAGTTTGATGTCTTTGCAGGATATTTAAACTAGCAAATGGGGAGAGGGGTGTAGCACCTGAAACATCGAATGGGAAGAACACTCCTCCCCCCTCAGCTAGTGGTCAAACAGAAGTTCCACATGATTGTAGTTCATTTGCATCACCAGGTAAAGAAAAAGGTCCGGCTCCCCATACGATGCACAGGGGAAATGCCAGACCTCGCCCAAAAACTAACACACCAAAATCTGACCAATGGAAAATCTTATACACAAATGCTCGCAGTCTGGGAAACAAGATCCCAGACCTGCAGGCAATAATGACAGAGGCTAAACTGAGAAGAAAAACTTCCTGGTGTTGGTAGATAACCTCCCTCCTTGCAGCCTGAGGTCATGTCCCCTGGTCCTGGAGCCCTTCTTGAAGTAAAAAAGTTCCTGTGCCTATACCTTGTTAATGCCTTTTATGTTCTTGAATGTTTCAATCATGTCCCCTCTCTCTGTCTTCTCTGCTCCACGGAGTACATATTCGGTTTCCTAAGTCTTTCCTCTAGGACATGTACTGCAGACACTGAATCATTTTTGTTACCTTTCTATGTACTGTTTCCACTTGGTTAATGTCCTTCCTCAGGTGAACCCTCCAGAATTGGACTCCATATTCCAGTTGAGGCCTGACCAGCAATCTATACGGTGGTAGTACCACCTCTCTCCTCCTGCTTGTGAGTCCCCTCCCATTGCAGCCCAGCATTCTGTTGGCCTTCAATATTGCCTTCTCACACACTGCTTACTAACTTTCAAGTCATCTGAGATTATGATTCACAGATCTCATTCCTGGTTTGAGGGCACCAGTCTTTCGCCTCCTAGGTAATACTCCTTTCTTGGATTTTTCTTTCCTATGTGCATACCTTGCACTTTGTGGTGTTAAATCTCAGGCTCCACACTCCAGACCATTCTAGTTTCTTGAGGTCAGCTTCCATCTTGCTTACTCCTTCTGAAGTGTCCACCATTACATATCTTGGTGTCAACTGCAAACAGACACACCTTCCCTTCCAGCCCATCAGTGATGACTGCTATAAAAACACTGAAGAGCAGAGGCCCCATCACTGGGCCCTGGGGCACCCTGCTGGTCACCCTGCCTTCCTTTGATTGTATTCCATTAACCTGCACCCTTTGGGTTCTGCCTTGTAACCAGTTTTGTACCCATCTGACTACTTCTGGACCAACCCCTGTGTGATCAAGCTTCTTTACCAGCCTTCTGTGTGGAACCAAGTCGAAGGCCTTACTAAAGTCTAGCTAGACCACATCTACTGGCCCACCGTCGTCCACTATTTTTGTAGCCTAGTCAAAAAACTTGAGCAGATTTATCTGCCATGACCTACCCACTGTGAAACCATACTCTTTAGGGTCTTGTTGGCTGCTGGTTTTGAGGAATGCTATGATCCTCTATTTGAGTAGTGCCTCCATTAGTTTTCCTACTATACACATGAGGATCGCCAGTCTGTAATTACTAGCCTCTTCGCAACTGCCTGATTTGTGAAGCGGAACCACTATTGCCTTTTTCCAGTTTTCGGGTACCACACTGCTCTTCAAGGATTTTGTGAACAGAAGTGTCAGAGGGGTGGCTAAATCTGCCCCCAGTTCCTTAAGGATTCTGGGGTGCATCTTGTCTGGTCCCATGGCTTTGTCTGCTTTTAGTTTATTTAGCACCTCCCATTCTTCTGCTTCTGTAAAGAGACTTGGGTCTACCCCTGGTCCTGGGGTGCTGTGTTTTTTCAGGGCTGGCCCTCCCCTCAGTCCTCTTTGGTAAACACTAAGCAGAAGTATTTGTTGAGGATTTCAGCTTTCTCTGGGTCATGTTTGAAGCATTTCCCTTCTTCAGTAGCAATCTTTACTATTCCCCCTTTTGCCTTCCTACATTCCTTAATGTATCTAAAAAAATTTTTGTCTCCTCTCTTTGCCCCTTCTGATGTCTTTTCCTCTGTCTGGGCTTTTGCCTTTCTAATTTGTTTGTTAGACTGTCTCATTTTTTTCTTGAATGACTCCCAGTCTTTCTCAGTTTAGGTTTCCTGTTATATGCTGCACGCCTTCTTTTTTTCTTTGACTGTGGTAGTCACTTCCTTGGAAAAACCACAGAGAATTTCTTTTTCTTTCTGATTTGCTGACCCATATGGCACATTGATCTGTGGCAGTCTTTATTGCTCTCTTAAGTCTCCCCCACATGACTTCCACCTCCTCAACCACTATTTCCATTAACTGGCTACTTATGTTGTTCTTCATTTTTTGGAAGTCAGCCTTTCTGAAATCTAGCACCTTTATTTTTGAGTGTCTGGTGTCCTGTGTTATGTTTACCTTAAAGCTTACCATGCAGTGGTCGCTGTTACCCATATGGCACCCCACTTTGATGTCCTTGATCCTTTCCGAGTTTTTGAGGACAAGATTGAGAATGGCATCTCCCCTTGTTGGGGTTTTAACAAGTTAGCACAGTCCCGCGCCTTGTAGTGACAATAAGAAGTCCTTACTTCTTGTTGCTGCCATTAGTGTGCTTCAGTTAATATCTGGTAGTTTGAAGTCCCCCACTAGTATTGCTTCAGTTTTATCAGACATTTTGTGGATTTCCTCTATTAGGTCTTTGTCTTCTTTATCTCTTTGATTTGGGGGCCTGTACACGACGCTGATTCTGAAGGGTTTTCCCTTGTTTGTGTCTACTGTTAGCCACAGTGACTTGAAATCCCCAGGTTGCCTTTTACTTCTGTGGCTTTTATTTCCTCCTAAATATAAATGGCTATGCCCCCCTTTTTTGCCCTGCCTATCTTTCCTGAACAGTTTGTAACCAGGAATGTCCGTATCCCATCTCTGGTTTTCCATGAACCATGTTTCTGTTACAGCACCCAGTCCAACCTTTTTGTTTCCAAGATGGCTGTTAGTTCAAGATGTTTGTTAGTTAGGCTCTTAGTATTTGCAACCATTGCCTTCCAGGAATGTATATTCTCTTTGGTACGAGGTTGTACCCTCTTCCTGGACTGCTCCAGTTTGCTCTTTCTGGCCGAGAGATTATGGAGGTTGCTGGTTTTTAGAGGATGTTGGCTCTGATTTGTTTTCTGAGGATAGATGTGTGCATTTGGAATTTTGGGGAGTGATGACCAGCCCACCGATGGCAGGGGTGTGAGCTGCATCATACTCCTCTTTATTTAGTTTAAACTACCTGTATAGATATCAAATTTTTGTCCAAGTGTTCACACACCTTTTCTGTTTAGGTGCAATCCGTTGTATTCAAGAAAAGCACTTTCCCAAAAGTAGCATCTGACAAAGGGCTCATCCTTTTGGTCAATAGGTGTGGATTGCTTAGATGGGGTGGGGATCTTTGTTTAATTCCTCAGACATTCATGTTACCAGATTGGATAACATATTTCCAGGTCATGCCTTGGCTCTGGATTTCGCTTGTCAGCAGAATAGGCTTAGACTTATCATGACATATGTTTCACAGTTGAAGGCTGATAGAGTGTCACTGTTTCAGTCAAGTCGACCTTTTTTATATACTTCATGCTTGGTTTTGTGGGTGGGGACTTTAATTGTGGTTTGACCAGGGCTGATAGAGGTTTCCAGTCACATAAGTTATTTTCTGACTTGAACTACTTGACTTCAGTTCTTCAGACTGCATCCCTCATTAATGCCTATAGAACTCAACACCCTACTGGGAGAAGGACATATTTTCATGGAGCATTGTCTACACAAATAGATTATCTTTTTGTCTCACAACTTATGACAGTGGTAGCTAGATACCGAAGTGGCACGGAGTATTCTGATCATAAACTGCTGTCCTGTACCTTGACCTGGTCTGGTGCCCCGACACATGGTAAGGGTCCCTGGAGACTGAATACGGCAATTTTACAAGACCAACCTTTGATAGATAAGTGAACGTCCCTGTGGCCAGCCCGTGTATGATAATCAGGCTGATTGGTGGATTGAGAGTAAGACTGACTTTCCGTCATTATTTAAATGGAATACTGGTTCCAAGGCGACTGATGGTTATCTTACGTACTTGTCACAAAGAGAACTATTGCAAAAAGTGTACTCTGCTGCTGAGCTCACAGGACAAGACTTTGGCTCCCAAATTCGTTCCCTGCAGGCAGAGATGAAAAAGTTGCAATACGATTGTGTGCAATCTGTGCAACAAGAAATGTGTTTTGGCATGCAATGCTCTTCCCAAACTTTAATCCCTTTACTGACTGCAGACACTGAGTGGAAAGTAGGTCCATGAGGATGCTGTTTGATAGTTCAGGACAAGTTGTTCATATGGGCCACGATATTTCCCGAGTGGCATTCGAGTTTATGAACTCTACCTTTTCCTTTGTCCACCAGACTCAAATGGATTAGTCATTTCTTTCCAGCCTGGCTTTCCTGGCCTTACCTGTGGCTGATGCTTGGTTCTTGGTGGCCCTCATCTCTGCAGCTGAGGTACTCTGCAGTATTTCCTTGCTCAAGATGAACACAGCACCTGGCCTAGATGGTTTGAGCCCTGAGTTTTATAAGTGTTTTAAAGAAACCTTGGCACCTGTGTTGGCAGCTATTTTTAATGCCTGCCTCACCTGGGTGTTTTTCCTGCCCCTCCATCTGAGGCTTTACTTATTAATATTTTTAAGAAAGGGGATAAGGCTGACCTTTGTAACTGGAGACCTTTGAGCCTTTTGAGTGCTGACTGCAAGATTCTCGCTATGGTCCTGGCAGTCCTCTTGGGCAGGGCTGCTGCCTTATAGTTCAGCCTATTAACTTGCTCTGTACCTCATAGACAAATTCAGGATAACCTGCTTCTCCTGAGGGAACTTTTTGTCCAGGGGGTGGAGCAAAGTCTGTAGGACTTTGTGCTTAGCCTGGATCAGGAGAAGGCCTTTAATAGGGTCTCACATGATTACCATTTTCAGGTCTTCCACTCTTTTGGCCTACCCCTATTGTTTGTGAGCTGGATCCTCTGTTTGTACAGTCAAGCAACAGTTTGCCCTTTAATTCATGGGTGGTTGGGACCTCCCTATGTTCTTCACAGAGAGTTTCATCAAGGATGCCCCCTGAGCCCATTTTTGTATGTTTTTTGTTTGGACCCACTTCTTATGACATATTCCTAATTGTGCTTCATTGTGGGGATTGCAACTGACTCCATGGGACCCACCCATGTAGGTTTTGGCTTTCCTGGATGATGTGGTTGTCTTCTGTAGTTTGGAGACTGCAGTGCTGCCATTACAGCGCTTATTGGATACATGCACAGATTTATCCTCCTCGTGTATTAACTATGCCAAAAGTAGAGGATACCTGTTGGATGGCACTTTCCCATATATCAGATATTGCCTCAATCCCTATCCTGACTACTGACATCAGAATGTTGGATATATTATATGGAGCCTCGGACATGGCTGTTATTAATGGGGAGGCTTGCATTCAGAAAACATACTTAAAGTGTATAAATGGATTGAGGCTTTTCTATCTAAGCTGAAGAGGATATTGTCGATGAAGACTTTCTTAGTGCCTGCTTTTTTAATTGTTAGTTATGTCTCCCCAACTCCAGTCTTGAGACTCAGCTTTCCAGTGTTTTCTTTAGAGTAATTTGGGGAGCAGCTTAACCTAGTAAGGAGGGATATTACGTATCGGAAGAAGCAAAAGGATGGGCTTGATATGCTGAATCCCCTTGTGTTTTTCTTTAGTATTTTTCTTTCTACTAATATTTCCCCAGTCTTTAGGGATGCAGCGAAATGTAATTTCGCCACTGAAATTCTGGTGAATCGCCAATTTCAACCTGCAAAACATTTCACAAAATTGGACCCTTACGGTGAAATTTTGCTGGTAAATTTCAACGCAATTTCGCAAGTACATTTTGGTGAAATAATTTTGCCATCAATGTCACCTTTCACCAGCACATTTCACTGTAAGTTAGTATCAGGTGAAACTGGGAAAAAAATGCTTGTCACATAACTTACTCTGTCTAGCAGACTGCTGGTCACATGGGTGACTGTACTTAGGAAGGAAGCCAGACTAAATCTACTTCCTTTAGAGCTTTGTCAGTCTAGTAGGAGAGAATGCGCAGAGCAGCAGAGCTTGATTTAGCAAAAATAGTGTTTGTGTGTGTGTGTGTTTGTTTGTAATCTCTTCCCCACTTCTTTTTTAAAAAGTAAATATTTTCTGTTAGGGATTTTTCTTTAGTGTTATAGTTTTCTATCTTTATACCGTAGTGTGTGTGTGTGTGTGTGTTTGATTCCCTCCCTGTATCTTTCTCTTTTTTTCATTTACAGTATTTTCTTTAGTTTTCTATTAAGAAAACTTTTTTTTAATGATGGAAAAGGGGACTGAGACTGGCAGCAGTACAGTAAGAGGGAGAATGGCAGGAGGAGCATCACCAGCTGGATCTACTGTCCACCTTAACAGGCAGGCATTTTCCAAGCAGTCCCCCCATGGAATATGTGCCCATTGCCCCCCCAGCAATAGCAGGACCACCTTGCACCCCTCAGCAGCATGTGCCCCCCCACCCAAAATGAGCAGCAGGGGCCTAGTGCCCCACCCCAGGAGCATGTGCAACCTGTGCTCCCCCCAGCAAAAGCAACAGCAGCAGCAGGTCTTGGTCCCAGATGAGGTGGCCCATGCTGGGACATCAGATGAAGATGCCCCCCCCCCCACTGTCTCTGTAGTGTGCTCCTTTTTTTACACAGTGGTTTCAGATGACACTGTTGTCATCTGCAACCTTTGTGGAAAAAAAGTAAGGAGGGGGAAAACAGGGTCCCACTTTGGGATGGGTGGACAAAGGAGCCACCTGCAGCACCATCTCTCAGTTGAGTGGCTCTCTAAGCAGCAAGAAGCTGCAGCAGGAGGAAGCAATGGGGCTGACCTGGAGGAAGGCATTCAGGGGTCTGGGGCTGCTGCAGTAGTTCCAGAAGAGACAGCAGCTGGAGTCATGAGTGATCACCCCCCACCCATCAGCAGCGCCAGCATGCTGCACCTGATTCTGCAGTGGCATCCTCACAGCCTGCAGCAGCTCCCCAGCAGGTCAGGTTGTCAGGATGGAGAACCTGGAGGCCGTGCGCCAAGAGGTGCTGGTAATGCGCACGGAGGTGCAGGGACTCTGGCAACAGTTGGATGAGTTCTGACAGGAGGTCAGGGGGGACCTCAATAAAATAAAGGAGGACACTTGGGGACAAACAACATAAATGGTAATAGTGGGCTAGAAATTCAGGCAAGGTTCTGGGAGTTGGCCAGGGTATGTCTTTCCATAGGCTGTAAGATCTCCTTTTCGGAAATCCTGCCGGTGCCAAGGGCTAGTGGGGAAAACAAGATGAAGATTAGGGAGATAAATCAATGGCTTAGGGAGTGGTGTGGGGAATTGGGGTATGGCCTAGTGGGGGACTGGGAGAAGACCTGGCAGGATAAGGGACTGTACGCTAGGGACAGTCTCCACCATAATTTGGAGGAGAAAGAAATCCTTAAGCTCAAACTAGCTGGGTTCATCAGCGAAAGGTGGGGTTTAAACTTGTGAAGGGGAGGGATCAAAAAAGGGGCAGTGTCAGTAGGTATGATAAATGAGGGACATGGTCTCCACTCCTCTAGGGGGCTAGGGAGATGTGGAAATGGGTCACCAGGTAGGGTGCAGGAGCTGAGAAATGGGAGCTCAAGGAGGAGAAAGGAGAGGAGGAAAAAGAGGTGGAGAGTGGTCCTGATTAATGCCAGGAGCTTAGGAAATAAAATGCCTGAGCTCCAGATGATGCTAGTTGAGGGGGAGGTAGATGTGGCATCAGTCACTGAGACCTGGGCCACTCAAGGGCATGCATGGGACCTAAATCTGGAGGGTTATACTATGTTTAGAAAAGATAGGAGGGAGGGAAGGGGGGTGGTGTAGCACTGTTAGTCAGAAATGGCATGGGTATTGGAAGGGTAGAGGAGGCGGAGGGGAATGTGGAGGCTGTTTGGGTCACCTTGCTGATGCAGGGTGGTAAGAGAGTAAAAGTCAGAGTGATATACAGACCACCAGCACTGGCAGAGGTCCTGGAAAATAGTTTGGTGGCAAATCTCAGGGAAACTGTGGATTGTGAAAGGGAATGGTAGTGATAATGGGGGACCTCAACATGCCAGGAACAGACTGGAGGACTATGATGTCACCAGTGGCCAAAAAGCAGAGGCTGCTGGATGTCTTCCAGGATGTGTTTCTGACACAACAGGTGGGTGAGCCAACTAGGGAGGCCCGGACACTGGACGTGGTCCTGGAGGACAGTGATCAGCTTAGGAGCCTAGAGGTGAGGGACCCATTGGCGGGGAGTGATCACACAACAGTCTGGTTCTTCCTGGACTTAGGGGGGAGGAGAGTCAAACAAGGATGGTGGTAACCAACTTTTGAGGTGCAGACTTCAAGGAGATGGGAAGGATCCTTAAAGAGCATCTGGACAGGATAAGGCTGGATATGGATGCTGACAGCAGGTGGGAGATCATTAAGATGGGAATACAGGAGGTTACCAGATCATGCACAAGGGAAAGGCATAAGTTTGGTAAGTCCAGAAAACTCTGCTGGTGGACCTGGGAGGTACAGGAGGTGGTGAGGGAAAAGAAGGCAGCCTATAGGCACTTCAAGTGCTCAAGGAGTGAAATGGATCAGGAGGCATATGAGCTGACAGCCAAGAGAGTCACCAGTGTGGTGAGAGCAGCTAAGGCAAAAAAGGAGCAGTCCTTGGCCAGTGGGATCCAGAGGGGGGACAAGGGGTTCTTCAGATACATAGGGGGAAAAAAGGAAAGTAAGGGGGCAGATCAGCAATATAAGGGTAGGGGATGGTTGGGCACAGGAGGTGGGGGAAAAGGCAGAAGTCCTAAATGAATACTTTGCCTCTGTTTTTACCATGGGGGATGGAGGAGCTATGTCTTGCGAGGGGAGCATGGGCAAACCAGAGGAAGGGGTGGGATCGGTAGAGACCAGGGGCCCTGACGGGTCTGGGGAAAGGGAGTGGCCACCACAGACAGGTGGGGGCCAGAAGTGCAGGGTGAAAAAGGGAAGGACATGGAGGCTGAAATCCCAGTAGAGAGAGTAAAGGAATCCCTCAGGTCCCTTCAGATGGAAAAAGCACCTGGGTCAGATGAAATACATCCTAGGGTGCTGAGGGAACTGGCAGATGTCCTGGCAGTCCCTCTAGTGGAGCTTTTCAACATCTCTCTGAGGACTTGGTGGGTGCCCCGAGACTGGAGGGTGTCCCATGTTGTGCTGATCCACAAGGGGGGATCAAGAGAGGAGGTGGGAAATTACAGGCCCATTTGCCTGACATCGGTGGTCAGCAAGGCGATGGAGGGTATTGTCAAGGAATGGCTGGGGGGGTTGCTGGAGCAAACTGGGTACTTGGATGATAGGCAGCATGACTTTGTCATGGGAAGATCCTGCCAAACAAACCTTGCTGAGTTCTATGACTGGGTGACGAGGGCCCTGGACCAGGGTAGGCCAGTGGACGTCCTCTTTCTGGATTTTAGCAAGGTATTTGATTCAGTACCCCACAGTGGTCTGCTGGCTAAGCTGAAGGAAATGGGGGTTGGGAGACAGTTGTTAAGATGGATAGAAAATTGGCTGTCTGAGCGTGCTCAGAAAGTGGTGGTTGGAGGGTTAGCCTCATCCCCAAGGTGGGTTACTAGTGGGGTTCCCCAGGAGTCAGTGCTGGGGTCACTTCTGTTCAATGCCTATGTCTTGGACATCAGGAGGGGGATCAGGAGTGAGATAAGTCTCTTTGCAGATGACTCAAAACTGTGTGCAGTGGTGGATGAAGAGGAGGGGAAGGAGGCCTTGCAGGAGGACCTAGAGGCTCTGGAAAGGTGGTCAGGAAAAAGAAAACCAAAATTCAATGTGGGGAAGTGCAAGATTCTGCACCTCGGAGTCAGAAATCCAGGCCAGTGGTATACTCTGGGAGGAGACATGATTCAAGTCACGGAGAGTGAGAGGGGCCTGGGGGTAGAGGTAGATGTCAAAATAAACTACTCAGAGACCTGTAGAAGGGCAGCGGCAAGGGCAAATAGAATGCTGGGATGCATCACCAGGGGGATTACCTCCAGAAAGGCAGAAGTGATCCTTCCACTGTGCAACTGCTTGGTTAGGCCACACCTCCAGTATTGTGTGCAGTTTTGGAGACCACATTTAAAATGGGACATTAGACTCCTAGAGAGGGTTCGAAGGAGGTCAACCAAAATGATCTGGGTCCTGGGGGAGAGGACCTATGAGGAGAGGCTCAAGGAGCTTGACATGTACACCCTGGAAGACAGGAGGGACGGGGGAGACATGATAGAGGTCTTTAAGTACATGAAAAGGATCAATAAAGGAGGCCCAGTCAGGGTGCTCCAAAGGAAGTAGGATGGGGCAAGGAGAGGTCATGGGTGTAAGCTGGAAAGGGGCAGGCTCAGAGGGGAGAGGAGGAGATGTTATTTCACTGAAAGGGTGGTGGAGCCATGGAATGCACTGCCCAGGGAGCTGGTAGAGGTGGAGACTGTGGACAGGTTTAAATGGGGATGGGACAGGTACAGAGGGAGAATAAATCTGACTAGGTCCAGTACAGGTGGAACATCTGGGACTGGGGACATTATAACCCAAGGGGGAGGGTGGGAACACCAAAATCGACCCTCAGTGCGGGTGCTGAAAATCGAGCAGACTCAAGAGACAGTTAGGCCTATTTTGCTGCCATTTTAGTATGTTAGTATGTTAGGACCAAAAGAAGGTCTTGGACCTCTTGGCGGAGCTGCATCGTGGCAGTGGTGGTGGCGGTGGCAGTTGCAAATTTAGTGGAAGTGATGAGTAGTGTACCTAATTTCCTTTTCCTTTGTTTTTCTTCTTTAAGTCTCAGACTTTTTCCTCTGCACCCCCCTAAAAATAAAAGCACCATAAAAATTTAAAAAGAAATCTTTTCTGTGCTCCTTTTCTTCTACATCCTCTTTGTTCTTTTTCATATATTGTCCAGTGGTTTTCTATCTAATTTGTTATGTTTTATGTAATGTTTATGCTCCCTCCATTCCCCCACTCTGTCTCATATGGATACCCTTACCCTGACTGAGTCTGACACTGCATGTCCCCCCAGCCCCAACTTGTAGTACTGTGCCCATAAACTGTGTTCCTTTCTGATTCTTTTATATTATTCCTCATTTATGTTTCCTCCTATCCACAAATGCCAGGTATAGTAATTTGTTCATATGAATAAACATTTTTCCCAAAGCTATGTGATGCTGTTGTCTCTGTCTGTTGTGTGTGGCAAGGGTTGGTGGCAGTCGTTTTGGCTCTGTGCAGCTGCCAGTGCCAGCATCAGTCCGAATACGTACACAACAGCCATAGAAACATTTACATAAGCACATAACTTATACGTACATAACTTACTTAAGTACAGGAAAAGTGGTACATAAAATGGAGACTGAAATCTGGTCTGAGTCATGATGTAAATGGTGCCCCCCCCCACCACCCAGACATTATATTGCTATTTTGGGCCTTGTTTACCAGTGATTTCAGGCTGAAACTCTGTGCTGCTGGTGACAAACAGGGCCTACATGTTTACAAAAAAGTTACAGGAAATTCAGACTGAAATCAAGTCTCAGCCATGTTGTTATATGGGACCCAAGCCACCACCTGAACCAAAACTTGGTCTTTGGTCCACTGTTTACAAGTCATCTCATGCTGAATCTCTGTTCCACGAGCACAGGACAGGCTGTACATGTCCAGAAATGTTACAGCAAAAATGGTAGATAAAACTGAGACCAAAATACAGTCTGAGTCAGGATATGATGTCGCCCCCCACCACCCAGACATAAATTAGCTGTTTTCTGGCCTGTTTGCCAAGTATTTCAGCCAGAATATTGCCACTGATTGTGCCAAACAGGGCCTACAAGTCCAGAAATGTTTACCAAAAATGTTACATCAAACTGAGAATTAAATCTGGTGTCAATCCTAATGTTTTATGGTCCCCCCCCCCCCAGCACCCAGACATTAAAATGCTGTTTTGGCCACTGTTTACAATTGTTTTTGGGCCACATCTTGTTTCTGCAAGTGCAGCATGGGCAGTACATGTCCAGAAATGTTTCCTAAAAAATGGCAAAATAAATTCAGATAGAAATGTGGTCTCAGCCATGATGTTTTATGGTACACAAACCCCCACATGGACCAAACGATGGTCTTTGGTCCACTGTTTGCAACTGGTTTTAGGCCACATCTTGTTTCTGTGAGTGCAGCACAGGTAGTACATGTCCAGAAATGTTTCCAAAAAAATGTTGCTCAGATTGAGACTGAAATCTGCTGTCAGTCATCATGTTACATGCTGTGTCACCACTTCAGGGACCTGAAAATGCAGCTTCTGCCACTGTTTGCCAATGATTTCTGTCTGACTCTCAATGCTGCTGGTGACAAACAGGGCCTACATGTCCAGAAATGTTTCCAATAAAAAGGTTACAGTAAATTCAGACTGAAATCAGGTCTCAGCTATGTTTTATATGGTGAGAGGTGTGTAGCTATAATGCTTCACTCCATGGATAATGGGATACTGTTAAGACAGTTTGTTGAATGGTTCCCCTTATAGGACTAAGTCAGTGTTAATGCTCAAAAATGGATGGGGGGGCCAAAAATACTCCACTTGGGCTGTTGTAAAATTTCTCAGAGTTCTTTATTTATTTTTGTTAATTGCCTTGACGTTTCACACACTTATGCTTTTTCAAAGGTCTTTTCATATATTGTGTAAGAATAATAGATAAATATTGTTTATAAATCTTACATTTTTGGATTCCATTTCTTTTCATTATTCTTCTATTAAGATTTTCTATTATAATTCATTACCACTGTGCTTCTTTCTCATGCTACTTATAGTACATGCTCTGTGCTTTGTTCACTCTTTTAATTAAAACTTTACAAAAATAATAGACAGTAATAGAGAATATGTACTCTGCATTTGTGCTTTGTTTCCACACTGGATAGACACTTTTTACTTCTGCCTTTGCCTGTTCTACTGATTCTTCATGGCAAGGATGTTTTATATGGCGCCCAAGCCACCACCCCGAACCAAAGCATGATATTTGGTCCACTGTTTACATTGATGTCATGCTAAATCTTGTTTCTGCGAGTGCAGAACAGGCTGCATATGTCCAGAAAAGTTACAGGAAAAAATTGTACATAAAGTGGAGACTGAAATCTGGTCTGAGTCATGATGTGATTGGTGCCCCCCCCCCGACCACTACAATGACATTATATTGCTATTTTGGGCCCTGTTTACTAATGATTTCAGCCTGAAAATCAGTGCTGCTGGTGACAAACAAGGCCTGCAAGTCCAAAAATGTTTCAAAAAAAATGTTACAGTAAATTGAGACTGAAATCTGCTGTCAGTCCTGATGTTACATGCTGTGCCACCACCTCAGGGACCTGAAAAGGGGGGTGCCAACCCATTCAGAGAAAATGAACTCCTCCTGCAAAATTCTGCTGCTACTTGCAACTGTTTCCTCCTGCTGCTGCTGCTTTTTAAATTGATTGAGACAGAAATGTATAATTATCATTTCCATATGTTGTCATCCTGATTGGCTGGCTGTGTTGACTAACTGACTCTGTGGTTGTAGCGTACCTGGCGGTGGGGAGTGAATGACATTTTGTGGCACTGTAGCTTGCTGCCTGCTGCTGTCTCTGACTACTACTTGCCAAGCTGCCTCAAGAGGCAGTGTCCTGGATGGCTGATGGTGGATCATCTTCACACAGTCCATACTGCTACTGCTGAACATGTAAATATCTGTCTTTATGGTTTTCTCCTGTGCAAGATAAGGGTGTTGGTGGGTTGATATTATGGTGTCTTGAGTTCTAATATGTTTGTACTGCTTTTATATTATTTTTCAGTGTGCTGTGGATGACATCATCATGCCAGGCCAGGATTAGCATCTAGAGATGTTTGAACGCACCACATTTCCCAAGTTCCCAAAGTAGATGGTAAGTACTGACATTTTCATTACTAGTGTGGTATGTATGTTACTGCCATCTGGATGTCTGACTCTAATAGCAATTGTGTTCTTTTTTTGCTTTTGTCACCGTCAGGAATTCCTTCGAAGTTAACTCTCATTCCTGCTGCTGCTGCTCAACCAGATCTGGGGGATTATTAATTGCGCAATTGTTCCACTTTCACAGTCCCTGAGGTAAGACTTGCTTCATTTTTTATGGTCTTGTGTGGTGGAGGGGAGGATGTTGGTGGTGGGGGGGGCTGGAACTTTTTACAATCCTCAAAATTAGTTCTTCTTAGCCGGCCCGGTGGCGCTGAGGGTTGAGGCGCTGGTCGCCACACTCGCGCTATGCCGCGCAATTCCGGTTCGGGAACGGGCATGGGCTGGCCGGGTCGACGGGAGGAGATGGATTGAGTATCCAAGGGACTGCTTCCATCTCCGGGAGGGGGATTTGGGCATCCAGGGCTTGCTGACCCCTAGAGGAGGCTGGGGAGTCGACGGCATGTAGCTGCAAGCTTGGGGAGGGTTGAGAGGGCTGATTGGGGCACGCACGGAGCGCGGCGCACTCCAGTCACCGGTGTCATTGCACACCATGACCCATCGGGAGGAAAACAGCGGAAAAAGCGAGCCCGGCAGCACAAAGTTGTTCCCCCGTGACGCCATTCCTGGAAGGGCGCCTCCCTGGCATGGATCCGTTGGGGTGGGTTGAGTCGCTCCCCACCACCCTGCCGTGAAGGGTAAGTCACGGGGTGCATAAGGGAGGGGGTCTGATGTCCGGGGATGGCGCTGTGGGAACAACGGAGGGCGGAGGTCGTAGCCAGAGCTCTGGAGGAGAGAAAATATTACCCAAAAAAAAATTAGTTCTTCTTTTTATCTTATTTCCAGGTACGCAGTACTGTTAGGGGATAGGGAATGCCTGCTACCGTTCTTCATCAAGGACCTTGTTCTAGAATCATGTACCCTGCACAGCATGTTCCTGGGTGCAGTTTCTGCAGTTTAATGACATCCCAGGGTATGTTAAGCATACATTTTTTTCTCTATTTGTTCCAACTTACTTGCTAAAAACAGGTATGCAGATTGATGAGTATTCGTCATTTTTTCTTATCTTTGGTCTTGCTCAAGTCATTTTCTTCTGTTGAGGTTTCATCATTTCTCTGTGTGATGAATACATCCATCCAGGCCCTGGAGGAACTATGTTGCATGGAAGACAAGGGGCATTACTTGAACTGCGATGTTGGCCACTGGACTGGTGTCTATAACATTAACGAGTAAACACCACCCACATACAGTGAAGAACTATGTGCGGAAATGGATGGTTGAGTTGGTGTTTAGGAAATAATTAGGTGGAGGGGGCTAATGTCTTGGCTAATCATTTGAGGTGGCATAGCTGCAGTAATCTTGACAATTTTGAATCCAAACTAAGGATAACCAGCGCCTCCCCTGCCCTGCCCTCCCCTCCCCCAGGGATCATCACAGTTTCAGTACAAGAACTTTAGCCTGGTAGTATAGCATAAGTAACCTTTTGGGGGGAATTTGATGTTGTAAGTTGTTAAGCTTTTCTTGATTACTTTTGTAATTAATTACTTGCATCATTAAAGATGGCCAATGTTCACCATTTTTCAAAATTTGTTCAACTTGTGGTGTTAACGGTTGAATGAGCATGTTACATTTATATGCTAATTGTACTAGGTGCAAGGGTTCTTGTACATGTCACGATAGTAAGTGGCAGAAAATATTTTTTTGGTTACATAGAGTGCATGGGTGTGTCACGTCAGTTAGCAAGAGGGGGTGGGGAGATCAGTGTGGCATTTGCCAGCATGGACACTTTTAAGGACGTCAAGACAGCATATCTTGCTGTAAGATGGGGCTGACAGTCGACATGAAAAGTAAGATATTTTTGGCAGCAAAACATTATAACTGTAACCATGCAATTGCAAAATCTTTCTGATTATGTTAATTACAGTGCTGCTGCTTTATTTAGGCTGGGGCACTGGTGGTGATCAAACAATGGTTATGGCAAAGGGCAATCAAACTTATACACACTGCAGCAGATAACACATTACCATAACCAATCCAGTGGTACATAGCTAAAAATAAGGTATAACACACCATACTGAACTTAAAGTGGTTGGGGAGGGGTGGTGGCCTTCTAGTAAACTCAACTTTTTTCCACTTCCACATCATCCAAGAAGCACCCCTCACAGACTTCAAGACTGGAGTTCTCACCAGGTGGGAATTCTCTCACCATTGCAGCTTCATCCACCTCACTGCTGGTGGATGCCTTAGTTAAGAGATTGTCATCATCCTCGTCACCGAGACGCAGTTCATGTGGCAACACCACTGACATCACTGTGCTGTGAGGAATGTGCCTTTCATTCATTTTGACGACTGTCAGCAGGGACACATTCTTGGGTGACAGATTGGTCCTATGGTCACTCACAATGGCCCCAGCCACACTTAACACTCATTCCACAGTGACACTGGATGGTGGGCAGCTCTGGTATTTCACAGCAACCGAGGTTAGTTCTAGCAAGTCAGTCATTTTGTTGCTCCAGTACAGCAGTGGCTCATCAGTAATGGCAAGATGCTTTGGGTTCCCCATGTAGGCCTCCACCATTCGTTCTGCTGCCTGGATTCCAGTTGCCTCATCTGTCTCCTCCTCCTTTTAGCCCATATCTTCCACTCCTACCTGAAAGAGAACATCCCAAATGGGATTGCTTACTGTTTTCTGCTGTGCCTTACCCATTTTCTCTGATTGGGTTGCCTGTAAGCTGCTGGTGGTGATAGCAACACCCGTTTTCACCACAGTGCATGCCTTTTTCATGTGTGCTGCATGTACCATTCTAATAAGGATATCGGTCAACTGTTGTACTCACTGATAACATCTTTCAATCATAGAGTGTAGGCCACATTTGTAGTGTGGATCCAGCATGGTTGCAATTGCAAAGTCAGTCAACTGTAAAATGTTGGATACATGGGTATTTGTGTCCAGCACGTGGAGCATGTGATCCATTAGATCACAACTGCCATGATCCCCACTTCTCTCCATCTGGTGTTGCACATTAACTAATGTCTGCCTCAGCACACTTATGAGGGGTATAGATTGACTTATACATTCAGTGTTCTCACTCACTGCCTGTGTAGCATGCTCAAATGGATGGAAAATACATATTAGCCCATCCATTTGGCATCACTGCTCTGTTGTTAGAGCGATGGACACTCCAGCACTCTCACGGGTGGTGTGCAGCAGCAGGTATTCTGATGCAGCCTTATACTGTTCATACAGCTGGTCAAGCATGTGCAGTGTGGTGTTCCACCTGGTCACAACATCAAGCTTAATCCAGTGCTGAGGCAGATGGTTATTGTGCTGTAGCTCATGTAGCTGGTCACTGGATTTTGCAGAATGGGCGAAGTGGGCATAGATGTGACTGGCAACAGTAACTGTTTCCTTAATGTCCACATGGTTGAGAAACTGCTGAACAAGATTAATGCAGTGTGTCAGGCAGGCACCCTAAGAAAACACCATTGCTAATGCACTTCACTACATTGGAGCCATTATCACTTATGATGAATCCTGCTATAAGTGACTGTGTGTGTAGCCACCCATCAATCTCACCCAGCAGAACATTAAACATTTTTGCAGCCATGTGAGAACTAGTAACACTTGTCACACTCAGGGTCACATGCTGCCAAATACCAGGTGTGTTGCTACCACCACAACTTTGCTTCACACAGGTTTTGCCAGGCCCAAAATCAATTACCCCCCCCCCCCAGGCAACTGTGCCCCATGTGCTATTATGCATAGATACAAGCTTGCTGCTGCTTGTCCACTGGTCCACATATCCATGCTAAGATGGCTATATTGTGATGCACTATGCTTCAATGCATGTCTAATGGAATCAGCAACTCTACTGTTCAGCTCTGGCATGGCACGCTTAGTAAAACAGGTTTGTGATGGAACTTGCCGTTTGGGACAGGTACGGGTCATCAGCCTGTAGAAACCAGCATTCTCCATGAATGAGAATAGCAACAGATCGATGGCCAGCATTTCAGCAGTGGCAGCATTTAACTCTCGTGCAGCAGCATGATTTGGGGGGTATTTTGTCTGCAGCTCAAGGATGGCCTTCAGAGTGGGCTGCATCTTTGGAGCTGTTCAACCAGAACACTGTACTTGTGGCAGCAATGATGTTCTTTTAGGGGTAACACTTGACTGTTGGGGCTGTGTAGACTGCATAAAACCAGTTATTTTGGTTGTTTGTGGGTGTTGTGTTGTACTTTTCAGACTCAAGGGACGGGGACTCGCACTTCCACTGCTATGCACACTACTCGAGAGATCAAAGGATTGCTCACCCTCCTCTTTCACGACCAATGCACTCTGCCCTCTCTGCTCCAGCTCTTGCTCTACTACATTGAACTTGCCAAGGGAGATGCCACCAACAGCTCTGGCATCCTTCTGGTGTTACTGCCATCTCAGCAGGTGCTCGTTTTTCAGGTGGGCGTGTTGGCCACCACTGCCTAGGTGGCTTCCCTTTTTCCCCCCGGACTAACACATGATTGACAATGTTGGCATATTGCTATGGTGTCATCAGCAAGATCAAGCACATAAAAGTCCTGAACTAGGTACTTTTGACTTCTGGACTTCAGATGCCTCTGGGACTGGGATAATTCATAAACAGGTGTGGAAGTGTGTGTTTTTTGGGTCTGCTCTCATCACTTCTATAAGACTACTTTTGGGAAGTGGGGGTTACTTGACTGCTTGAAAGTTTGCTTATAGTCTTGGTGACACACTGACCCATGGGCTGTGCATGTAAATGGCCTACATCACCCTTGGCCTTTTTTAACTCAGGTTCCCAGTCATCATCATCACCACCAATAGTGATTATGTCCTTATCTTCCTCCTTCTCCTCCTTCCTTTCTCTACAACCATCTCAGGGCACTGACTATCCCTATCTCCAGGATTATTGGACTCTGGTTGAACACCAGCATCACCAACTCCTACAGGAACAGGAACAGTCACACCAACAGACGTATCGCCCTCCTACTGAACCACTGTTCCTGTGCTGGTGTCAGTGACTCCCTTCTTCTCACTGTCATCATCCCCCACTAGCATGAATGCAACAGTTTGAGCCTTAAAAAAGTAAGACACAGGTATGCCAGACCCAGTCCTGCCAACAACTCCTTTGCTGGTTCCTGCTGCACCACCACAGTCCACATCAGAGGACACTGATGCAATCATATGTGTGCTTTCACTGCTATGGGGAACTGGAACTGAAGTTGTCCTTTTTTTCAGCAGACTTCTTAGCTCCCTCATCCCCCCCAGCACGTTTCCCTCCCATACTAGGTTGTCTCTTAGCAGGCATTTTTGCTGTCTGCTGCTTGAAAGCTTTGCCTTTCTCTGGGAGTATTTGAAGAAAGGATGTATTACTAACTGTGTAAATAACACCTCACACATGATGTCACACCTACAGTACTGGCTTCCTTACAAGTCCAAACACAGTCAGGACAGGTAGCAGCACTTAGAGTGCAACTAATACCGTATATGGTAGGTAGCCTATTCTAGTAAAAACAGAAAAGTAACTTTTTTCTTTCTCCAAACAGGAATTAAAGAAACACACACAAGGAAAAAGGGCACAAGTAACCAACTTTAAATACAGATCACCTGTGTCTGGACAAATAATTTACTGTAATGTGTTATTACTTAGTTAATATCACATTTTTTTTTATTATAGAAGGGCAGAGACAACCATAAAACCTCAACAAAGGCAAGTACCATACAATATGGTAGTGGTCTGTATGGGAGGGATCACCAAGCAATATTCCTTTTTTTCTATTCAAAGTTTATTGGATTTTAACAAATACAAAGCACTGATCCATCTTAAATATGAGTCATACATATTTAGTTTGAAAAACTAGAGGAGCAGCACTACCCTCCACCACCCTGCCCTTTCCCCATTCCCTTCCCCTTCACCCAGCACAGAACCATGTCAAAGAGCCCAATCACAATACAGAAAAGGAGTGTTATACAATAGTTACAGTGAATGTAAAGTATGCAAGGGGCCCCATATCTTGTTAAATCTCTTGAGTCTCTGGTTAAGACTTGCAATGTTTTTTTTCAGTCCTAAGGTTAGCCAGATGCTCTTGTAACCATTCTATATAGGTCATTTCTTCAGTGTCCTTCCAATATTTCAAAACCAGTTTCTTGACTGACATTGACATTAAAGTTATATGATATTTGCAATTAAGTGCATGAACCTCTGAGAGGTCACCTAATAGACAAATATCAGGATTAAACAAATCATTCAGACCAAGAAGGGGATCCACCTTCTGCTTAATGAGAGTCCATAGTTTGGCCACTTTTGAACAGGTCCAAAAAATATGGTGCAGATTACCTTCCCCTTTTAAGCACTGGACACAAGTAGATAAATCAGAGTAGCCAAAGTTAGCTCATTTTTGAGGGGAGTAATATAAGTTATGTAATGTATGTAACTGTATAAGTTGCAGCCTATCTTGAGTAACTAAATGGTGACAATTCTGCCTCAAGAGAGGCCAATTAATAGTCTTTCCTGGGAGAAGGGTGGACCCAAAACTGTGGGACCAAAGCATTCTGGATAATTCAGATTATATAGGGTTTCATACATTTTGGAGACTGCATGTGGAAGTCCCACTAATGGTTACAGTTCTGTCCAGAAAGGTGGATTAGAGGGCTTGAGTGGACCTGTCCAAATGTTTTAACCAGAAGATGGCGAAGCTGATAGGGTTTGAAAATATTGGACATTGGGATGCTGGCTTTAACCAATATTCTAGAGGAGGTGAGCCATATTCCAGTTTCCTTAATAAAATAGCTAATTGAACATTCTTCTAGTTATGGTAACCATCCAGGTAAGATAGTTTTACCTTCTACCTTGATATTGGGGTTACTCCACATGGGTTGGGACATGCCACCAGTGTGAGCATATTTATAGAAATTACATAATGAGAATGAATTCTGATGGATACAGCAATGGGAGATGACATTAATGGTGATGGGAGAGATTTCAAATTAATATGTAGGAGAGAAACTGGGGAGAGTCCCTGTGTTTTCAGGTGATCCATTTCAACCTTGAGCCAAATTGGTGTAAATGGTGAGGAGGCTAGCTGGTTTCCAGAATCTATTCATCTAAGATATTTATTGGCCTGACTGGCCCAATAATACAAAACAAGGTGCGGTAATCAGTGTTCACCTTTAACTTTAGGAGTGGCAAGTTTATGAAAAGCCAGTCTGGATTCTTTCCCGGCCCAGATAAAATCTGTAAAAAGTCTGTGTGCTTTTTTAAACCAAGTTAAAGGGAGCCAGAGATTTAGCAAGCTGAGGGGGTAAAAGGGGAAAGGGAAAACATTCATTTTTAACAGGTTAATATTTCCCCAGAGTGATAATGGGAGAAAAGACCATCTTTGCAAATCTTGTTCAATAGTATGTATGAGGGGGTCTAAATTAAGTTTCTGAAGATGAATGGGGTTCCTCGTTAGTTCAATGCCTAGATAATGTAGAGAATTTGTTTTCCAAGAGACACCCATATTGGAAATATCATGTTTCACAACTTTATTGTTATGGGGAAAGACTACTGTCATTTCAATGTTTAACTTATAATTGGACATTATGCTAAATTCTTGAATAATTTCTAACATGTGAGCTACTGAGGTGGCTGGGTGCGATACCTGAAGGAACAGGTCATCTGCACACACCAAGACTTTCACTATGTGGCCTTGAATGGTGATGCCTTGAACCCCTGGTGCTGCAATCAATCTACGGATAAGGGGCTTCAAATACAGATTGTAAAGCAGGGGTGACGGGGCAACCCTGTCTTGTGCCAGATTGGAGTGGGAATGTTTTGAATAAAGCTCTGTTACTGGAAATATGGGCTGTGGGAAATTTATAAAGGGTATCTATCCATTTTTGAAACGTCTGAGGGAAGTGGAAAGCTTTCAGGGTTTGCAAGAAGTAGGCCCAACTGACCCAATTGAACGCCTTCTTGGCGTCCAGGGATACCAAAGCTGCAGGAAAGTTAGCGTACCTGGACACCAAGATGAGATGTTCCAAGGTACGTAAATGGTCCGAAGAGGATCTCCCCTTCATGAAGCCCACCTGTTCTGGTCCTATCAAGTCTGGGAGAACCATGTTAATAAGGTTGGCTAAGAGTTTAGATAGAATTTTAATATCTTGATTGAGAAAAGAAATTGGCCTATAATTAGTCACTAAATCAGGGTTCTTGTTGGGTTTAGGCAAGAGGAAAATAAGGACTTCGAACAGGGATTTACTGAACTCAACCCTGGATAAGATAGGATGGAAAAGTGGAACCAGTGAAGGTGTAAGTTGGCTTGCAAAGGTTTTGTAAAAGTTAGCGGAAAAAACATCTGGTCAGGGGGTTTTCTCGGTAGCGAGGTTCTTAATTACTTCATCTACAGTATCTCTGCTTGTGAAATAGGTGTTGTCAAGGTAGATTGCTGTATATCTGACAGATGAGGTAGGTGAGAGTCTATCAAGTACTGATCAATTTGTGGAATGGAGGAAGGGTCTACCATAGGACCATACAATTTTTTAAAATAAGTACATAATTCAGCTACTATCTCTACCAAGCAATCTCTTAAAAATGACTCTATTAATATATAGCTTTTATAATGCACACAACAGGTGTTAACAATGCTGTAACAGAGACAGGGTAAGGTAAGTCAACTAAAACAGGAACACTGTACAATGTGCAGAGGCAAGCTCCAGCAATAAAATACAGGTGAGCAACTCAACAAAGCAGTGCAACTCTAAATGGACAAGTTCAAGAGATCAAGTAAAAGTACTTAAGTAAACATACAAAAAAATATAGAACTGTTGATTTTGACAGTTTAAGTGACACATGTTTACTCACTCCAGCAAACAGAACTTACCACAAACAAAATAAAGGATTAGCTCTGTGTGCTTAAAACTTTAGAATTTACAATCACAAATAAAAGCGGAAGAATGGTATCTTCAGGTCCTGCGGGAAACTCAGCACCATAAACCCCTCATTTCTGGTCTGTTGTCTTGATGGCTCCCTGGTACAAGTTATCACCTCCTTCAGATACTTAGGGGTCACTCTGGATCTGTGTCTCAGTTTCTTTTTCCGTGTCAATGAGGTATGCAAGACTGTCAATGCCAGAACTGTATTGGTTTATCATGTCCGCCATGCCCTGACCCCTGCCACTATGATCTCCATCACACAAGGACTTCTGCTCCCTGGTCTTTGTTATGCACTGCCAGTCTTTGCTGAAGTGCAGGCAAACATCATTCAAGTGTGGGATGTTGAAAATAACAATGTTTGCAGATTTGCCTTGTCTACACATTGGCTTAAACACTGCTACACACTTTACTCTGACCTCCGCTGGTTATACCTCTCCTCCTGGCATTTATATTCCATAGGCTGCCTGACCAACAATATAATTCATTCTTCTCTCCCCTCCCCTCCCCTCCTCCCTTGCAGCGATGTTCACCCCATTTGACTGCCCCCGTCTCCTCTGGTCCTTGACTTCAGCTCTGGTCACTGTCCCTAATTGCTCCACCAAAATGGGTGAACTTGCCTTCTCCATCTACGCTCCCAAATTCTGGAACTCCCTTCCATTTTCCCTTAGAAGCTCCATTTCTCACCCTGTCTTCAAGCATGAACTCTTTAATTACCTCATCTCCCTAGATGCATGTAAATGTCATTAGTTCATGTATTACACCTCTTTACTTGCTTTAGTTCATGGAACATATCTCTTTCCTTGCCATTGCACTACTATCCCCTTTCCTGTCACATACCCTCGTCCTATGCCACCAGCACTGCTGTTGTGCACTTATGTTACTGATCTCTGCAAGTTGTTTTTATCTCTTTTGTACCATAATGCTTATGCTATGTATGCCATCACTTTCATGCTACGTAATTCTATTGTCATGTAAGGTCATCGATCTCTTTATGTACTGCATTGTATCAGCTCCTCCCTGTACTATTGTATGTAACTTGTTTGAACTGTAATCTCCCGGGTCGTGCCTGAAAATAGGCAACCCTATCTAGTTCACTTACCTGGTTACCAAAGCAAATAAATATAACAATGGCTAACAGCAGCAGGAACTCTCTCAAACAGGACGGAGTAACTTTTCAAAGAAAAAAAGTGGCAAGATAGAACAAACTTAATAAGAAATAACAGTAAATAAATAACTCACAATTTGTAAGTAAACTGTTTGTAAAAGGCTAGAAATGGCCTGCACTGCCTTACACTCCTACCCTATCCCACTCAACTCCTTCAAAGACACAGACAAAAGTAAAACCTAATAAAACTAAGTATTATGCAAAAATCCGCAAAATTAGAAAATGTCCTCTAGCAGCACTAGGAAAAAAAGGTTATATTTTGGAGCAATTAGCTCTCAAAAACAAGTTTTAACAAAGTTTTAAAAGGCTTTATTGGCTCTGATGCACCACAACAGACTGCTCTCTGAGTCAACATGCAGCAGAATGAGCTGTAAACAAGCTACACGTGATATTTAACCTATTTACCCAAGATGCATTGCAAATTTCACTTTTGGAGCAAAATTTCGCCAGTGAAATCAAACGTTATGTTGGTGAAATTGTGCTACAAGATGACATTTTGAGCATCAATGGGTGAAATTGGCAGACCAAGGCATTTACGCAAAATTTCGCCATTACTTGAAATCACTAAACCAGGTGCATTTTCGCTTGGCATAGGCGAAAAATTTCTCCAAGGCATTTTACGAGAAATTTCACCATTACACAAAATTGTGAAAACAGGTGAACTTTCATTTCGCCTAGACAAAAAATTTCATGTAATTGCAGAATTATATTAAATATTTCCCCAGATGAAATATTTCAATTTCGCACAACACTAGTCCTCAGACAAGCCCCCTCTCTTAGGGCCTTTGCACTAAAGGTGTGGGTGGAGGTGTATCTCCCTGACTAGCAATCCAAACCCACTTTTGTCCCTGATTATATGATTGCATGTTTCTAGAAGATTAAAAAATGGAAACTCACTTATGGTGCAGTGTTGACGGCTTGCAGGAAATCAATATATCAGTTTATCATGGTGGAACACTTCAGCCCTGATTTCCACTTTCCATAATGTCCTATGTCAGCCTTGAACACCATTCTGGAACAACTGAATAACCCCAGACTGCACCCCCCCCCATCTGGAATCTGATTTGTTTAAGTAGTCATAATAAGTGGGGAGTCCACAGTTCCCACAAGTGTAAACTGGTTGTGGACCATTATTGTCTTAGGACTGGATATGGCCCCATTTTGGAAACCTAAGAGCACCTGTTTTTTGAATATCCTTACACGCAACAGTTTTGGTCTCATACCGCTGCTCGATGGAGGACCCTCGTTTTCTTTCCCTTACATATCAGGAATTGGTATTGAGCATATTTTCCCATGTATGGACTCCTGTTATTCTTTCCACTTTACATGTTTTGCTGGCCTTGTGTAAGTATTACCTTCAGCAGTCATGGTACTCATGGGTCCACCAACAAAAGTTGATTTCCAATCAAGAACTGTTTATAAACATACAATTGGAATTCTACAAGGTATTTGATAGAGATAAATGGTCCCGCCCGCATCAGGAGTTCATAGATTATGGGACTCCTGCATCTCTTTTCTATGAATGTTTGCTTCCTTGTTGTACCCTATTGTAATTATTACTCTTTTTTGTTTTGTGTTTCATAGTTAGCTTTGGTTTTGATTCCCCCCCTTTGTTTATTGGTTCTCTGCTGTAATGGAACCTTTTTTGGTTTTCCTTTTCTGTTCTTTTGATTCTCATGTATTGCCTTACTCAGAGTACGTGTCTGTATTAGCTTGCTTTCTGATTCAATACAAAATTCCCCTTCTCTTTTCGAGAAATGCCATGGGATCTTTAGGGTCCATATGAAAAACCACTGGAACAGATAGACAGGACCTCATTTTAATGTTTCATAGCTTGTTTAAGTGTTTTCTTGGATTTGAGCTTAAGAATAACTAGTTTTTGTATGAAATGTATCATGCCAACTGTGAATGCTAAGACAGGATGTGAATTTTCGATTTTTAAAATGTGCATCCTATGTATATTTTTATCTTTTCCTCTTGTCTTGCTAATTCATATAGTAAGTACAATAAAAATCAAGAATTAAAAAATGTTAGCATGTAACTTTCATGAGGACAGGGGACAAACTATATGGATTAACTGGTTTAGTTCTAGCACATTGCTTATCCTGGGTATTTGAGGTTGCTGTCCCAGCTCTTTGAAACTCTTTACCCAGCCATCTCCGGGAGACCCAATCACTGGAAATATTTAAATGTGAACTGAAAACGTCCTTGTTTAGTCAAGCTTTTCCTGAGTCTGAGGCAGATGTTTTAACAGCTTAGAAGGAGAATTGTTTTACCTGTTTAGATTTTGATTTTATTCTTGTTATTTCTTGTATTATGTTTAGCTTTACTGTTTTTTGTCTTTATTTTCTATGCTTGTATTTTAACTGTTTTTGTAAGGGCTCCCTGGGCCTTTGGGAAGGGCACTTTAAATAAATACAATTTACTAATGCCACTACCACTACTACTACTGCTACTACTACTACTAAAACAACAAGACACAGAATAGGGTAATAAGGAACTGAGGCATGAAAAAGATGGTGGGCAGGATTCACAAATCATTTGTGTATGGCGCATCTCAACTGCCCCCACACAAATGAGCTGTGCCATGCCCAAACCATGGTATTTACAGAAGATGTGATGGGGCATGCTCCTAGCTCATCTCCTCTGTGAATACCACAGTTGCATCCAACCTGAGATGCACTGGAGCAATCCCCTGGTTGGGCAGGGAAACCAGTGGGGAAGCACATCTCCAGATGTGCTGCAACCCAATGTTGCCATTCACAGCCACAAACTCCCACATGGGGCTATTAGGCATGCAAGGCACAATGGGGTCATTTGCATATCATTATGGCCCCATTTGCATAAGTCCTGCTGGAATGCACCTGGCAGAATGAGCGGGGTTCCCTGCAATGGCTGTGAGCCATGCACATAGCCCCAAATAATCTTTGGTGTACCCCCACCACCCTTCCCCAACCCAATCACATTCCAAGTTGAAACCACACAGTATCTTTGGTGGTCCAGTGGTCCCTCATGCCAGAACCCTGAAGTAACAGTACCTGGTAACATCCCTGGTAGTCCTGTGGCACCCCCGGTAATATGGAATGAAATGCGGCAATAACCTTGGTCGGCCATTAAAATCACCCTCCCTGCCTGCAGCACTGGTAAAATGGAAAGAAATGCTGCGATATCCCTGATGGTCTAGTAGAACCCCCTTCCTTCCCCTATCAAATTGCAACACCAACAGTGGTCTTGATGTCTCCTGGTGTTCCAGTGGACCCACCACCTACTCAGGCACCCCCACCCCAACCCTGCTGCAGGCAGGGAGGTGGGTTTTACTGGACCACTAGGGGTATTGCTGTATTTTGGTCCATATTACTGGGGATGTGGGCAGGGAAGGGGGTGCCACTGGACTACCAGGGTGGTTACCAAGTACTGTTACTTCAGGGAATCTGCTGTGGGGGACCATTGAACAACAAGGGATACTTTGTTGATTCAAATCAACTGCGATCAGGCCGGGGAAGGGTGTGGGGTTCTACTGGACTACCAGGGCATGTGGACAGATTTGTGCCTTACAGGGATATGGGCAGGGTAGGGGGGGATGCTGGACTGCCAGGGTATGCAGGCTGCCATGCTGCTGTCTGCAGTATGACAGCCTGCCTGTTGGTGGACACCCACTTAAGTCTACTTGTTGTAGACATCTTTTGGAGGCGCATCTCTGGACTTCCTCTGGAGATGCATCTCCATGGTGGGTTATGAACTGGGCTGCATACCATATGCATGGGCACGCCCCATGCACAACCCCTCCAGGTTGCCCGCATGACATTGTGGCTGGTGTGTGGCACATCAGTGCCCTTGCTGAATCGCGATTGTGCTTAAGTCAAGGATCCGCTGGGCACATAATTTTTGTGAATCCTACCCAGTAATAGCAGAAACAGAAGTAAAACATTAACGGCAGCAGGAAAACAATCACAGTCATCAGCCATGGTACTAAGTGTCAATGAGCTGTGAAAGTTGCTACAGTATTTACTAGTACAGTGTGAAGGTAATGTTAAAGCACACTAAAAAGTTGGTAATGAAGGAGATGTTCAGCTGCAGCCTTGCAGGAGAAAAAGGCAGTTTAGTTGTTCTTCTTCTGACAAAATTCTATTATTTTCCAAACAAAGTAAATTGTTCTGACGTCTAATTTTCCTTATGAAGCATGAACATTTTTTTTTACCAAAAACAGATGCAAACTGTTTCAGAAACACATAATGTGTAAACAAACTTTCTTTTTTTACACATTCTTCCTGCTTGTGACTAAAATTAATGTTCAGTAAGTACATTTGTGCAACATATGTGACCTTTCTGGGAAAGCAGAGTCTTCACATTGTTAGATTAGTGTGTATAATATTATAAACAGGGCATTCCTTCCTAATCTGTAAATGATTTATTTCCAGACTGCAAATCATGGTGAGTCATGTACCCTAACAAGTTCAGTAATGCTACTGACCAGAAGAAATTAATGAGCTATTTATACAGGCTTGGTATCATGCACATACTTAACTCAAGATCATCCAGTAATCTGATTTTTTATTACTATTATTATTATGAGAAATAACAGTAATATGTGCATTGAGACATTGTTAAAAAGTGTATTCCTCATGATCCCATTCAAATGCCCCACAAAATCTAATTTTATTTTTGATAGTATTGGGTAATGCTTCATGTCATCTCATTATACACACTATAAACAAATTTGAAGAGCTAAACATTACACTACAGCATCCTTCAGTCCTGGAAAATCTGAAAGAGTGACATTGTTACTTTTTTGTGAGTGGCTGAAAGTGAACTGTGAGTTGTGTATAAATGATGTTCATTGCAAAACAACTTCATTAATGCACTAGTTAGGGTTAAAGTGACAAAGGTACTTTGGGGCTTCAGCCTAAGGAAAGTGCACAACCTTATATGAGATGAGTTGCCTATCTCTTCCTCCTCAGTTGCTTGTACTGTATGTATGATGGTTGGTGTGTATGTTTCCTTCAATAGAATTACATAGAAACACAGAAATTGACAGCAGATGGGGACCAAAGATCCATCTAGTCTGCCCTGAGTCCTACCCCCCTCTTTAGGATTTCTGTGAGACAATCCCCTTGTGTCTGTCCCAAGCTGCTTTGAATTCCCCTACTGTTTTGGAGTCAATGACTCCAGCTGGTAGACCATTCTATGGGTCAACTACTCTCTCTGTGAAGAAAAACCTTTGCATGTTGCCCCTGAATCTTTCTCCACTAAATTTCATCTTATGTCCTCTTGTCCTACTGGTGCTATTGACCATAAAGAGCTCCTGAATGGAGATTCTGTTTATACCCTTCAGAAACTTGAATGTCTCAATCATGTCCCCTCTATCCCTGCGTTGTTCCAGGGAGTACATGTTGAGTTCCTATAACCTGCTTTCATATGGCAATTTATGGAGACTGTGTATCGTTTTTGTTGCCCTCCTCTGTACTGTCTCCAGTCTATCTATGTCCTTCCTGAGATAAGGTCTCTAGAACTGGATGCAGTACTCAAGGCGGGGGTCTCACCAGGGACCTGTACAGCAGCAGGATCACCTCCTTTCTTCTACTTGTGATGCCCCTTCCTATGCATCCCAGCATCCTGCTGGTCTTTTTGTTGCCTTTTCACATTGTTCGTCTACCTTCAAATAGTCTGATATGATAACCCCTGTATCCCTCTCCTGATGGGTGGTTGCTAGCTTCTCCCCTCCCAGGTAGTAGTCTGTCTCTGGGTTGCTTCTGCCCAGATGCATAACTTTGCACTTTTTCACATTGAATTTTAACTGCCACAAGCTGGACTAATGTTCCAGCCTGAGTAAGTTACTTTTCATTTGCTCTACCCACTGTGCAGTGTCTTCCCTGTTCTACAGCTTTGTGTCATCTGCAAAGATGCACACCTTCCGCTCAACTCCTCCTTGATATCTCTGATGAAGATATTAAAGAGTAATGGTCCGAGGATTGACCCCTGTTGCACCCCGCTTGTCACCTCCCTATCCTCTGATACTCCCCCATTTACTGTCATGGATTGAGTTCTCTGTTCAAGCCAGCTACTCACCCATGCTACCACGTCCTGCCCCACTCCTGTATGGTTGAGTCTATTTAGCAGTCTTCTGTGTGGTACAGAGTTGAAGGCCTTGCTAAAGTCAAGGTAGATAACATCAATGGCTCCCCTCTGGTCCACAGCCCCAGAAACCGAGTCAAAGAACTCGATCAGGTTAGTCTGGGAGGACCTTCCCATTGTGAAACCATACTGCTTGGCATCCAGCTGTCCAGATTCCTCCAGGAATGCTAGTATCCTTTCTCTGAGCAGTGACTCCATCATCTTACTCACCACCAAGGTTGAGGCTGACAGGGCAGTAGTTTCCTGTCTCCTCGCTGCTACCACTCTTGTGTATGGGGACCACTATTGCTCTTTTCCTGCTGTTTTAGCTATTTTAATGTGGCTCTATAATTTGCAAGCTATAGTAAATTGTAGCAATCACCATCAGAACAAAAGGGGTTATTAACACTTTTTACATCTTTTGTTACAACAAATCCCAGAATCTCCTGCATCTGGCCTTAGAACAGTATGCAGCAGTAAGAGATTCAGTAGCCTGCATTGTATGTTAAAGTTTATATAAGTTCTGATATTAGCCTGCATTGTAGGTTAGAGTTTATATAAGTTCATGGAGTGGGTCCAGGCCAGCCAGCCTTGGCATAAAGTAAATATAGTTTAATTGGGAGAAGCCCAGTACCAATCAAGGCAACCTGGAGGTGGATCCAGAATTAAAGAGGTGTGCAATTATGGTGGGTTAGGCATTCCTCATAGGAGTGTGTGTGGGGGGGGAAAGTTACACTGCAGTTTGTACCTGAAATCAAGGCTAACCAATGATGCTTAGTAAAATAAAATGTATAAAAAGTACAGGCAAGGGTGTTACTAGGGTATATGTTCTGTAACAGGTACATTCAATTCAATTAACTTTATTTACCGGGTAAGATCACTAGGCCAAGTCCTTTTTTCAGGATCAACCCGGAGCTTCAAACACAAAGAAGCTTAAATGTCATACATATACAAACATTGTACAAAATACATTAATGACAGTACTACAATACATAAAATAGTACAAAATAGTACCTAAAAACAGGTACACACAGCAGAAAGTTGCAGGTAATGGAAAAACATTTTTTTTAAATGTTCTTGACTAAAAGTAATGATACAGTCAATAGGCAATGTATTCCAAAAAATCGGACATTGCAAGGAAAAAGCTCTCTCACCCCTACAGGTAACAGATCTAGGAATGGATAACCATTGCATATTAGATGAGCTTAATAACCTAATATCATCCCTTATGTTTATTAAGCTGTACAATGGAGATTTACAGCCTGAACCAGTATGTTATTGGTCAAACAGCCCAAATTATGAGAATACACCAATTTAGGAGGGAGCCAACAGAGATCATTGTATAGAACACAATGGTGCATTCTAAATGGTTTAGCCAAAACAGATCTACAGATGGAGTTAAGGGATCTGTTAACTAAATCCAAATCCTTCTGTGCCAGCTTCGTAAACAAAAAAGAATTATAATATAAAGTTGACAGTAATACACTCTTAGATATCATCTCTTTTGCCTCCCTATTTAGACAATCCTTAATTCGATATAAGGCACCAATTTTTTGATTTATGGACTTTACTACTTTCCTAATATGTGCTGAGTAAGTCAAACATGAATCAAGTGTTATTCCTAAATATTTAGTTTCCGTTACCTGTTATATAGTATTACCTCCTAAATCACTAATTATTAAAGATTCTGCATTACATAATTTAGGTGAAGAGCCAAATAAAATATGAACCCTTTTTTTAGGAGTTAATAACAAAGAATGTCCCAACAGCCACCCATTCAAAGCAGAAAAATATTGATTTAAAGAAACATTTATATCACTTATTTTAGTAGAACTAGAAAACAAAATTATATTGTCAGCATACAGCAACCTTCTAGAATTAGTTGAAGCCTTTACAGTGGGGTCTATAAACATGGAGAACAACAGGGGCCCCAGTATGGACCCCTGTGGTACCCCATGCTGAAGCTCATCTAGTATCGACTCCACACCCCCAAGTTGTACCCTTACTGGTCGGGCAGCTAAACTATAAAACCAATCACAGGATACCTCAGAAAGCCCAAGGCTCCTCAGTCTCCAGAGCAGCATGGTATGATTGACTAAATTGAAAGCTTTTGATAAATCAATAAATACTGCACCTGTCAAAAGCCCAGCATCCATAGCTCTTAGAGCATGATTTGTGAAATGTGCCAGTGCAGTACCAGTGCTATGAAGCTTCCAAAAGCCACACTGCTCTGGAGAGCGAAGACCCACGGCTTTGAGATATTCAACCAATTGGCAATTAAGCAACTTTTCAAATATCTTACTTAAATGAGAAAGAATGGATATTGGTCGATAATTATCTATATCATAAGATTGACCAGATTTAATATTGGTTTAATAATGGTCTGCTTCCAGACATCTGGGAAAACCCCAATAGCAAGGGACAAATTAAAGATTGTTGTCAGACATTCATATATAAAATTAAAAAGAAGTTTAAAGAACCTTGGTTCCAGCCCGTCTAACTCTGCAATTTTGTTAATAGACATTTGTCTCAGCAACTTATATACCTATTGTGGCTGTATCATTCTAAAACAAAATTTGCTACTTAAATCAGGCCTGTCAGATAGTAAATCATTTGAAAAACAAGAGAAATCAATATCAGTTAAATGACTGGATAAATCAGTAAATTTTTAAGAAAATGATTGCAAATTTCTTTTGTGTCAGTTATGACAACCCCATTTAAATTAATGGTACTGATTCCTCTATTTGTCATTGGATCTGTAAGTTTTTTTATTGTTCCCCAAAATGTTTTAGAATCCCCTAATGAATTTATGACTTTCTTTTTTCAGGCCCTCTCTTGGGCCACTGCTCTTGCTGACTCACTCTACCACCCACTGTATTCCCCTTCCATCTTCAAGTTCATCACAGTTCCCCAGATTGGGGGAGGGCAACCCATGGAGACTGCAGGGGGCAGTGGTAGGGAACCAGTATTGGGCATGTGGCAGTGGCACTGGCAGGGCCATTGCCTATCCAATCTGGAGATGTATTTTTCTCCTTCTCTTCCTGTGGTGCCCGGAGCCCTTCCCGCCATGCATGTTGCACATCTGACGCTGGCACACAGCAACCCTGCCATGCATCAGCCACACTCCCTTATGTGCAGCTCTGGTACTCTGTGGCACCCCGTGTCTCCACCAGGGGCTGCCAGAGCACTGAGCAATCCCGTACCCTCCCTCCAGGAGAGGAGAGCAGCCCTGCAGGTGCTCAATCCATCTCCCTCCCTGCCAACTCCTGACACCTGAGCTCACTCCCGAACAAGGGTCATCATCGTGGTGTGAGGTGTGGTGACCAGCGCCTCACCCCTCAGCACTACTGGGCTGGCTCCCCCTGATGAATTTGTCTATTGCTTTTGATAAAAATCTGATTTTCTTTACGCACAAGCAACTTACACTTGTTTCTCAAAATACAATAACAATTGAAAGCCTCTATATAATTAGTAGCTTTATAATTTTCCATTGTTTATCTCTCCCCCTCATTAATGCAAAAAAATTAGATGTAATCCATTTTCTATTTTTACCCTTGATCCTTCTTTTTATTAAGGGAAAATGTCTATTTTGTATATCCAAAACTGTAGTAAGAAAAAAATCAACAGCTGCATTTGGGTCAGAAATTGCACTCACAAATTACCAGTCTATCATATGTAAATCTAAATCTAAACTATCTTAATCAATATTATAGTAATTCCTATAACTAATTATTTTAGATGGTGTTTTCACTTTAATATACCTCCAAATACAATATACTGGCATATGATCACTAATGCTGTCTGAGTAAATCCCACTCTCAATTATCCTATCCACTTTCTTGGTTAAAATCCAATCAATTAAGGTATGTTAGTTACTATGATGGTTCATTCTAATAAAGTCCAAAACTGATTGGGATAATCCTGCATCAGAAACCAATAATTCTAGTTTGTCATGAGCATCACCTATCCAATTCAGGTTAAAATCTCCCATTAGCACAACATATTTAGATAAAGCAAACTGCTTGAAAATAATACAAAAACTCAATTAGTCCCTTAGCACTAACCTTAGGGGGGGTTATACACAATATAAAGTCTTAAGTAAATACAAGTGGCCAGTCACAATTCTAAATGCAACCATTCACAAAGCGTAGTTTGTTGAAAACAAACATTCACACTCACTGCTTCACGCCTATCTATAACAAAGGTCATAATCCTCCCTCCCTTCTTACTACCCTTCCTATCATTCCTAAATACATTATAACCCTCTATTGTACACATTCCATCAGTAGTATTAGGTTTTAACCAGGTTTCAGTAATACTGAGTACATCTGGCCTGTGGATCCAAATCCAGGCCTCAACTTCAGCTTTTTATATGAGCAAATCGCAGCCCATTGGAGCTCCAGTTGTAATTACCATCAACAACATCAGGTCCAGGATTTGGCTCCACATCCACGGATAAAACAGTAAGATTTTAATAATCATAGGGGCAGTAAAAACCTGTTCAGTTAGTCCCAGCACTGGTAAATTACATTTTTAATAAAGTAAACACTACCTATATCAAAAACATCTTGTCTAGCTAAACAACCCAAGACAATAAGACAACTTTCATTCTGAGGATAAGACTCAGCCAGGATATTGGAAAATTTAAAGCAATCAATTGATGAAGTTTCAGGAAGTTTAGTATCAGGCACTAAAAATGTACCTGCATCAAAACACATTAGTCCAAGGGTAATTAAAAAAAAATATGCATTTTTCCAAGATAATATTAGCCATATTAAAAAATATAAATATATTCAAAACTTGATGCACAGTCTACAAATGAAAGCACATGTGTAACATCAATGAAACAATACAATATAATGTTATAAATTTATAAAAGAAAAGCCCACCATTAACTCTATAACTAATTAATTATAAATGGTGAGTATAACATTTAAAAATAAATTAAGCAACTCACCACAATACCAGCATACAGAACTATAGACCCCCTATCTGTAAATTTCAGCTAGGAGTGGCGCTCATGCTGCTCACACTCACGCTGTAGCGAGCGGCATGAGCTTTTATCCCGGTACTGCCTCGCCTCTTAAGATGATGTCAGCAGCTCCCCAAATTCTTACATAGCAAACAATTCTCAGATGTTAAATCAGGATGCAGTTGAATGGAACAGCACGTGAAAAGTACTTTACAAGTCACTAAAGAGATCTTCTTGCCTGTAAGCTGGCACAGGTCTTGTAATGAAGCATGTAGGGGAGATGAGTGCAGGCTTCTGCCTACAGAAAGTGCACGATCCTATATGAGATAAGTTGCCTATCTATTCCTCCTCAGTTGCTCGCACTGTACTGTATGATAATTGGTATGTATGTTCCCTTCAACTGAATTAGCTGTTTTAATGTGGCTCTATAATTTGCAAGCTGTAGTAAATCATAGCAATCACCATCAGAACAAAGGGGTTATTAACCATTTTACATATTCTGTTACTACAAATCCCATAATCTCTTGTAGCTGGCCTTAGAACAGTATACAGCAGTGAGAGATTCAGTAGTCTGCATTGTATGTTAGCATTTATATAAGTTCTAATTTTGTTTGCTGGGCCTGTCATCTTCCCTGGGTCATGTACAGTCACACAGGGCTGATTTAACCGGAGATTAAACAAAAGCTCTATCATGCACTATGGGCTATTGAATCTCCCACTGCTGCCTATTGTTCTGATGTAGATGATAATGCAACCCCCCCCCACACACACACACCACAAAGACATTCACATCAGTTGTTTTATGATCAGTATACTTGGAGTTACTTCAGAGAAACAGGACTTGATTCTGTGTTTTTTCTTTCTTTTTTCCTCACTTTCTACTTGAAATGAATGGGAAAAAAGTCACAATTTAAGTGAGGCAGTCAGGCACAGTGAGCGGAACAGTGGGTGGAAACTTAGGCAGGAATGTGGAATCCCTTTACTCATCCAAAAAGGCAGTCAGGCACAGTGGGCAGAACAGTGGGTGGAAACTTAGGAAGGAATGTGGAGTCCCTTTACTCATCATAAAGGGCAGTCAGGCACAGTGGGTGGAACAGTAGGTGGCAACTTAGACAGGAATGTGGAGTCCCTTCACTCATCCCAAAAGATCTGCAGGGCTATGCCCACTGCAGCCCTCAAAAGAGGTATGCAAATAAGCTTGTGATTATTCATGAGCTATGACGTGACCCTAGGTGCCCAAGCCATGCCCCTTTATACAGCTATTTTGAAGTGCTTTCTTAGCATGCTCAGAACATGAATTTTTTAAATGTAATAACTTTGGAATGGACTGATATTATTTTATCAAACCAGTGAAATGTCCATCTGTGGGCCAAGCCCTTTCTACTCAGAAAATTTCAAACAAAAATTCCAAACTGTCTGGGCACAAGGTGATGACAAGAAAAAGAGCAAAAAAAAAGTTTATTTTATTTCATGTTTTTACTATCCGCATCTCAGAATCCACACATCCAACTGGAATGAAACTTGGCACATCAAGAGATCTACCCAATAAACCAGGCATGCAAAAAGGTGTGCACATCTGTTGAATGGTTGCAAAGATATTAAAGTGCAAAATTTGAGGTTTAACCTATAACCCACTGCTCAACCTTAACTACCACTATATATAGATATACATTATATATAAATATATTAACAGCTTTGCCCCCTTTCAACAGAATTGCACCGAATTTTGCATGTACAGTCTGGTGGGCAAGGTGCTTTGATTTTCCAAGTTTTGTTCCAGTCAGATGTGAGGATTCCGAGATCTGGATAGTGAATTTGTAGGAATTTTTTTTTTTTTTTGCCTTTTTGTCTTTTCCTATAGCCCAGATGGTTCAGAATTTTGGTCTGAAATTTTGGGGGAGAAAGGATGCATGGACTGGTGTTTTCTTATTACTTGGTGAAAAATATTAATCCATTTCTAAGTTATAAGCATTTGAAAGTTTTATTCTGAGCATGCTCAGTAGGGTATGCAATGTGTATCCAAAAGACCCTACTGAGGATGCTCAGAACCCAAATTTCAAATCCTTATAACCTGGCAACAGATTTATATTTCTTCACCAAACCAGCAAAAGGCACATATGTGGGCCAAGCCCTTTCTACCCTGAAAATTTCAGACCAAATTCCAAACTGTTTAGATGTTAGATAATGACAAAAAAAGTACACAAATTGTGATTTTTTAATATTTTCACTATTCAGATCTCGTTACCAACACATGCAACCAGAAGGAAACTTAGCAAATCAAAAGAACTACCCTCTGAGACCGTGCATGCAATATTTTGTGCAAATCCATTAAATGGTTGCAAAGATATTAAAGTGCAAAGATGGCATCTCACAAAAATAGATTCTTTTCTCACAAAACAGGATTGTTTCCTAACAACAAAGAATCCTTTTTAATTAGACCAAATTCTTTTGCCAAACTGAGCATGATCAGAACTCAAAACTTTAAAATTAAATGACTTTGGAATAGATGCATATTTTTTCACCAAACAAGTGAAATGCATTTCTATGAGGCAAGCCCTTCACACCCTGAAAATGTCAGACCAAAAATCCAAACCATCTGGGAGCAGGGAGATGACAAACAATGAGCAAAAAAACCCTGAGATTGTTAATGTTTTTGGAATGTGCTCAGCTTGGGATCCACAAATCTGACTGAGACAAAACTTGACACACCAACAGATTTGCCACATAAGACTGTGCATGCAAAACGTGGGGCAATTCCATTGAACGGTTACAAAGTTATTGAAGTGCAAAGTTTGAGGTATAACATAGAAATCCTTGTTGGATCCTAACTATAGTGATGTTACCTGGGGAACAGGATGATTTGATTTGCCAAGTTTCATTCCAGTCGGATGTGTGGATTCCACGATCAGGAGAGTGCATTTCTACAAAGAATAAGTTTTATTTCTGTTTTTTTTATGTCATCACCTGCAGCCCAGACAGTTTGTAATTTTGGTCTAAAATTTTAAGGGTAGAAAGAGTAGGACACAGAAGTGTGTCTTGCATTGGTTGGTGAAAAAATAATAATCCATTCCCAAGTTATCAGCATTTAACATTTTGGCTCTGAGCATGCTCAGTAAGGTATTGATTGTCTATCCAAAAGACCCTACTGAGCATGCTCAGAACTGAAATTTCAAGTCCTTATGACTTTAGAATGGATAAATATTTTTCTACCAAACCAGTGAAAGGCACATCTGTTGGCCTAACCCTTCTTACCTTGAAAATTTCAGACCAAATAATGACAAGAAACAGCAAACAATTGTGATTTTTTAAAACTTTTTTTTGCTATCCAGTTCCTGCAAGCCACATATTCAACCCAAACAAAACTTGGCAAGTCAAGAGAACCACCCTCCAATACAGCACATGCAAAGTTTTGTGCAAATCCTCTGAATTGTTGCTATGGTTTAACATAGAAACCCTGCTCAACCCTAACTATAGTGGTGCTACTATGCCACTATAATATGTACTGTATATTGATATACACTGTATATAAATATATTAATAGCTTAGCTCAATTTAAGTGGAATTGCACAAAATGTTGCATGCACAGCCTAACTTTGGAATAGATTCATATTTTTTCACCAAAGCAGTGAAAGGCACCTCTGTGAGGCAAGCACTTCTGTGAGACAGTCCCTTTCTACCATGGACATAAGAAAAATGTCAGCAGATGGGGACCACAAGATCCATCAAGTCTGTCCAAAATAACTACCTCCTCCACATTGCTTGCAACCTAACCTGTCTGTAATGCCTATCCCATGCAAGTTTGAAATCTCTAATTGTCTTTGATGCTATCAGCTCCTGGGGCAGACTGTTCCATGGTTCCACTATTCTGTCCATGAAGAAGTACTTCCTGAGGTTGCTTTTGAACCTACCTCCCACCAATTTCAACCTATGGCCCCTTGTATGTGCTGTTGTGTTGTGCTGAAAAAGATTACTTGCCTGAGTTGTGTTTAGCCCATTCACATACTTCAATGTTTCGATCATGTCACCTCTGTTTCTTCTTTGCTCGAAGGAGTATAAATTTAACTCCCTGAGTCACATCTCATGCATCTCATGGTGTAGACCCTGTACCATTTTAGTAGTTCTTCTTTGCAACATCTCCAAACAGTCAATGTCCTTTTTGAGGTGAGGTCTCCAGAACTGACTGCAGTATTCCAAGTGTGGCCCTACCAAGGATCACCTCTCCCCTCCTTCTAGTAATGGCCCTACTAATACAGCCAATGATAACATTTGCTTTCTGTGCTGTCTTCTCACACTGTTTTCCTACCTTTAAGTCATCAGTTATCACTATGCCGAGATCTCGCTCTATCCATGTTACTACGAGTTGATGTCCTCCCACAGTGTACTTATTTCTTGGGTTCCTCCTACCCAAGTGCATTACCTTACATTTCTGGCATTAAATTTTAACTGCCAAGCCCTGGACCATTCCTCCAATTTTCTAGGGTCAGATTTCATGAAAATGGTATCTTGACAAGAGAGCATGGAAACTTGGGCATGAGCAATAGGTTGGATGAACAATGTCAGGAGGAATAAGGGCTACAGGGATTTCGGAGCATCCTGTACTCAGAGTGTGTTGGGGGTTGCCTCTGTTACTGAATGTTTCTTATTCCCCCACAATATGCCAGCTGGAGCTGATTACATTAATACTGAGGGGGTGTGGGGGTGAAGACCCCTTCATAAACTAAGGGACACAGCAGCCTCTTCTGCTCCTAAAAGTATTGCTCTCATGTCTGAGGGCAACACAATTTGTGGTCACTCTCATTCCTCCCAATATAGTTCATCCACCCTGATTGACCCGGAAATGTCAGACCAAAATTCTAAACCATCTGGGTGCAGCAAGATGACAAAAAAGTGCATAAAACAGTGTTTTTTTAAACATTTTAGTACTATGTACAGCTTGGAATCTGCAAATCTGATCAATACAAAACTTGGCACACACAAGACTGTGCAAGCAAAATTTTGTGCAAATCTGCTGGAAGGTTGCAAAGTTATTAAACTGCAAAACTTGAGGTTTAACATAAAAACCGCTGTTCAACCCAAACTATAGTGGTGCTTCTGTGCCACTATAATTAGTAAAAATTTTAATAAGTGAGTTGGAACATCCTGATGCATTGTCTGCATGGTCCTATGTGGGGCTGGCCACCATGATTCAGTACAATGGTTAAACCAATCCATGAGACTGTTGCTATGAGCTAGCCATTTTCTGCCTGTTTTGGTGTGGTGTTTATTAACTCTTGCTGGGTGAAAATTCCAGATTACACTAATAATCAATGAAAATTTCTCAAAATTCCACTATTTTAGCAGAATTCTGTTAATGTTTACCATGGGTAAATTTTTTACACATTTGAAGAATTTTGCTTTGTTTGGCAGAATAATCATATGAACTGTGGAATTTTTTTTAATGAACTGTGGAAATCTTCTTTACCATAAAACCATTCCACAGTTCATAGTGAAATTCATCTATATGCAGTAGAAATCCATGGGAACATATCTAGAATGATTACCACCATGTGTTCTTCATTTAGGTGAAAATTAAAAGGTGAAAGAGTTCTTTACTATAGGAAAACCCTATAGAGGGTAAAGTTAAACAGGGGAGACAAAAAGAAATTTTAATATAAGGGAGTAACAAACAGGAAACTTAAGAAAAAGAAGTATCAGGTAACAAAGGGTTAGGCTAAACAAAAAGGGGAAAGGTAGTAAAGTCCTTCTAAAACAGTTAGGAGAAAGCCAATCAGAAACCTACCTAGGGTAAACCAAACCAAAAAGGGACATCTAGAAACACCCAATCTGAGGTAAGGGCATAAGGTTATCGGGAGAGTAGTTATTTGGAATTATGTGAATGGTGCAGTGCAGTGGCTGTAGAGCAGCAGTTTACAGGGAGACCTTCTGGAGACCAAGATGCTGCCCCGGGAGTATGACAAAAAGCTGAACGTCAGAATCACAACATTCAGGATCTTGGGTTTGGCTGCCTGACAGACACCTGCCCAACAGATGAAAGCTGATGCCAGCAGAGGTAAGGTAGCAGATGTGATGAACCACTACCCTGCCTCTAGCCATGCACCACAAGAAGAGGAAAAGTCTGGTGGTTGGCTGAGCTGCTCCTGTGACATGGAGGGCTAAGCCACTAGCAGCTCGGCCACCAATACACTCAGACCCAGGTTCTGTTCCTGAGTCTACACTTTTGCGTGGCGCTCTTTTGCCACCCACAAACTGTTTTAACCTACTTTGAGGTCCACTCCACCTCAGAGTTGGTTCTTTTAGTTATGGGGTGCAGGGGGAAGAACCCCCCATGTGGGGGGGTGCGGGGGATTTCCCCCTTCATTGCACCAACAACTTGTCAGTCTTCTGACAGTCAGTCTCCTAAACTTGGGCTTATGGATTTCGGGAGACTGACTGTCTGGATTCAGTAGTAGATCCACTGCCTCATCTGTGGGCACCTAGCAGGGCTGAGGGAGGAGGTAACTAGACTCCAAGCCAAGTTGGCTAGGATTTAGGGGACTTTCTCCCCCACCCAGAGGTCACCAAGTCCACCACTGTTGCTTCAGAGGGTACCAAGAAGGAGGGCTGACTGGACTATGGTATGCTCCGGGAAGGTGGTGGTGAGGGACTGGGAACATATTCCTCAGACTGTGTCACTGCACAACTCTTTTGCTACTGTGTCAGTATAGGACTTCCAAAAGGGGGCACCCAAAGGAGTGGCAAAGGATGATGTGAGGGTCCACCAGGTAGAAGGCCCCAAAGTGGGAGGCAGAGAACCTCAGCATAAAAGGAAGAAACTTGCAGTGGTGGACACAACTGTTATGGCAGTAGTTCTGGGAACAGCTCAGGAGGGAAAGAGAGACATGAGGTATCTACCTGTCACCTCAGCATGGTGGGTTGAGGAACAGATCCTTAGGATCGCTAGGACAGGTGGGCAGGATGGGGAGCTGGATGTCATTGCCCATCTGAGGATGAATGACTTGGCAAGGGACACAACAGGGCTGTGCAGTACAGGTTTAAGGAGATGAGACCAGATCTGAAGCAGGTAGTATTCACTGTGGCCTTCACAGAGGTGCTACCTATGTTCAATTGAGTGGAGCCAAGGGAACATTGAACCAGGTCTTCAATGATTGGTTGAAGATATGGTGCATGGATGAGAGGTTTGTATACATTGTGGACTAGAGTCCTACCTGAAGGGATGAAGACCTGTACAAAGAAGACAGCCTCAATCCATCCAGGTGGGGAAAGGCAGTCCAGGGTAGAATGTTTAAATGTTACTTCAATGGGCATTTAAACTAGTCAAGGGGGAGGCAGAAAAAATGATGGAGTCGATGAATGCCCCCTCCCAGAAAATGGAGCTGCAGAGATGAAAAGTCCAGGGAAAAAATCCCCAGGGGTAAAGGAGTGTCGGGACAAGAGGTGGGAGGCTTGAAAGATGGTTCCAAGGCCGAGAAAAAATTAGGGAGAGTGCACAGAGGGATGATAAAAAGGGAGGAAAGTACAAGGGACAAGGGAAGAGTGAAGAATGGACTTGGGAAGGGGAGCAAAGTAGGGGCAGGGAGGGTATAAGGAGTGGAAAGCAATGTATGCCAATGCAAGAAGTAAAGTTCCTGACCTTGAGGCTACCATTGTAGAGGCAGATCTGGATTCGGGGGCCATAACAGAATCATGGTGCCCCAACAACCACAGCTGAGATTTGACCATACTGGATTACACCATGTTTCAGAAGGATAGGGCAGGGAGAAAGGGGGTTGTTTTGTATGTGAGGGAAGTTACAAAGGCCATGGAGATACAAGGACACAGCAGGAATAAGGAAGGGTGGAGGCACTGGTGAGGCCCCTTCTTAAGTAATCATCCCTCAACCAGGATGTCTTGGCAAATTACCATCCTATCTCCAACCTGCCTTTTTTGAGCAAGATTGTTGAGAAGCTAGTGGCACAACAGCTCAAGGATCAGCTGGTGTTCTTGGACATTTATGAGCCATTCCAGTCAGGTTTTCTAGCTAGACATAGCACTGAAACAGCTCTAGTGAGGGTGGATAATGATCTGCTCAGGGCTAGAGATAGAGGAGACAGGTCAGTTCTTGTACTCCTCAGTCTCTCCTCAGCTTATGACACTGTGGATTACGTCGTGTTATTGGATCGGCTCTGTGAGTTTTGTGGACTCGCCCATACTGTCATCAGGTGGTTTGAGTCCTATCTCTCAGACAGGGTGCAGTAGGTGGTGATGGAGAATTTCTCCTCCTCCCCAACACCTCTGTCTTGTGGAGTTTCACAGGGCTCAATCCAGTCACCAATGATGTTGACAGTGTACATGCTGCCTCTGGGTGAGCTCATTCTACAATACAGTGTGGAGTTTCACTGTTACACAGATGATACCCAACTGTATTTGTCATTTGCTCCCAGAAAATCAGGAGCTGAGGATGTGCTTAACATCTGTCAGGCTAAAATCAATGACTGGATGGCTTCCAGCTTGCTGAGACTCAACCCGGCCAAGACAGAGGTGCTAGTGATTGAGCCTGGTTGCGGGCATGATGGGTTGCTGTCTGGGGCTGATTCTGGTCTTGTTCTGGGATCTACTCTATTAAAAGCTTCCCCAAGGGTGCAATATCTGAGCATGATCCTTGACAGCAGGCTGACAATTGATGATCAGGTGTCATCTGTTGTCAGTAGTGGTTTTTACCATCTAAAGAATATTGCCCGGATTAAGCCCCTCATTCCACCCGAGGACCAGCCGATGCTAGTGCATGCCTTTGTTTCCTCCAGACTGACTACTGCTATGCTCTTTACTTCTGGGTCATGAGAGGGATCCTCTGCAGACTGCAGATAGTGCAGAGTACTGCAGCTCAGCTACTGACTGGCCTTTCTAGGTTTAGATGTGTGACCCCTGTTCTGTGTGCTCTGCACTGGCTGCTGGTCAGGTGGAGGGTCCTTTCCAAGGTGGGGCTTCTCACCTATAAGGCCCTAAATGGACTGGGCCCTGGCTACCTGCTAGAGCTTCTGACACTGGTGACCTCTGACTGCTCCCTCCATGACACTTCAAAGGGCCTCCTGGTTGTTCCCAAGGTATGGCTCAAGACTTCTGGAGATCATGATTTTAGCATTTCTGGGCCATCCCTGTGAACGCATTACCATCTGCAGTCCTGGAGGCTCCCTCGGTAGAAGTATTTAATCAGAGGTTGAAGGCACACCTTTTTGGCCTGGCTTTTAATGAATTCTGAATTTTAACATATTGTCTGGTCCCTATTTATGATATTTTATTACTTTCAGTGTTTTATATTTTAGTTACTTTATATTGTATTGATGTTATTTTATATTTATGCATTGTATGTTTATTTTATTTTTCTGTGAGGCACCCAGAGCCTCCGGGAATGGGCGCCATACAAATAAAACTTGCCTTTAGGTTGGCTTAGAAACAAGGGGCCTGATTTTCAAATGTGATGCAGCTGCCACATTGGACTTGCGGCTCAGAGTCAGTTGCAAGTGGTGACTTGTGGCAAACTGTGCCGCGAGCGGGATTTTCAAAAATGAGTGCCGGAAACCCCATGCCACAAGTCTGTTGTGGCTCCGCACCTCAGTTCTGCCAGCTCCCCCGGCATACCTTTGCATCCATGGGGGAGCTGGTTTATGTGGCTTGTGCTACAGCTTTGGTGCAAGCTGCCATAAAATGATGGTATTGTCACAACTTGCATCCCAGGTTATAAAATCGGGTGCAAGTTGCATCAAGCCCTTGACTGCAGGTGCAGCATACTTTGTGAGGATGCAGGGCTTGGCTGCAAGCCCTGCATCCCCATTTGAAAATTGGACCCAGGGTCTGTTGCCTTTGTCCACAAGGGAGTCGGTGTACAGACCTCCAACACAGGGGGAGGGGTTAGACAAAGTTATGTGGAAGGCCATTTGGTAGAATGGCAAGCAAAGGGGAAATAGTGATTGTAGGGGACTTTAATCGGCTGGATGTAGACTGAAGCATTCTGGCTACAGCTACACCTAGAAGCAGGGGCATCCTAGACTCTTTGCAAGGGGCATTTCTTAGGCAGCCGGCTGCAGAACCCACTAGAGATGGGGCAATGCTGGACCTGAGCCTTAAGAAAACAAACAGCACTGCAGACATCACAATTTTCAGCCCCCTGGATACACATGATAAATGTACAATGTGGTTTGGCATATGGCTTGGACAGGAAAAAAATTACACACTAGGACACCAGCCTGGTGGCACTGAGGGTTGAAGCACTGGATGCCACACCTCATGCCATGCTAGTGACCTGGGTTTGGGAAGCGAGCCTGGGCCACTGGGGGTCGGCCAGGGTGAATGAAAGGAACATAGATGAGCTGCCTCCAAGTGGAGGCCTGGGGCAGCACCAAGCCATCAGGAGAAGTGGCACTAGGCCATGTGGGGGGAAGGGGTCATCACTGGGTGTCTCAACACGCACAATGCCTCCACGACGTGTGTGCACACAGCTGGCCTGGGGTTCTGGATTAGGAAGAGAGAAAAATGGAGGAAAGAAACCCTGGGCTGTGGATGATGACCGACCCTCTGCAGGCTCCGCATTTGGTGGCCAGGCACCACTGTAGTCCTGTGGCAGAGGCTGCAGGTGAAGGTAAGTCTCGGGGAACCGGACTGACGGGACTGGGGGGGGTCAGAAGTGGTGCAGACAGGGTCAGTAAGGAGTTAAAAACAGAAGAAGAAAAAAAAATACACACTACAATGAGGGTCCTGGTCTTCAAGAGAGCAGAGTTTAAACAAATGGGAGACAGCCTTAGTAAATACCTACAAGAGGCTGGATAGTTGGAGAGGAGTGACATCACCGAGAGCAAGGAGGAATGAGGAGCAGGATCAGCCAGATAAGTATGGTGGGAATTTGTATTGGAGGGACTTAACTTTTAAATTGATGCTGTGCTAATTCTGTGCCAGGTGTTGTGGGGTTTGGGTGAAGGGAGGATGTCAGTAGAGGGAGGGCTGAGGGAAGGTGTTGAGCCAGACTAGCTGGCCTGAGTGGTGGGCCCAGCAGGCCACATGGCTGCAGCCCTCCAATAGGAAGGCTGTAGTTCCTATATATTCCAATAATTACTAGTGACCCTAAAGCATGAGCGACCCTGAAACATGAGTGCCGTGAAGCAGGAGTGTAGCATCTGACTTACTAACATCTGGGGATGTCTGCAGGGAGGACTGCAAGGCACAGGCCATGCTGGTCATGGTAGGTGAGGTAAGGGAGAAAGGGAGGTAGAAAATACACTGTAGAAGGTGGGGGGGGATACAGTTGATCCCTGTCCAGGGTCATCCTACATTTGAACAGGACAACAAGGAAGGGGGACTGGGGATGCAACATAAGGTGTGGAAGGGGAACACAGCTGGTCCCCATCTCTGGTCAGCCTACATTATACTATGTAATAAGGAGGCAGAAGAGGTTAGGGCAATAGAGAGGATTTAAGGGAAAACTGTGAATAGCACCATCCGAGTCACACACAGAGATACATAACTGGGACCTTGGCAGGCTGAGAAGGGAGGATGTGGGGTAATAACAGCTTGTACAGGAGTCAGGATAATGAAAGGTGAGTGGTAAGCTGTAATGTATGTGAGGCTGGAGTCTTTCTGGGGAGAATGTGGAGAGCAGAATCCTGGAGCAGCTCAGGACAGAAGTAAGACTGCTCAGATGAGAAGCTGGTGAGAATGGGATGGGGAGTCAGGGGAGCAGACCATTGGAGAATGGGGCAGGTGGGGGGGTGCCCAGGACAAATGGATGACCAGCATGAGAAGGGAAGAGGAAGGATCATCCACTATCCAGGTATATCCCTTCCTCAGAGATCCAGTGTGCTCAGGGTGATGAAATAGCAAGTAATAGGAAGAAGGGGGACAATCTGTATGGGCCACTGGCCTACCTTTGTCCTATGATACCAAGTAAACCAGGTACCAAGTAAACCAAGAGGTAGGAGGGTAAGAGGAACAGCAAAAATGGGAAGGGGAAGGACTGGGAGAAGGAGAACAGGAGAAGGAAATGATGACGGGGTACCCTTAATGAACTAGTATGCACCACTGTCTGGTATAGTGGAGGAGGAATAAGGTGGTGGGGAAGAAGGTTGAAATAAACCAGAGTCAAGAGTTGGAGGTAAGGGGTGAAAGGAGGGCCTAGTCTGGGAAGCGTATGTGCCAGAATGGGGGGCAAGGGGACATGGCCCTACCACTTTTATAAGTGGCTGTATCACTTTTTGCATTATAACCATAGGAAAATGTACCCTTTACATCCTTGGCCTTACCACTTTTCAATCTGCTCCGGCACCAGTGCTGGGAAGGCAGGGAAGATGAAGCAGTCAAGGTAGAGCAGAGGATGGGGGGAGGGAGGGAACAGGGTAAAAAAATTGGGAGGGTAATGTGATAGAAAGCATGGCTAGCCAGGGAGAAAGGGGCTTAAAGGGGGATGGTGAAGCAGATGGGGTAGGGGCTATAGTGGAGGCAGTAGAAATTTAACCAGGGTTGAGGGGGCTGAGTGTAGGAATAGCCGGTATCTTAGGAGAGAAAAGGAGGATGGGAAACACAGTTGCAGTGAACAGAAGGGTGGTAATCACTGGGGATTCCATAATTAAGGGTACTCACTGGGGAAGGAAGCAGGACCCAAAAGCAAGAAGAAGGAAGGTTGGTATGCCAGGATGACAGCAGGGAAGGCAAGATCATGAATCAAGGAAATTGTAAGGGAGGTTGGAGGGAAACCTACCATTAGTCATCCAACTGGGAACCAATGACATAGCAGGGGAAGAGGTGGAGGTAGTGAAAGGCAGGTTCTGGAAGTTAGCAAAGATCTGCAATGATGTAACAAGTTCTGTGGCTCTTTCAGAGGTGATACTTGTTCCAGAGCCAGCACAGTCAGGAAGAAAAGTATAAACGACTTCAGTAACTGGCTGAGGAACTCATGCGGGGAAGAAGTGTTTGCATGTATAGGGGACTGGGGGAAAACCTGGTTGAATAAAACACTCTATTCATCAGGTAGGCTACACCTCAGTAAAGAGGGCTCACGAGAACTCAGAGGCAAACTGGGGGAGTACATACTGTAGCCAACAAGATGAATTTAAACTACTGAGGGGTAGTGGCAGGCCATCAGGGCCAAAAACTCTGGGAGGAGGAGGTCAATCGACCTTCCACCCATAGCTCTAGAAGAAGTTGGGAGGGAGGAAGTGGAGGGGAAGTGGAGCCATTGGTAATGGGGGGGGTGGGTGGAGTACAGGAGGGAGAAATGTTAGGAAAAGAATAGAACATACGAACATGTGAACTGGCAGCAGAAATGGGCCTCACGGTCTATCGAGTCTGTTTGTTTGTGTAGCTAGCCCCTCAACTTTCAGCTGCTCCACCCCCCCACCTCCCAACAACCCCCTCACTCTGTCCCACCCCTTCTTAAATCTGCCCTCCATTTTACAGGATACTATTTCCTCTGGCAGTGTAAGGGAAAGAGGCACAGAGTCAAGCTGGAGGGTGGTGTAGCTAAACGTTTGAAGTCTTATTAGCAAGATGGAAGACCTGCAGGCACTATTAACTGAGGGGAAGGTGGACAAAGCAGCAATAACAAAGAAATGAGCTACTGCACAACAGGCTGGGTCATATCAATCCCAGGATACAAACTATGTAGGAGAGACAGGGTGATAGGCAAAGTGGGGTGGCAGTTTATATTATATCATGGAGAGAATACTGTAGAACTACTTTCTATCGCATCTGTTTAATTTAGTGCTACTGACCTTGGCCAGCTGTTAGCGGTAATTAATCTTCGCGGTCTCACGTTGAGCAGTCAAACACAAATTGTAACACTGGTACCTTAAAATGATCAATGAAGTAATAGTACATGCAATACACTAATTACCCAGTTAGATACCTCTTTAAAGTCAGGGAGTGGTTAACCGGCTCTCATCCCTGCCACTGCTACGGTTGCATAATGTCTCTTATAAGCTGGCTGAAGCAGATATTGTTAAAGCGGGATTGCTCGCAGCTAGATGATCCAATGCTGCTGTCAGAAAGTGTTGATATTCCCCTGCATGTTGCTGAGAATTTTGTTATTGAACTTCACTGTGCATCACCCCCTCCAGCAAAAAAACACCGCTCTGAATATGCTGTTGTCTTGCCTAATCGAAGAGTCACAAAGGAATAATCACACTTGGCATTCACACATCAGCACAATTTATTGCAAGCAAAAGATAATTACACTTCATTTAGCAGCAATATCACTATCAGCATTAATGATTACACTTTAGCATTCATTCATTAGCAATATTACTATCAGCATTAATATATACTTCAATTAAGCAAAACATGATACATCACCGATTCAATAAAGCATCATCCAAGCCTTTTCCCAGTAGCTGGGGAAGCCCCTAAATCATCTCACAGCCTGGCCAGGAGTTTTGAACCGGGAGAAAGTTCCACAGCGATGCGTCCACCCTGCAGATGAGGCTTCCAACCAGGCATTGAGAAAGCTACATTATATCTTATTCTATGCTAAAATAACCATGCAGCCTTTATAGTATGTTGTTTCCACATTCTAGAAGCTGGCGGGCTCCCAGGATGTTCTGAATTCACACGATAAGGACTGCTCAGAATTCCCCACACCTGCTAGGTCACTGTGCTCCAAACACTGGCCGGGTGCCTAGAACACTATGAGCTAAGCAGAAGTTTAAACAAAACTGCAAAAACAGGTTGCCTGATAATATGCGACCTTCAAGTCAGCAAAATACACTGTCTGAAGCAAAACATAATAATGAGGCTATCTAAAGAGCAAAACACCAATTAAATGAAGCAGCATGTAAAATGGAGTCACACAATAGCATACAAAATGGAGTGACAATAATCAACATATTATACTATCACTACATTCGGTCCTTTGATTATTGTGAATACGATTTGTATGATATTGGTACCATAGCAAAATTACTACGAATAAAATGACATACATTACATGAAATCCAAATAAGCAAGATAATTGTCACTACAGCAATGATTATCAGAATATTTAACACTTTTGTAGCTGATGGAGACCATCCTGTAACACGGTCCTCCACACATATTCATTATTACTCATTAAATCACTCTGGGCCTTATTTCTTTGCATTATAGAATACATATGTCGCATTGTGCATTCTGTCCAATCAATAAATCTGAAATATTTTCTGCTACTCCCATTCCCCATACCTGTGAAGCATTAAATAACTGCAAGAACTCAAAATCATAATTCAAAGTTAATCTTTGGGGTAAGAAAACAGTTGGCATCCATTGAGCTTGTAAGTTAATTAAGCTAAATACATCAATTCCTACTGCCTGAAGCCTGTTAGTCAGTGTTTCTATATCAACACTATTTAAAATTCCCATGCCTGCCCTGCTCCACCTTATAGCGTATCATACCAAGCTCTTTTATATTTGCATTTTCTACTAAACATAAACGTTATGTTAAAATGGATTACATTTTTCTGATACCGACTGCGCTACTGATGTACATGTGGATGGAACCTTAACTATACTATCATTGCTAATTACAGGATGATTTTTCAACACTGTAATGTGATCTGCCCAAGTAGTTCTATTAGTTATTGCAGTAGCATTCATGCAGAATAACATGTCTATGTCAATCAAAGTAATACTTGCATTGAAATGTCTGTTTGATTCATGCAGCAATCAAGTCTATGTTGTACAGTCACCATGCAACTATTCGGTAAGTTGCAGCATCTAATAGCAGTCTGGTTCTGTAATTTAATCCAATTTGTGTCCTGCATAGGTTGGACATATAATCCCTGCCATTGTCTCAACTGGTTTCCAAATGTTCACATCTGGTGAAAAGTAATGTTCACTATAGGACATCCTTGGTTTTCAGGGCAAGTAAGGTTGTCTTGCACCCATAAACTGGTGGAAGATTTCCAACCCCATTGTACAAGTGGGTCATCAAGCTTCAATATTCTTCCACAGGGTAATAGGCTTTACAATGGACCGTGAGAGAGTGTTATTCCTTTTAGAATCCATTGAAGAACCTAGAAAATACACAGACTGATTATTCTCGAAGATAACATGTGTTCGCTGGTACATATTCCCATCTCTCTTTCCCTGACCTGATAATTAACACTGTGTTGTCTCGTCCGTGGCTATCACCTCAGCTGGTTCAGGAGGGCCATTTGGGTTTGTAACCCATATTTTGGCACCATTGTTAAAACCTCCTGTAGATCTAAACCTTTATCCACCCTTGCTGTTAAGAGTGTGGGGGCTTGTCCCTTTATAGGGTCTTTGTTAACTGGAATAATTAACAATTGAGCCACTCTGTCATACTGTTGAATTAACTGATTTTGTTCTCCACTATTCAACAAAATTACTTTCACTTCTCCTTGGTAATCACAATCAATCACCCTCCCAAAATTTGTATTCCCTTGAGGGCTAGTTCGATTTAGGTGCTATCCAACCAAAATGTCTCGGTGGAATTTGTATTCCAATACCAGTTTCTATCACTTGAATGTTTCTGCTGTTTATTCTGTATTCTTGAAGGGCATGTAAATCAAGTCCAGCAGCTTCTGGGTTGCCCTGCAAGGAGACAGAGCTCCTGGGTAATTTCCCAATATAACACTGTTTCTGTAGTTGAGTAAGCCTGCACTTGCAAATTAAGAGTTATCATTGCATTAAGGGGTCTCAGATTCTCAATTGGTCTATTATTTAAAATCTGTAATGCTTCATGCAAATTCTCTTCCATTTTCGTAGGCTCTCCCCCAATTTCCTAAACTGTTCTTTCAGCAATCCATTCATTCTCTCAATTAACCCTGCTGCCTCATGGATAATAAGGGATGTGAAATACCCACTGTATGTTATGGGCTTGAGCATAAGCTTGTACCATTTTCCCCAAATGGGAACCATTGTCACTTTGTATCTGCAAGGTGTTCCATAGTACAACATAATTAAGTCAATTGCCTTAATGGTGTTTTTCTGTGTGCTTGTTTACAAGGGTATGCCAATAAATACCCTGAATATGTATCTACAACTGTGCAAGCATATCGACATCCTCCACTAAGGGGTAGAGGTCCAATGTAATCAATCTGCCAAATTTGTCCCGTACTTTTCCCTCCCCAATTGTCCTTTCACAATATGAGGGATTGGTCTTTGTTGCCCATGTTGGCATATAGGACACTGAGCAATAACAGTTTTAACCAAATCCAATGTTAGGGTACACCCTACTATATGCCCACCTGTAAGTGGCTTTCTCTCCCAAATGTCCACATTTTGATGTGCCCATTTTGCCAGCCCTTATAACTGCTGACTTTGAGTTTCTTCAATATCCACTGGAAGAATCTTAGCTCTTTCATCTGCAACAGAATTATGCCATCGTTCTAGTGTATCTGAAGCACAATGAGCATCAACATGAAATACAGTAGTCTGAGTATTTTGCACCATAGTCCATATTTCCTGCCACAGTTCTTTTCCCCATATTTCTTTCGAATAAATTTTCCACTCATCCTTAGCCCAAGTGGACAGCCAGGTTGTTAAACCATTGGCTACAGACCATGAATCAGTATAATCAGAACAATCATTACACAATATTTTCTCCGGGGCAGCTGACCTATTTTCAGTTCCAAAATGGTCTGTACTGCCTCAATTTGTTTACCTCCTAATCCTGTAATTACCACTCACTGACCTTTGTGTTTTGCTGGGTTCCCATAAATTAATGAGGCCTCTGCCCCAGTGTCAACTAAGGCTCGTACTTTTTGGGGTGAGCCACTTTTCCAATTAATGTCCAATTCTACATGAGGTCTAAAATCCCTCCTAGCCCACCCTTCTACTGGGGCTTGGCCTTCATTTCAGTCATATTTTAGGTTTTTCAGTTGCTGAAACTCCCTAACCGGGTACAAATCACTAGGATACAGATCTGCATATTCCTGCTCCGGTCGGGGTGACTCAATGGATCCCTGAGTGGGAGCCCCCCCCCCGGGACATACTTTCATCATCAAACTCTGCCGGGGGAGCAATTGGACTTACAGACTCCCCTGAAGAGACATGTACATCTGTCTTTAACTTTGAATTGGTCTGTTATTTACTTGCTTCTTAGTGTTCAACTCTTTTGTACATTTCCACATATCAGGGGTACTGATCCCATCAATGTTTTCCCTTGCCACCCCATCCTTTAAGAGAGCCAGGAACATATCTCCTAGAAACTCGACCTCAGGATTGGACTGTTTATCCTGTCCTGAAGAATCATATAAACTAGACCCTTTGGGCCCCAATCTCCCAGTGTTCCTAACTGTCAGATTGCTTTCAGCACTACACCTACTGTTTTCCCCATCTGATTAATCAACAAAGTCATCATTACTACCTTATATGCAGGTGGTGCAGTTTGATAATCTTATTACGTACAGACACTGGCACAACAACACTCATTAAATCAGCATGGTCTTCTGTGGAGACCGCAACTTTCATCATTTCCATTTTAATGTTTTGTATACAGTCCTTTAAGGTAAACCATGGTTTACTATCCTCCGGCCAGTCACTCACCGTCAGATACTTGTGTTTGCAAGCCATAGCCACCACGTCCAGCATCGTGGCATAGCCCTGGCCCTGTATTTGGAGGGTCCGAAACGCCTCCTTCACCACAGGGTCATAGCTTAGTGACAGAAACCTAGGGCATCAGTTTCATCTAAGCTTACTCCATCCGCCCCTGTGTCATACAACCTCACCAGCCATCTCAACAAACTCTCCCCGGTGTACTGCTCCAGGAGGTCTGATGCTCCTTTGAGAAAAACCTCCACCACATCTCTATTCCAAGGATTTCCTGATCCAACACTTCAGTACGTCTTCTAGACACTGGCTGTGCATGCAGTATTGGAACCTACATCCTCAGCCTTTTCTTCTTTATCTGAGGCTGACCTTTCTCATCTGTAGAAACCAAATATCTCCATCCCATGTTTCAGGATCCCAGTGGCTCCTGCCCTAGCTATTGCTAGGCTTACCTTTTCCTACTAACTCTGCCTCCTCTTTTATACTTGTATTGCCACTCGGACAGCTGCATTTTCTGCAACTGTCCGATAGGTATCCAATTTATCACTCAGCAAATGATTTTGACATTGTAACATCACAGCTTTACTTTCCAAATCACAAACTTCGCTCCAACTCTGCCTTTTCACTAAGAAGTCCCACTACCTTTTCATGCATCTTCCTATAGGTAGACAATAAAATCCACCCCTGCGCCCAAGGCAGCACATTCTTTCCCTTTCCACAGGCACTTTTTTCATACATGTAACAACATCTGCAGGCTCAGAATCCTTTAAACAGGATTCCCAGTGTTCACTCAACCCTGCACAACATGACCACTCAGTGGCTAAATCAGCATAAGTTTGGTTTTCCCAACCAGGAATTTCCACTTGTGCACATGCAACATTAGACTCTTTCCTTTTAAACATTTTTACTTCACCTTAGTGTGTACTTTCCCTTATGAATCCTGCTGACTACGCCAGAATTGTCTTGCCTAATCGAAGAGTCACAAAGGAATAATCACACTTGGCATTCACACATCAGCACAATTTATTGCAAGCAAAAGATAATTACACTTCATTTAGCAGCAATATCACTATCAGCATTAATGATTACACTTTAGCATTCATTCATTAGCAATATTACTATCAGCATTAATATATACTTCAATTAAGCAAAACATGATACATCACCGATTCAATAAAGCATCATCCAAGCCTTTTCCCAGTAGCTGGGAAGCCCTAAATCATCTCACAGCCTGGCCAGGAGTTTTGAACCGGAGAAAGTTCCACAGCGATCGCCCACCCTGCAGATGAGGCTTCCAACCAGGCATTGAGAAAGCTACATTTATATCTTATTCTATGCTAAAAATAACCGTGCAGCCTTTATAGTGTTGTTTTCCCACATTCTAGAAGCTGGCCAGGCTCCCAGGATGTTCTGAATTCACACGATAAGGACTGCTCAGAATTCCCCACACCTGCTAGGGTCACTGTGCTCCAAACACTGGCCAGGTGCCTAGAACACTATGAGCTAAGCAGAAGTTTAAACAAAACTGCAAAACAGGTTGCCTGATAATATGCGACCTTCAAGTCAGCAAAATACACTGTCTGAAGCAAAACATAATAATGAGGCTATCTAAAGAGCAAAACACCAATTAAATGAAGCAGCATGTAAAATGGAGTCACACAATAGCATACAAAATGGAGTGACAATAATCAACATATTATACTATCACTACAGCTGTATACAGCCCTGATGTGCAATATCAAATCAAGAAACACGCGGCAGAGAGTGGAGTTATGAGTGCAGTCAGACTCTACAAGTCAAAGCACAGTGGACAAATCAATGAGTCCACTGTACAAAATTTCAAAAGGGACTACCAGGACAAGCAAAGAGGAACCCCTGACCCTAGTCTGCTTCCCCACAGCTTACCAACAAAACTCTGTGGGAGACCAATCCTTCTTCTTTCTGAAGTAGAAGATGAGCTAAAAAAAATAATTTGCAGTCTGAGAGAAGGTGCAGTTGTGAATGCCAGAGTTGTCATGGTCATAGCCCGTGGGGTTGTAAAAACACACAACTGCATGGCACTCTCAGAGTTTGGTGGCAACCTATCATTTTCAAGGCAGTGGTCCTGGCTCTTTCTCCACCGAATGGGGTTCACAAAAAGAAAGGGCACCAAAGCTGGCAGAAAGACCCCTGAGAATTTCAAGGATCTGCGCTCTGCATTTCTAAAGCGCATTGCAGCTGCCTCGGCACAGGAGCTGATTCCACCCGAACTGCTCATTAATTTAGATGAGACCAGTGTCCAACTTGTCCCTTGCTCACAATGGACAATGGCAGAGAGCGGGTCGAAGCAAGTAGAAGTGACCGGGTTAGGGGATAAGAGACAGGTGTCCCTTGTCCTTGCCTGTACTTTGTCTGGAGAAATGCTGCCTCCCCAAATCATTTACCAGGGCAAGACCAAAAATAGCCTACCTGCTTTCCAATTTCCAGAAAAGTGGTGTGTCACACAATCAGAAAACCATTGGGCAAACACAGAAACAATGTTACTTTTCATAGAATCCATTCTTGTTCCCTACATAAACGAAATCAAATTAAAACACAAACTCCCCCATGAGCAGAGATCTCTGCTAATAATGGATCTCTTTTTGAGCACACAGTACAGAACAAGTTTTGCAGTACCTGGAGGATCACCACATCATCCCGATTTTCGTTCCTCCCTCATGTACTGATCTGCTCCAGCCACTGGACGTCAGTGTAAACAAATTGCTGAAGGACTTCCTAAAATACGAGTTCACCGAGTGGTATTCTGGAGCAGTCGCAGTGCAGCTAGCCCTTGGTACGTGACCATCAGCTCTGAGTGTGGACTTAGCATGACATCAATCAAAACAAAGCACGCACAATGGCTAGTAACAGTGTTTGAAAAGCTATGTTTGCAGTGTGAGGATGTGGTACACGGTTTTCGAAATGGCAGGGATTAAAGAGGTACATTTCTTTTGTTTGGACACCACTGCCACATAGAAAGAAGTGTGACTGTCACTTGGTTGCTTTTTTCAAGGTACGAGTTCTGAACAAAGTACTGTAATCATCGAGTTCAGATGATTATTGGCTGTCATTTAGTTCTGATGTTTACTGTCTCTACTGCAGTGTTCTTAGCACTTTAGCCTTTACCGTGATTTCTCTTTCACTGTAAAAAATAAACAACACATTTTTTATATTGCTGACAAACTGAATTGGTTGTATATTTTATTTCACGGGCATAATGCCATCCGTGAACATAGCGAATGTTTATTGGCAGTGATCATTAGTAATTCTACAGTAATATGCATAAGGTAGGAGACGGGTGGGGGGTGGAAACACTGTGAATTCAGTTACAGTCCAATAGATGGAGAAAGGTGAGGTTGGGGGTAGTCTATAGATCTCCAAACCAAGAAGAGAATAGGGACAGAGTGCTGAGTTCACAATTGTTGGAAGCTGCAGGGAAGGAACAGGTGCTACTGGTGGAGGACTTTGACCTCCTCATGGTGGATTGCAGTATACCATCCACATCCTGTACCAGGAGTCAGGGGATCCTGGAAGCAATGCAGAGTGGGTTCCTGACTCAGGGAGTTACAGAGTTCACCAGGGAGGGGAAATCCTTGATTGTGTGCTCACAAACGTACAAGAGATAATTGTCCAAGAGCATCTAGGTGGTAGCAACCATCACACAACATGGTTCATGTTATATATGTGCAGGAAGAGCATCCCCACTAAGACCAAAATCCTGGATTTCAGAAGGGTGAACTTCAGGAAGATCAGTGAGGTTCTAAAAAGGCAGCTGGCGGACATCAGAGTGGATATGGGGCAGATCAAAAATGGTCCATCATCAAAGAAGGAATACTGGCTGCCACTGTGGAGTGTGTTAGGCTCAAGGGGAAGAACTCAAGGGATAAAACACCCAACTGGTTCTGCTGTGATACAAGAGATACAAGAAGACCAAGAGACAGGCAAATAGGGAAAACTACCTAAGGTTGGCCAAGGTAGCAAGCAAGGTAGTGTGGCTGGCTAAGGCTGAAAAAGAAATGCAGATACCTGAGGGAGTCAAAAAGGGGGAGAAGGCCTTCTTTCACTACATAAGTGAAAAAAGGGACAATAAGGATGAGATTGTATGGCTTAGAAAAGGGAATGAATGGGTGGAGAAGAATGGTGGGGGGAGCTGAGGTGTTGAATGAATACTTCTGCTCCATCTTCACCAGGGAAAGTGACAGAGGGGGAGAAGGAGAGCAGGAGGGAAAAGGAGCACAGATGTGGTGATGGAGGAGGAGGAGTATAGAGTAAGAGAGGGGCTGCTAGCACTGGAGGTGGACAAATCACCAGGCCTGGACTGCACACACTCAAGGGCACTGAGGGAGCTGGCAGGGGGGCTTGCAGGGCCACTGGCAGGCCTGTTCAGTAGCTCCCTGGAGTAAGGCGTGGTGCCGCAAGATTAGAGAATGGCACATGTGGTGCCCCCACCATGAAGGAGGTTCCAGGGATGACTTGGAGAAATACAGACCAGTCAGTCTGACCTCAATCATGTGCAAGCTCACAGAGACCATACCTAAGGAATGATTGATAGGGTATCTAGAGGAGAATGGTCTCCAGGATGAGAAGCAGCATGGGTTTATGTAAGGGAGATTGTGTCAAATGAATCTGATTTTTTTTACTGGGTCACTAAGGCAGTGGACAGGGACCAGGCGGTGGACATCCTTTATCTGGACTTCAGCAAGGCCTTTGACTCTGTACCCCACAAAAGGTTGTTTAGGAAGTTGGCAGACCTCGGGGTTGGGGAGAAAACTGACTAAAGGACAGGAACCAGAGGGTGGGGGGGGGAGAAACTTATCTAGTACAAGGGAAATCAACAGCAGGGTCCCATAGTGCTCAGTGCTGGGGCTGGTGTTCAATGTTTTCATCAGTGACATTGGGGATGTCTTCAAGAGCAAGATCTACCTATTTGTAGATGACACCAAACCTGTGGGAGGGCGGACACAGTGGAAGGGATACAAGACCTGCAGGAAGACTTGAGAAACTTGAGAGGTGGTCAGGGATTTGGCAGCTTGGCTTCAATTCCAAGAAATGCAAAGTTGTGCACATTGGAGCCAGGAATTCAAGGATCGAGTAACACCTGGGGAGGTCAGGGTAGCAGCAGCAGCAGTGGAAGAGAAAGATCTGGGAGTGATAATCACTAGTGACCTGAAGCACTCCATGCAGTGCAAAAAAGCAGCAGCAAAGGCAAACAAAGGCTGGAGTATGAAGCCAGAGAAATCAGCAGTAGGTGGAGGGAGGTTATACTGCCCTTGTGCAGGTCATTGGTGAGACCACATCTAGAGTATGGAGTATGATACTGGTTTCCACACCTTAAGAAGGACGTCAACCTAGCATCAACCTAACTGACCCAGTGGCATGGAGGACTGAGCCATCCATGCCTAACCTCCTGCCACGCCAGTGACCCATGTTTGTGGTGCAAGTGGGTCACCAGGGATCAGCTGGGGAGGGAGAGGATCAAGGATCTGGAGAACAGCTCTCCTCTCCCAGGGATGGGGACTTGGCTACCCTGCCATATGACTACCCCAAGGTGGAAGTCTGAGGGTAGGACAGGATAGTGGCGCTAATGGAAGGGTGGGTGCTGCAGGACTCCGCAGATCGCATATGCCTCCACATATGCGTGTTGATGTGTCACACCAAGGCAATGGGTAGGAACAGGGAGAAAATGGAGGAAAATACCTTCCGGTGGCAGGATGAGGATCGACCCTCCACAGGCTCTGCACCAATGGCCAGGTAGCTGATCCTGTGGCCAGGACAGCTCAAAGGTAAGATCTCAGAGGAGCCGGGTAACAGGGCTGGGGGGGTCAATCGGATAGTGGCCACCACGGGGAGAACAAGGTGCAGAAAAAAAGACATCAACATGCTGGAGACTGTGCTGAGAAGGGCAACTAAGTTGACTGCAGCAGGACAGAAAGTGTAAGACATATGAAGAGAGGTTGGGGGCCTGAATATGTACTCCCTGGAGGAGAAGAGGGAGAGAAGGGACATGAAAAAGACCTTCAAGTACTTGAAAGGAACAGATAGGTTGGATAAGGAAGGTCTCTTCAAGCTAAGTAGCAGCCAAACCTTGATGGGACACAGTCTAAAGCTGGAAGGAGGGAGGTTTAGGTAGAATGTTTGGAAGCACTTCTTCACAGAGAGGGTGGTGGCCAGTTGGAATGTGCTGCCGAAGGAAGTGGTCTTGATGAAGTTGATGAGCAGCTTCAAGATGGGCTGGAATAAGCATAAGGGAAAAATATGGGGCTGGGGGGGTAGATAGAGAGGAAGAGAGGACCGGGAGGGGGGCAAGGTCAGAAGTGTAAGCTGAGGACCCTGCAATATGAGCAGACTAGCTGGAGTAAATGGCCTTCTTCTGTTGGCTTCTTCATATATCAGATAAGAGTGGAGGAACAATGTGAAAGAATAGAGGAGGGGAATAACTAAGGTAATGGCAAACTGTTTGAAGGAAATAAGCAAAGATAAGAGGAGAAAGAGGACACTATGATTCCTAAAGGAAGTGGCTAAGGTGGTAAGGAAGGAAAAAAACAACTTTTAAGAAATACAAGGTGACCCAAACAGAGGAGGACGGGGATGTATCTCTAGATAAACAAAAGGATGCAGGAATGAATTCAAGGACAGAAAAGGCTTAAACAGAGAAGGGGATTGCCAAAGAGGTCAAAAAGGAGGTACGACTTTCGTCAGGTATGTAAGTGAAAAGAGGAAGGCAAGGGGTGGTATTGTGAGGATCAAGAGACTGGGTGGGGGGGATGTTGCATAGGAAGACAGCAAGAAAAAATAAAACTTTAAATGACTGCTTCTGCTTTGTCTTAACAGTAGAGGGGGGTAAGGAATGGACTGACATCCATTAGCAGACAGCTTGGAAAGGGGGGAGTGGATATAAGTCCATTTTTGGAAGACACAGTCCTCCATACATTGGAAACCCTAAAGCCAAGGCTCCCGGTTCTCTGTGGCACTGTCGATCTAACTTCTATGGTAGGAACTATGAAGTTCTGTATCACCATTAGGCCTACTTCTGCAGTGGTGGGCAAAGTTCTGTGACACATAAATAAGGTGACTAACGCATGTATACAGTTCCAAAACTTATTTTCTTTTATTAATGAATTCATATGGTACATATCTGGCTTAAGAACACCAATCATTATTATTATTATTATGATTTGCAGGTCATCCCCTCCTCCTTCCTTCTTGTGATAGTCCTTCCTATGCACCGCGGCATTGCACAAGCCCTTCTGACTGCCTTGTCACACTGCCTGGCCACCTTCACAGCATCCAATATGATTATCCCTAGGTCTCTTTCCTGCTTGGTCTTTGTCAGCATCATACTAATGTTTCAAGGAATCCAAGCAATAATAAACAGTCAATACTATACAGTAGACAGTCATTCTACTGCTCCAGATTTACAACAGGGTAAGCAATATATTGACTGCAGACATTTCTTACTTATGGAGCTAAGCTGACCCTGTTAGGAACAACTTAAGGTGCGAATGACCAGCAGCAAGAAAGTTTCCGAGCAGCTATAAACTGAAATAGAATCAGAATTTAAAAACATTGCTAGCCGTCTACAGAGTTCCCTTCTCAAAGGGCTCTAGTCGACATCCACAGCATTCAAATGTTCTGAAACCATGTGCTTTAACAAGAATAGTCAGTACACCACCAATGGACCCTCTATAATGAAAGTTTCAAGAGTTCTCAAACTTTAACAACTTAATAGATACAATGGTACACTCTGTTTGAAAGGGTAACTAAAAGAAAAACAAATGCATTTCAGACTTTTGGTAAAACTAGCAGTGAAAATTCCTATTGAATGAATGGAAAACATTTGAAGATCATGTTTACGTGGGAGAAAACAGATAATGCTCAACATATGTACAGTAGATTTGCACAGCAAAAAGTCAGAAATTCATTGTTGTTTTTCTTTTAGTTAGTACCACATATGTAAAATCATTTTTCAGCTCTACTTTTAAATGTCAAATTTATACATGACCACTATGTAAGTCTGCAAACTTGGAGTATATTTCTGTAAAGAAGTAAGACTCAAGGATACCTTGCAGAGTGAGTGGCTCAGCTGACTAAGCCACTGCCCTTTGTTCCAGTGATGCAGTGTTCTATCCCCACAGTTGACATTTTTTTTAGGCTTCTCTCATTTTTTTTATTTAACATTCAGTACTCACAATAGATAAAAAAAATCCTCAAGTCTGGGAATGTGTTCTGGAGTGAGCGGTTTAAGCGGCCACGTGTACAGGCTATACTGCTCACTCATATGTGCCAGACCGTGTGGGGATATTTTTGCTTTTATCAGCAGACCACCCCTTGACTCGCAGACCCTTTCTAGCAGTTCTTGCACTGGTGCTGAGAGGGGCTGTGTAGATGCAGAAGTCAAGCATCTTTTTTGGTTGGGGCAGTGCTGCAACGCTCCCAAAAGGAGCAAAGTCAGCCATGTAAACATGGCTTGTTTCTAAGTGAGGCAAAGTTCCCCTTCCCCAGAGGAAAAAAATGACAGCAGTGCTATCTCCTCCACTCCAGACCAAAAAGCTGCAATGTTTTCTGCTCCCCCAAACTTAGTAATAGGAAAGCTTTCTCCTCTCCCACCTCCCACCTACCTAATGGCAGTAATACTCTCTCCTCCCCAAGTCTACATGATGGCAGCAATAATCCCTCCTCTCCTTTCTTCCCCAGACCTAATTGCAGCAATGTTCTCTTTCATCCCCCTTCCCCTTAATGGTAGTAGTGCTCTTTATAACCTCCCCTACCCTAGACCTAATGGCAGCAAGATATTCTCTCCTTTCCCTAACGTGATCCTGCCCCCTCAACAGCCTTGCCTGATCCCAGTTTTTAAAATCCAGTGTAACCCACCCCATCCAACTCAGCACCGCTACCCATCCTAGGAAAGAAGAGAATGGTATTTGCAGTGCTTCCCAAACAATTTTATCACACAACATTAATACACTGGGGCTGGCTATCAGACCAGGGATGTTGAAGAGATAGGGCTGCCAGTTCCACAGAGCCAAAATCTGATTAACTCAAATCAGGGTGAACTACTCTGGATTTATTCTTTGGTAACCTTACCTGGTTGCAAAAGAATAAAAAAAAAGCTGACTACTATATTGACCAGTCATTGATGCTCTAAGTAAATCTACTTGTTTCTCAGTGACATTTTTATGTTGCTTGCACGCATGTGCAAGAAACATAGTGCCATCATCCGAGTTTTCGGAGGTGTGGCACCCCATCTTCCAATTCAGTCAGTGAGTTTGCAGGCGCGGCCGCAGTTCTCCAATGACTGCTGCAGCTGTCTATGACAGCAGTCAAAATGCAGTGGCATACAGTTGAAAGGGAGAGCTCCGCTTCAGTGAGCAGAGCTCTCCCCCCACACCACGCACACAAGCACGCATATTGCGTGCTGATGCGCTCCCTCCCCCCACGTACACACTGTATGGCCGACGGGTGCCCAATCCCCCATCGGCTCCACCACCACAAAAGCTGTCCAGGTGCCACACTGGGAGCCCACCCAGTGTGGAAAATCTTGTTATAGCCGGCGGGGTGCCCAATCCCCATCAGCTCCAGCCCCCAAACAGTTTTTCCAACTGCCACGCTGGGAGCCCAACCCAGTGTGGCAAACGTCCGCATCGCCTTAAAAAACTGTAAATAAAACGGTCCCTCGCAGTCTCCCTGCCCCACCTGCACCCACCCACTGCACACCCTGCCTCCCCACACCCCCTCACCCCATACTTACCTCCAGAGCTCGCGCAACGATCATCGGTGGACCAGGAACATGTCTGCACTCTTCAAAGCCGACCTGAACTGAGGAAATGCCGATAAGCTGTATAATGTAATAGATAGGTTTTTTCAACTTTGTTGCATATCTCAGGCATTTTTGGAATTTTGGGCCCAAATTTTCAACATAGGGTTTTGGGACCCCTCCTCATGAATTCTTGCACTGTCATGGCGTTAATCGGCCCGTGATTTCAACGGCCACTGTGCAAAATCACCTGGGCTGATTAACAAAATGACACTGCCAGTGTTCATAGGTGGGCTCTAAAAAGCCTATGTTGAAAATTTGGTGAAAAATTCCTAAAGGCAGCTTATTTCTGACGTCGTTGCACAGTTCCTACATGCATTTCGTAAGTTCGCATTTTTCAATATTTTCACTCCAGATTTTCAACATTGCCATTTTACCACACCTCCTTATGAGCAGTACAGCTGTCATTTTCACATCCTGCCCAAAATGTGTTTCCGCCATGTAGCACACAATGGCGAAGTCGATGTCTGAAATTCATGTATGGACACACTAAGAAAATCACAGTGACACTGTTCATGAGCAGAGGTCTTAAAATGGTTATGTTGAAAATTTGGTGAAAAATTCCAAAATGACTTTTACGTACGCAAGGCTAAGTGTTCCTATCAAGACACTGTAAGTTCTAAATTTTCAATATTTGCACTCCAATGACTTCCAAATACCTAAAAAGCACATACAAGCAAGCAACATTTGGCATTGACAAATGCTTGTTAGTTGGGATGCAGTGAGCTTGAAATTTGTCTTTCACACCCTTGCATATTGTGCCTGAGCAACATATAAATGTTAACACATTTTAAAATGTTTCATCTGCAATCTCACTATGACTTTTTCTGTTTTGTCTGTTTGTTTCCCCTCTTCCCTTATTTAGTTTCCACATTTTACATAATCTTTATCTTTAATTTTTCACTTTTCTTACCTTAGCTTCATCTTTTTCATTTCTTCAGTCTATCTAGCATTTTTTCATTCTTTTTCTGCCCCAACACTTTTATTTACTTAGCTGTCCCTTTGCTTGCATTTTTTATAATTTATATTTTTCTCCACCAGGCACAAGAGTTAATCCATAGGTTGACAACCCCCCAGCCCCATCCATAGCAACCTTTTATGCTCTAAACACCATAAGGATAGCAAACTGGTCCCCCCAGCCAGAACTTTCCCCATTGCCCTCTCATGATTTTAGAACAGGTCAAACCCACCAACGCCCATCTCAGCCCCACCAACTTCCTAACCAACCTTGAGAATGTCATGGACTGGCTTTGTAGATTTAAATGCATGTCATTATCCAGCCCAACACTGTACAGTAATTCTTCCTCCCTTAAAAGTATTATAAGGTCTCCTCTTTTACATTACTCTTCCCCCTCAAATAACAAGAAATACCAATCCTGCAAATCTTAAGCCCAAAGTCATTCCACCCAGAGCCTCACTGAGTCACTCAGTTGACTGGCAGCTTTTTTTTGGTCCAACACTGTTGGACAATCACCTGCCTCTTCCTATTACTGCTGGGCCCAAATGTGGGATTCATGCCCCAGTATGGCTTTGTGTGCACCCCAGAAAGCGCTACTGGGATAAGAAATAAGAATTCTGGCCCACTAGCAGTGATAGGATAAGGCAATGGATTATCACAGAACATTCAACCAAAAAAGGGTGAAATATAAAAAAATAGGGTGACTCAAGGGGGTGGCCTTTCAGGGCTGGGTGGGGATGGTTTGAGAGGCTGAGATGGTTGGGGGTAAAGTTTACTTCTTATAAGCAACAAGCAAGCCAAGGAATTGGTGGAAAGAGTAGTGTCTGTCTCTGTTTAACTTACTGGGGCAATTTCTGTACAATTTCTGCGGCAAGACCCAAATTCTTTGGCAGGTCTTAATTTCTGCGGCAATCACCGCAAGCCACAGAATTGCAGAAAACAGGGGGCCTTGACCTGGGGGAAGGAAACATGGGGACTGTGTATAAGATGGGGAGGAAGTACTTACAGATACCAAGCAAGAGAGGGACCTTGGGGTAATCATATCTGATGATTTCAAGATGGCAGGGCAGTGTGCTAAGGCAGTAGGCAGGGCCAGCTGGATGCTGGGGTACACAGGGAGTGGTATTTCTAGAAGGAGAGGGAGGTGGTGTTGCCTCTGTATTGCTCACTAGTGAGTAGAGGCTACATGATCTCAACATGCACTCCCTGAAGGAGAGAAGTGCTCTTGTCTGGGGGTAAACAAGGTGTAAAAGGGGAGTCTCTTTCTCAAGAGGTGGAGCACCAGGACAAGAGGGTATGCTATGAAGCTTGTGGGGGGAGTTTAAGAGGGGTGTGATGAAATATTTCTTCACAGAAATGTTGGTGGACACCTGGAGCAAAAAAATAAACCAGAAGTTGGCCCATGCTCCACGGTGCTTGCTGGTAGTGATGCTGAATGGGAAGCATCCCTCTAAGAAACAGACTTCATACTAAAATCAGCACACTCACAATAAGAGAAAGAAAATAAAAATGCTGACAACCGTCAGTAGCCTTACACAGGCTTTTTTTGATTTACATGTCAGCAGAAACAAACATAGTGCTACAGTAAATGATAGAAGACACAAGGATACTGTATGGTGACACCAGCAGTTCTCAGTACATTACAGTCAGGTAAACATAGAAACATAGAAACTGTCAGCAGATAAGGACCACCAGGCCCATCCAGTCTGCACGTAAGCTCTATACTTATCTGTGGTTACTGACCCTATCTGGTCAGTGGTTTTTTCATCACTCCTACCCCCCTCGAGGTTCCCTTCTGCCTGTCCCAGACATGTTTAAATCCCTCCACTGTATTCATTCCCACCACCTCCCATGGCTGACTATTCCATGTGTCCACCACCTTCTGTGTAAAGAAAAACGTTATCACATTTCCTCTTAACCTGCCCCCTCCAATTTCATTCTATGCCCATTTGTTCTTGTTCTCCTACATTGGAAGATGTCCCCCCCACCTTGTTTATGCCCTTGAGGTTTTGAATGTTTCTATCATGTCCCCCCATTCCCCTCCTCTCCTCCAGTGAGTACATATTGAGGTCCTTTAATCTCTCCCCATATGTTTTGTTGTACAATCCCTGTACTATTTTGGTCACCCTTCTCTGGACTGCCTCCACCTTGTCAATGTCCTTACAAAGGTGTGGCCTCCAGAACTGCACACAGTACTCTAGGTGAAGCCTCACCAGTGTTTTGTACAATGGCATCACTACCTCCAGCCTTCTGCTAGTGATACCTCTGTCTATGCACTCCAGCATGCCACTGGCTCTCACTGCAGCTTTTGTACTCTGCTTTGACATCTTTAGGCCATCTAAAATAATAACCCCCACATCCCTTTCTTCCTTGGTGATCATCAGCATCCCCATCCCCTCTGTGTAGCTCATGCTAGGGTTCCCTCTTCCCAGGTGCATTGTTTTGCCCTTTTTTGTGTTGAACCTCAGTTGCCACACCTCAGACCATTTTTCAAGCTTCTTCAGGTCCCTCTTCACTCTCTCCACCCCTTCTGGAGTATCCACCATGTTGCAGATCTTTGTGTCATCTACAAACAGGCAGACCTTTCCCTCCAGTCCTTCTGTGATGTCACTAATAAAGACATTGAACAGGACTGACCCAAGGTCAGATCCCTGAGGCACCTCGCTGGTCAACCCTCTCCCCAGATTGGAGCCCATTGACCAGCAACCTCTGCCTTCTGTCTGTTAGCCCATTTCTAACCCAGTTTGCTACCTTGTGCCCCATGCCCAGACTACCCATCTTGCTAACCAGCCTTTTATGTGGGACAGTGTCGAAGGCGTTGCTGAAATCAAGGTAGGCAACATCCCCCATCCTCCCCTGATCTACCTCCTTCATCACCCAAGGGATATTTTAACACAAAGAGGTGTTAAAATACCCCTTTAGTGGCCCTTGGATAGAGTGGGTGGTCATTGTACCCACTGACATAAGCCCCACAGCCTAGAGTAAAAAGATGGGAAATGGAGTAGTATAACCATCTTCAAACTACTTTTCAGTTCTTCTTATAAGTTGGTCAGTGAGATATGGGATTGCATGCCCCAAATGTGTTTAGGAAGGGATCCAATTCCACCTACAAATAGGTAAATATGGATCCTGCACAGGTACTTCTGACAAGACTACAGTACACTAACCAGTGGGATAGTCTCCCAATTTGTCAGGAAGGGGGCAAGAGAGCTTCAAGTCCTGAGGTTGTAGGATTTTTGTCCACTGAAATATTGACACCCAAGGGCTGGCATAATGGGAACAATAGGTAGGGACCCCTGACAAGTCGATATGCTTCCAAATCATGCACCATACAATATGAATGCCTCACAAATATAGCTAACAGATCCATAGCATGCAACATTTCCTTCATGATGGGTGCATCAATAGATCACGACATATATACATAGATACCTAGACACAGATACATAGGCATTGATAGCAGAACAAGGCCCATCAATCCAGCCAGTCTGCCTATCCTACCTAATTACTCTGCAGTGGCCCTAGTGGCTATCCTAGTCATTTCTTTCTACCTCCCCTTTTCTAACTAATCCCACATGCCTGTCCCATCATTGCTTAAAGCTGCTCATTGACTTGACCTGTAGCAACGGTGCTTGAACTGTACTATACATGTTCCACATCTCCACCACTTTTTCTATAAAAAAGTGCTTTCAGACCTCCCTCTTGACTCTACACCTTGCAAGTCTATTTGAGTTCCGACGTGTCCCTGTTCTTGAGCTGAAAGAGAAAAGTTCATTGGCATTCATCATGTCTATAATGTGCATACTCGTATCTAGGACTCTGTGAAATTAGCAGATTCAGTTTTTTTGTGGAATTTCTGTGAAATTCCATGGAATTTCAAAACATTTCACAATATTTCACAGAATTTTCCAAAATGCTTTAATGAACGTACATAGGTCAGTATTAAAGCTAGAGATCTGCAGTTTGCATGCCTGTTGTTTGGAAGAGGCCCTAAATGAATGCCATGTTTCATGACATTTGAATGAGGGGTGTGGATGTTATAGGATCTCAATGTCTGGAAATTTATTATTCATATGAAAATTTCTGAAAATATTTCTGTGCTTTCAGCTAAGCCACCTTTGGAGCTAGATAATTGAAAATGAATTTGCATACTTTTTTGGAAGAGTCATACAAACTGCTAAATAGAGAGGTAATTGGTTGTGTAAATTGTAAGTTACAGGAGTCCAAAATCTCACAATTTAATTATTTGTTAAAAGGTGTGAACATTTTCAAAATATGTGGATGTTTATAGCTCCACTGCTACTGTAGGCATACACTCAAGATTTGGCATGCACGTCAAATTAAATATGTCCTAAAATCTAATTTAGCTCTATAAATGTGGTATAGTAGGTTAAAATCTATTGTGGATGCTTTAGAAATTAATAATTGTCAAAAGTTGCTCAAACATTTTTAGACGCATAATAGGTAATGCCACTAGAATTCTGCATGTGGAATCTAACTTTCACAAAGCACTTATCTCCACTGAATCACCTTTTCTGCACTAGCAACACAGCATTGCTATACCCCTCCAGTACTCCTAGAACAGTTAACACCCAGCATCATGCTCCATCATAACTAAAGATACCCATATACTGTTATCACAATTATCTAAGTTGCAACTGGTTGTAAGGGTTAGTATCAATTGGTGCCACTGTTTTCAAACAGTAAAAATATACATTGCTATCTACAGGGTTCTTAAAGAGTCAACAGGTGGCATTTGTACAGAAACATAGTGCACATGCATATGCTTCCACAAGTAATTAAGTCAATGAGCTCTAGTGGTTATCTGGCATATTGCATGACTATAGGCTAGTGCACTGTAATGTCCATGACTATTTTTCATGATTTGCCACTCAAGATAGTGACCTGACATTTGGTACCACTATACTTTTACTACAGAGCCAACATAGAAACATAGAAATTGACAACAGATAAGGACCAGTAAGCCCATCTAGTCTGCCCATTTTCCCTGCCTACCATAAAAGCAGCAAACCCTACTTGATCTCCAGCTTTACCTCCGTGTTCCTATTGCTAGGGTTCCCTATGCCTGTCCCATGCATACTTGAATTCCCCCACTATGTTTGCCCCCTCCACCTCTGCTGGGAGTCTATTCCATGCATCAACCACCCTTTCTGTGAAGAAACACTTCCTCATGCTACCCCTTAGTCTACACCTTCCAACTTTATGTCATGCCCCCTCGTTCCTGGACATCTCCTTTTCTGAAAAGATGTTACCCTCCAGCACCTTATTTCTGTCTCCTATAAATGCTTTTTTATTGCCATTTTGCCTAGCCTGTACCTTCCTCTACAATGGCAACTCAAGTGTATGACTGGACAGAAATGTATGGGCATGACCTCAACAAAAATATCACAGCATTCTGCAATTTAACAAAAGTTCATGAAATTTAACTTTTTTTAATTTAGTACACTTTATCCCCCTGCACACCTGACCAGTGTCCTCATCAGCCAGCTGCTCCATCCAGCCCCATCACCAGCCATCTCTGGGACTTACCTTACTCCAGTGTGCCCCCAAGGGGGGCACTCCACTTGGGGGGGGCTGCCAGAGGTTGGTGCCTATCCTCCAACAGAGGTTGAGTGTTGTTTACTGGGGACTGTGCCCAGTCGGCAGTACATGGCCTGCAATGGGTGGTGGTGGTGGCATTATGCACAGTCATGGATTTTTTTCCTCTTGTTTCTGTCCCCATGTCCTTTTTGTCTGGAGGCCCCAGGCACTGAAGCAAGCAACTCTAGTGTGCTGAGTGCATCAGAGTGCCAACGTCTCCCTCCCAGAGTGCTGGCTCCAGAATTACACTGCCACCTGTGATCACACAGGAGGAAGTAGCAAAATGGATACCAGGTACCCCCCCAACCTGAGGAGGTGAGAATCCACTGGGATGCTCAACCATCCTCCTTTTACCTGCCCTCCAATGACCCAAGCTCATTCTTGAACCAGGGTTGCTGGCATTGTAAGTGGTAGCACTATAGCTGCACTGATGGGCAGAGATGTGCGAAACTCTGCAGATTACTTTGTGAATGGTGTGAAATTCATGAAGTGAAATTCGCCAATTTATGGAACATGGGCTGACTGCAATGTGTAGAACTTTGCAGGAGAAATTCCACACTTCGTGCAAAAACTTCCCTCCTAGTGCATACTAGGACCCTCCCTCCCTGCCGATCTCCGGCCACAGTGTGAAAAAATATCTTAATTTAAATCCCTGGTTCCCCATCCCCCCACCCCAATGATCACCTGCCACAGTGTAAAAAAATATATTTAAATCCCTGTTGTCTAGTGCCCCCCCCCGCCGATCGCCGGACACAGTTTAAAAAAAAAATCAAATTAGCAATTAAATCCCTGGTGTCTAGTGCACTCCACACCCCATCAGGTAGTGTTCCACCACCCCAAGCCCAAGCATGTGACCAGCACAGTCCACCACGACTCATTACACACTCATTCATTCCAGGTCAGTTGGGTGACCAGCTGTGGTGGGGAGTGATGGGCTGTGCTGGTCGCCTGCTTGGGCTTGAGGTGAGGGGGAGCGGGGTGGTGGAGCACTACCTGATAAGGTGGATGGGCGGTCCACCGGACATCAGGGATTTAATTGCCAATTACAATTGTTTTACACTGTGGCTGGCAATCAGCGGGGGGGGGAGCACTAGTCACTAGGGATTTAAATATATATTTTTTACACTGTGGCTGATGATCAGCCGGACGGGGTACCACTAGACATCAGGGATTTAAATATATATTCTTTGTGCTGTGGCCAGTGATCAGTGGGGAGAGGGATCACTAGACAACAGAGATTTAAATATATATATTTTTTCACTGTGGCCAGCGATTGGGGGGGGGGGACCACCAGACACCAATGATTTAAAAAAACATATTTTTTACACTGTTGACAGCAATCGGCCCAGGGGGCACTAGACACCAGGAATTTGGGGGATTCACTATTTGCTAACTTCTCCTTGCTTTTTTTTTTTTTTAAGTGCAATTTGCACTGAAAAAAACCAAAAACAAAGCAAGGCAAAGTTACAAATGACAAATTTTCTTTAAATAAGACAGCTTCACAAAGTAATCCACAGAGGAAAATTTGGCGCCTTTGATGAAAATTCGCCTCTGAAGTAAAACTTTGCTGTATGTCTACTGATGGGTTGGCCATGAAATGCAATGTTAATTGCTGATGTTATTTTGGAATCTTTGGCTGCTTATAACTTGGCTAGCCTCTGAGCGAGAGATTTGAGAGTTGACACACAGCCTCTTTTTTTTCCATATTGTTTTTTTTCCTTGCCAACAGCTCATCCCTGAGGAATATACCCTGTTCACAGGTATATATCCTGATCAGGCTGAACCCAGCCATTGTTCAGTTGGCTACCTGGTTTTTCTCCAAAAAAATGTTCCCTCCCATCTCCCTTGTTTGAGGCTGCCTTGTACAGCCAGTTTTCCCTGTGGCAGGAGCCAGCTCCCTGGTCCACCTGCAGGGGCTACTGTGTTGGTGGAACCCACTGCCAAGCCTCCCCCACTAAGATGCATTGCAAAGCAGCAGCTGTCTCAGCCATGGCCTGCCTCCCAACATGAATTCCCCAGCTGACATCTGAACCCAGTTTGTCAGCATGGCAGCACAAATCTCTGCTGCTTGGCCATGGGCTGGCCTAGAAGCTTAATACATAGGTTCAATTAACCTAAAAGAAATTGGTGATATTCTGCTCTCTAGTTTTAAAGTTATAGAGTCTAAACATTCTGCAGTTTACATAATTGTGAAATGTAATTTTAAAATGTCCAAAAATGTGGAAGCTTATAACTCGGTCACTCACCTTTAATGACAGAGATCTGAAACTTAGTACACATCTGTATGAATATTGGTAAAGTTAACAAATACTTTTTAAATTAGAAATAACTGAAATCACCATTTTGGTGACATTTTGCAAAATTTTCATGGACATTTCACAAAATTTCATGGATGCATAGTCAGAATATCACCAGAATTTCACTGGTGGGAGATACATTTTCCCAGCACTACTTGTATGTTTTGATGATGTTACCCATGTCCCTTCTCTTCTCAATGGTGTACATGTTTATGTCCTGCATTCTCTCCTCGTATGTCTTGCCTCCAAGTCCCAGGACCATTTTGGTTGTCCTTTGCTATACTGTCTCCACCTTGTCACAGTCTGTCCTGGTGAACTCCAGTACCTTTCACACTACTCCAGATGTGGTTGCACCAGTGACCAGCCCAACTGGAGGACCACCTCTCAGTTTCACTTACTTATCCACCTACCAGTATCCAGTATCCTGCTTGCCTTACCAACAGCTCTGTTACAGTGTAATGTTGTTTTTAGGCTCTCTGTTATCACAACACTAGGTCCTTTTCTTCCATGAGGCTTTCCAGCACCCCCTGCAGTTCATACTGAACTCTTGGATTCTTTTCCCCAATGTGTCTTACCATAATTTTTTTACCACTAAAGCCCAGCTGCCTGATCTTTGACCAGCTCTCCACCCTGCCCAGATCTTTCCTGAGTTTCCTTATCCCTTCCTCCATGTCAGCCCTCGCACATATCTTTGTGTAATTTGTAAGTAGGCAGACCTTGCCCTTAAAGAGCAACTCTGCACTTCAGCATGTGCTTTCATAAACAAGATGCTTCAGCTGTTACAATTTGCCAGAGGATACATTTTGTTTCATTTTTGATGTTCCTTTCTAAGATTTACAGCACATTGTGGTAGTCCAGCTAAAGAGCCTGTATAGAAAACATTTGAAAAAATTTCTTTCCCCTGTTAACCTCACAGTGCCTTTGTTTATGACATCATAGTCTCACCATGACAACAGACTGTGATTTCACAAACAGCAACTGTGTGGTAAGCAAGGGAGAGTCAGATACATTGTGAAAGACTCAGTGAAACAATTGCTGCATTATCTACAATATTTAGTAGCTCAACAGCAGGGGAAATTGAAAAAAGAATAACAAGTACCTAGAAAACAATAAAGGTAACACATAATTGGTGTAAATCTAGTGCATGTAAGTTTTTTTCATTATAATAGAGAAATTCTCTTTAATGCTGTTGACTAGATCACAAATGAACACATTGAAAAGGACTGGGCCCAGCACTGACCACTGTAGTTCTCCACTTGTTGCCTCACTTACTTAAGAATTCTCTCCATTAACCACTACCCATGTTGTCCTTCCCCTCAGCCAGAGTTCCACCCAATTCACAATTTTTTACTCCGCCCCTAGGTCCCTTAACTACTTGAACAGCCTCTTCTGATGGACACAGACAAAGGCCTTGCAGAAATCTGAGTATATGTATTGATTGCGTGCCCCTTACTGATCACACTGGTCACCCTCTTAAAGAAGTTGATCAGATTTGTCTGACAAGGCCTTTGTCTCTGAACCCATGTTGTTTTGGGTTCTGTTGCTTATTTCCCTCTAGGAAGTCCTCTAGTTCCTCCCTTGGTATAGACTCAATAATCATTTCAATACAGACATCAAGCTGACTGACCTATAGTTCCCTGGTTCATCCTTCCCTCCACTTTTGTTTAGAGGAACCACATCTGCTGTCCTCCAGTCCCTAGGTACCACATCCCCATGGCCAGAGAGCAGCTGAATATTTCTGCAAGTGGCCTTGCTATCACCTGTGCTGCCTCCTTAAGCATCCTCAGGGGTAAGTTGTCAGGTCCTATAGATTTACCTACTTTTGACCCTTTCAGCTTTTTCAGCACCCTTTCCCCCATTATCCTTTCCATGCTGCTTCACCTCACATTCTAGCAGTGGCCCATCCTTCTCTTTAGTAATACCTTCAGAGAATCTACTTCTTGGCATCCACACTATCAGCGGTAAGCCACTGTGCAGCTGAAGAGATGTGTGAAAGGCCCAGGCATGTGAGGACCAACAGCATGAGCTGGGGGGTAAGTAGGAATGAATATTCAAAAACCACTTTACATCTTTTCTGTACACCCTTCCTGAATGTATGCATCAAAGGCAAGGACCATAGGCTGTGCAGGAAATCTTTTCTGTGGCATCTCACCTCTAGAGATGTGTGAAGTTGGAAAACTTTGCTCTGCAGATTAATTTGTGATTATGCCTCATTTCATGACGTTAATCCACTGTGTGAAATCCAAATTAATGGAAAACTGATAAAGAGAGGCCAAGGGGTGTCAGCACCAGCACTGGGTCCAAAAATGGCAACAAGAATAGCATTGGCAAGGATTGTGCTGTAAAAATAGTGCCGACTTTTCTTTTGCAGGGGGCTTTGCCCTCACACCCCCTGTCTATAGGATTCTCAATCCGAAGGGGAGCAGGGGAGTGGATCCCTGGGAAAGTTAAAATTTGTGGGGTCATGGAATACTGTTTCCATGACCCCATGTAAAAAAGAAAACAAAGTCCCAATATGTTACAAAATGTCAGAGACCAGGATTAGAACCCTGGTCTCCATTGCCACTGGTCAAGCTGTTCTATGTCCCAGCCCTCCACACCATGGGAACAACTCAGCCAACCTCTTGTTCCTTTCAGCCCTTGTCCTTTTACAGGACCATGGACAGCAACTAGGGGAGTGCTTACAGCAAGCGCTGTAAATCCCCACTTTCTGTCCATGTGAGTGCTGCTATTCTGGTAGCACTCACTTGACGGGGTACCGTCAGCACCAGGAAAAAGCTGCAGTGCTGTCAGTAATAAATATAAAATGCAAAATGTGCAGTGTCCAAAATAACCAGAGCAATGACTCCACACACCAAACAGATAGAAAAATGCGTACCATTTATTAATACAAAAAGTGCAGCATACTATCCCAAACTAACAATGGGGGGGAGCACTAGATACCAGGGAAAGTGACTTTTTCACAACAGGCCAGTAATCAGTGAGGGAGGGGGACCACTAGACACCAGGAAAAGTGTCTTTTACACATCAGACCAGTGGTCAGCGAGGAGGGGCCACTAACCACCAGGGAAAGTGTAATTTTAACATTGGGCAAGTGATCAGTGAGGAGGAGACCACTAGACACCAGGGAAAATGTCTTTTAAACATTAGGCCAGCAATCAGCAATTGGGGAACACAAGACACCAGGAAAAGTGTCATTTTCACATAAGTCTGGCATCTGATGAGGAGAGGACTACTAGATACCAGGGAAAGTGTCTTTTACATATTGGGCCGATGATCAGTGAGGTGAATGCCACTAGACATCAGGGAAAGTGTCTTTTACACATTGAGTCAGCAATTGGCAAGGAGGGGCACTAGACACCCGGGAAAGTGTCATTTTCACATCAGGCTGGTGATCAGTAAGGGAGAGGACCACTAGACACCAGGTAAAGTGTCTTTTACATATTGGGCTGGTGATTCATGAGGGGGAGGGCCACTTGACACCAAGGAAAAGATTTTTATATAACTTTTTCCTGTAGATGTATTATATATCTACCCAAAAAGCTGCTCAGCTTTTGACAGATGGCTTTATGCAACACTCTAAAATCACCTCTTAACTTGACCATGGTGCCAAATCCACAAGTCCAATAATCATTATAAAATGCAACAAATATGCACCTCCTCTTTGACTACAACCATACCAAGTTTCAGACAAATTGGACAAAACTAGACTGAGTTATGGCTAAAAAAAACAAAAGGAGTAGTTGGTGAAAGTCATTTTGACCTAACTTCACCTTTGTATACACTAAGGAGAAGTTACAGGCAAAGTTGCAAGGCGAAGTTACAAATGGCAAATTTCCTGTTAAATAGAAACTCTTCACAAAATGATCAACAGAGGGGAATTTGGCAACTTTGCCAGAATTTTGCCACTGAATTAAAACTTTGCAACATCTCTACTCCCCTCCAGGGACTATTAGTGCCCAACAAGCCAAGAGAGTGGAGCTGGGCAAGGGTATGATAGTACTGATGCAATTTATTTTTTTATATTGTATAATACAACTATGACTATCTTGGCACACTTTATGTGTAGTGACCAGGCATTGAAATGATTCTTCTCTGTGATTGTAAGGTTTAGGCTTTCTTTTCATGTCTACCAAGTTCTAGTAAACTGATCTGGGAGGGAGTCCCCAATGAGACATGGGGGAGTTATTAGGGGCAGAAGATTGGGGAAACCTTTTCCCCAGTTTTTGAGAGAACATACTTTTAACCCGAAGGAATTTCCAGAAATCTTCCTTGGGAAGATGAAACCTCTGTATTATGCCCTAAAATTAGTCCAGGCAGTAATTGCCTGACTTGAGGAGCACTCAAACCAGGAGCATCCCTTTACTTTGCCTGCCAATCCAAAACATGGGTTGATTACCAATATGTAATTGTGGGATGAGCCACAATGGTGCCCAGCATATTATTGGAGTGAGGGTAGTCTTTATAACTTGATGCAGTCTTGTCCAGGTCTGGACCAAACAGGCTAGTAGTGTAACTATTAGTGTTGCAGCGACATGTAATTTCACCGGTAAAATTCTGACAAAATCATGAATTTCGTCACAATCTATTAAACCCAGATCATACATGAAAAAACAGAAAAACAATCTCATTGTTAAAAATACCTTTTTCCAAAAATCACACATTTCAATGGATTAACTCCCATTAACAGAGGAGGTGCCCCAAGGGTTTATCCTTGGCACCCTTCTCTTCTCTCTCTTCACCAATGATCTCAGTAAACACTGTGGGGGGGAGCTCGGTGTCACAGTATGTGGATGATGCCATTATTTACCGCCCCTCCTCTAATCTGGGATATCTACAAGATGACCTGAGATTCCTAGAGCAATGGCTTGTCACCAATAGAATGATCATTAATTCTAACAAGACCAAGGCCATGCTGTTTGGCTCAAGATCCCTTGGTTGTGATAGAAGCCAACACCTCCAACTGACAACAGCGTCAGGCAACGGACTAGAGGTGGTCGAATCAATAAAATACCTTGGCCTTACCCTGGACCAGGGCTTCACCCTCAAGAAACACGTAGACCAGGTAACCAAAAATATTCATGCCAAACTTGGGACCCTGTAGAGGTTGAAAGACCAGCTGATACCAGTTGCCAGGGCCTCCATCGCCATCAGTGTCCTACTTCTGACCATTACCTATATGGCCCCGGTGGTCCAGGGAGTAGCCAGACAAAAAGATGAACAGACTACAAGTTCTCTATCATAAGGTGGCTCGGTTCGCAACACTATCCGTCCCAAGGACTATCATTGTGACACATTGTCCCAACTAAACTGGCCCTCCTAGGATGTCCGGGTCCAGTACCCCCTACTCTGCCAAACCTTTAAATTACTCAGCCCCTCCCCTCCTCCCAGTCTCTCCGGGCTCATCGCCCTAAAGAGTAACCCTAGGCTCCTCCGCACGATGGACCAGACACTCCTTGCAGTGCCTAGGGTTAGAACCAAGGCAGGTGGCAAGTCATTCGCCCTCACTGCCCCCATACTATGGAACTCCCTGCCCCCAGGTGTCCAGGAAGCAACCTCCACCAACAGCTTCCACACAAGGCTGAAGGCTCATATGATGGCCACCTTCAAGTGCAATTGCTAAAGGAAAGGGGCCCCTAAGTGTAAGCCTAACTCATCACAGCACAACACGCACAGGGGCCTTACCCCCCATCCCCCACCCCCCCTTCCAGGGAAATACCTACAATGACTACACCAACCTATATGGCAAACTCATCATATGTAACCAGGTGAAATGCAACTATGTATTACCCTGTGTTATGTCTTGATGTGTCTTATGTAATGTATTCATGCTGTATACTATACCATGTAGATCCCGGGTAGACCCTGAAAAAGGGACCTTCTGGGCCCAGTGGGCTCACCCGGTTATCAAAATTTATTAAATAAAATAAATAAATAAAAATAATGAATTGCATCCCTTTTTGTTGCTTGCTATTACTGAGGATCCTTTCAAGGGCAAATCCATAGATAAGCTGAACACTCAAGCAGGCAAAGCCTGTAACTGACATTATTAATGAATGTGTGTGTTAGCAGCACACATTTAAAATTAAAAGCAACACCTTTAGATTAATACCACAAATGTTCAAGTTAAAACTTGATAGTATAGTATGATTAAAAACGCTACAGCAGAAATATACAGTATGTATAGAAATAAGAAAAATGTACCTTGTATGAATAACTGTTTAAAACATTCATACAGAATTCAACTAATCTGGATATATTTTCTAAACTATACTCTCAACCACTTAACACACTCCATAAACATTAAACATTACAACAGTATTGTAACAATATTATAACAAGATAATATCAATTGTCAGTATTATTGCAAAATAAAAAAATAATAAAAAAATAAATCTCTCAAGGACTACCTAGAAAATGAGTTCATGCAACTTAAAATGTTCAAAGTTCAGTAATGAGTCAGTATATGGAGGGATTAACCCACGACAGGGTATGGGCTTACTGAGCATTAATCCACACCGGGGAGTTGGAGTCATGAGGCAAAGCCGAGTGAATTCAACCACCAAGGCATGGATTAATGCTCAGTAAACCCATATCCTGGAGTGGGTTAATCCTTTTATAACATGGGAAATGTTATGTTAGAGTTTTACCTAAAAAAATGGTAAAATAAAACCCCGTGAATATGCAACTGTGGGTATATCGGGGATTAATCAATGGTCAGGTGACCTATTTGGACGAATCAGAAGACAGCATTTTTGGAACCCATGTTATAAAATCAAATAACTATGTGAGCAGAAACAGTCTTAAGAATCTGTTTAAAACCCTCATGAAATTAAACTCCGCCCCCCCCGGGAAAAGATAACAAGAAAACTGGGGGCGGTGGTGGATGGGGAGGAGGGGAGGGTGGCCCTGCAGGGGGACCTGGAGGCTCTGGAAAGATAGTCTAGAAAGTGGAAGCTGAGGTTCAATGCAGGGAAATGCAAGGTACTCCACCTGGGGGCCAGAAACCCAGGCCAAGTGTACACCCGGGGGGGGAATACTACAAGTCTCAATGGCTGAGAGGGACCTGGGGGTGGTGGTGGATGTCAAGATGAACAACTCTGAGACTTGTAGGAGGCAGCAGCCAAGGCCAACAGGATGCTGGGATGCATCGCTAGGGGATCACCTCCAGAAGGAGGAAGTGTTACTCCTCTGTATAACTGCTTGGTGAGGCCGCACCTGGAGTACTGCGTGCAGTTTTGGAGGCCACACTTAAAGAGGGACATTAACCTCCTGGAGAGGGTCCAGAGGAGGCAACCAAAATGATTTGGGGCTTGGGGACAGGACCTATGAGGAGGCTCAAGAGCTAAATATGTACACATTGGAAGAGAAGAAGGACGGGGGACATGATAGAGGTCTTCAGGTACATGAAGAGGTAAATGGGGAAGAACAGTCAGGGTGCTTGAAGGAAGGAGGAAGGGCCACTAGAGGGCATGGGTGGAAGCTGGAGGGGGGAAGATTCAGGGGAGAAAGGAGGAGATGCTACTTCACTGAGAGGGTGGTGGAGCCATGGAATGCACTACCTAGGGGCTGGTGGAGGCAGAGACAGTGGAGGGGTTCAAGATGGGGTGGGACAGGTACAGGGGAAGGGTTCTGGAAGCAAAATCCAATGCAGCAAGAATATCCGGAACTGGGAAGGGAGAAGCCAGAGAAGGCGAGGGGGACAGCAAGGTCAGCACCCAGGGTGGGGGCTGACCAAACAAGCAGACACGAAAGACCGTTAGGCCTATTCTGCTGGCATTTTAGTATGTTAGTATGTTAGTAAAAGAGTGTATATTAACTATATATGTGAGCCAAGAGTCCTAACACCCTGTAGCATTATAATGTCATGTACCCAAATATAATCCTACCTAAAAATGTAAGCACAGCCCCAACCCCTTCCCACACAGCACCCTGCATACAAAAAAACTAAATCAACCCCAAAACAAAAAAATCCCCCACACACAGTAAACTTCCCTCTAATGCAAATTCACCCATGACAACCCAACCTCCCCCAACACCCTCCCCCACACACACACATATATATATCAGGTGAAAAACCAACATATTGATAACCAGTAAAAAGGACTCAATGAAAATATAAACAAAACAACGACACACTGAAGTCCTGTTAAACGTCCATTCTATCAAGTAAAAGTCTGAGTGAGTTTGCGTGGGGTAATGTGTCATGAAACCCAAATCCATATTCATCCCATCTGCTACCATATTAAGAAGTAAAATAAGCTTGCTGGCCCACTGGCACTGAGGGTTGAGGTGCTGGATGCCACACCTCGCGCCACGCTGGTGACCTGGGTTTGGGAGCAAGCATGGATCGTTGGGGGTCAGTGGGGTTGAGGAAGGATTGAGCATTCCAGGGACTGCTCTCCTTCGTCAGAGAGGGGGTTTACCCATGCCAGTGCAGCAGCAACCCCTGGTGGAGACTGGGGGAAGTGCAACGCCCCGCCAGCTGTGGAGGGGTTGAACTGCAGCGGATGTCTTTCGGGTATGCACGGGAGCATGTGTATGACAAGCAAGATGTCATTGCACGTCCGAGTTCTCGGGGCTGCACAACAAAGTGGAAAATCTCCTCTACTTCGGGTGAGGCGATGGCTACCGTTGGTAGCCCAGCCACATGTCCAGAGTCAGCCATTCTCTCCGTCACACCCTGGGAGTGCTGGAGCCTCTCCATTGGGCAGAAGAGTGCTCACTTACCCTATGTAGTCAGCGGAAGAAGGTTCAGACAGATAACTGAGCTGTGGGCTGAGTATGGGACCCTGAGAGATGCTACGAGGTAGGGGAGCAAAAATAGAACTTACAAAAAAAAAAAAAGACGTAAAATAAGCTTAATCTCAAAAGTCCATCTCTGTTGTGTATTTAAAAAAAAATCCTTTTAAGACCATTACTGACATATTTGAGATTGAGTGGTCATTCTGAGAGAAGTGTCGCCCACTGATTTGCCAGTCATCTTCATGTTAATGGTATGTTTGTGTGCATTCATTCTAGTGTGGAGGGCTTGGATTGTCTCTCCAACATACCCTGTTTGTGGACATCTCCTGCATTGAAAGAAATAAACAATATTACGTGATGTACAGGTATAATTCCCCTGTATTTGAATAGTCTATTTTGTGATGTAACCACACAATCCAAAGTGGAAATGAGCTTACAAGTTTTACACCTGGGTTGATTACAGGCTCGTATGCCATTTAGTGTCATGGTACGCTGTTCTGGTGCAAGTTTACTACTAACAATTACGTTGGCTAAATTAAGTGGCTATTTAAAAGATAGTAGTGGTAGTTCTTGAAAAATACAATTTAGGGTCTAATCCTCACTAAATATAGGGTGGAGGTCCTTAATAATTTTACATAGAAGTTCAAGGTCAGGATGATAAGTGACTACTAAGGGTATTCTGTTGGTAGTGGTCCTTTCCTTATACTGAAGTAGTTGCTCTCTAGGTACCTGTGATGCACATTTTATTGATCTGTCTATTTCTCTGGAAGAGTGTCCCTGCTCTATAAAGGTGTTTTTCAACATAGCCAAATGTGTATCTTTGTCTTCCTCATTTGAACAGATACGGTGATACCGAAGTGCTTAACTGTACATGACAGTTTTTTTGTGTGGCTCAGGTGATTACAATTCCTGTGTAAGTATATCTATCTGTCTGTTGGCTTCTTGTAAATTCATGTATGTAAGGTTCCATCCTTGATGGTGACAGTGGTGTCCAGAAAATGAACACTGGTGGAAGAATACTCTAGGGTGAGCTTTATGGTAGGGTGGAGGTTATTAATTCCTCAAATCATCAATGTAACGGAAATAAGTGAGTGGTTTGTGGGGACAATGCCTTAAAAAGGCATCCTCCAAATTCATCATAAAGAGGTTAGCAATTAACCATAAAGAGGTTAGCATACAGTGGAGCAATCCTGGTGCCCATTGCTGTTCCCATAGTTTGAACATAATGTTTACCATTGAAGCTGAAGTTGCTATGTGTCAGAATGAATTCTATAAGTTTCCCCACCACTTCAGGGTCAATATTTTGGTCTAATCCTTTTTCATATAGGTACTTAAGGCAAGCTGAAATGCCATCCATGTGTGGAATATTATTGTAGAGGGCTGTTACATCCATCGTTGCTAAAATTATGTTAGGCAGTAAGTTCTTATAACCAGAAAGTTTACGCAGGAAGTGTGTGGTGTCCTGAATACAACTATCCCATTCTATAACCAGTGGTTTTAAAATGGTTTCTACAAATCCTGAGATCCCTTTAGTCAGGGTACCATTGCCAGAGTTTATGGGTCTCCCTGGATTGCCCGGTTTATGTATTTTAGGCAGCATGTAGAATATCCCTGGCTTGGGTTCAACATGGATAAAGATCCGGTGTAAGTTTAATGCAAAGGTAGGTAATGTAATCAGATCACTCAAGCCCTAGTGAGGAGAAGGTGGAGCTATCAGAGAATAAATTCAGTGCTTGAATTTCTGTTTTATTTTAGTGTACTCTAAGGCCAGAGAGCAAAGAGAAGGAGTGTAGTAGTTACAGCAGGGGGTGAGTTACTGCTCAGGCTTTAGCGAGTAGAACCAGTAGAATTCCAGCACAGAGTCTGGTGGGTACTCACAAGAACTTATTCTACTACAATTTAGCTCGTGGTGCTCCTGGATTGAGATGGCAAAGGGCTCAATTGCCAACACAAAGTGTAGCGGAGGGAGAAGACACATTTCTCTAGTGCCCTTATGAAGGGGGAAGGGAGGAGATAACAGGCTGTTGGTATAGTAACTTGGGACAGAGGGATCCTTGCCCTTTTTAGGGAGAATAATGAATACTGCTTTATGCACTGTGTGGGGGAGTATAGTCTGAGCTTGAGATTTCTGAAAGACTTTTCAGAGAATGGGAAAAACTTCCTTGCTAAGGTGTTGATACTGATCTACTGGCACCCGACCGTCACCATGAGCTTTGCAGGCACTAAGCTGAGAAAGAGCAACCTCTATCTTCTAAACCATCAGGGTGCATTCAGCAACTTCACCTGGTCAGTCAAAAGTTTGGTGATGAAAAGCCTAGAGAAAGAGAAAATTATCAATAAGGGCATGGGCCACTGGCCTTCAGGAGGAATAAAGTGAGGCATTTAATGTCTGCATTATCTCATTAGCTGATCTGATATGGAAGTGCGGAACTCCCTGGCAATCTTTGAGTGCAGCTATATGACATTTCACTTGCTGTTTTCTAAGATGGCATGAAAGAACCCTATCTACCTTCTCGTCTTCTTAAAGCAGAGTCTGAATCTTTTGTCTGCAGACAGCAGCTGAAGAGGCTTTTTATGAGGCAGCAGGGGTATGGTGGTTTGTGGGGAAACTAGCTTGAATTATTTTCATAATTATTGTCTGTAGGGTAAACAGACCAGGCACAGTAGCAACATTTTATGGCAACATTAATGAGCTATGTCTTGCCCTGTATTTTGAGGTCTGGGTGAGTACTGACTGGCCTGGTGCCTCAGCTAGGTGATAACTGGAGACAGAAATTAAACACATTGTTGATTGAAAGTTGATCTTGGATTGATATATAAGCCTCACTACTGCAGGTTGCTGACTTAAAGCCATCTGCCTGTTTCAGTTACAGACAACAGCTGCAGAAACTTTCTTTTACAGAGTGAGTATGGTGTGTTTTCTGGAAACTGGTTGCATTATTGTCTTAATTATTGTCTGTAGGGTGAACTGAGACTAGTCACACTGGCCCACACTTAAGGGCAATATGGAAGAGCTGTATCTTGCCCTGTGTTTCAGGGGCTGGGTTCAAATTGTCTGGCCCGGGGCCTCAGGTAGGATATAAATGGAGAAGTGACTGAAGGTTAGTTTTTGCTTGCTGTTTAAGCCTTATTCCTGCAGATTGCTGCCTTAAAATAGAGCCTGCCAGTATTGGTTACAGACAGCAATTGAACCTACCCAGTCAGAATAGCGCTACCAGTATAACGCATGTAAAGAGAGTGCCAATCTGAATAGTGCTGCCACGAACAGCGAGAGGGAATTGACAGTTTTCCAGAAACTACTCCCCAGGTAACTGTCCATGGTGCTGCCACAGGCCAAGAGCAACAGAATTCTAGAGGCTGGTTGAGCTGCTCTTGGGCGTGTAGGGATGATGCATGAAACAATTCAGCTGGGTGGTAGTGGAGATCAGGGTTCTACTCTTTGTCTCCCTAGATTTTTGCCTTTATCAGGACTTCATTTTTTTTATAAGGGGCAATGGAAACAGTATTCTACGGACCTACAATTTTCTTCTTGCCCTGTGATCCTCTCCCCGGAATTAGGATCTACTAGTCCAGGGGGTGCTGGGGCATAGCCCCCCGCAAAAGATAAAGTGGCAGCATTTTGACTGGCATGGTTCTTGATCGCGCTGTTTTCAGTGGTGCTATTCTTACCTAGTGCCCAATTGAAGAGCCTTTTATGAGAAAATGTGGGTTGAGTGAGTTGTGGGGAACTGGTTGAATTATTATCTTAATTATTCTCTTTAGGGTATATTTAGGCCAGCAAAATTAGCTTGCATCTAAGGGCAATACTAAAAAGCTGTCTCTTGTCCTGTATTTTGGAGCTGGGTGAGGATTGTCTGGCCTAAGGACTCAGCTAGGTGATGAATGGAAGAAGGGTGGCAGGAAGTACAGTAGGCAAGGCAAGGCAAGGCAATTGAAGTTTTAGTGTATCCAGTTCAAGACGCTCTGGGCACCTTACATACATAAATGCATGTAAGAATATAATAAATAAATGGAAATCAGTGATGTGTTAAAAGTATGCCCAGACCCATAACAAATGTTAAAAAGAAGCATTTTAGTCATATTTTAAATGTATCTGCTGCGGGGGCTCCTCTAACCTCCGGGGATAGTGCGTTCCATAGTACTGTGGCTGCAATCCCAAGCACACGATCCCCTGTAGACTTTAACTTGAGATTTCTGGGTACAGAGGAGACCCACCTCAGAAGAGCAGAGAGAACAGCTAAAAGTGTATGGATCCAGGAGGTCTTTCAGGTACCCAGGGCCCAGAATGTGCAGGGACTTGTAGCTTAACAAACACACTTTTAAGCTGATATGCCACCAAAGTGGCAACCAATGCAGCCCACAGGTCACCTGTATAATGTACTCAGACCCAACAATCAGCTGGGATGTCATATTCAACAATCAGCTGGACTGTTATATTCTGCACAAGCTGAAGGTAACATGTCCAGCATTGTCAAGAGCATTAGGTAAAGAGCATTGCAGTAGTCCAATCTAAATGTGCCAAAGGCATGCATCAGTGTCACCAAGTCAGTGAGCACCAGAAAGGGACTGATTCACATGATATTTTGAAGATACAAAAAGCCACTGCATACAACACCTGACACCGGATGTTCTAGAGATAGTTTGGAATCCACAATGATTCCCAGATTCCTAACACAATCCACAGCTCCAAGCATGATGCCATGCAAAGATGGTAAAGTGACATGAACACTGTTCATTGCTGACCCACACTGACCTGCTCCCATAAGTAGCATCTCCACCTTTTTTAGACTAATCCAGCTGGGGGCAATCCAGTCTTGAATCTCCTTTAGGCACTCTCTTAGCCCTGTGATAGCAGCACCCACATTTAGTGCAAAAGACAAGTACAACTGGGTATCATCATCATAGCTGCCAAATTCCCCTCTCTCTCTTTTCACTGCACATGCCCCTGATTTACTCTCCAGTGTCACCCTTTGTTATTACTATGACTCACAATCTGTTCCTTTCCTCAGATCTCTCAGCCCCTGATCAGGGAAACATCTGAGCAGCCTGGGCTACCTGGGTCAGCCGTCCACACCGCCACTGCTCACTGCCAAGGAACCCTCCTCTTGCTGGTAAGCTCCCAGGCCGAACTTGGAAGTGCTGAAAGGCTCCTATTGGCTGCTACCTGTTGCTTCCATCTCCTCTCATGCTCCGCGCAGTCACTGATTGGCCCTGCAATCTTGACTGATTCAAACTGTTTTGCTGGGCTCTGCACCCATAGACTTCAGTGGGTTTCGGAAGAAAATTTTTGCCACCCCCTTCCCCACCTCCCACCTTAATTAAATAGGCATTAGCTCCACCCACTTCTGCCTAGGGAACCGCCCTTTCGTTTCCTATTGGATACTCTCTCTCCTGTACCTCCTCTCTTTACTGCCCACTCTCCCTCCTCCCTGCTCCTCTTCCCCCTCTGCTAATCAACTCAGTCCCCTCACTGCTCCTGCCTCCCTTCTGTGCCTGACACCCCGGCGGCTTGAGAGGATGCCTCCACTGAGAGGTTGTCCTGGGTGTCACAGACTGGCTGAGGCCCCTATTCAAATTATGGGCTCGATGAACACTAGACCCTCCCCAAAACCACCCTCCTCCTGGCTTTCGGCCAAAGGCTTGAGGCTCGTGCACTTAAACATATGCAGCCTTCTACAAAACCTTACCGAGCTAACAGCTTGGGTGGCCCACTGTAATCCAGACATTATGAGGATCACCGAGACATGGCTTAAGCCACACGTATCTGACTCAGTTTGTGACATTCCAGGCTACAACCTCATGAGGTTGGACAGGCCCCAGAACATTGGGGGGGCGGAGTACTCATATACTACAAGACACACTTAAATGTCTAAGTCATAAGACACTCACAATCTGCATCGCAGCTCTGTGAGTTCCCACACATCCTCTTCCTGCTAGAGAACACCAAAAAGGTGCATGTGATATGTGCCTACAACCCTCCCAAGGGTGGTGTGTCCTGGCTCTCCTACCTCCTAGACAGTCTCAGCCCAAAGGTTGGCTTGAACAAGTTGCTAGTCCTGGGGGACTTCAACCTTAACTGGGCAGGTCGTAGTGCCCAGCAATAGGAACCACTGTTGGCTGGACTGGCCCTAAGCCAGCTCATCTCTGAACCCACTAGGCCCTCTCTCAGAGGCGACAAGGGCTCTGTCATCGACTAGGTACTAAGCAACAGAATGGAGAAAATTATCTCCTGTGGTGTTCTACCTGATGCTATATCGGATCATTCTCCCACCTTCTGTGTATGGGGCAATGCCCCTCCCAAAATCCCGCACAAGGTGATTCAAATGAGGGATTACTCCAAACTCAGTGCTGGAGACTTCCTTGAAGACCTGAGGCATACTGACTGGTCTCAGGTCATGGCCATCAATGACCCTTCAATGGCCCTTAACAACTTTCTAAAAGCGTTCACCCCACTTCAAGACAGGCATGCCCCCCTCACAAGAAGGAGATTGAGGGGCACTGCAACTAAATGGCTCCATCGAGGCCTGTATACTCTCATGAGGCAAAGGGATAAATGCTGGGTGAGGTGTAAGAGCTCACTGTCCAGCACGGATCTCCAGAATTACAGGCAGCTGAGGAACTCATGCAAGAGAGCCATTCGCTCAGCAAAAAGTGAATACTGTCAGTCCATCCTGCTCTTCACAGCCAAAAATCTGAGGACTTTCTGGCAGAACATTAAGAAAGTGGTGGGTGGGGCCACAAGAGCGCAGGTCACTGACATGCTTATTGACGGGGTTACTGCAACAACCCCCTCACTGTTGCCAGTGCCTTCAACGTTCAGTTCACAGACTTGCCTGCTTTACCCAAACTGCCGCACTACTCTGCTGGCCGGGCCTCCTCACCCAGAGGGACAACCCCCTTACTGTCCTTTTACCTCAAGGCAGTAACAGACATGGAGGCCCAGAAACTCCTTGCTGGTCTATCCCCATACACTGGAGCTGGGCATGACTGCCTGGAGCCCAAGCTGCTGAGGCTAGGGGCATCAGTACTAGCCCAGCCCTTAGCCCATGGCTTCAACGCATCACTCACCTCAGGCATAGTCCTGGACATCTGGAAGATGGCCAAGGTGATACCTGTACCCAAGCAAGGGGACACAAAAGTCCTCAAGAACTACCATCCCATTGCAATCCTATCAGCGATCAGCAAGCTCCTAGAAAAGGTAGTCGCCTCTCAGGTCACCCACTACCTACAGACCCACAACCTTCTCTCGTCTGCACAACATGGATTTAGAAAGGAGCATAGCACCTCCATGGCCCTAGCAGTTGTTACTTCAGAGATCAGGTCTGCTGCTGACCGAGGTGAACTGACCGGGTCCATCTTTATTGATCTCTCAAAAGCCTTTTATCGGGTTGACCACACATTACTGTGCTCCTCTCTCCTGTCACTTGGTTTCTCCTCCCCAGCTCTTGCATGGATCAGTAATTACCTCACGGGCAGGCATCAGTACACCAAATTCAACAAGGTCCTGTCTGAGCCTGCCCAGGTTAACTGCAGAGTCCCCCAGGGCTCTGTCCTGGGGCCTGTCCTGTTCTCTCTCTTCATAAATGAGCTACTCTTGGCTCCGGCTCTAGGGTCCTCAGTGCTGTACGCAGATGACCTAGTCATCACGGCCACATCTCAGGACATCGCCACCATTAACACCAAACTAAACTCAGACTTCGACCACATCCAAACTTGGTTGCAGGACCATAAACTTGTTATTAACCTACAGAAGATGCAGACCATGCTATTTGGCTCAGCAGCCAAGTTAAAAGCCGTCCCGGATTCACTACAGATCTCCGGGGCTGATGGGTCACCACTGACTGTCACAGGCTTGGTCAAGTACCTGGGGGTAACCCTTGACCCGCAGCTGGATTTGAACCTGCACATATGAAATACATGCAAAGCCTCAAACTGCAAGCTGGGTCAGGCTTACAGAGCAAAAAGCTGTTTAACTCCAGCTGCCTGTCTTGCTCTAGCCAGTGGAGTCCTCCTACCCATGCTTTGCTACGGACTAATCACCTTTGCCCACATTGCAAAAACTAGTCTAGTAAAGTGGGACTCAGCATACAACAACATATGCCATTTTGCGCTCTCAGACCCCCACCTCACTCACCACTGTGAGCTTTACACCCAGCTTGAGTGGCTCCCAACGGAAACTCACCACTCTTATTTCATGGGCAACTTCATTGACAATATTGTCAGAACTGCCACCCCTCAAAACCTTGCTGAGACCCTTGTTCTTGCTACACCCTCCTACAACCTGCGATCCAGCGGCTACCATGCCCTCCTGGTACCTAAAACCCACACACAAATGGGTGACCGAGCCTCCGCTGTGTATGCACCCAGGGTTTGGAACTTTCTTCCAACTAGCACTCGCTCCTCTCCCTCGCACCAGAGCTTTAAAGCCTCTCTCTGGGATTTTCTCAAAACGGCTGCCACCTGTCTCTGCACTAGATAAACCCTCTCAGCTTGAGATGCCCCAACTAACTGAGATGCTACCTAAACATTACGACTTGTGCAGAGCACAACTGTGCTCATATTCCTCCTGTTTTCACAGCATATATAAAAATGGACCATTTAGGCCCACCGGCAAAACAGGGTGAGCACTATAACTGTGCACTCCTTTCTCTCGCACTGGGTCCATTCTATCCCAACTGTGACTCCTCCTTATTCTAACTGCTAGCCTTACAACTTGCTGCCTGGAGCGATGAATTCACACTGCACTTCTTCCTACTGACTGCAATGTTTAAAATTGTATTGTAATACCTGTTTTTGGTATTGTTGTCTTACAAGGTCCCTGTGTCCTGGTCACTTTATAGTAACTCTTCACTACTATTTGCCTGATGAAATCTGATGCTTGTAAAGTCCCTGTTGTGCTAATTATATGCAATGTAATCATTCACTTGTATTTGCCTGATGTTCATGTATGTACCTTGTAATGTACCTTGTAATCTCCCGGATCGCACCTGAAAATAGCCACTTGGCTGTCTAGTGTGCTTACCCGGTTAACAAAAGCAAATAAATAAATAAAGCCCAGCTTATATTATTTAATAATCATCCCCAATGGCAGCTTGTACTCAGCAAACAACACAGGAGCCAGGATCAAGCCTTGAGGCACTCCAAAGCAAAGCACAGTGCTATCAGAGATGTAAGAACCCAACACCACCTGCTATGATCTACCAGACAAGTAGGAATCAAACCATTTAAACACTATCACTTGGTGTCCTAAAAATTACCTCATCTGTACCAAAAGCACCCTATCGTCCACCATGTCAAATGTTGAGGAAAGGTCAAGCAGGACCGGAACAGAATGCTGTTGGTTATTTCTTGCCAGGAGGAGATCATAGTACACCTTCATGAGGTAGGTTGTAGTGCTATAATGAGGCCGGAGAGTCTCATAGATGCCATACTGTTCCAAACAGTGCTCCAACTACAGTGTTACCACCATTTTGGTAACCTCCCCTAAAAAGGGAAGTTTCAAAACAAACTGGTAATTCATGAAAAAATCAGGGTCCAGGGATGGTTTCTTCAGGAGGGGCTTCACCACTGCCTTTTTCTGTGTGTTGGTAAAGACTTCCTCCTACATGGAACAACTACTAATCTCCACGACCATCAGACCCAGTTCCCCCTCAGCACTCTGAAAGAAGTCTGGTAGGTCTTGGATGCAATATACAGTAGATAGGATGCATTTCCGAGATCTCCTGAAAGACTTGTTCCACCAGAACAGGCTCAAACTCCTCCCACTAAAATGGAGTGTCTGCACCCAGCATTTAATGGACACTATTGACCTGTAACAGACCACTGATGAAATTACGGGCCAAATCAAGGAAACCTTATCCAGGAAGAACCAAATGAAATCCTCCCACTTACAGTGTCTGCCAAAAATATTCTTCTCGACTGCAGACAGATTGGATGTAAAAATCTGCCCACAGTGTTGAAGAGTTGACAAGACCTAACGAAATGTCCAGGTCCAAGGCATGGCCATGCTGATAGGTACCAGATGCAACTGCTTGTATGAGCCCCAGTGATAACATTAACTGGAGGAACTGCATTCCAAATAGAGAGGTTTCATCATTAACCCAGGCACTGAAATCACCCAGCACATGCAATCTGAGGAGCTTCATGACCAAGTTGGCCATGAAACCTGCTAATTTCTGCAAGAAATCATTTCTGGATCCAAGAGGTTGGTACACAGGAATGGTTCTGCATCCTGTACCCCCACCACCTTTCCCTGATGTGCATTCAAACAACATAATAATACCCATGAGGTATGCCATCAATCCCAAAGCAGATCTAAAGCAGATGGCAACCCTCCCCTGCACTCCTGCCTAGGACAATGTACCATGGAATAACCTGAAGGAATGGATGTCTGTAGCACAGTCCCAGAGGCATCCCCCCCACCAGGTGTCTGTGATACACACCAAGTCAGCTGAGGAGTCCAAAATGAAAGCCTCCACCAGTGCAGTTTTATTAGTCAGTGACCTGGTAATTCACAGAATTACCTAATGGGAGAAGCATGGTCAGCTAGTCCATTAACTGCCTGTTGTTAAAAAAATGGAACAGCCCTGGGTACAGGAACCAGGCCAGGAAAACCCTTCTCCTAGCATTGTGTATTCCCAGGGTGCCTCCTAGATTCACTAACAATATTGCCAGCAGTTTAATCTGGTTAAATTTCAGATGGTTACCATCTGTATCCCCTACCCCGGTTGCCCCTGAAAAAGGGAATGCTAGTCTCAGTGGGCCTACCGAGTCAACAAAATTCAATAAATAAATAAATAGATCTCACACTCCCAATCATATTGGCGCCATTGTCAGCCCTCAGAGCAAGCTTATGTTGTGAGATTTGGACCTGGAAGACAGTCAGCCCCCTACAGAGATCAATGACCTCCATAGTAAGGGTATGATGGTGTCCCCAGAATTCTGCAGCTGCCATAACTGCTCAAATGAGTAGACTATACAAGGTCTGATGGACACAATGCACATACCTTCCCCATATTTAAAAATGGCTGAACAATCAATTTAGCTATAAACAACCTCCTATAAAATCAAATCCAGCACCCAAAAAACAAACCCACTACCTCACTCCACAAACACACTAAATAAACAAAAAATCTACACATTTATATCCCCATGCAACCAAGTCAGGAAAACAAGATGTCAGTATAATGCCTAAAAGATGAACACTACAAAGATGTGTATACCTTGATGGCAGGCAAACAGTATTAGCATGTGTAACAAGCTATAAACAAGTCCAGTAAGGATTACTGAACTCTCATACTTCCACTGTAAAGGAAATATGTTTCATAGTTTTCAGAGGTACCAAAAATGCTGGAGTAAAGGGGAGAGATTGAACAAACTACCGAAAGGCAGCTACAAGCCTGCTCAAAGCAGGCCCCACAAACCAGTCAGTGGTTTGAGGATACCAATATGGGGGAGGGGGGGGGAATTCTCTCTCACCACACTCCTGAAATAGATAATTCAAACCAGAAATGCAATAAAAAGTCAGACAAGATTGTTAGACTCTCCCAGGCCCTTTCTCTCACCACAATCCCAGGGGTAGCAAAGATTATACTGGGAAAGAAGGAACCCAATTACCTGATATGAACAGTTTGCTCCTCCATTAATGTCTCATTCTCCCTGACAACCAGTAAATCCCCTTCACTGCCTCTTGCAAGGCAGCACCACCAGATCATAACTCAGACACCAATGACCCCCTCAGTGTCCCAGCTGACTAACCCGGCTTTACCAAAATGCTCGCCTCACAGGTAGGTGAGGGGAAAGTCACACACCCCTCACTGCAGGGTTTTTGCAGATCTTTGATGATCCTCAGAGATCAAATGGAGCAGCACTGATGTAAAAGAGTGGCAGGAATCCAGACACACACTCCACCAAAAAGGCTACCACTGAACAAGCAAGTTTTCTCAGAACAGTCAATGTTTCAAAACAAGAAACTACAGTTCCCAATGTTGTAGTCAAATCCTCTAAAAAATTTGGAGGAAATACAGGTGCAGTCCTGGCAAATACTCAAACCAGAGCCTTGCGATGCACAGACTTGTCCCCTACTCTAAAAATACTAAAATCATTAATTACCTTGCCTAATTTATAACTAACTAATAAAAGCAGTGACAACCTAACAACATTAAAGCACACTAAATCCTGGGCAGGTAGCAAGCAAAAATTAGCTTGGCAAATGAGATAGCTAGATAAAAAAGAAGATATACACGGCTCAGTCAGAGTCATTGATGAACCACCCCACTCGATGGCCATCTTCATTCATCCAAGTAGGGCTGAGGCCTCATATTCAAAGCTATCCAAGCATCCATTTGTGTAAGTGAACCAATGCATGAGTGTCTCAAAGTAGTAGTGGGACATCTGACTTAGAGTTCTGCAGTGCATCTGCAGAAAGACAACAGGACTGCAAGGGACTCTGGTAGGTGGTGCAGGGGCCTAACACTACAAAGGGTAAGTAGCAAGTCAGGCCGTGTAAGGAGATCCTAGAGTTACTTAATCTGGGGCAGCCTACTATGGCAAGTTATAATTAGTAAAGACAGGCTATGTAAAGGTATCTTACAGATACCCTATCTGGCTAGCATATTATTGCAACTTGTAACTGGTAAAGACAGGCTGTATGAAGGATTCCTAGAGATAACCTATATGGGGTAGTCTAATACTACAAGGTATGAGTAGAAAAACAGAGTATATAGCCTAAGTACTGTGATGGTACTGTAAGAAACCTACTGAATTCACAACACAGTGATGCAGGGGGAACATGTTGGTGGGATCTGGAAGGACTGTAGGGCATCTGGGAGAGTGCTGAACTAGAGGGTGTGCAGGGAGTCTGGCCACTTGTCTCAACTTCAAGAAGTTCCAGGCCATTAGGGCAGAATTAAAAGCTGCAAGGGTAGAATTGAAAGCTGCAAGGGCTAAATTGAAAGCTGCAAGGGCTGATTGCCACTTAGGACAATACTACCACAGCCACCTTGAAAGCCAACACAGGCCAGAGAAAGAGTGATGGGGAAGGGACAACAAAAGCCCAAGCCTGAGAAACTGGGTCTGTGTACCAGCAGGTTCATCTATTACAGCAAGAGGTATTTCTATCTCCCCCTCAGGGGAAGAGGGAACCAGCATACTTAATAGGCAGGTACTGCTGGAGAGCATGCCAGAGGGTGGGCTAAGCCCTAAAGGGGTAAGAGAAAAACACATGTACTGGAGGACTGAATTATAGAAGCACTGGGAGTAATTTAGGTCTCACACCTGATGGTAAAGATGCGGCCTAATATTTCCCTGGGGTGATTGCAAACAGGCTTATAGCCAGGGTGATGAAACTCATGGGAGAGAGTAAAAAAAAGGCCAGATATAATTGTGCACATGGACACAAATGATCTGAGCTGGTGGAGCATGGAACAGATGATGTCAGACTTCTATGCTCTGGGGAAGGTAAGGAAGAAGAAGAGAGCAGGGGCACTTACCTTATTTGAGGAGCTATCGTCGCCATGCCTGAATCATGGGCAACAGTCCAATGTGTTCCATTTCAATGCATGTTTAATTGGTTGGTGCAGAGAAGAGGGATTGTGGCTCCTCAGGGCTAGGGCACAACCTGGAGTCATTGGAATCTGTTCATAAGGGATGCTTTGCATCCCAACAAGGGCAGGAGGGTTTTGGGAGAAAGGCAGTCACAACACATAATATAATCTTGAAATGAGGGACATCAGTGTTGCAAGGCATATATCAAACGTCATGAGCAAGATGGGCCTTGCTTGCCTCCACCCATCAACCAAAATAGGAAAAATTTAAAAAAGCAATGCTAGAGGGTGGCAGAAAGCACAATTGGAAAGTTATTAAAGGAAAAAGGGTCAAGGGACCCAATGTGGTTTACTGCTAAAATAAAGATAGTGGTAAGATCCAAAAAGAAAGCATTCTTTAGGTATACAGGAAGCCAAAGGGGGAATATAGACGGAAATATCTGGAGGTAACAAAGATAGTTAGTAGGAAAGTAAGGGAGGAAAACGTGGAGCTGGAACTCCAGCTTGCAACTGCAATAAAACAAACAGAAAAGCCATTCTTCTGGTACATCTGAGATACAAGGTTACAGTGAGGCTGAAGAGAAGTTAAGGATGGGTGCAAAGGAAAGCAGCGGTACTGTACTGCACAAATACTTTTGATCAGTATTTACTAGGGAGATAGATGAGCCATTACAGGAATGTGGAGTAAAGAGGGGATGAGCGGGGCAAATGCTTACTCAGCATTGACAAAATAATAGGGACAAAAATGTTGGAAATGCTTATAAAGTGGAAAACCTGATGACTTACACCTGAGGATGCTTAAGGAGGCATAGAGTTGATAAAGTTTCATGTGCACACATATTCAGCTGCTTCCTTGGCATTTGGGGTCATGCCAAGGGACTGGAAGATGGCAGATGTGGTACCACTACACAAGAGCAGAAGAAAGGATGAGCCAGGGAACGATTGGTCAGTCACCTTGATGCCTGTACTGAACACAATTATTGGGTCTGTACTAAAGGAGAAACAAGTAGTGGTCCTAGAGGGAAATGGGCTACAGGTCCCCAGGTAGGATGTTTGCCAAATTCTGATTGTGTGAAAGAGTTCTGGACCATATCCTTATGCAGTGGCAACCAATGATTCAGGAACTCTTCTGACAAACAGGACTCAGCCCACTCATCTACTGATGCCCCCATGAAACCTTCGAAAAAATATCACCAACAGCTTAAAAATCTGGTTCAGTTTCAGTTGGCATCCATCTGTATCTCCCTTCCCTGGGACAAGGCTGAAAATAGGCAAAAATTGTCTAGTCCTCCTTCCCGGTCAACAAAAACTAAATAAATAAAATAAATAAAAACTTTAGGCAGCCATATTGGTTAAGGAGAAAGAAGTGGGCCAAGCAGCACTTGCACATGTCCTACACATGGGGCAAGTTGGGTATCTTTGCTAATGACAAAAAGCTGTGCAGCAGACTAGACTGTCAAGAAGTGAGCAGGAACTACAGACGGACCTAGAGAAGCTGGAGAGATGGTCTAAGATCTGGCAGTTAAGATTTAACGTCAGGAAGTAAAATGTAATACAATTGAGACAGAACTCATGTCTAGAATACTGGATGGGAGTAGTTAGGCTGACCACTATAACTGATGAGAGGAGGTCTTAATCAGTGACTTTATCAGGCAAATGAGTCTTTGTAACAAGGCATGTAGCAAGGCATTGAGGATGCTGGGGAGTACAAGGAGGTAAGATTGCCACTATACAGATTTGTGGTGAGGTCTCATCTAGAGTACTGTGCTCAGTTCCAGAGTCCTCACCTGAGCAAGGACATTTATTTATTTAATTTAAAATTTTGGTAACTGGGAAAGAAAGGCACACTGAGCCAAGGCTCGTTTGCAGGTGCGAGCCAGGGAAAGGGGTAGGGAGATTTATAATAGTCGAGCAGCAAAACAATGCAACAATCACAGGTAAGATACAAATAGAACAATATACAGTATTATAGACAGACTGTAGTAAGTGCATAGAATGGTCACTATAATGCTCCATGGCTAGCAAGGCAGATCCTAAGAGGAGCAGCTAATGGTCCTAAATATGTACTCACTGTAGGCCAGGCACAAGACTGGGCAGGCATGGTAGAAACATACTTTTTTTAGGGATACAAACAAGGTAAATAGCAAGGACATGTTTGTAAGAAATAGGGATGCAGTCTCAAGGGGACGTGATTGAAGATTGGTTAGGGGCAAGTTCAGGAAAGGGAGGATGTTTTACCTCACAGAAAGGGTAGTAGAACTGTGGAACAGACTGTCAGTGGAAGTGATGGGGAGTGGTACTCTGAACAGGTTTAAAGATGCCTGGGGCAGGGCAAGGGGACTCACAGTCTTGGGGGTCACCATAGGGATGAGCAGTAGGGAAGAGGGGAAGGGGATACAACCCACCAGTACAGTAGATCAGTGGAGTGAGGTGATATAGTAGGGAAAGACTTGATGGACCTTCGTTCTCCTTCTCTTGTCAGACTCCATGTTTGTATATAACTTCTGTTCAGCTTTAAATTGGTCCAAAAAATATGATCTGGCTTCACCAGTGTGGGTGAAGTTCATCAGCTCCCAATGCAGTAATTTGCTTAGGGTAAAATAAACTAGAAATGGAGGGGGAAGGCTTGAGGCAACAAGGAATATGAATTACTGAAGTTTATTTTTGGCAGGTGCTGTTGGCCTGCATCTGCTGAAGGTTACTGTTTATGGTGCTGTGACAGAGTCCGCAAAACCCATTACGATTGCCAGTGAGAACTACACCTCTGTAGTCTCGGACTATCCACCTTCCCTCATGCAAATTACTATATTTTCCATTGCAGTGCCATGGACATTGTAATTGTATTTTTATATGATTTTTATTTTATGTGATCTCGTTTATTTTGTACGTTATGTTTTTTTTTATATACTCTATTACATAATAAATAGGAATATGAAGATGATAGTTATTTAATATATTCTGTATTAATTCTTACATAGTATTTTCATTTATGTGACAAGACAACATTATTTGTAATACTTGTAAGACTTTGCTTATAGTTCAGAGGGGCAGCAGGCTACCATGTCATGCCCCCATCCACATCATGAAAACTGTGCTTGTCCAAGGATCCTTTGGATGCTTGGAATTTTTGTTTTCTCTGGCTACTGCATGATGGATTTGTCTGCTTCTGCTCACCCCTTCCATACTTCTTTCACCACACATCTGCCTCCTGGCATCCTTCCTCCGTGGCCTTGGCTGTGTGCAGCCTCCGACCCTCCCATCTGCTTCTCAGTGGCCTTTAGGGTCTGGCAGTGGCTTGCAGTATGGCCACATTGGTCTCTCCCTCTGGCTGCTCTTGCTCCCTTTGCTGTCCCAGAGTGCAGCTTCCAGACAGCCTTATGCAGTTCACACCACATTTCCACATGTCTAAAGGCTCACTATAACTCAAGCTACTTTAGTGCCCCCTGTGTGCTGCAACATTGCATCCCTCTTGGTCTCCCTCCAGTTCACTGCTCTGTTGGATCTGGCTATGGCTGACTCCTAGGTCCTAGTGCCCTCCATTTCCAGTGTCAGTCATTAGCAGTGCCCCTGGCTCTGGTGTATGAGTTCACTCATTTAGCATGGCATGCATTTTTCAGCATTCAGAAGATGGGTTATGTGATGCTGGTTCGACAACCCTTTTGTCGACTGGCATCTCGATGACAGGAATCATGTCAACTGCAGGTTGCGGTTAGCATGATTCCTGTGTGTCTCCCGGTCCATTTTTTTTATCGGGGGGCTTTGCACCTGAACCTCCCATGTGGGAGGCTCTGCCCCCCCCCCCCACATCTTTAGGATTATCAACTCCAGTTGGAGTTGATTCGGGGCGGGGGTGCAGGACTGGGAGACAGTGTGCCCCTGTCTCGGGCACACCAACACAGTGATCTGTTGGCAAAGTGTTGATTTTGCCAACAGGGTTGTAGTTCGCTGTGTTGGTGTCACCGTACGTGGGGCATACCCAGCAGTAGAATGCCCTCTTGTTTTTGCTGCAGCCGTGTCAGCTCCATGTTCCCTCTCAGCAGTTTCCTTCAGATTCATTTTGCCTCAGCCTCCTCCTCACCTTCCCACACTTTGGTCATGGCTGACATGCATTTGCCCTTACTAGTGTTGCTAACCTTACAGTCAAGTGTCAGGTGATGTAATTTGCTGCCATTTTCAGTCAGTAATTTACCTTCTCATTTATTCCCCTGACCTGTTTTGCACTTACAGATGTCTGGCTTTGTTACTGGCCTTCTGCTACTCTCATGCACTCAGACATATACCTGCCATGACCATATCTTAGCTTCCAGGGCCCATGTCCTGTTAGTGGATGGTCTTGCTCTGCTCCCAAGAAGTCTGCATCTGGAGGGTGGGTCCCTCAACCTGGGCCAGATCATTCTCTTTCTGCCCTTCATGTGAGAGTGTACTATGCTCTTGAGGAAAATTTTGCCATGAAAATTGACTTGACAGGACCTCTTGATGTAGTATTTAAACTTCAGCTACCAGATTGTGGGACCTCTAAGTCCTCAGATGCTCCTTTAGCTGTGTAGCCCACAATAGCAGTTCCTTTGAAAGCTATTCCTCTCTCCGATAGAGTAGGGTTCACCTGGTCTTCACCTGCTTCTTTTCCTCTGCCTCTTAAGGGTGAAAATCATACAACTACTGCAACTCTCTTCCCCTCAAGTGTTCAACTCTGTTCCTTATGCCTCAAGGGTTTGGCTTCCTTTCTAGACCTCCCTTGGTCAGTGGCCATGTGAGTATCTCTCAGCGACTGTTATTCTCCTCTTTCCATGCTGGGGGGGGGTCTCCTTTGTGGGTAACCATCTCTAGCTGCAGGGATCAGCTTGTGACACCCTCACAGCTTTCCTATTAGAGAGATAGAGTGAGAGCCCTTCTTCCAAAATCTTCCACTGAATTAGGTTTCTAAATTGCAGGAGCAGAGCAGTCACTAATTCCATCCCTAGCCTGGAGGGAAGACAACCAAGGCCTTGGATCCCCTTAGGATTCCTCCTTTATAGTTTTTTTTTTCCTCTCCTCTGTGTCAAAAGTCATAAAAGTTAGGTTGTCTCCACAGGAGCTGGTGTTGGTTGGTGGCTCTCATGGGTCTGAACCTCAGTCAGGCTATGTCTCTTCTCCTTGGGTAAAACTGTGCTTGTCTGTCTTCTGTTGTGCTTATTGGCCTTCTTCTCTGAGATGCCTTTGGTCCAGGGACACCATTCCTGTGACACCTCAAGTGGTTAAAACCTTTCCTCAGGGTCCATGTCCTTGTGACACCCCGACATGGTGGTAGTCCTCATAACAGGGACAGAGACTTTGAGTCAAAGTTCACATTTTCACAAGCACAACATGCTACTCAGTCTCAACCAGTCCTAATCTACTCAAAGCCACTGACCCTTTAAATTGTAAGAATTTGCCTGTACTTTGAAGAGGCAGTGGGTGACCATGCCAGGCGCCCCTCTGCGTGGTTAAAACTGAGCATGTACAGGTGTCCTTTTGACTCTGAATTTTTATTGCCACCTTCCTTCCTTCTCCTCCTCCTCCTATTGTGCCTTTTTCTCCTTGGGGACTGGCCTTCTTTCTATGGTGCCTTTGGTCCTGGGACCCCATCCCTGTGACACCTCCAGGGGTTGGAACTTTTTGTCAGGGTTTTGCATACTTGTGACACCCCAAGAGGGTAATTGTTCCTGTAGCAGAGACATAGTGTATGCCAAACGTTATAGTTGCACAAGAACTACACATTACTCTGTCTCAATCAATCCTATCCTACTCAAAGCCTGAGGACCCATTGAATGAATTTTTTGAGTTTAGAAGAACTAGTTGACTTCTTTGGTATTCATATTGGTGTCATGTTGCTCATTATAAACATGTGATGAGTTCTGAAGATAATTAAAAAATTGCCATATTTACAGTGCCTCAAGGCAGGCAAGTAATAGTCCATGCCAATGGCTCACACATTGCTGTGGTAACACTGCCCAATCAGATTGTGCCATTTTCTGTGCAGTGTGCAGGTGGGGGAAATATGGTGTCACCCATATGCCATAGTGACACATAATAAGGAAAACATTTTTCACGATGATGGAAGTAGCAGAATGATAACAAGAAAACATGATTCCTGTATGAACATGTGATGACTCATGAACAGGATAATAAAAAGCAGTATTTATCATGCCTTAAGTCAGGCAGGAAATGGTCGGTGTCCATGATGCACAGGTGGCTGTGCTGGCACTAGTCTATCATATTGTACCATTTGCTGTGCAGTGTACATGCAGGTAAGAAAGTGGTGTCAGTGGACACTTTAAGACAGAAGTTAAAAGAACAGACTTGTATCAGTGGATTAGCTCTGCTAGAATCCTAGCTGAAGCTTCACATACTGTCTCTTCCCTTTACTCCCTTCTTTACCCACTATTATTCCCCAATAAGGAGGATATACCTCTATATTGGAATAGTCTATATCCGAATCCAAAATCAGTGTGGACTAAAATCTGAGAGACTTGTCATAACAAGATCACACAAGATTGGCTCTGTTTAATGCAAATGCAAATATTGAATAACATGTACTTAACCCCATATAAGTTATTTAAAATGAATAGAGTATCATCCCCAGTTTGTAATAGATGTGGTCAAGATCAGGGCACTCTACAACACCTATTTTGGGATTGTGCCAAAATAGTCCCACTATGGGATCAATTAAAATGCAACATGAATCCCTTGTTAGGATTACAGGAGTACTTCACACCCCAGGTATGCCTGCTATGGGACTTCACCACATTGCCTTCCATGGCTAGGAACTATCATATATTGATGATATCCTTGTCTGTGAAAAAAGTTGTTCTTAAACACTGGAAGAACTTCATTCAACCCTCCTATAATGAATGGCTTCAGAAGTTATTATTCAACCTTCATATAGAGAAGATGATGGCCAGTCTTAATAATAGAATGGATACTTTCAAAAAGAGATGGGACATCTTATACACCTTGGCCCAGATATTCAAACTGCTCCAGAAAAGTACGCAACAGTAGGAGCAAGCGTAAGTCCACTGCGCCCATGCACAATACACGTGATATTCAAACACTAGGCAGGTCAAGATGCATCTGCGACACACGACTGAATATCATGCCAACTGCACCATAGTGCAACCAGGGATGTGCAGTGGTGCAGGTCAGATGCACAATAGTACAACCAGGGATGCTCAGTGGAGCAGGGCAGCAGCACAACAGCACAACCAGGGATGCGCAGGGACAGGATGCAGGGGTCCACCACCCATGGTAGAGATGGGCAGAGGAGCACACAGCAGAACAGACATCGACCCCCACACTCCATGCACTGAACAACCGGAGGAGAGCTGGAATAACCACTGACCCATGGACATGAGCAACAAATCCACAGCCGGAGCATGGTGCCCCAGAACACCCCCTGGCAAGCTGTGACCAGCACACAAGGAGGTCCAGCCACCCCGTGCCACAACATCCCACCAATGCAGAGCACACCCTGCACAGTGATCCCCAGACACCCTGCCCAGGAGCAGCACCCACCAGTGCAGGACACCCCATGCATGCCACCACCCCCACTGTGACAATGCAACCCTGTGCACCACAGAACCATGCAAGGCAGCCCCACCATAAGCACCCTTCAGTGGGTGGCAGCAGACAGCGATGCAATGACTGTATACACAGTGCCACCATGCATGTTCCCCCCGAGGTACAGCTGAGAGACCGAACATGTGTCGGCACATGAGGTACCCCACACGTGACAGGGCATGCCCCGGACCCCACCACCAGTGGTACAGCACCCTGCACACCCTCCAAAGGACACACCCCATCCCAGTACAGGCCACAACAGCCAGCACAGACACCCACAGTGGTGCATGGAAGCATGCACCACACAGGATGCAACACAGTGCATAGACAAACACCCTCCCATACCCAAGGGCACACCAACACAGGGACACAGTAGCGGGTCAACCAAGCCCTGGCATGTGGCCACGGAAACCATGTACACATGGCCAGCAGCCTTCCATGGCACAGGAGTGCCAGCCACCCTGCGCAGGCACCATGAAGCTGTACGCCACCAGCATGCACTTGGAGCACAAGTGACAGACAGTGGAGCACATTCCCTGCAACAGACACAAGCGACAACATGGAGGTGGGACAACAACAGCAGAGGCCAAAGTGCCACCCGAGGCAGACATGCACCACACCAGTGACAGGAGGCAACCCAGCATTGTGCTGGGTACAGTGGCTGTCCAGCATGGACAGCCACCACTGACATGCCAGTGGACCGTGCAGGTCACAGACATGGAAGGGTGTCAGTTGCACAGGCCATGGATGGTCTGACAGGTGTGCCATGGACACAGTGCATGCACCGTGGACCACTGCACACAGTCATCCAGTGCACAGGGAACAACACACAAACCACAGACAGTGACTGATAGCTACGCCCACACCATTGTCGCTTCCCCTATGGACACACACACACACACACACATATGCCCATGACTACACCACCCCTGATGCCATGAACACCACTGCAGCTGTGCACCTGTAGCCCACTGCAAATCAGAGACCACCACAGTAGGCATATCAAAACAACTGCATATTAAAAGGTAGAAAACTACTATTTACAAATATGTACACAACAGTTGGGGGTGAGGGCCACAAACCAGGTGGGGGTGGGTAAGGGGCAGGGGTGAACAAATAGGAGAGGGAAGGAGGGGTGTGAGGGTGGGTTAGGGTTGAACCCGGGGCAATGATGTTTCAGCGGGCCCCCCGCTCCCCGCTCCTGTGGCGCCTCCCCTCCACGTGTCCTCTGGATGCCATGCTGGTCCATGAACTGCAGGATTTTAAGTGAGGCACATGCCACCTGTAGCAGCTCCTGCACAGCCCTCTCCAGTTGCATCATCCTCCGGCCACCTAGGACAAGGGAGCAATGTCAATAGGTATGAATGCCCATCCCCCTGCAGCCAACCCATTGTGTATGGCATACAGCCATGGGACATGCCCCTGTGATGGTGTGCCACCACCCACAGTGATCATGTCCACATGACCTGCCCACCCAGGTGCACACAGCCATGCGGACTGCTGCACACACCCACCGTCCAAGTCCCACAAAGCACCACTGTGGCTGTACAGTGACATGGCTATGCGGTGCGAAGGCAGTGGCATAGCCATGTACCTGGTGCACGTGTGGACCACCAGCGATGCACACCCACACATGCAGTGCCACTGCACAGTGCTGACTGTACCATGTGGCGTGCATGGCAGTGGTGTCAATGGATGGTGGCCATGCCCCGCCGCCTTCCCTGGAACACAGCATGCACAGAATATACTTGAAGAAAGGCACTCACCCTCATTGGCCTGGTCCTGTCGCTGTCCTACATTTGGACCATCTGCCCATGGCTGTTGCTCACCTCACCTCTGCTCACATTGGTGGTGGTCTCCTCAAGCCTGGCACCGCTCATCAGGGCCTAGGGTGCAAACACAGAGAGGGGAATATCAGTACAATCCAGTATCAAATGTCCCCCACCCCCAGGTGTGTGCGATCCCGTACAGCCCAGCCATGCCACAACCCCCCCCAACACCACCAACACCACCAACACTACTGCCTACACTGGATGGCCCACCCCCCCATGTGGTGGACACATGCCTACCACAATACCCATATGGACGCAACCAGTGTATGGATGGGGCACCTACCTGGTCGTGGCACTGCGCCTCTCCTGGCACGTGCCCGCAGGTGGGCAAGTCTGTCTGGGTCCCTCCGCTGGAGGTCCCCATATCTGTGGTGACACTGCTCTGCAGTACGGTCCAGTCCTGTGGCCTCCTCAAGTGCCACTGCCACCTCCTCCCATACAGCACTCCTGGCCCTGTCCAGGGGTGCATTTTCAAACAGTGCCCCAGCATGGGGCTCCACTATGGCCACCAAATTGGCCAGTTCCACTTGGTTCCAAACAGCAGCCCTCCATCTTGCCATCGCTGAAGCTAGTTGGAGTCAGAATGGTGCTAGGGAGTCACATAATGCAGAGCACCTAGTAGCAGCCTAATCTAGAGCTCCCGCCCACCGACCAACAAAATCTTATTTTTTTGCCTCTCTAGCAACTGAAGTAGCAATTTGAACATCCCACTGTGTTGCTCCATCTGCCTGGAACGTGGTAGCAACCTATCTTGGACCTGCAGTTGTCTAGTTTGGACTTATACGAAGTATGGAGGCGGAGATGAAGCAGGCCGGCGCCAAGCATACCCCGCCGGCTACCCCCGAGAAATCAGTCAAAAAATCTAAAACTCAAAGTTTGGGGTACTCTACCAAACAGAATTCTCCCGGTTCTTCTGCAAATCCACTAACGGAGGATCGTTTCCTTCAAGAGCTGATACCCTTTCGTGAAACCCTGCAAGATATCTCCACAGAGGTGAAAACTATCAGATGCGACCTCAGCTCACTTACCCTAAGAGTAGGAGATACAGAGGCAAGAACATCTTCACTGGAAAATTGGAAGGGAAATTGACCCAGAGATCACCCGACTCAGACAACAGATCAATAAGTTACAACTTAAAACAGAAGACTTAGAAGGAAGAAGCAGGAGAAACAACATACTGATTCTGGGCCTGCCTGAATCTGAAGAGGGAACGGACACCATTACTTTCACCCAGAAATTTTTCAATAAGGTTGTGGGTCCTTCCCCCCTTAACCCGCAGTACCACATTGAGAGAGCTCACCCTTCTTTAAAGCCAAAGCCACCACCTGGAGCTCCTCCTCGACCCATAATAGTGAAATTTCTCAGTTTTCTGGAGAAACAACATGTCCTTTCCAAGTCTAAGGAGTTGCAGTCAATTCTCTGGGGCAACTCCAAGCTGAGGCTAGCACAGGACTTACCCTTCAAAACGTGCCAGAAAAGAGCTGCCTTCCACCCGATTGTGAATAAACTCATTGCTGCTGGAATTCGTTTTCGGATGAGCTATCCGGTCAAATTACAGGTGGCCTTGGAAGGTGTCTGGCACTCCTACGAAAAACCGGAACAGGCCACTACGGATCTCACCCTCAAGCTACCAAGTCTCTTCAAATCTAACTGAACTCTAAATCGTTAGCTTTGACCATTAGTTTCTCCTGTTATGAGCCGGTGTTAATGTTTATTACCTGCTGGGTTTAACCGTTCTTCTCCTCTTCTGTCTCAGTTTTCTGGGGCCGTGGCTGTAGTCCAGGATGTGGCCTAATAGACCTAAGTAGGTGTTAAGGGCCTAACTGAAAACTTCTGAAGGTGGGGGGGAGCGGTGGAACCAAGATTCCGTTTGCTGTTTCTATTGGCCCTTGTAAGAGACGGACCATTTGGTCCCTTCTGTTCTGTTTCCCCCAGTTACTTCCCACACCTCGGGGCTAGCTCAATCCTGTATAAAAGGGCTGTATAAGTCTTTAATATTAGGCTTGCAGTAAGTAGGAACGACCGGCGATAAGTCAATTTCCCGTGAGCCCTGCTCCATTACTTATTCCTAGCGCGAAACGGACCGATAGGGCGCCTACTATTTTCATGCTCTGCAGCTCCTGGTATGGTCCTTATATTTTACATGTCTTTTACAGTTTTAATGGTAGCCGCATTGTTATTGGGGCATGATGTATAGCTTTTCCCTCCTTTTACCTAGGTCTGTTGGGTGGAGGGCTCAGAGATAAAGCAAGCACTGGGAGACCTGCCTCATGGTCTAGTAAGGGGAGGGAGTGTTGCAGTACCCAGGAGACCAGGATGCCAATGCTTGCTCTGAGGTATGATGACCCATTTCTCTAAACTGGATCAGTTCTCTCTACCTCAGCTCGATTTAATACTGTTTATCCTTGGGTCTGTAACCCTTTGGGGATGGTCCCTGCCAGGTTTATTCAGCTTTCCTGAATTGAGCTTCTCAATTCTATGGGGACCTTTTGTATATAGTTTAAAGGGGGTTGGGAGGGTTTGGGATGTTATGGATTGGGGGAGGGTTGGGGGACCACAAGCTATCTCCTCATTTAGGTTTAGTATCCATTTGTCACTTTTACCCATCACTTTTACTATATGCTCACGTTTAGATTTCCCTGGGGCCAAGGAATTTTGGTACTTTCATGTCCGCTCATTGGGGAGGCAGGGATGTGGGGGGAACCTGGAGGGTGCCACTTGCATTTGAATTTGGTGGAAATATTACTGAATTTTGTCTCTCTTAACTACGATATCAAGCTACATGGCTATGAGGCCTATTAAAATCGCTACCTGGAATGTCAGAGGTGTCAGAGATGCCACTAAAAGGCATCAGGTTCTCCACAACTGCTCCTTTGCTAAATATTGACATCCTTCTCTTGCAGGAAACACATTTATCGGCATCAGAATCCAGTGGGTTATGACGTCTGGGGTTTTCTTAGGTTTTTGTATCCGGGGGGCTATCGGCTAGCGGAGGGGTTGCTATATTGATAAAACGATATATTACATTTGTGGTTGAAGATAGCTCTATAGCTCAAGAGGGCAGATTCATCTTGGTCAAAGGCCTGCTTAACAATGTTAGAGTGGTACTAGGGGCAATCTATGGCCCGGTGGGAGGGGACCCCAAATTTCTCATGCACTTAGCTGATAGACTGAGTGGGTTTCTGCCCTCCCTATTTATATTGGGAGATGACTGGAATATTGCCCCAACTCAAGAGTTCGATAAAACTTACAGACCCTTAAAACCCCCTTCTCCTCCCAAATTGCCCTCAGGGATTTCATGAATCTACTAGGACTATGTGACCCCTGGTGCCTGCTTAACCCTTCTGGCCGTATATTTTCTTTTTACTCTCAAGTACACCAAACATGGTCAAGAATTGACTATATTCTAATTAGCACCACCCTCCTAGAGGGCATTCTCCAAACAGGTATAGAGCCAATAGTCATATCTGACCATTCTCTGGCATGGGTCAAGGTTTCCCCTGGACCACACAGTCAAAGGGATACCTCATGGAAGTTAAACACACAACTCCTAAAAGAAGAACGTACAATTTCCCATATTAAATCTTTGATCTCATGCTTTCTAGAACGCAATCAGGGTTCTGTTACTAGAGAGGACTTAATTTGGTGTTCCCTAAAATGTTGTATCAGGGGCGAGTTCATAAAGTTGGCTTCTAGAAGGAAAAAGCTAAGAGAAGCTAAAATCGTTTCACTGTCCAACCAAATCAGGATAGCTGAAAATGATTTTTCTCTCTCTAGCTCTCAAACCGATCTGGAAACCTTAGGTAGGCTCAGGAATAAGTACGAGGACTTAATTAAGGAAAAAACTGAATATGCCATCCTTAAATCTAAATCTCGTTACCTGGACCAAGGGGAGAAACCTGGTAGACTGCTAGCTCTTAGATTGAGGGAGACAGAAAGCTCAAGGTTAATTCCTGCACTGAAATCCCCTGATGGTTCCACTAAAACCTCACCAAGAGATATCGCATACATTTTTGAATCTTTTTACAGGGAAATATATGGTAGAGGTACCTCTCAATTGTCTCTTCCCAACATAGAACATTTCTTAGATGGTGTTAGTCTCCCTTCCCTATAGGCACATCAATGTGAAAGACTGTCCTCTCCCATTAGTCTAGCTGAGATAGAGGAAGCAATAAATGGGCTAACTCTGGACAAATCTCCAGGTCCCAATGGCTTCCCCCCCAACTTCTATAAAGTCTTTTGCAAGGAGATCTCTCCTCTCCTCCTAAAATTATATGAATATATGTTCTCCTCAGATTCCTCGACCTTCTCTGTTAGAGGCCACAATAATCCTAATGCCGAAGCCAGACAAACCTCTGTCAGAACCGGCTAGTTACTGCCCAATCTCGTTATTAAATTATGACATCAAAATCCTAACCAAAATCCTCTCTCTCAGAATTAAGCAGGTTTGGCAGCAATTGCTGAGTCCCAAACAAGTGGAGTTCATCCAGGGCAGATCTGTGGCAGACCATCTGAGAACCCTCTCCCATATCTTCCAAGCCGCACAAGACTCCCAGGTCCCCATGGCTCTAATTGCACTAGATGCAGAAAAAGCCTTTGACAGGGTTAACTGGAATTTTTTGTGGTCCACTCTTGGGAGAATGGGCTTCCCCAAAATTTTTATCCAGTGGATTAGAACGGTTTATAAATCACCCTCCGCTAAAATCTGCTGTAATGGTGTCTTTTCTTCTCGTTTCCCCCTGTATTCCGGCACTCGGCAGGGCTGCCCTCTGTCCCCTTACTTATTTAACCTGTACTTAGAACCCTTGATACTTAGTATCAAGGCCTCACCCCAGGTCACAGGCTGTGTTATCTCCCAGAAATCCCTGACTCTTTCAGTTTTTGCAGATGATATCCTCTTGCATCTGACCAATCCAGAATCCTCTTTAACACAGGCAGTACAACTTACTGATCAATTTGGACAAGTATCCAACTATAGATTAAATTTAACCAAATCAGTTATTTTCCCGCTAAACTCCTCCACACCCCAAGCTAACTTTGCTCAGTTTGGCATGAGCTGGTCCCCAGCCTCACTCAAGTACCTAGGCATACATCTAGCCCGAGATCCAGAGGTTATCAAGAAGCTTAACCTGGACAACCTACTGATGAGAGTTCAGAAGGATCTTTGTAGATGGGACAGCCTGCCGCTATCTTTATGGGGCAGCATTAGCATCATCAAAATGAATATCTTACCCCGCATTTTTTACCCCTTAAATTTATTAAACATATGGCTTCCAAGATCTTACTTTCAGCAGATCCACTCTGGCCTCTCCAACTTCATTTGGAGGGGTAAGTACCCTAGATGGGCCTTCTTAAAGCTCAATTTACCTAAGGACAGAGGGGGTCTTCGCCTTCCTAATTTTATGTTATATTATTGGGCTAGTCATCTATCCAAATTAGGACGCTGGTTAAACGTCCAACCCAATCCATCTCAGCCTACTTGGTTGCAGCTAGAACTCAATCTTTTGGACAAATACAATCTCCGATCCCCCCAAATTTTCTACCATACCTTTTCTACACTGCCAGAGGCTATACAAAGGTCGGTTATAGGCCTTTCCATTAAAATCTTAGCTCAATGCTGGAGCTTCTTTAACATACCACACAGAAAAGATTTGGCACAACCCCTCACTTTAAATCCCAACATCAAAATAGGTGGCTCCCCACTGACCTCTGACTGGCTTCCACAAGTACATGATTTGCCAGTGGAAAATCTGTACTCTCAGGGCTCTCTTTTTTCCTCCACTGACATGTTAACCAAATTGAATATCCCCGAGAAACACATATTCAAGGTTTTTCAGTTGAGACACCTTTTAGTTAATTTGTTTGGGACTGTACTTATACCGTCCCAAACAAGGCCCTTTTTAGATCAAATTCAGGATTGTGTAAGCAAACCCCATGGAATCGCCAGAATTTATTCTTACGTACTAGATACCAAATATCCCAATGCCCTTACCGGTTCCAAGATCTGGGCCTCCCTCTTATCTGACTCCCCCCTACCCTAGAGCCAGATTTGGAATGATACACACAGATATCTTACCCAAGATAGAAACAGGTTAATTCAGTTTCATATCCTTAATAATCTGTACTATACACCGATTAAGCTGGCCAAATTTGGCAGGCTGGCATCAACTAATTGTACACAGTGTGAAGCAGTTGAGGGGAACTTACTACATATATTCTGGTATTGTGACAAGGTGGCACCCCTATGGAATACAATCCAAACTAACTTAGATCCCCTCCTTGGATTGGGGGAGCTATTTACAGTAGAAATATGTATATTAGGGATGCTTTCTGATATTGGAGTTAAGGAACATAGGTTCCATATGGCTTTAATTTCCATAGCAGTTAAAAGGCTGGTTCTCAAACACTGGATGGACCAAATTGCCATCTCATACCCTGAATGGCTAAAAGAAATCTCTCTTTGTTTCAAAACTGAAAGGTTACTAGCTAGCTCCCGGAATTGTATGGCCTCCTTCAACCAGAAGTGGGGCAAACTATATACCTTGTATTTGCATTAAAGCTCACATAATGGCGACCTCTGACTACCTTAGTCTACTCTGTCTCCCTTGAAACACTTTTAATACCAGAATACTTCTCGCCCTCTCATTTCTCCTATCTCTGGCTTTTCGATGTGGCACTCTCCAGGGGTGGGTGGGGAGGGTAGGGAGGAGTTAAGGAAGGTTTGGTATGCTGTTTTTTGTTGTGAATATACAGACACACTTCATCTCTAACTGCTCTGTTGTTACGCTGGTTGTATGCTACTTTGTCTCACTATAGCATATAACATTGTCTGTACACCATGCTTTCACTGTTATCAAATAATTCAATAAAGAAGTTGAATTTCAAAATGGCGCTCGGTAGTGCACGTCCGCTATGTGCAGATGCTGCGCGGTACAGTGCTGCCATTCCCCATTGCTCTGTCACCGAACAGCACGATAGTGGTGCACCCATGCGGATGCATGGTGCCTAGGGGGCAAAGGTCGGGCACAGGGTCAAGGGTCTCTCGCGCACGGACCGCCACAGCGCAATTGGTACTCCCTGCATGTAGAGCGGTTGGGTGCCTGTGTGAGATACTCTGTAGTGGCCTACCATGCTGTGGCTTCACGGTCCCTACGGCACCCCAGTGCAAGAGCACCATACATGTGAAGAGTGCACTAGCGCCACTGGCACATTGGTGGCCTTGCCCTGCACTGCCTCCCACATACAGCACAGCAGCGCGGCAGGCATCAGCATCAGCATCCCGGGCATGTGCCGTTCAGTGTCCACTGTGCAAGTCACAGAGCTGCGTCCTTGCCTGAGCATGTTCAACACGATTACGTAAGGCGCAACAGCGCGATATTCAGCCGGCATATGCAAATCAGCTCATCAGCAGTTTAATGGCACAGATACTGCATTAGCATCCACTTAAAATTGAGCCTCACCTCATTTGCATGCGTTGCGCTATATAAATGCGACATTGGGCTGCAGAGGCCATAGTCTGGTATTGCAGTCTATTGTGGTGAGTTGCATGCTGTTTGGGAGTGTGGACTGTGGTGTGTGGGAGATGCATGGGACTGCACAGTCAGAGGTAACACCTGTCATTCCAACATGATCAATGATGAGCGAATGTAAGGTGGAGGAGGAGGAACAGAGATGTGGGAGACAGAGGAAACCAAACTTTACTAAGGCAGAAACAGATGCCCTGTTTGAGGCCTACCTTGACCAGGGACCGTTACTCAGCGGACAGCGGGGAACACCACAGACCTGTGCTGCGGCATGGGGTGAGGTGGCGCGTGCCACAACCAGCATGTCAGCCACCAGCGGTCCATGCAGGAGTGAAAGAAGAAGGTGGGCATAGATGGGAGGAGGATTAAAGATAAGGTGGCTGCCATCAGGGCAGCACGGGCTGCAACTAGTGGGGGACAGCCGGCCGTGCAACGCCTGACACCACAGAAAGGGCAGGTTGCTTGCAGCATGTGGTGTTGTGCCATCGAGGGTGTTCCAGGTGGTGGCTTCCAGATGGGTGGTAGCCCATCACTGCATGGTAGGTCCTGATCTGTCACTGTGGGGTGGGGGATGCCACAGGGTAGGGCAGATACATTAATGCTACTGTGTTCCCTTACAGCTTCTGAGCGTCTACATGGGTCAGCGGTGGTGGGCTCATCCACTGAGGGCAATAACCTGGACACAGAGGAGGGCCCATCCACCTCCACAAGTGTCCGAGGGTCAGGACGACAGTGGGCCCACCTGGCTTTCCGGACTGATGTTGGTGGAGTAGGTGTGGAGGAGGAGGACCTGCCCGTGTCCCAGCATGACAGTGTCCATGGATGCCAGTGTCCTGAGAGTCAGACTGGTGCCAGATCCATCACTGATGATGATGGAGCTCACATCATGGACAGTGATATGTGTGGCCCACAGGATGGCCACAGAGCAGGTTACAGCACGGGCATAGCCATGGGTGGTGCTGCCGTGGAGGCCTGTGTGACATCACAGTCCCAGCCTGTGCCTGTCTGCACCAGTAGGGCAGCACTGGTGTGTGTCCAGGACAGTGGGGCTATTGCAGCCACTGCGGCGGCACTGTTGAGCCCTGGAGAGCAGCACCTGGAGGGGCAGTGTCAGCAGTCGGCCAATGGCGATGGGGGGACAGTGTAGGGGCGGCGTCAGTGCACCACCTTTGGACATGCCAAGGCATGGCCCTGGTTGGCAGCGCCCAACCTCAATGGGTGCTGACCAGCACGGCCGTGAACACCAAGAGGGACAGCATGCCGATCAGGTGGATGACCTCTTAGATGAGCACACCCATATACTCCATGAATAGGTGGATCAGCAGTTGCGGCTTGTGACGGTTGTGGATGCACTCAGTACGGTCCTGTGCCAGACAGAAGAGTGGCACAGCAGGGACACCAGTCTGCTCCTGAGAGGGATGGACCCACTGCGGGAGGATGTGACCACCACCATTGACAGGCAGACACAGGCATTCACAGCTGTCATGGCCAGAATGGGCACACAGTTATTTGCCCATGCACCGCAGACACTGTGCAGTGACATGTCCACCCCCTATTCCCGGTATCGTGCGACATCCTCCTTGTCAACACCGGGTTCAGCTGTGGGCATCCCGAGCATGCCTGGTGCAGGCATGTTCGGTGAGCTGCAGACCCATGCTCGAGAACGGTCGCGTTCCCACAGCGGCACAACTGGGGGACCGTCGGTGCCACCCCATGAGGCCATTGGTAAGCCTGTCACTGCTGGCAGGTCTCAGTGGGGCCGCCCATACATCCATGGTGGCCGTGGCACTGTGCCGCATGACTGATCTGTCTCCCACCATGGCTACTGTCTGATGCTGCCCTGTGTGCCGTGTGTTGTTCAATGTGCAATGCACAGGTGGGGTACCCGGCCCTCCACACACACACACGTTCCATGTGCACACCCCCATGGCTGCTGGCCACTGTGGCATGTGCATGATTATGCCTGTGTTGTGCTGCCCGCACTGTGCAATGGTGCCCAGCATCTGAGACATGCACAATGACAGGCACTGGGCGTGTTGGTCTGTGGACATGTGTGTGGCTAGGGGTGGGGTTTGTGTGTATGTGTGTGTGTGTGTGTGTGACCGCATGCCATGTTAGGCCTTGTTGCCCATCCCTGACGGCGTGTGCGGTTCCATGCTCAGCCAATTCCCTTTATGACATGCACCCCTGGGGTTTGTCCATGCGTGTTTGTGGGTTGTGCACTTGCTATTGGTGGCTGCACATGGCCCCATGACTTACCTGGGTTGGTTGAAGTGCTCCTCTGTGATGGTGTCCTGGTTCAGCTGCGCCATCTGGATCAGTCAGGAGTCCCTTCAACCAAGGGGGGGGCAGCCCATCACCATCTGCACCAGCGTCCTCATCATCCCCATCACTGCCCCCCTCTTCGACCTGTACAGCTATCCCACAGTTGTTGGCCATGTAGTGCAGGATGCAACAGGTCAGGCATAGCCTGCAGGCCTTTGAGGGGCTGTACTATAGGGCACCACCAGATGTGTCCAGGCAATGGAAACATGTCTTCAGCATACCGAACACCCGCTCTATGACACTGCATGTGGTGGCATGTGCCTTATTGTACCGTTGCTGTGATGGGGTTGTGGGCCACTGGTATGGTGTGAGCAGCCAGGGACGGAGTGGAAATCCACTGTCACCTGTGTGTAGATGGTGGACATTAGTTTGGTGATCAGCGTCGCCCTGCCATGGACCATCTAGGCCAGTACCCATGTCACTTCTGACTATGCCCTCCCAAGATCCATGTCTTTCTGCGTGATTTGCATAATCACCCACTAGGTGTCCTGTGGGGCTGTCCCCACTCTCGAACCTGTGGCACAGTGCAGACTGGTGCCAGATGAAGGCATCATGTGCTCCCCCAGCATGTGTGGCACAGACATTGGTTATGTGCCCCCTAGCATTACACACCACCTGGCAGTTGATGCTTGCATAGACCTTCCGATTGATGTATGCAGCACCTTCCAGGCCAGGCAGTGTGTGGATGGCCACATGGGTGCAGTCAATGGCCCCGAGCATGCCAGGCATATGTGCTACCCTGTGGAACTCTTGTATGTGTGCTGTGCACTCTGCCTGTGTGCTGGGGAAATGGATGTACTCCACAGCATGTGGCAGCAGTGCGTTGAGGAATTGTGTGAGTAGGCGTGATGCAGCCGACTGGGTTTATGCCTGTTGTGCCCACTGTTGGTCTCTGGAAGGTACCCATGGTGAGCAGGCACATGACAGCTGTTACCTTTGTCTCCACTGACAGAGCATGGCTCCGTTGTGTGGGTGCCTGCATCTCATCACTGCACAGCTCGCAGAGCCACCTCAGCATCACCTGGTTCAGGCGGTAGGTACTGGCCCACTATCTCAGTGTCACTGTAGTGCTTGAAGCTGGTGCGGGCTCGGTACTGCCTGCTGGGGGCATACTGCCAATGGATCCTTCCATGGCTGCGCCCCCCTGCTGCCTGCCTTCTCATGCCCCTCATTACTGCCTCCATCTGAATGGTGGCACTGGCCATGTCCCTGGCTTGTGTTCGCGCCCGGCAGCTGTATTCCCGTTCCCCCCACTATCCTTTATGCTAGTCCCCCTGCACCGGGAACACCTCCCAGATTTGGCTGTCCTGCCCATTGTCACTGCCCTCAGTCCACTATGGCACTTCCCTTTTACTCCTGCACAGTGGCACAGGCTCCCCCACTCCTTTCCTGTTCCTGGTAGTTTCCAGGTGTGCTCTGTCCTGCTCCTGCCCAGTCCTGCTCATTGCTATGCTCTGCCTAGTTGCAGTCACCTCGCTGCCACCTCTGGCTTCTCTGTAGCATTCTTGCGCCTCTCTCTTGTTCCTTTTTATTTTGGATCATTTCTGCTATCACGCAAATTCCATTTGCTCCCCTATTGCACATGGCACATGCTGTCGAATATCACACTGCGCTATTTATTCATGGTTCTCCCCCTTCAGTTGTGCATGCATCCATTACCATTGCGCTCTTTCCCGTTGCAATTTGGGAGGCACAGCTGCCTCCCACTGAATATTGCTCAATGGCACATTTTCGGACTTGCGCTGGTGCAACCCTTTTGAATATCTGGGCCCTTGTATTCAATTTGACAATTATGGGCAATTTAAAGTTTGAGTTCATGCAGACACACTTCCTAGTATGTGTAAATCACCTTCTCTTTACTTAAATGGATGGTCGTGGAGGGTGGAAATGTGGGTAGGATGGGGTTGGGGGGAAGGGGCATAGTTAAGTAAATATGTTTGTTTGCATATTTGTTTTGTTTTGTATTAGGTTAGTTAACTGTATTAGGTTTGGTTGTTTGATAAGTTTTCTTTTGTAGATGTCATGTTTATAATTATCCGGATTCCCCTTTCCAGGGGTGCATTTTCCTGTATTCTTAAGCAAAATCAATTAAGTTGAAAATTTAAAAAAAGAAAGTGCTGTCAGCCACAGTACTTAGAATAATGAGGAAAATGTGGTTTATGATGGAGGGACAAGAAGTATAATGATGAATTGATAACTTTGGAATCATTAGAGCTAGGCACTTATCTTTTGTTAAGTCAATCTGCATGGTCAAAGGGGGCCACATTGCAAGAGTTCTGCCCTCCAAGTGGGGGTAGGTGCACTGAGTTAATCTGAATGACAAAAGGGACCTTTTGCAGTAAGTGCACCACCCTAAAAATGCAGACTTAAGTGGGACAGAGCCAGCATGTCAGTCTTCTGGGCTGGATCATCCAGAAGGCCTATAAAAGGGACAGGAGATGGATAGGATTGGGAGCTAAGGAGAATTAGAGAAGGGTAGGTAGAGGACATGATAAGGAGGGCAACTGTTGAATAGATAGTGCAGTGAGGGAGGTACAGAACACTATTAAGTTAAGGACACTGAGGGTGCAAGGAAGTAAAGAAACACAAGACAGCAATAGAGAATGGACAGACCACCAGCCAAGCACTAGGGCAGGAGGTGGGGGGCAACAAGGCAAAGGGGAGGGAGTCCTGAGGCAAGGGGCACCAGTGGAAGGGAAAATGGAATGGATGTTAGAGAGAAAAGGGAGGCAGGCAGCAGAGGAAGGGAGAGCAGGCAAGAGGGAAAGCAGGAACCAGGAGTCATTAATGGGCAATAACAGGACCAGCAACCATGAAATACATGTCAGGAGGAGGCAATAAGCAGGGAAGGCAGGGGAAGACCATGAAAGCATGCAACAGCCAGAGGAAAGCCATAAAAAAGCAGCAACAGAGCGGGTGGTGGACAAGTGGAACACTCTGCCAGAGGAAGTGGTGGGGGCTGAAACAATTATGGGATTTAAGAACGCTTGGGATAGACAGAAAGGAATTCTGGAGGTCAGGGGTAAGGGGCAACAGACTTCTAGGAAAACATAAACTGAACTTACAAGCCATAGGCCCTTATCTGCCGACACTGTCTATGTATCTATGTAACAGATTCAGTCAGCAAGTGACAGCAACAGCAGAGGATGCTGGATGCACTCCCCTCTCACCCCATCACCATGTGTATGTTCCCTGAATTCCAGTGGCAACCTCCTCCCTCACCGAATCCCCATGAATAATTTCCCTAGTAAACAGTGGCACTCCATCATCACCTCTTCCATATATATATATATATATATATATATATATATATATATATATATATATATATATATATATATATACTCTGTATATATATTTATATATATTATAGTGGCACAGTAGTGCCACTATAGTTGGGGTTGTTGAGTACCCCATTTAAGGTTAAAGTGTGACATTTTGCAGCTTAATAACTTTGCCACCATATGACGTATTTGCCTGACATTTGGCAGGGATGGAGAGGTACCATAGATCTCAGGATTTGTCATGTTTCATACCAGTCGGATGAACAGTTGCGGAGTTATAAAGCAACATTCCATAGCGCATTTACGCTTTTTTGCACATTCTTTGCTCATGCCTACAGGTTGCATGATTTGTGCGACTGGTCTGAAAACTTCAGGGAACATGTAACCAGTGTCCCCAATGTGCCTTTCAAAGATTTTGTGAAAAAAATATTAAACAGTTCAAAAGTTATTCAAAAAACAAGTTTCCCATTATAGTCAATGGGAAAAGTTAACAAAAAGTTTGACAGTGTTACAAATGCAGTTTTTAGTGTCGCAAATGACCCCTGTTGTGCTGTGAGTCACATGGGTGTAGGCAGGCATACTCCAAGCACTCCATGGTGTGCAATTTTTTTTTTAAGGGGGTAGCAAATAGGCTCTGAACTGCTTCCTTTTTCCATGAAAACTAACAAAGAAAATACTGAACCTTTCTGTAATTTTATTCATAGGAGTCGAAACTAGAAGGCCTGGTCATGAATAACTCTCTTTGCATCCCAAGGACAATACAACTTTACAGGCTCTGGGCTGGTATGTGGGTGGCTTAGGGAACAATGCATAGTATTTGTATTTACCCATGCATGGCAACAACCATTGTCATGAGATACAAAAGTTGTATTTATTGTGACAAATGAGGTAACAAACACGGTCCTGGTGTACATTTGTATATTGTCTGGCTACACCCCGGGGGGGGGGTAGCTCACCCAAACAAGGAGGGGTGGGGTAGTAATGAGTCCACTTGGTGTGCAGATCTGAAATCTCTGGCTACACCCCTGGTGAGTCAGCCTTTTTTTTCAGTTAGTGGTCACAGAAATGCTTGGCATTTAAATTTGGGACCCTCTAGGGGCACAGTTCTTTTTGTGTTCACCTAGTCGAGCCCTGAGGATGCTTGCCATGTCTTTTTTAAGGGGTTAAACACCCCAGAAATATGTTTTTGAAATTTTTGTAATCTGTAGTGTCGCAAAGTAGTGCCAAACTTACGACACTTTCATTATTTTTTTTGCCAAAGTGTCGTCATTTGAGACACTACTTTGCGACACTATAGCCAAAATAACAGGAATTTTTTGCCACCCTGCTGCAAAAGAACAGTTTGGTCTTTTGGGCTGAAGTTTGAAGGGAAGAAAGCCAACATCCCACAAATGTGCCTTTTCATGGTTTAGTGACAAAATATTTAAGGGCTGCAAAGTTATGGTACTCCAAAGTGGATGCTTTTTCCCATAGACTAAAATTACAGCGTCCACCGCGCCTTTCAGGGCCCATATCTCGGAAATGCTTCGAGATACAGACTTTTCGTCAGAAAAATACTTAGACTCTGACTAGGGGACTAAGTACAAAACTAGCTAGGAAAGTCATAATTTATATGAATTTTTTTTTTTCTACGTCGTACGGTTCCTGAGATGTAAGCAATTTTGTATTCCAAGTGCTCATTTCTGCTCCAAGGCCCATTATTATGCATATATTCTTTCTCCTCACTTCGTTTCTCTGTGCAGCTGTTGGTGAAAAAGAGGATGTGTGCTTTCATTACTGTCACAGTTAGTGTTTCCACTTGTTTTCCGTAACCCTTTGCATTAGCGTTCCTGTCTACGCCACCTTGTGCGTTACCCTTTGCATTTTTGTTTGCACTTGTATTTGCATTACTGTTACCATTTGCATTTCCATTACTGTTTCTGTTTGCATTTCATTTTGTGTCACTGTGTGCATTACCATTTGCGTTTCCATACGCACTTCCATTTGCGTTACCTTTGGCCTCATCGTTGCTGTTACTGTTAGCATTTGCATTTCCTATTGCATTACTGTCACCGTGCGCATTACCAGTTGCATTTCTGTATGCACTTGCATTTGCGTTTCCATTTGCGTTACCATTCCCGTCTATGCCACCGTGTACTGTTACCCTTTGCATTTTCATTTGCGCTTGCGTTCACGTTACTGTTAACATTTGCGTTTCCAATACTGGTTTTGTTTGAGTTTCATTTTGCGTCACAGTGTGCATTACCATTTGCATTTGCGTACACGCCTCCATTTGCATTTGTGTTTCATTTAGCATCATTGTTCCAGTTACCGTTAGCATTTGCATTTCCTATTGCAGTACCGTGACCGTGCACGTTATCATTTTGCGTTTCCGTACGTGCTTGCGTTTGTGTTCTGTTTGCGTTACCATTCCTGTCTATGCCACTGTGCGCATTACCCTTTGCACTTGCATTTCCCTTAAAGTTTGTGTTACCATTTACGTTTGCATCACCATGTGCATTACTGTTTGTACTTGCATTTGCGTTACCTTTACCGTTACTATGTGACAAAAAATCATACGGTGGGAGGGCCCCATGCTCCCACCACCACATTCCATTCACTATTTATAGTGCTAATTTTCAAAAAGAAGGGAAATTCATGGCAAAAAAACTCCATTTGATGCATCAGTTAGGGTTGTTCCACAGAGACAAAAGCGAGGAAATTTGGTGTTAGGGTTGCCACCCCTTGCACCCCAAACACATCCCGTCCCCACCAACAGGCATCGGGTGTGCATTGGGGTCATTAGTCCTGACTCTCACCCCATTCTCCTATGCTGCACCACCTCAGCTTGTTTACACATGGGATGGGGTGAGAGTTAGGACTGATGACCCCAACGCACACCCCAATGCCTGTTGGTGGGGATGGGGTTGGCTTGGAGTGCAAGGGGTGGCAACCCTAACACTGAATTTCCTCACTTTTTTCGCTGTGGAACAGCCCTAATTGATGCATTAAATGGAGTTTTTTTGCCATGAATATATATATATATATATATATATGTAGATACATATACATATTATTTGCAAAAAACTTTGTTAATGCATCAGTTAGGGTGACTACCACAGGGACAAAAGAAGGGAAATGAGGCATTAGGGCCCCACCCCTGGGGTTTCCATCCCTACCACCCAACCCCATTCCCCCACCCTTCACACACTAATAGGTGTCGGGGTTTGTCATGGGGTTGTCAGGCCTTTCACAATCCAAGCACAACATTTTCTTTGGACCCTGTGCTCCCATCCTTCCATCCAGACAGTATAACAGTGTCCATATGCCATGGTGGGATCCCATCCCTCCATCCATATAGCACAACAGTGTCCATATGCTCTCCCATTCCTCCATCCAGACAGTACAACAGTATACATATGTCCATATGGACTAAGGGGGAGCAGTTGATGTCACCTACCTTGACTTCAGCAAAGCTTTTGATACTGTTCCACATAGAAGATTGATTAATAAGCTGGGTAGGCTTTGGGTGTGTCAGAAGTTGGTCAACTGGGTGGCAAGCTGGTTGGCGGGCAGACAACAGATAGTGGTGGTAAACGGTATACAGTAGGAAGAGATGCAAGTCACAAGTGGGGTATCTCAGGGATCAGTCCTGGGACCAGTCCTGTTCAATATCTTCATCAGTGACATTGCAGATGGACTGGAGGGTAAGGTTTGTCTGTTTGCAGATGACACCAATATCTGCAACAGAGTAGATGATCCAGATGGGGTGAGCAGAATGAGAAGAGATCTGGATAAACTAACAAAATGGTCAGAAGAGTGGCAACTGGGGTTTAATGCAAAGAAGTGCGAGATCATGCACATAGGGATGAGAAACCCTGAAGCCACCTATAGGCTGGGAGGGGAGTTGCTGGCAGTCACAAGGGAAGAAAGAGACTTGGGCATCATCATCACCGATGATCTGAAATCATCCGAGCAGACCACTAAAGCAGTAGGTAAGGCTAGGGGCATGTTACAGTGTATTAGTAGGAGTATCACAAGTCAGAAGAGGGAGGTAATAATCCCTCTTTACAAGACACTGGTTAGGCCCCATCTGGAGTACTGAGTGCAGTACTGGAGGCCACACCTTCACATGGACATTAACCAAACTGAGGCAGTCCAGAGAAGGGCAACCAAAATGGTGCAGGGACTGCATCAGAAAACATATGAGGACAGAGTAATGGAGCTCGATATGTATACCCTAGAGCAAAGGAGGAAGAGAGGTGATATGATCAAAACATTCAAACACCTTAAGGGCATTAATAAGGTGAAAGAGTCAAACATGTTTCAATATAAGAAAAATAGCAGGACAAGAAGACACAGCATGAGATTAGAGGGAGACCGATTAAGGGGTAATGTGAGAACGTTTTTTTTTCACAGAAAGGGTGGTGGATGAATGGAATGGCCTACCTCGGGAAGTGGTGGATATTAATACAGTGCATGGCTTCAAACAGGCATGAGATAGGCATAAGGGAGCAATACAGATGAGTATGAATAGATAGGCCATTGACAGAGCAAAGGCTGATGGCACATTTAAGAGGTAGAACAAGAAATGGGCAGACTGGATGGGCCCTGCGGTTCTTATCTGCTGTCGACTTCTATGTTTCTATGTCACGTTGGGAGCTCCATCCAGATAGAACAACAGTGTCCATATGTCCTGGTGGGATCGCAGGGTCCTTTGGACCCTGTGCTCCTATCCCTCCATCAAGATAGTACAACAGTATCCATCTGTCACAGTGGGAGCACAGGGTCCTTCGGACCCTGTGTTCCCATCCCTCCACAGATGCACATGTGTATGTAGCTGTGGAAACATAAGAGTTTCTGGCCCCTGTGCTTCCATACATTAAGTTACAAGCAGGATTAGTGAAATTGCAATAAATAGTCATAACTGTGACATCTTAAATAATTGTCACCTCAACTGTTCAACATAACCTTCTTATCACTTCACCGCATGTGCCCAGTACAGAAAACTCAAATCCCTGTCGAAATGTAATTCCGCACAACTGTAATGCAGTATTTGTGCCACAGGTGCATAAAAACATTTTTGACAGGATCTGAAAAATGACAGCTATACTATTCATGAGGAGGTGTGTAAAATGGTAATGTTAAAAATCTGGAGTAAAAATATGAAAAATTGACGAAGTTACAAGTGTGCGTAGAAACTGCACAATGCACACTTGTAACATGGTTATTTTTAAGTATTTTTTCACCAAATTTTCTACATTGGCTTTTTGGGCCTCCCCTCATGAACAGTGCAACTGTGATTTTGTTAATCAGTCCCAAAAGTCAATTTCACAGAGCAATCGAGTCATTCTGCGCCACAGGTTCAAAAACACGATCTGGGGAGGATGTGCAAAATGACAGCTGTACTGTTCATAAGGAGGTGTGAAAAAATGGCAATGCTGAAAATCTGAAGTGAAAATATTAAAAATTGGTAGTTATGAGTATGCGTAGAAACTACACAATGCATGCTCATAACACCATAATTTTGGGGAATTTTTTCACCAAATTTTCAACATGGGCTTTTTGGGACCCACCTCATGAACAGTGGCACTGTTATTTTGTAAATTGTTCCCACAGCAACCACGAAATCACCTTTCAGGACTGAGCAATGAAATGACAGTGCCATTGTTGATGAAGTGGGGTCCCAAGAACCTCATGTTGATCATTTGATGCAAAAATTTCTAATATTGGCCAAGATATCAACATAACTTGAACCCCTCCCCCCATTGACTCCCATTATATGGCTTACCTTTGATTCTTCAGTTTGCAGTTGGGCTTTGAGGAGTGCAGATGTGTTCCCGGTCTGAGGAAGATGACAGCGCCGAACTCTGGAGATAAGTATAGGGTAAGTGGGAGGTGCACGGAGGAGGTGTGCAGGGGGTGGGGATGGGGAAGGGGACTGGGGACTGGGGAGACGAGGGACCATTTTCTTTATTACAGGTTTGTTAAAAAAAAAGACATCGGGGACACTTTTCTTTATTCACAGGTTAAAAAAAAATTAATATGGGGACACTGGGGTAGGCTCCCAGTGTGCAACATAAGTTGGGGGGATCATGATGCTGATAGGGGGACTGGACACACCCAACAGCAACAAAAGTGGCCTGGGGGGCATCTGACACTGGGAGTGGGCATCCCAGTATCGGAAAGTTTAAAAAAAAAAAAGAAACTGTATCTTGGCACACTGGGGTGGGCTCCCAGTGTGCCACAATACTGAGGGGGGGGGATACACACTGACACGAGCATTGGGCACCCCGATGTCGATGCAAAACATAGGAATTTGGGGAGAGGCAAACTAGTTCAATGCAGGATCCTGCATCAAAATGATCGCAAATTTCGTTGCAGGTATCTGCATCGAAGAAAAGATGTCGGGGGATGGTTTTATTTTTTTCACAAGCTTTTAAATAATGTAGGGCACACTTGAGTGTGCTCCCAGTATGCCACAATACTGGGGGTGCACACCAACATGGGGATTGGGCACCTTGATGTCGGTGCGAAACATAAGAATTTGGGGAGGGGCAGACTAGTTCGATGCAGGATCCTGCATCAAAATGATCGCAAATTTCGATGCAGGATTATACATTGAAGAAAAGACATTGGGGTGGTTTTCTTTTTTTCACAGGCTTTTAAATAATGTAGGGCACATTGGGGTGGGCTCCTAGTGTGCCAAATAAGTGTGTGTGTGTCTGCGGGGATATATACTGACAAGGGGATTGGGTACCCTGTGTTGGTGCAAACAAAGCAGGTCATCCTTGACTCTGCAGCCGACAGCACAAGTTCCAGCTGCAGCTGCAGAAGTCAAGAAAATACTGCTGTCATACAGAGAACAGACTACAAGCCATTCTCTGTATAAGCTGGAACCCAACAAAAAAAACTTGTTTGGGTCCAGCTAAAAAAAAAAAAAAAACATCAGAATGCACCTTTTTAGCTGTGTTCTGATTTTTTTTTTTAATTTAAACGTTTGGTACTTCAGCATCTGCGCTAAGTGGCAAACAAGATGGTAGACACAACACAGTTCAATCAATCAAACCTCTGTGAACTGTGCGCACAATACCAGCCTTCTTTGCAAAAAGTAGCTGGTATTGTGTACACAGTATTCATATTGTGTGCACAATCCCAGCCTTCTTTGCGAAAAGAAGCTGGTATTTTGCACACAATACTGTATTGTGTGAAAAATAGTATTTTTTATGCCTGACATAAATTTTCGCATAGGAAAATTAAAAATGTCATAACTATTGAACAGATTAATATTTTTTCACCAAACCTTCAAAAGACACATCCATGACCCAAAAGCTTTCTTCCCTGAAAATTTCAGACCACAACATAAAGTCGTTTCTGAGATACAGCTGGAGATAGAAATGTCAACCCCCCCCCCGATTTTTCTGTTTATAAAACACTTTACCCCTAGAGATTATGCATACCAAATTTCATGCACATCTGCTGAACATTTCCAAAGTTATTAAGCTTCAAAGTTTGGACTTTAATATAGAAGTGCAATTTCACCCAAACTACTATACTAGCAGGACCGCACCAGTATAATAAATATATATATATATACATATTCCATTGTGACTGGTGGCACCCCACCCTCAGAACACCTCAATCCCCACCAGGTTCTGCCATGGCTGATGGCACTAATCCTCTGTTCACCTCCTTGGCTCACAGGTACACTATTGATACACTGTAACAGTGAATATATTGATATAGCAGTTGCAGGATGTCTCTGAAAATCATGGAGCTGTAATATTTCCAAAGATGTGTTGCAATTACTATATCCACATACCTGCTTGTATAAAAACACAGAAACATTGAAAATTGTCAGGAGAAACGGAGCTCTAGGCCCACCCTTCCTCTCCCTGTAACTATTATGTACCCTTGTGTCTATCCCCTACATGCCTAAAGCCTTCCATCATTCTAGCCTCCACAACTTCAACTGCTAGTCAGTTCCATGATTCTACCACCCTTTCTGTGAAGAAGTATTTCCTTGCACCCTTCCTAAATTTTACCTACTCCAATTTCATTGCATGCTCCAAGTTCTGGAAACATTCTCTTTTGAAAGAGGCTCCTTACCTGAGCTCTGTTCACCCCTGTGAGGTACTCGAAGGTCTTAGTCATGTCACCCCTTACTCTCCAGTCATCCAGCATGTACATATTGAGATCCCTCAGTCTCTCTCTCTGTAGGGCTTCCTTTGCAACCCCTGCACCATCTTTGTCTGCCCTTCTCTGGACCCCCTCAACCCTGTCAGTGTCTTTCCTGAGATGCAGTCTCTAGAACTGGACAAAGTATTCCGGGTGTAGGCATACCGGAAAGGAGTACCACCTCCCTCTTTCTGCTCGTGATTCCCCTTCCTATGCACTCCACCATCACACTAGCCCTGACCATGCTTGCTACACTGTTCTGTCACCTTGAGGTCTTCTGAAATAATAACCCAGAAGTCATTTTCCTGCTGAGTGACTGCAAACTCCTCTCCTCATCCTGTACTCAGCTCGGGCAGTTCCTGTTCCCCTCGTGCATGATTTTACACTTCTTAGCATTGAACCCTAATGCCATGTCTTTGACCACTCTTCTAGTTTCCCTAGATTCCTGTGCATTGTTGCCACTCCCTCCTAGTTGTGCACTCTATTTAGATCTGACTGTCATCTGAAAAAAGACAAACCTTCCATTCAGTTCATCTGCAATGTCTATAATGAAGATATTGTGCAGAAGCAGTCTCAGCACTGAACCCTACAGTGCTGATATAAATATACAAGTATACCAATATACAGTGACATTTGCAACATCTAGCACATGGTGCTGCAGAATTCTGCAGGAAACAGTGCAATACAATGGAAATTAATGCCTTTTTTTCAGCAGGACTCTGACATTTTTAGCACTGCGCTTGATGCTGGCAGATGCCACTGTAGTGTATGCAAGTGTCATGTCAAATGCTGGCCAGCTGAGGAGGTGAGTGGAAGGTTTGTGTGGTTCCATGTCAGACCAGTGAATGGGGAAGGGTGACTGCAGCAATGGTGCAAACAGACCCACACACGCAGAAAAAAATGCTACCACTACCACTGACATCACCTAACACATCGACACACAACAACGATGCACCAAACAAACAAGAACAGTGGGCACTGTCAAGAGTGGCCGTTAAATGGCAGCATGGCTGCCACAGTGCAGGAAGCAAACATTGACAGCACATGTGGCAGGGCACACAGGCTGCCACAGGGTTTGGGTGCTGAGGGACTGATAATGCTGCCATGGGGTACAGGTATGGATGGAATGGACATGTTGCCATGGGGAACAGGGGCAATGCGATTAACCCATTGGCAGAAATGGCACAACAGCACACATGATGGACTGACCAACTAATCCTGCACCTGGAAATCATAAGCCAGCCCACACAGGTAGTTGGCAGTGCTCTGCACCCCGTACACCCCCACGATTGCCTCAGTATGCCATGTCAGATCCCTATACCTCTTCTTTTTGGCAGTACAACTCATCCCAGGCATGAGCTGCTCCATCCTTGTATCACTGAGGCACTGCTCCTCATGCTGGCAATTGAGGAAGTGCCAAATGCTGGGATGGCAGGCACCGAGTTGGGTATTGAATCCCCAGTGCCAGCCCTCCACAGCATTGTTTGTCAATGCCAGGCTGACACAGATAGCCTCATACATGTTCCAGGCAGCGACCTGGAACTGTGGCCACCAACTAGTCAGCCACCCAACGGGTCGCCTAAACCACAAGTCCTCTACATAGTCCAGTACCAGCTGTAGTAGCTGCTGAGACAGAGTGAGAGAGAGAGAGAGAGACAAAGCAGCCAAAGCTTCCTTAAATCAAGGAGATTATTTTCTAGACTACACTGAACTGAATTATTACTTTTTGGACTTGTGTAAGTAACTAGTATTGATTCTCTGTTTTTGGGGTTGACTTTTCTTAGTTTAACTTTAATTTGCCAGGGAAAAACTGTAGCTGGGAGATATTTGTAGTCATTTGTGACTAGACCTGTTACTTAACCTTTGTGAAATAGATGTCTGAAAGGAAGGAAGGAACTCCCCGTGGTGAAGGGTCAGATTTGTAGTCGATTGTTTCTGGAGGGCATAGGTTAACTCATACCCACCCTACCCCACACCCTTCACACCCCAAGCACATAACTTCCTTTATAGCAGGGGTTCTGACATTACTTCCCCAAAACTGCTAACAACATACACCTGTTCATATCCTTAAAGGCACAGCACACTGAATAGGAGGTAGAGACACTCACAAGCTTGCACACTGTAAAACAACAACAAAAAAAAAGCATCTGTAACATGAAGGGACACAGACATGTGGGGAGTGGTACAATGCACTGGCTGTGGAGCAGCAGTCTTCTGTGAAACATTCTGGAGACTGCATCGTTGACCTATTTGCAAGCACCTCTCTGGTCTGAGGGTGGAGGTTGTTCATCTCCATGCTGACCTGGCAAGGATTCGGGAAACCTGCTCTCCCACCTGGGGACCACCCAGGCCACTGCCACTACCTCAGAGGTTGCCAAGAAAGAGGAGTGGTTAGACTAAGGTGGGCTCAGGGAGGGTGAGGGTGGTCGAACAGAGGAGCATCCCTCCAGTTGTGCCTCTCCACAATTCATTCATCACTCTGGCAGAGCATGGTTCCTCTATGGAGGCACCCACAGTGGAGACCAAGGAGGATGCTGGGAATCTCCACAATGGAGACCCACAGGAGGGTGGCACAGGACCCCACAGGGGAAGGAAACAACTCCTGGTGGGGGACTCAATTGTTAGGGGGTAGAACTGGGGGAAGGAGGGGGACAGGGAGGTAAGGTGCCTGCCTGGCACCATGACTTGGAGGGACAGGAAATGAATACGTAGGATCGAGCGAGCAGCTGCAAGGGGGAGTGAATCGGATGTCATTATCCACCTAAGGACAAATGACCTGGCTGAGAATGGGATCAGAGCAGTGCAGCCAGAGTTTGTGGAGTTGGGGAGGAGCCTTAGACAAGTAGCACACATGGTAACTTTCTCGGAAGTGCTGCCTGTCTATGGCATGGATCAGGCTAGGGCACACTGCACCATGGGATTTAATGACTGGTTGAAAAACTGGTGCAGAGCTCACGGATTTGGTTTCATCGGGGACTGGGGCTCCGCCTGGAGGGATGCAGGCCTATACTGGCTCGATGGTCTGCATCTATCCAGGAGTGAAACCAGGATCCTAGGTGATGGGTTTAAATGCTTCATTGGCAAGCATTTAAACTAGCCAAGGGGGGAGGCACTGAAAAGGAGAAGGAAAATCCTAGCCCCCCACAAAGAATCAGGGTAGTTAGTGAGGTAAACACCAAGATAGAGCAGTCAATAGGGAGAAGGGAAGGGGGTAAATGGGGAAAAAGACAAAGGCAGTATGACAGGGATGGGGCACAAAGAAATAAAACTATAAAAAAATGGAGTGTAATGAGTACCAATGCCCGTAGCCTAGGTAAAAATCTCCCCGAAATAGTGGCCTTGATGGAAGAGGGATGCCTGGATATTGTGGCAGTCACAGAAACATGGTACACAGAGAACCATGACTGGGATGTCAACATACCAGGATACACAATCTACAGGAGGGACAGGGAGGGAAGAAGAGGAGGAGGAGAAGTATCTCTCCATGTAAGGGAAGCGATCAAAGCAACAAAACTAAAGGGTAAATAGGGAGGAGAGGAGGCACTGTGGGTCGCCCTGGAGACTGGAAAAGGTACCACAATCTACACAGGGGTTGTATACAGATCTGCATCTCAGGGGGAGGAAATGATAAGGAAATGACAGAAGGCATCCTTTGGATGGCAGAGAAAGGGGAGATATTGCTGATGGGGGACCTGAACATGCCAGCTGTTAACTGGAGCACCTTTGCTGCAGCCACATCCAAGAGCAGGGCCATTCCTGATGGTCTACAGGGGGCATGCCTCAGACAGCTAGTTTTGGAACCCACTCGGGAGGGAGCAATCATAGACCTGGTACTCTCAAATGGGGATGGAGAGAGGATCTCCAGTCTTGAAGTGGGTAGTCATCTGGGAACAAGCGACCACCGAACAGTGTAGTTCACAATAAACTTAGCTGTAGAGTCAAACCATACAAAAGTGAAGGTACAGGACTTCAGGAGTGCTGATTTTGTCAAAATGGGAGAGTGCCTTAGAAAAGCACTAGCAAACAGGCAAGAAAGTGGGTTGGAGCAACAATGGAGAAACATCAAAACCACCATCACAGAGGCAACAAGCCTTTGTGTGAAGCAAATAAATCAAAAAGAAAGAAAAAAAAACACTACGGTTCTCAAAAGAAGTGGTGGGGAAGGTTAGGGAGGAAAGGATAGCATTCAGAAAATATAAGGAAACAGAAGGAGCAGGACAGAGAACTGTACCAGTTAAAGCAGAAGGATGCGAGGAAGGCAGTCAGAATAGCAAAGAAACATAGAAACATAGAATTTGACAGCAGATAAGGACTGCTTGACCAACCCAGTCTGCCCATTTCCCCACCTAATGGATAAGCTGCAGATCCTAGTTAACCAGCAGCCTACTTCTTTCTACCCCCCCCCAGCCCCTAGAATTGCCTTATGACTGTACCATGCATGCTTGAATTCTACCACTGTTTTTGACTCCACAACTTCCTCTGGAAGGCAGTTCCATGCATCCACAACCCTCTCTGTGAAAAAATACTTCCTTACATTACCTCTGAGCCGACCCCCTCTATCTTCAAATTGTGCCCACTTGTTCTTGCACACCTCTTTTTTTGAAAGATGCTACCCTCTTGGACTTTGTTGATTCCCTTGAGGTACTTGAAAGTTTCTATCATGTCCCCCCCTCTCCCTCCTTTCCTCGAGGCTATACATATTAAGTTCCTTTAGTCTCTCTTCATATGTCTTCCGGTGCAGACCCTGCACCATTTTAGTTGCCCTTCTCTGGACAGCTTCCATCTTGTCTATGTCCTTGCGGAGATTGGGTCTCCAGAACTGCACACAGTACTCCAGATGGGGTCTCACCAGCTGTCTGTACAGAGGGATAACAACTTCCTGTTTTCAACAGGTGTTGCTTCTACCTATGCATCCCAGTATCCCCCCAGCCCTCCTTACTGCCCTCTCACCTTGCTTGTCCACCTTTAAGTCATCTGATATGACTACCCCCAGGTCCCTTTCCATTTTTATTGTTGTTAGTATCTCACCCCCCATTGTGTACTCTTCCCCTGGGTTTTTGTTTCCCAGGTGCATTACCTTGCACTTCTTAGCATTGAATCTAAGCTGCCATACATGTTACCATTCCTCTAACCTTGCCAAGTCCCTTTTCATCCTTTCCACCCCACCTTGTGCATCAACTCTGTTACCGATCTTTGTGTCATCTGCAGGGAGGAGAGGAGGCACTGTGGGTCACCCTGGAGACTGGAAATGGCACCACAATCCACACAGGGGTTGTATACAGACCCCCATCTCAAGGGGAGGAAATGATAAGGAAATGATAGAAGGCATCCTTTGGATGGCAGAGAAAGGGCCAAACTGAGGAAAAGATAGCCAACTTGGCTAAGAAGGGGGATAAAACCTTTTATAGGTACATTAGGGAGCAAAGAAAGACTAAGGCAGGGATACTGAGACTGAATAAAGAGGAAGGTGGTTGGACAGAGAGGACAGTGAAAAAGCAGAGATACTGCACGAATACTTCTGCTCCGTATTCACAATGGAAAAGCAGGGGAAGATACCTTATCCAGTCAATAGAAGCACTCTGGATGGGTGGGGGAAGGGTGATATTAGTCCTTTCACAGAAGAAAAAGTTCTGAAAGAACTCTTAAAACTGAAGGTGGATAAAGCAATGGAGCCTGATAGGATTCACCCCAGAATTCTAGAAGAAGTAAGGGAAGAACTAGCAACACTACTGACAAAGAACCTCTGTGTGCAGGTAGTGAGGCAATGGTTACCCCAAAGGGCATTTGGCCGGGAAGCCAAGTTTCAAAGAAATACAAAATCACACATACCCCCCACAATGCCCCACCACTGACTACCCTTTTTAATAACTCATGGGAGGATGGTGTGGTACCTGAGGACTGGAGAAGGGCAGATGTGATTCCCCTTCACAAAAGTGGGAGCAAGACAGGGGCAGGAAACTATAGACCTGTCAGTTTGACCTCAGTGGTAGGGAAAATGATGAAATCACTTCTGAAGGAAAGAATTGTTGAGTACTAGAGGCCAGTGGGGCACAGGACCCAGGGCAGCATGGATTCACAGCAGGAAGGTCATGTCAGACAAATCTAATTGAATTCTTTGACTGGGTGACCAAAGTAGTATACCAGGGAGGGGCTATGGACATGGCCTACCTAGATTTTAGCAAGGCATTTGACAAGCCAACCTGGGAGTGGGTCCCAGGGTGGTAGCCTGGGTAAAACACTGGCTGGACAACAGGACACAGAGGGTAATAGTAAATGGAATCCACTGTGAAGAAAGGGAGGTTACTAGTGGGGTACCCCAGGGTTCAGTACTGGGGCCAGTCATTTTTAATGTCTTTATAACTGACATTGCAGAGGGACTGGAAGGAAAAGTATGCCTCTTTGCAGATGACACAAAGATCTGCAACAGGGTTGATATGCAAGGTGGGGTGGAAAGGATGAAAAGGGACTTGGCAAAGTTGGAGGAATGGTCAAATGTATGGCAGCTTAGATTCAACACAAAGAAGTGCAAAGTAATGCACCTGGGAAACAAAAACCCTGGGGAAGAGCACACAATGGGGGGGGGGTGAGATACTGACAACAAGAAAAATGGAAAGGGACCTGGGGGTAGTCATATCAGATGGCCTAAAGGTTGGCCAGCAATGTGAGAAGGCAGTAAGGAGGGCTGAGGGGATTCTGGGATGCATAGGGAGAGACACCACCAGTAGAAAACATAAAGTTATTTGCTCTGTGTACAGACAGTTGGTAAGACCACATCTGGAGTACTGTGTTTGGTTCTGGAGACCCCATCTCCGCAAATACATAGTTAGGGTGGAGGCTGTCCAGAAGAGGGCGACCAAAATGGTACAGGGTCTGCACCAGAAGACATATGAAGAAAGACTAAAGGAGCTTAAGATGTATAGCCTCGAGGAAAGGAGGGAGAGGGGGGACATGATAGAAACTTTCAAATAGGGTAACATCTTTCAGAAAAAGAGATGTGCAAGAACAAGGGGCACAATTTGAAGATGGGGGGGACAGCTCAGAGGTAATGTGAGGAAGTATTTCTTCACAGAGAGGGTTGTAGATGCATGGAACAGCCTTCCTGAGGAGGTAGTAGAGTAAAAAATAGTGGGGAAATTCAAGAATGCATGTGACAGACATAAGGTAATTCTAGTGAGGGGTAAGAGGGAAGTAGGTTGTTGGTTGACTAGAATCTGCAGTTTATCCGTTAGGTAGGGAAATGGGCAGACTAGGTGGGCCAAGTGGTCCTTATCTACAATCAAATTCTATGTTTCTATGTTTCTATGTAAGGTTCTGGAGCTCACCATGCATGTCTGCTACAGTGCTTACAGGGACAAATGCCAGGGTGAGCAGCATGTGGAGCTGCTAGGCGATGTCTTCATCCGTGGCATAACGTGCACGCACTTTGGGGGTCTGCTGTACATGCTGCCAGATGGCCTGGCAAAGGAGGAAAAAACACACCCGAATCTTCCCCCCTCGAATACCACAGCAAAGGCCCACCAGGCAGCCCATTCAAAATCCATGAGCTCACTGTTGGGTTTGAAGCCCCCAGCCAGCCACCACACCTCTGCGAAAATACGGCCTTATGCCTGCTCCTTCCATGAGCAAGTCAGTATGTACACTGCCGGCATGACAACCTCTGACCGCATCACATGCAAGGTGTTCAGCTGCCTGAATAGTAGTGGTGTGGAATGACAGGTGCCATTGAGAAACCAGTCCTCCAGTAATCGCAGTGATCACTGGGTGGCAAACAGTAACACCCTGTCCCCTGCAAGCACACTATCATATAGGAGGAAGGACTCCCACATCCCAGTCACGATGTACTCTGGGGGAATGCGGAGGTCTGCCACAGTAGCCAGGGTGGCAGGACAGTTCCTTGCTGCCTGCTGCACTCAGTGGACTGTACACTTCATTAGTGGGATGACCGGCAGTGTGCCAGCCACCGCATCCGGCACCCCAGTGGTGCACTGCGCTTGCACCTGTGAGGTGCTTTCCAGGCTTGTCTTTGCCCGGTCCCTGACGTTACTCAGCACACTCCATACCCCGATCTCCCCTGCATTAGGCACATGGTTGTGTGGATGCCTGGTGAACACAGCATTATCTGCCTCTGTGCACACCATTGCAGGACATGTGTACCTGTGGTACTGTGCACAGTGCCAATACACCTTTCCTTTCACCTCCTTGTCCATGCAGTATAGGAAGCTGGAGAGTGAGAGGAGTGGTCTCCCTTTCTGGCTCTTCAGGAATGACACGCCATCCATTTCCAGTATTCATCATCCTTGTGAGATGCCCTATGTTCTGCATTGCAGATGTTTAACTTGGCCTGGGCTGGTCAGGTGTTACCGCACCTGTCGTGCATGCTCGGATAGCACCCCACCCTCCTCGCAACCACCTGTTGCAGAATGTATGTGTAAGCCTTAGGTGGCGCTATCCTATGGGCTACTACCCCTGCCTGCATGATTAAGTGCAGGTTGAGTGGCCTGAGTTTGATGAACGGGTGCCTCCACCCAGAGGTATGGTCTTGGGGTAGTGTAACTGCTGTTGGTATAGCCCTCCGGGATGTTATAACCTACCACCAGTCCTCTAGTGGTCTGAACATTATAGCAAAAAAACATTCACATGGATCGTGTGGCAGTAATGACTTGCTCACACCCCCTGCACTTACCACCAGGGCTGGATCCTCTGCAGCTGCCCTGGAGACCCCCCTGTAAAATAAGACCAGTGATGCAACAATACAATAACAGTACTGTATCCCCACCAAGACGGTATACACTAGCCAGGTTTAAATGTGAAAACCAACAATCTGATTTATTCAGGAGGATGTGAAAAGGGGTGGGGCAGGAATCTAGCAGATGATTAGCAGATCTGATCAACTCAGGCTGAACAGGCATGCACAGTGAGTCCCCTAAAGATAGTCACACAACCCTGGGTACCCAGTTTGGAAGATGGGCTAGCCTGAAGCATTGCTCGGGGTAGGCCGGCGGTGCAGCCGATCGTTGCGGCCTGTAGGAAAGAAAATAATTAGCATGCTCTCAACTCAGAATTTGTAATCCAGAGCCGGATGGCTCAGTCCATTTCAATCAAATTCAAACAAGCAAATTAGATGGCAAACGCAAATGATTGCAGCTTTGTGGCAGGGAGCTACCTTGTTTGTACTCACATTACTCAGACCGAATGATGATCTGATGAAATAAGACCTGATGCAAATGGCTTCATGAAATTAAAGGAAGATTCCCTCGTGGATCTCATCGAAATGCTGGTCTTTGGGATGCAGGAGCAATTAAAACGCTGGCTGAAACATGCACACTGAACGCCATGAACTGGTCGGTCATGCAAACACTTCGGCTAACTAAGCACATTTATATGTAAGGCTTTATCCTACTCTCATCCTTCCGGCTAGCTTTCAGGCTGATTCTTCTGTTCAGCTTGATTGCTGCATGAATCCCCTACTTCTATGACCCCAACATGGGCCGCATGGACACTTGAACACACAGACTGATGGACAGAAAAGTCTAGTCCTGGCAGGCCTAATCCCTGAGATCTGGCAAGCTCCCCAGAGGCACACACACTGAACTCTTGGGCAAATCTCTCAAATCTGAACAAACTGAGCCATTATCCTCTTTTATATGAGGCTGAGTTCCAAAGTTCCCACTGGCTGACAAAGCTGTTTTAAACTGTCCCCAGATGTTAATTGGCTTACTTTTTGGCACTTAGAAATTGTCCCATTTAATTCTCCATAAGTCTCTGGCATTGTCCCAAGAACCCCCTTGTTTAATCCTGGCTTCCAAATGGATATTGGCTGCTAAAATAGTGGCTGCAGTTTAAGTTTAGGCAGGCTGTATTAGTGTCCTCCATAGATTAGGTTCTGGTGCACCAAGGAGCAACAGTATTTCAATTTACTTTCCCCACTGTTTTGTAGCCCTAAAAGTCCTCTCTTGAACAAGTCCACTCTTAATTAAATATTTTGTACCCTTAGGGAGTCACTGCTCCTGTAACACACTGCTCCAAGGAACACACAGCAAAGTTCAAGAATATTTATTAGGGCTTTTCATACCCTGATCTTTGCCCCTTAACCCTTCGGGTGCCCCAGAGGCAGCTCTGTAGGCGTCTGCCTGTTTGTTTATTTTAAAATACTTTTTCCCTTGCTTTGTGTCCTCAGTGCCTCTTTTATCTTAAACTTGGCACCGGGAACCATTGGAGACACACTTTTGGCTTTTGACTGCAATGGCGGTCGGATATGCAGCGCATCCTCCACGATGGTGCGGGTGGCAGCCCTGAGACATGCTACCCACTTGCAGATGGATTTGCGAGCCCCGCAGGGCTCATTTAAATAAGGGACACCTGGGGACATTGGCTGAGTGGCAGAAGGAACCGCGGAGGAATGGGGATGCTGGAGGCAATAGGAGAACACCCAGATACAATTTCAGGTAAGCCCCCAAAATGGGGGGGGGAGCATTACATATGTAGTACCCATGGCTCCTTGTGGCTGCCTGTTGCAAAATGTTACCCCAGTTGTATGCGTGGTGTCATCTGTTAAAGGTGCGGTGTCAGCGGAGTGCATGCAGTGGTAGGCTTGTGTGCCAACAGTCGATGAGCATGACACAGACATCTAGGAGAGTGAGTACGAGTGAGCCAGCATGTCACAGTACTTGTACCTTGTCAGTACACTTTTGTTACTGCATCCTGGTCTTCATAGCTGAGTGGGGCTGTGAGGGGGGGGGATGAGGGTGTGCTGGAGCTGCAGAGTTCTGAACCCTCAGGATACTACCCACATCCATGGCCCATCTGTGTGTGTGATGTCAAATGGCACATGCCAAAATGGCGGCATGCTGGACTGACCGTTACAACACCACCAAATGGCAGACAGGACTGTGCGGCTGTGTTTACTGTTGTGGTTGGGTGGGCGCGCACTGGGATTCACTGTTTTAGGGTTTACCCAAATGACAGTTCACTGTTTAACCCAGTCACCCATTTCCCGGGTGCTGTAGTACCCTGTCGTCTTTGTGCCCATTCTCCATTGTGTCCAGTTGCCATTTTGATGAGGGGGGGGCTCTATATATATACTGTTCCCATTGTGTGACCCTGACGTTGTTGTGCTCTGGTCGACATGACAGTTGGCATTGTCCACTTGCTCACTTGCAATGAACACACTTTTCTTAGCTCACATCACTGGATATCGGTTTGTGCTGGCCACCATCATGGGACTCAGGTGGGAGACTGAGTGCTCCGTGTCTGGATACTAGGGACCATATACATGGGGATGGATGAGTGAGGGTGGTGCTGACAGACATGAAGAAAGATAAATATGAGATAAGAATCAGAGGAAAACTAGTGACGGTCAAAATTTGTGAGCACAAAATATCTTCCAGTTTTGTGGGGGGCAACAGGACGTGGTGAAAGCTTTGTGCTCAGCTGGTCTGAGGATCAAATGGAAGCAGCTCTTGAAACCTTTGAGAAAACAGACTTTCTGCTTTGTGCCTCCATTTTGACTATTGATAAAAAGATTCCATTACCACTGGACTAACAACAGTGAAACTATCCATAGACTCCATCAGTTAGCATAGCAGATGTAAGCTCACACGTGGACCAAGACATGATTGTAGCCAACAATCTAGTGAAGTATAACGGTTTATTGAGGCTCCACTAAGAGAATTTGGAAAATCTGCTTCATGCAGGGAACATTAGAGTGCTGGATTTGCCAGAGGGAATGGAGGTTGAAGACATTCTTAATTTATTGGAGAACTGGCTACATAAGGAACTGGGGCTTTCTGAACCTCCCCAGCTGGAAAAGGCCTATTGAATTACCCTGTGAAGGTCTGCCACTCAAACTAAATGCCCTGGGGCTGTACATTTTGACTTCCTGTCAGTATTAGATAAACATAAATGGCAGCTTAGACAACCCCTGTGACAGCTGAGGGACAAAAAATCCTATGTTTTCAGGACTGATCATATGCTACATGGTAGAGGCATAAGGCCTTCAGGGTGAAACAAAGAACTGCTCTAGAAACAGATGCCTTACTGTTGCCTACTCGCTTATATCTAACTCTACAAAATAAATCATACTCTTTCTCAGAGTTGAAAGATATGATGCAGTTATTGAAGAGAGCTAAAGTAACTGGAACCCGTCAATGAGAGGGCACTGGTGCCTGCAGTGAAGATTTGGCAGAAGAATCAGGAGAAGAGGACAGTTGAACTTCTTGAGTTCAATGTTTCATTGCCTTAACATTTTCTGTATCTACTCCTCTGAATCCCACTAGTCGTAGCAGACTGGACATGCAGCAATGTCAGATATATTTGATCAAGTATTGTGAAGTTACTGTTTAAGGCTCTGCAGAGTCGGTAAGTAAGGTTATTTTACCATGGAGGCCAGGTATTGTACTGCAAACTGCTTGTTTCATTGTTGTATTTGATTATGGCTTAAACTACTTGAAGCATTGCAAACCATGATGGCAGTGTTATAATGGCTGGCAGTATAGCCTAGAGATTAGAATAACAAGCTGTGAATGAGCTTGATACATCCAGCAGACCTGGATTTGATTCCCACAATCTCCACTTGCATACTGTGTGACTGAGCAAGTCACTTAATCTCCCCAGTGCTCCCGGGTCACCCCTGAAAACAGGCACTTGTGCCCAGTGGGCCTTACCCAGTTACCAAAGACTAAAATAAAAAAAAAATATATAATTTGGGAGGTGATTTTGCCCCCACATAAACGAGAGACTTTATTGGACTTCTGGGTGTGCTGTGCAGTTTTGGCATGTCCCAGTCATTATATCAGGTGAGGCCTTTTATAAAACTACCATTTACCATGGGAATTTTTGATACTTCATCATAGTAAGCCATGAGGTTGAGTAGAAGCGGCATGTGCCACAAGGTAAAATTTTGGGTAAGGAGACAGTTCTACTGTTATTGCGGTTATTTTTGTACTTGTGCTGCAGTTTATTAATATTGTCTGCTGTTCTGCAGGGGTTTTGCATTTTGAAACTGAAACAGGAGCATAGAAACATAGAAATGTAAAAGTTGATGGCAGATAAGGACCACAAGGTCCATCCAGTCTACCCATTATTTCTACTTAATTATTATTAATGTGCCATAGGCCTGTACTCTGTCAATGGCCTTTCTATTCATACTCATCTGTATTGCTCCCTTATGCCTATCCCATTCCTGTTTGAAGCCCTGCACTGTATTCATATCCACCACTTACTGAGGTAGGCTATTCCATGCATCCACCACCCTTTCTGTGAAAAAGAACTTCCTCACATTACCTCTTAATCGGCCTCTCTCTAATCTCATGATGTGTCCTCTTGTCTTGCTATTTTTCTCATATTGAAACATATTAGACTCTTTCATCTTGTTAATGCCCTTAAGATTTTTTTTTTTTTTTTTTTTTACCAATTATTTTACCAGGTGAGACACACTAAGCTGAAAACTTGTTTGTAGGTGCAACCTGGGAGCACAAGGATGTTAAGTGACTTGCTCAGGGTCACACAGTATGCACCTAGGGAGCTGTGGGATTCAAACCCAGGTATCCAGATTTGCAGCTCAGAGCCTTAACTCACTGCACCATACTGCTTCCAGTTTGACTGTTCTGTGGGTATTTGATAGGTTTACAGGTGATACCAAATAAAAATGGTTGTCCTAAACAGTATTATACTACACATACAGTTGATGGCTGTATGGTCTGCTGTCATGTATATCAATCTGTTGTAAGCATGAAAGTTTAGCAATTCCCCCACCCCTATAACGCAAGTGGGGAATGTGATATCCTCTCTATCATAATGTGCCTGTGTACCAAAGGAATGTATATATCCACCTGCACAGAATTGTTTCTAAATTGATTTTTATAGTAATCAATAAAAATAAATTAAGAAAAAAAGAAACATGAATGAGGGCCAAGGTAAGGAGGGGTACCCTTCTGGCATATGAAACTAGATAGTTCTGTTGTACTCCACAGTCAACAGTCCCAACTAACTGTGCAAAGTGTTGTGATAATGTAATGCCTATTAGCAAGTAGTTATAGGGCAAGGATATTTATTAATTTTAGTTGGTTTGTATTGACCAGGTAAGCACACTGAACAAGTACATGCCTATTTTCAGGTAGGACCCAGGAGGTTACAAAGGTGAGGAGAGGCATTAACATACAGTTTTAGCATACACAAACACAACAAAATAGGAAACACTGGAACTAAAGATTGTGTGTGAACTCTAAGCAAGTGATAACAATATAAATTAAAAATAAAGACAAGTGCAAAGGACGTATCTGAGGATAGTCTACATTAAGGGATTCCATTTCAAGACAATTAATAGTGCACAGATGGTAAGGAGGTGTTAGTGCCATGCATGTCTTTTTCTTTTTGAACTGTATTTTTGCTCCTGTTGTTGGCAGGCATATACCCCATATCTGCCTTTGTTTCAGGGACCCTTCATACCCTTCATCAGCATGAGTTCCCCAGGTCCTATGTGCAGTTGTCCTGTCAGACTGTGGCTTGTCTCCCAGGATGGGACTCCACACAAGAGGGGGAAAAGACCAAGATCATTATCCAGGCTGTCCAGCCAGCCCTAGTTCAGTGGCCATGGAGTTGGTTAGGGTTTGGGTATCATTGTGCATGGCCTCAGAGGTTTTATTTTGTGTCTTGTTTCATTCAACTGGTGGAGCCGACATACAATGACATCTGGGCAACATCGGGTGTGCTCCCACCACTGATGTACCAATGTCCACTGCATCACTAATCCCTGCAGTCACTTCAGTTCATGACATACTGACCTCAAGCCATCTTTACGGGGTCGGACTGCTGCCAGGCTCCAAATCCCTCCTCCCTGGTGACCCTCTAATGCTCTGGGTTCATCCTCAAACCTGTGCCATTTTAGCTGCAAGTGGTAGCATTACAACTGCGTCAGCAGCTCAGCAGTTCCATACGTGTTGAGAAGAGTCATTAGACTCTTATGTAGGAATACTGTAGTTCAGACCTGCAGCACAAATGAGTTTGTGCCTTGCAAAGTGCCCAGCTTGCTCAATGGGAAGAGTTGCTTAACACATGTGGTCACTCCTGTGGTTTGCACTTACACAAGGATTTAGGCTTTGCACAATGCTCACAAGGACATTTGGAAATCAAATAGCACTGCCTTAGTCTTTAGATCTTAGCTTGAAATTTATCTCCTTGTATTCCACTTGCAAAGGAGCATGAGTACAAACCATTTATGCACCAGTTTGCACACATGTCAAATATGGGGCCCTAAATACCTTAAGAAATCTATAGATAGCAGTGAATTACAGCCATCACAGATAAGTAAATAAAACGTTTTGTGGCAAAACACATAAAATGGCTACGTGAACATGAGGTTTATGAAAAAGACACATACAATATCTACTTCTTCATTTAAACCACAAGGTGTCAGGGTGCCTAAAGTCAAGATCCTAATAGCTTTCCATTTCAAGAATTGCTTTTCCTCCCATTTGATCAAGTGGAGTTTTCTGTGTTCATAGATTTATGTACACTTAATGAGCCGTAATTATCTTTTCTGTAATGTTTAGAAATAGCACATCATTTTTTATCTAAATGGGTAGCAGTTTTATGTTCAGCTGTTCTGTCCTTCAACATTCTTTTTGTCCTACTCACATATGTCTTGGAACAAGGACGTGCCTGCTGATAAATCACATACGTTTCTTGACAGTTGATTCAATCTTTAATATCAATTAAGGGAGTGAAAAACATTTTCCTGGCACTATCCCATTGTAATGCCTACAATGACCACAGTTATGAAATGGTGTGCTGTCAATCAATGAGTGTGTACTGTATACATTACGCACTCAGTAACAGCTCGGTCAGAAGCCAGACATGGTTGAGAGAGGAGGGCTGTGCTGGTTGCCTGCTCAGTTTTGGGACTGGTGGAAGCGGGGTGGTGAATCACTAACTCCTGGGGTGGGGGTTGGGGGTCCACTAAACCACTAGGGAAAGGATTACATTACCTATACAGGGGTGAGGAGGTTACATTGGACACCAAGAAGTATTTAATATATGCCTCAGGTGGATGATTGGGTGGGGGGAGGATCCACTAGACCAGCAGGGATATATTTTGTACCTCTGAACAGGACAGCGCTCAGCAATGGGGGAGGGACCACTAGACCACCAGGATAAATATGTTCTAATTCTGACCAGGACAGTGATCGGTGATGGGGCCACTAGACCACCAGGGACTGCTTTGTTGGGGGTCCAGGTGGTCACCACACTTCCCTCATCAGCCACTAAAGTTGTGTGGAAATAAGTCAGAGTTTCACTCAGTGGTATGTGCACCATGCAAGGGAACTGTGCAAAATGGTCTTGCGCACTGCACATACTCCAAATATTGGACTCCACCAATATTCAGGTCCCTGCCCCTTCATTTACATTGCAACCCCCTCTGTTTTTTCCCAGGGTGCAAAACGAACCCCCCCCCCCATAACCGGGCTTTTCAATATTGTGCTTCCTCACAAAGCCCAGTTTGCATGGGCAAACTCGGGTTTGCACCAGGGCAATGTTTTGAATATCGGATCCCAGAAGTACTGAATGCCATTTGGTCCCCAGAATGTCTACCCTGGCATGGCTTATTGCATTCCTATATAGCAGCCTTTCATTTTTCAACCAGTTAAGTCTCTTTTTTCAACCTAGTCACAAACATCAGTATACTATTCTATCATTAATGCTAGTTCACCATGCTTTAACAAAGGTGGTGGTGGTGTGGGGAAGGACAATCAAAATAATGCATTATTGGGACACGTATGAAAATTCCCATCTTTTTAAATTATGCTTCTTACTGGATTTGTAAGAGTCATAAGGAAGGGTACAGACAATCCTATCCTATGTGCTGTTTCTTTTTTCATTTTTTAAAATAAAATCAGTATGTTTTGTTTTACTGACGTGTAAGTATACCTTCTAAAACTAGTTGGGCCCTTTGTCGGGGATTGATTGTGTGTCGGCATCTCATCTCTTCCAGTATCTGGTGTCACACTGAATGAAATGTAAGTGAATGTAAAGCTAACAACATACCTTAAATGTTTCCTGCAATGCCTTGTAATACTGTGGGGAGTGACATGGTGAACAGTTTCAAAAATGCACTGTCAACCTGTATGCAAATACATTGGGACTAGAGATGCAGCAAAATTAAAATCTGCTGGCAAAGTGAACATGAAGTGGCCACTTTACGTTGTCATAATGCAATGCAAAGTGACCATTGCAAAGTGCTCACTTCACCATGTTACTGTGACTTTGCGTTGTCATTCAGCCTTAACGCGAAGTAAGGCAAAGTGACAACAATATAGGCAGCCCCCCACACATCACATGGCTTATAGTACTAAAAGTCACATGCTTTAGCCAGGCAGGAAGGAAATGAGTCATACAAACAGATACTTTCACTTTCTTCTGTGCTGAGTAACAGAGAGGAGGCATTTTGTAGGAGAGTAGAGAGGATTGTTGTTGTTGGTAAACATGATCAAACCCAAAAGCTTTTTTAAAAGCTAATTGTTTAGTTGGTTTTTTTGTACTGTTTTGGCAGTTTATTTTTTCTTGTGGTGACTGATTTCTTTGTTTTATAAGTTTTGTTTTGTGTGTGTGTGAGACTGTGTGTCTGCCTATGTTGTGTGAGCGTGTGTTCTGTGTTGTGTAGTGTGTGTGAAGTCGTTGGTGACTGCGTTGCTAGTCGGAGAGGGAAGGAGGGATTCTTTTGAAATGGAGTAGGGACAGGATCTGGACCATCCAAGTCAGGACTCAGAGGGAATGCACGGGACTGTGCCAGGGACTGTGGAGCCCTGTGGCAACATTGCTGGCAGTAGGGAGGAGTGCGCATGCATGGGGGGCATGGCCAGGTGGTTTTGGACCGCTCAAAAGTCTTTGGTCCCCCCCCCAGAAGCAGCAGCACCACCATGACCACCAAGTCACCACCACCAGTGGTAGCTGCAAGAGCTTTAGCAGCCCCACCTCCAGAGCAGCAGGTCGAGCCCCACTGTGACCATGCTGCCGGCACTGCATCTGCCCCTCCCATTCCTCATACCCCCACTGCTCCCCAGTTTTTCAACTGTGTTGGGGGGGACAGCAGCCTTGTTTCATGCAGACTTTGTTGGATGGAGGTGTGCCATGGCCCCCAGGGGGCACATCTGGGGACTGGGATCCAGCGCACCCATATGTTGAACCACCACAAGGAAGAGTGGCAGGCTGCCATGGAATGGGCCAGGCCTCCACCTGCTGGCCCTTCTGTGGCAGTGGCAGAGGGTGCTGCTATTGTGCATCACCGCAGCAGGAGGAGGGCCACTGCAGCAGCTGCTCCACCACCACTGCCAGCATCACCCTCACCACCACCACTACCTGGTGTACCACCATCAGTGGACCCCACAATGCCTGCAACTCAGGCAGACATTGTGCTTTTGTGGGTCACAGTGGAAGAAAATAATGAGAGGGTGGGTGTTGTCCAGCACCAGCAGTTGGAGCAGATAGAGCAACACCATTTACAGATTGTGTCAATGCTCCGTCTTCTGCTGGACCAGCAGGGGAGCCCCTATTAGCATTCTTTTGCAGCACACCTCCCACCCACCACTGTAGTGTTTTGTCTTTTGTTTAATAACAGAGAGAGGGAAGGCCACAGTAGTAGTTTAAATATATACATACACATACATACACACATGCTCCTTATTGCCGTTATTATAATCCTGTGCCTCGGTAATGTTTACTTTCTGTTGTGGCATGGTTGTGGAAAAGCAGGACTGAGCAGTGCAAGTATAATGTGCTAAATTGCATGTGTGCAGTCAGTGTTGTTTCCTATGTGTGTGTGTGTGTGACTTCAGACATTGTCCAGCTTCTTGCAAACATATATATGCTGATTTGTTGCAGTGTTTATGGTATAAAGAATAGAGATAAGAATATATAATGTATATTTTATTGTCACCATCATCAGCAGCAGACTAAGTGATACGATATTTTTTCAGAGGTGTCTGGCCAGAGTGCACCTTAGTCAAATACTGCACACGTGACTTTTAGGAAAGCATGCTTTTTTTGTGCTATTATCTCCTCAAAGTCATGTGTACAGTGTGAGTGACTGAGGTGCACAGTGCCCCGAGACCTCTGAAAAAATATCATACGCCTTACTCCATCGGTACTGATGGTAAAAATAAAATATATGTCATAGATTGTTTCTTATGTTTATTCTTAATGTACTGCAACAAGTCACACCATATATATCTTTGCACAAATCTGGACAATGTCTGCACGCACTGGAAAGAACACTGACAGCACACATGCAGTTTAGCACAGCATACTTGCACTGCTCAGTTCTGCTTTTTGACAAACACATCACGAGTCCTGAAGCAAAGTAAACATTACTGAGGCTCCAGAAATATTTTTTTTTGAAATAGACATTAAAGCAGCAGTGCAACAATCTGGTGAAAATTTTGACCTATACTTTTTATGCTGTTTTATATTGCCACTTTACTTACCACCTGATTTATATGATACCATTCTTTCCAGTATTTGAGTCTGCCTTAGTACTTTTCTTCATGTCTGAAATAATAAAAGGAGCGCTCCTTTTAATACAGTGCAGACCATGCCTTCATCAGTATTTTCCACTGTTTTTGTCCATCAGTTGTTTATATATCACTTCTGTCGTGACTAAAATTAGCAATTATGCAGCAGGCAGTGTTTTCTCACCTCACAGGACAATATTTGTTCAAAAACAGCTGCAAATACTGATGAAAACCTGGTACGAGCCATATTAAAAGAAATGCTCCTTTTATTTTTTCAGGCATGAGAAAAAGTACTAAAGCAGACACAAACTGTGAAAAGTAGGGTGTCATACAAGTCAGGAGATAAGTGGCTGGCAATCTAAAATAGCATAAAAAAGTATAGGTACAAATTTTCACCAGATTGTTGCACTGCTGCTTTAATTTAGAATTTAATGTTGACATTATGTGCTCACAACACACAAAATGTAACTGTCTTGTGTCCAGAAAATCCCCAAGTGCTGATGAAGTGAAATGGGAGTGGTACACCACATGCAAAGTCCCCCAGAATGTATTGTACAGTCACTCATGTGTGCAGTGGTCACACAGAGTCCCCAGAATTTTTCTGCATCCCCAAAATGCAACTGTCTTGTGTCCAGACAATTTACCAAGTGCTGATGAAGTGAAATGGGAACGGTATACCACATGCAAAGTCCTCCAGAATGTATTCTGCATACACTCATGCATGCAGTGGTCGGACAGAGTCCCCAGAATTTTTCTGCATCCCCAAAATGCAACTGTCTTGTGTACAGAAAATTAACATACTGTGATGATGATGTCATGATGCACAGTGTCTTGCCAAACCGTGTGATTGAGGGATAACATGACATGAATCCATTCAGTGTTCCATCACTAATGATGACAGTGAGAGAACTGTTGCTTGTCCAAAGTGTGCTGCGAATGTGATGCGATCACCTCAACTGGATGGAATGGTGCCCTTTGTGTGTGCACTAATTGTAGCCTTGGAGAGTTGATATATATATATTTTTTTTTCTAGGTGGGGGATTGAAATCTATATAGATATAGCTACAGTATATCTATATATGTATGTATGTGTGTGTGTGTGTATATATATATATATATATATATATATATATATATACACACATACACACACACACACACACACGTACTCATTGTATTGTTTTGTATCACAGGTCACATACTGTTGGTGAGCACATTCCCGTGCTTGATGAGAAATGTCGGCATTGAAATTGGAAAGGGAATACTCTCAAGCCAAAGACGGTAAGGTTTTTTTTTTTGTGGGGGGGACATATTTGCAAGTAGATCTCATTAATTATTATTTGGTTACTTCTCCATTGCATCCTTCTCCAGTCTAGTAATGATGGTCATGGTCATCATCGATTCAAATGGCTTCTGCGTGTTGCATGTCTGCCCTAGCTCGGGGGGGGGCATGATGTTGAAGAAGTTCTTTGGATAAGGCAACTATGACACCACAAAGCATCTGGAAGTTTCCTAAAAAAAGAAATGAAAGACTTATTGCAACTTGATTGCAACAGTAAGACATTATGTTTAAACCATGGCTGTTCCACCATGAGTATCTGGATTAACACAGATAGCAAGCTGTCACACTGCAATCATCAGATCACAATTTAATTTAGTACCAGGCTGTAAGAAATATACTGTGTCAGTGTCCCTGTGTCTCAACTCAAGTTACATTTTAAAACCACATCTTGTCAAGTAACATGACCTGGGTCCAACTTTTTCAACACTGTCATGGCTGTACAGCTGCAAATTTGGAATACTGTGCATAATATGTTGCAGAAATATTTTTTCTGACATACATGTCATCTAGTTTATGAATCATCATTTGGATTTTTTGCACTCTTATGAAAAAAAGGGAACAGATGAAATACAATTTGATATACTTACCAGTATGGCTTGGAAATGGATATACAATAGGTTCCTGTATATAGTACTGTTGCTGTACCATTGATACAGCCCTTTAGTGAAGGAGAGTCATTTGTTGTTAACCTGTAAAAAAACAAAATAAGTTGATTGTATGTGTCTGACCACTGCAGCTCAGAAAAGCAACAGAAAACAAAACACATAGCTAAAGGAAGTTGAATAGCATGAAAAACAATAGTACACATACTCACTTTATAGTTTTAATAGTAAGAAGCCTTGTGCCTGTGGTTGATGGATGTGGTGTCCTGTTCAACTCCCTCTGCCTTGGCATGGTCAAGACATGTAATGGAAAACATTGTCAACAATGGTGGTGGTGGGTGGTGGTGGATTGATGGTCATAGCTGAGGCACATGATGACATTCCCTCTCACATCTTCCTGTGTCTGGTGGTGGTGGCAGTGGCTAACAGTGATCTTATGGTGGTGGTAGTACACGGGGACACACAGTCACATTCCCTATGGTGGCAGTGCTGAACAGCAGTCTTCTGGTGGTGGTAGTCCGGGGGACATACGGTCACATTCCCTATGGTGGCAGTGGTGAACTGTGGTCTTATAGTGGTGGTAGTCCAGGGGGACACACGGTCACATTCCCCATGGTGGCAGTGGTGTACAGTGGTCTTATGGTGGTGGCAGTCCAGGGGGACACACAGTCACATTCCCTATGGTGGCGAACAGGTAACAGCAGTCTTATGGTGGTGGCAGTCCATGGGCCAGATTATACCGTGCTCTGTGTTTTAAATGTGACGTGACATATGGAATTTGAGTCATTATGTGTGGGATATTGATTTAACTTTATGAAAAAGAAAAGATGTATCACATAAGAAATGTGACAGCCTTTTAACCACTTAAGTTAAAACCTGCCAACATTAACCTCATCATCATTCATCATCATCCTCATAAAGAAAGCTGCCCTCACAGTGTTCTGTGTCTGAAGTCTGACCACTGGGAAATTCTTTCTCCATTGTGTTATCATCTACGTCAGTGGTAGGCCATTTCATGCTGCCAGTGCCACCAGGATGGTCCCTTTCTAGAACATCAGCAAAACCATGGCTATGCCTGGGTACGAATACTGAGGCTGCAGTCTGAACTGGTATGTTCCTCTCATTCATTTTTATGAATGTCAGCAAACTGACATTTGAAGGAGAGAGGTTTGTATGATGATCCCGAGCTTTTGCACCTGCTGAGCTGAATACCCTCTCGACACTCACACTGGAGGGTGGGCATGTCAGGTACTTCAGTGCCACAGCAGTCAGCTCTGGCCATTCACTGACCTTTCCACTCCAGTATAAAAGGAGATCATCAGTGACTGACAGATGCCTGTTTTCAGACAAATATGACTCAACCATTCGCTGTGCTGCTCTAAGTCCAGTGGTTGATGCATCATCCGCTTCTCCAGAATCATTTATGTCACAAATCCCCACTTGAGTCAAAGCCTCGCAAAGTGGGTTAACTCCAACCACTTTTGATGACAGACCACCTGGAACTGCAGTCCCTTTCCCCTTATAGGATATGCCTGATACTACTGCTCCAGGTTCACCTTCAGCCTGATTATGCTGCTGAGTTTTGCTAACCTTAGCACTCGACTTCTGTGCCCCATGAACCAAGCGCACCAGTTGACCACTGACATTTTTTACCTGTTCAGGCCCGCCTTCCAGTACTGAGGTAATTCCATGGTTGTTTCATGGGTCCAGCATTGTTGCTATTGCAAAGTTGTCAGGAAGCTGAATGCTCAAGATGTGATGATTCTGGTCGAATACTGTCAGCATGTGTTTGAGCAACACACTGCTAGCACTGTCTCTGGCAACATCAAGGCTATGCTGTACATTCACCAATGTATGCCTCAGCACCCGCAGCAGTGGAATTTTGGCTAATGGAGGCAGACTCACCACTCACTGCCTGTGTGGCATGTTCAAAAGGCCTCAAGATTGTTATTACAGAGTCCATGAGGTGCCACTGTTCAGTCTTCATAGACATGGAGGCCCCAGAACTGTCACAGCTACTGTGCATGACAAGATATTCTGAGATGGCTTTGTACTGTTCATACAACCTCTCTGCCATGTATAAAGTGAAGTTCCACTGGGTGACAACTTCCAGCTTCAAGTAGTGCCATGGGAGGCTGTTTCGGATCTGCAACTGCTGAGGCTGGTCACGGGCCTTTGCAAAGTGTGAAAAGTGAGAACAGATACTGCATGTAACTGTTAGCATTTCCTTTATATCAGGGTGTTGCAAAAGCTCCTGCACCACAAGATTTAAACAGTGGGCCATGCATGGAACCCAAAAAAAGCCACCATACGTGATGCATTTCATCACATTTGACCCATTGTCACTAGCTATGAACCCAGCTCTCAGAGACAGGGGGTTCATATGGCAAGCCATTAGGGACATAATTCATAATCTCTGGCTGTATAGTAAAACACATACACTATATGGTGAAATACATACCTCATATAGTGAAATATATACATTATATAGTGAAATACATATACAATGTAGTGAACCCCATACAGTATCTACTGAAATATATACTGTACATCACATAGTGAAAAACATATACTGTATACTGAAATACATATATTATATAGTGAAACACATATGCTATATAGTGAAATGCTTACATTGTATAGTGAAATACATACACTATCTACTGAAATCCACATACTGAGTACTGAAAATCCACATACACTATATACTGAAACAAATGTACTATGTACTGAAACATATACACTACCTATTGAGATACATACACTACAGACTGAAACATCCACATAAACTATCTACTGAAACAAATACTCTATAGATTGTAACACATACACTATATATTGAAAAAAATCTTCATACATTATATACTGAAACAAATACATTATATATTGAAATACATACACTATCTATTAAAATGCATACACTACAAACTGAAAAAGCACATACACTATATACTGAAACAAATACACTATATATTGAAACATCTACACTTTATATTGAAATGCATACACTATCTATTGAAATAAATACACTATGCACTAAAAAATCTGCATACACTATATACTGAAACAAATACACTACATGGTGAAACACATACACTATCTATTGAAACACATACACTTTAGACTGAAAAAATTCACATACACTATATATTGAAACAAATAAACTATATACTGAAATGGACTATGTTCTGAAACTACCCATCCTCCTGTCCCTCCCCCTTGAATGGCCTGGAGCTGAACTGCTTGTCTGCTGCATTCAGTTAGCTGCTGGCTTGAGAGGATGTTTAAAACTGCAGAGCAGGTAAACAAAGCAGGGCCATCTCTTATTCTACTTCTTTATGATATTTTACATCTTGTTTTTCTTGCACACCTTTAATCAAATTTCAGAACATTGTGATGTGACAAGAAACTTTTAGAACTAATTTGAAGTGCTCTAGTTTATTCTTTTAAGTAAGTGCTGCCTTCATTTACTGTTAGACGACACATTTGTATAGGAAGCTAATACAGGATATTCCTAACATACCTGTATACGTAGGGGGCTGCATACATTTTTCCAAGTTAAATTGTTGATTGATTTTATGTGTAATTAATTACTGTTTAAGTCCTGCAACTTATCTGAGCTGAATGTTTGGGAAGCACTTCAGGAGCTGTGGAAATGTAAGCCAAAAACGTTGCTAGTTTGTACACTATGGACTGTTTTGATTAAGTTTTTATTTTAATGTTTTGTTTAATAA